>OY978452.1:21773080-23023080 GCA_963854805.1 Plagodis dolabraria | reverse complement strand
AACTCTCCCAGGCTTCAAGTATATGTGACATCAATTGAGCACCTGCATCTGTTGTGGATCTGCTCTTTGTGAAACCAAACTGATTCTCATTCAATATATTATGCTCATTTAAATGGGATAGAAGATGTTTGAGCATAATTTATTCAAATACTTTACTCAGAACAGGTAAGATAGAAATAGGTCTGTAATTGCAAGGGTCAGATGTAGCCCCCGACTTCAAAATTGGAGTGATTTTACTTTGTTTCATTAAGTCGGGGAAGTTTCCTTTATCAATACAAAGATTGAATATTGTTTTTAAATATGGTGCAATAATGCATATTATAGACTCTGCCACTTTAACTGACATACCCCACAAGTCTTCGGTGCTCTTAATATTTAAATTTTTAAATGTCTTTATAATTTCAAATATTGTTGTGTGTCTGAAAGAAAAGTCCGGCGATTTGCAGGGGAAATTATGTATTAGCAGAGTTTCTGCTACATCGGGACATGCATCCAATGACTTAGTGACTTCTAGGGGTAAGTTAGAAAAATTGTCATATATATTTGCCACTTGTATTGGATCAGATATTTGATTTTTATCAACATTTAAGACATATGTAGAATCTCTAGGTTTATTTTTTCCGGTCTCAGTATTTATAGTATTCCAAATGGTTTTTATTTTATTTTTAGACTTGCTAATTTTATTTCTAATAAAAAGAGATTTAGCACACAAGCAAACAGACTTAAACATTTTTGAATAGTTCCTAACATAATCAAGAAACTGCTTGCAGGATGTCAAATTCTTCCTGCGATACAGATCATACAAATAATCTCTACTTTTTCGAATACCTGTAGTTGTCCAATCACCGAACTTCAACTTTCCATTTACTTGTTTCTTTATTTTTGGACAAACTTTTTGAAACTCAGTATTTACTAGAGAGAATAAACTATTATAAATGTCATTCGGGTCACTATGAGAAAAACTTGTAATGGCAAGCTTAGAGTATTTCTAGCCTACTGGTTGTTAACGGCCTATGTTCAATTTCATACCTTGCTGTTTCTCTGCTTCCACCAAATCTAATTGCCAGGCCCTCATGATCAGATCTAACACCCTTCATTATTGACTTTATTTTAGTCTTACAGTTCGAGTATATATTGTCTATACAGGTAGCTGAAGTATTTGTTATTCTAGTGGGCTCACAGAATAGAAATTTCAAATTAAATGACTTTTAACCTTGAAACCATGTTAATATATCATAAAACATGTTTTAAAGTTTTAACTCAGTTTATTTTTTGTTTTTAATACGTTAAATCATGTAAAAAATTCAAAAAAGGATATATTTTCTGAATGAACACAAAAATGACTATCAAAGATTTTTTTCATAATTTATGCCTGACCTAACGTATATTTAACAAAAGAGGGTGACATAGTTATAACGAGGAGCGATCCTTTTCAAACCAATGATGAGATCCTTTCCAAACCGTGGTGTTATACTTATGTAGAATACATTTAATTATTTCATATTTTATGTTATTTGGTATTGAAAGTGATTAATGGGGACAACGGGAATAAAATTACAGACTTCTCGCTGTCCCCATTAATGGGGACAGTCAATGGGGACAACGGGAATAAATATATTGACGTCTCGCTGTCCCCATCAAAGGGCCAGGCCAATGGGGACAACGGGAAGGAAAAAAACTATCGTCTCGGTGTCCCCATCAATGGGGATAAGTCAATGGGGACAGCGGGAACACACCGGATTTGTGGAGACTGAGGATAAGGCAAGTTTATTTAAATAATAGATCAACCAACCGAACCAGTAATATGGTAAATATTACTGGTTCATATCAGCAGTAATTTGACATGAATTCATCCGCTAGTTAATAATCTGGATGCGAACGTACCTATTATATGTGTCCCGTTTAAAAAAGACAAATTTGAATTACTATATATCACCACATAAGTCACCATCACACACCAACCTACTAATTTAAATTAAATGATCATTTTCTATAAACAATACTCTTCAAAAGAGAAAAAAAGAATTTCACTGCCTTTACAATTTCATAAAATTTAGGATGCTATTATTATCCGAACCCATAATGTTGTCAGCTGGAATGAAGTCAAAACTTTATTTGCAATTAATTTGACCGCATCAGGGGTTCTCGACAGAAGAGTAATAAATTAGGCGAACATTAAAGACATGAAATGTGAATAAAATAGGACGACGTCGTATAGTGAAAAGTTTATGAGGCTCTCCCAAGCCGCGCGCCGTCTACGCACACCAGTTGGCGTGGATTCAATTCCTGTTTGAGTTTCAAGTATGTATTTTAGGAGCCACGCATGCCGCTATTGCTCTCTATCGCACTACCTTGTTTACAAATACTATCACAAACTCAATTCCAAGAGATTTTGTAAACAATGAGCCAAAAGTGACTGTTATGATTGCCTGTGTGCTAACTCCCACCTCTACGATATATTTTTAGGCTTTTAGCACTTGAAAAATCAGTGACTAAAACGCCGCCGCTCTTGGCAATTTATTTTACGAAATCTATTCTTTTGTCGATTGAAATATATATTCAATCGACAAAACAATAGAATATTTCGAAACACTCTAACGATCAGTTAAAAGAAATGAGATATAAGCTAGCCCCAAAATCTAAATTGTAGAGAAAAACAATATTTTGTTTATGTTAATGAGTACCAAAGAAGTGGCATTCATAATGCAAAATAAATCGGTGTCCAAACATCGAGACGAAGGTTAGTCCGGACACTTCACCTCGGTCAATTTGCATTACAGTTATGATGTAAAAGCGAGCTTGGTCTGGCACTAAACATAAAAAGCGTTTTGAAAGTCAACCGAAGTATAAATAATTGATGAATGAGTCTGCCCGAAGCGGTGTGGCGGAAGAAGAAATCGAGCGAGACGGGAGCCCCGGTATCGATAAAATGACCGGTTCGGTCAACATTGCTGCTATATTCGTGGGAGAAGAAAACTATACAAAACACATGGTAGGTATTGTACGAAGAAATAAGTACACGGGAATAATGAAATTGTGAAGAATAAGAATTTGGCAAGAGGTGCCAATGGCAAAGTAGCTACAATAAACACGTAAAACGCCCTTAACTGTATTTTTACTAGTTTGAGACAACCCAGATGGCTATGACGACATCATCGACTTGGTTGCTCAAAATTTTGTCTTACAACTGAGTGGCTTGCATAATCAGTCTGTAAAAATAATAAATTGATACACCATTTCCCGAAGTGAGTAAATGTGAATCCATGGCTGGTTGTTATCATCTATTTAAATGTAAACTGTTTACAATACAGAAATAATATATTCAACGGCTCGGCACCTAATGCCTACCAAGAAACCAACTCTCAGCAAAATAATAGCCGTGAAAAAAACGCTAATATAAGCAAAAAATAAACCTGAGAGCACAATACAAGTTTTACTAGTTCTTTTATAGCTTCGCTAAACACGTTTCTCGGGGAACGCACGATTTGGCGCGACCGACAAGCCACTCCAGCAACTCGTTCTACTATAATTGAGAATAAAGACCATTGGCAGAACCAACACAAAATGAGATGTATTCAGAAACATGTTGAGTCCAAATTCTTTCGTTAAAAGCTCGCACATTACGCGTCTAAATATAGAAATGAAACAAAAAGACACGATACTCGTAAATATTTCGACATTTTTGCCTCCGGCTAGTCGTTATTTTGCGTTTATTGAGTCGGCTCTTGATTACTGCACTGGACGATCATTGGAGCATTGAACTTGACGAATTGGATTCTGATGATTACAAAGACTATTAATGAAAATGAGTGTCACAACATTATCACACAGAATTATCAATTTATTTGCGATTTCAGGCGGAACAATCTAGAATGAACAATGATTGAATTCGGAAGTCCATAACCTCTTGGCTTTTGTTTTGTTGGCATGTCCAAAAATAACTCAAACGACAGCTGTTCAATGACAACCTTGGAACCTGTCTGCCTGTCCCCGGCAACGGGCGAGTGATCAACCCTCCTGTAGAGCGCCAAGGGACGCACACATGTCGGATCAACGCGGAGTTACACTAATAACGCTTCTCATTGCACGTGAAGTGGAACAAAATAGAAATGATAGGTAGAGTGGAGCATCTAATAATACCGCATGGTTCGTCCACTTCAAAATAAATCACTTTACACAATTACAGTGAGTCTATTCAACACAAGAAACCTTCTGATTGATAACCGATTAGAATAACTTTAGGATTCCAGAGAAAACAGGTCAAAAACAAATCTGTACAAAAAGGGGTCAGTGACTGCGCGGCGGGGTGGCAGTGGTATCCCCGCGAGGTGAGGGCGAAGGGGAAGCAATAATATAATTGGAAAAACGAGCCCCAAACATCTGCCACACATGTGCGTCCGTTTTTATCAACTAGAATAATGCAAGTCTTGCGCGCAACCGCAGCGATATGCTTCAGTCTTTTTGTGCAGTAGCTTTTTGTTACTTCACGCTTTGTGATCGCGAGCTTTCAATCAGACAATGGCGTTTTTAGAAAGGAAATCAATATTTTTCTGAAGTTAGAATGCCGCGAGCATTGCAGACGAAGGCAAAAGAGGAATATATATTCACAGTTCGAATTGAATTTTACTTTCGCATACAGATGCTAAATTAAAAAACGCGCGGTGTATTATTGAGTTAAACGATACTATTCAAATCAGTGTCAGTCGTCGTGTCCCACGTGACACAATGGTAATAAAACGTGAGGAACGTAATTAACAAGTTGGGTGGGATGTTTGTGCGCGAGTGTAGATCGATGCAGTTCTCAGAACATCGACATATTTTGGAATCATGCCAAACGTGACGACCACTAACATCGTCGCTTCTGTGACAAGAGCGAGTGCAAAGAAAGCCACTTCAATCTTCGATGATAGAGTTGGCAGATTCCGTTACTTACTTTTAGAGACGAACACAAATCAAACATACACGTAACTACAACAGCGAAAAAACAGTCTAATATATAACGACAACAAATTATCAGGAGCAGAAAAAGGAAGAATTGAGAATTGTGAAAAAAGTAATGTATAATGGTAAAAGATATCTCTAGAATATTATATTACGAGGCTGTAAAGTAAATCATCAATATAATGGTTGTTAGAAACAGACACTAAGCACCGGCAGTGTAAGGCGGTGAATCGAGGCGAGGGATCATGGCCTTTAACTCTGAGACCCCCGCGGCTAAGGAACAAGTCTCGGCCCACGTTAGCCGAGGCATCTAATGCGTTCTTAACTTCCCTACAATGGATCGGTAGAATACGATTGTTCTACACAGGCTGGCACTCAACCTTTGAAGTTTATAGAACACTGAACAATACAGCCTCATATCTCTCCCTCACATCTCATTACTACATCGTCCATATTCATTAAAAAAAGACCTTTTGCTTTTTCTGCTTCATTCAAACTTGAGTAGAAAGTATTTTAAGCCGTATTTAATAAATATCACTTCATTTTGAAAAACAGATACTGTGCATACACAGATTTCGAAAAACAATCAATAATGATCAATTAACAATCATACAAAACCCTGAGAGGCTTTAAATTGAAAAACAATTTCGGTCAGAACAAGTTTTAATATTTGCTCTACTACTGTGGTTATTTCACAACGTGTAATATAATCTTCATCGTGATTCCGCAGATAATAAAATTCAAAATGGATGTCGTAATCATAATCGAAGTCAGCGCAGCCGGCGCGGGTAGTGCGGTGGTGAGGGGGGAGGGTGAGTCCCGTTAGGAGAAAGTAGCTGCAAGCTGCCTACACTGTCGTGACGAGCCTGTGGAGCGGCCACAACGTAGCAATGCTCGATTTGATTATATCAACGAACCTTATACTTCAGCCTGATATTCTGGCACAATAGAGTAACTGATTGTTTTCGGTATTACAGTCAAGATCAAATTTCATGATCATTATGTCATCATTACAAATTATAAGCATTGTGTTACTTATATGGAAAAAATATTGTGGTGTGGTGACAAATCAAAAATGTCTAAGACGTTTCGGCATTAACTTTCTCTTTCACGGATAATGGGAGCAAATCTAGAAGATCACCGGACGGTGACTGGCAAAAAAAATAGCCAATCATTCTGTATTGTTAGATTCTCAATAGCTTATCGCCTCTTTATAGGACGTTTACAGACGAATTGACAACATAAAGTTGAGTAAGTGCCAACTTGGCATTTAGTGTAACTGCATCGGCGACCAGCGTTATTGTTATTGTAGAATTATGCATAATTAATAGCCTGAGAATTGTCTGTTAGTTATATTGTTTTGTTTCAAAACAAGCATTGTTCGTAAAAGGATAAATTTTCTACTACATTTTACAAAAAATATATCATACGAGTTAATTATATTTTACACAAAACGGTGGCAATATTACGATTACAAATAATATAAAGTAGGTAACTAAAAGTAGCGGAGAGATGAACGAGTACAATAAGACAGTTTTGCTGCCACGCCTAAATTGCAGGTCGTGAAATATATCATTATAATTAAAGTTGAATGAAACGCCAGACTTGAACGAGTAATATTTGATTGCATGGAGGCGGAGAGCAGTTCTGCGTAGGGTTACCAGATGTAAAAATCAAAAGACCGGAGAAAAGGCCTGATTACCATGGAAAAGTCCTGAGATTTTATACAGTTTGAGATTTTTTTCTCAAAAACGTATTATTATCGTTTTATACACTGCGGATCTAGCTCACGCGTTGCAACTTGCACATCGCACTCAAAGCGGCGCGCGGTGGGGCGGGGCGTGGCAGCGGCGAAGATTATTTTAGTTAGTTTTACTGGGATAAATAAGTATTGATTTTAACTGCAATTGTTATCTACCAAAAGAAGATTATTTTTAGTTTGTTTTAATTGGATAAATAAGTAAGTATTGATTTTAACTGTTCAATTGTTGCCAAAAGAAGATTATTTTTAGTTTGTTTTACTTGGATAAATAAGTATAGATTTTAACTGCAATTGTTATCTAAAAAATGAAGATTATTTTTAGTTTGTTTTAATTGGATAAATAAGTATTGATTTTAACTGTTCAATTGTTGGCAAAAGAAGATTATTTTTAGTTTGTTTTACTTGGATAAATAAGTATTGATTTTAACTGCAATTGTTATCTACCAAATGAAGATTATTTTTAGTTTGTTTTACTTAAATAAATAAGTATTGATTTTAACTGTTTAATTGTTACCAAAAGAAGATAATTTTAGTTGGTTTAACTTTTAATTAAAGAGATCTTTAAAATGTAACCTGTGTTTTATTGAAAATCCTGAGATTTCACAAGATTTGCAAAATCCGGCCGCAATCCTGAGAAAAGTCGAAAATTCCTGTAATCTCAGGACAAATCCTGAGATATGGTAACCCTAGTTCTGCGTCCATCACAGCAACTATTGCGCAAGCGATAAAAAAAAACATGTCGATAAATCATATTTCGTAAGTACACGATAGTACACAGCTCTAGACGGGAACTAGTCAGACTGGTCGCTGCAGGTGGCTACAGCGCTGGCACTTGGCGCTTCGACCCAGCCTGACCCTGAACAGCTTGCACATTACCACAATTACTGAAACCCGACAATCAACCAATCGAAATGTTCATTGGAGAAACGTCAACTATAAAGGTCGAAGCAATTATTACGGATTTTATGGACGATTATTATTGACGAGTTTTTACAGAACAGGCAACTTTTTTGAATTACAATAATGATTCCGAGACTGAATAATGAATACAGAACTTACTGCCTAATGAAAGTAATTTACTTACATAAAAAATTCAAGTAACTCGCCAGTTTTTATTTTTAAACAAATGGTGGTGAAAGTCAAGATAATTATTTATTTTATTATTATAAGTGACTTAATTGATGAAGGAAGTTATAAAACATATATGTCTTTTTGATGATACAAAAACTTTATACATACATAAGAAGTAATTTATACGTTTGTTGGTTTCTTGATGTCGTGTTTTCCCCTTGCGTCGATCGTTAATATTCAATTCGACTCACAACGAGGCGTTTACCATATGATCACTATTCAGTCACATGTCCAATATCATATAATATATGTACTTTGTTCTTTAGTTTCAATTGTGTATGTTCAGTTAATACATTATTTATAAGTATCACTGCGTCAGAAAAAATATCTCTATAGATTTTTTATTTACGTAGTCTTTTCTGCTTGTATAGATTCTATACAAGCAGAATACAGAACTGGTTGACTAATAGGTACTTGCTCAGCTATATTTTAATTATAATATTTTAACCTCGTGATAAATTTCTCGGTCTTTCGATATAAAAAAACACGAATATTTAACTAAATTCTTATTTAGATCTCTGCAAACATTTCGTCACTAAATCATGCACCATTGGGTGCATGATTGTTATATTGCTTTCAGGATTAATGCAAAGAGGAGGAGTATAAAATGGATTTTTAATCCTGAAAGCCTTTGGACGGCAACACTCCATGCGAATGCTCTTTTAGATATTACACGTTAAAGGATGACGTGCATGGTGGCATGCTGCTTATTTGGGTGCTTTGGTTTAATACTTTTGCCGATAACTGTAGGTACCACCGAAGTCGCAGTGCTCAGTTTTATTTTGCTGATAAATTTTTAAACCAATCAAAAATGCAATCCTACACTACATTTTGCAATTCAGTCCAGGGCCGAGGTCAGTATACTAAATACGTAATAAATTAAGTACGTAAATGTATAACAGTAGTATTAAACATAACATACTTAACCCTTTACTGCATTTTGGTCCAAATATTAAAGCAAATCAATTACCTACTTCACAAAACCAAGCCACCCCGTTCTACACGTTCTCAGATTGGTGGTTAAGTACATTTGCCTAAATAGCGGACCGTCCGTCGTGCCTTACACCATCAATCTCTTTTCTATTTCTATCTTCTTTATGTCAGTCCACTAGCTATCCAATTAATAGCTAAGCGTTTCTTCGAAATACTTCCTCAATCGATTTAATTCTGGTCACAGTTGATCGACTAAATAGCCGTATGTCTGTTGTAATTAGATCCGGCTATAGGGCGATGACTTTCATTCAATATGCGGGCTCATTAATGCACCCATTGCAATTACCAGCAGGACTAGTACGTTGGCTTCCAGTGCCGGTCTAACCTGGGCAATTATAACGGACCCCATTAACTCGGTAATTCATTGTGCTTTTTAATGGCCGTTTGAAATATTGTCTTCCAAGAAAACATCACAATGTTTGCGCTCAAAGTTTTGAATGTACCTAAATCATAAGATTATCAAGTGACGCGTCTTTTCTAGCGATATGAATCGCTTTAAATTTAAACGGGATCCACTAGCCTCGGCCAAATAAATTGACATTTATCACTGCAATAAGATTACATTTATCGTTATCAAAGATCAGCGCATAACGTGACGTTATAAAAAACAAAGGTAACAAAGAAAAGGAGTCGACCTTTAACAGTAAAACAGGTAGATTTTCGAATAAGAATAACAGTAACCGTTCCAAGAGATATGTGGCTCGATTCTATTTGACGACATAATGCCCGAAGGACCCTCGTCCCAAGGACGAGAAAGGGGACAGGTTTGCTTCCAAATCCCACATACATTACATTTTATTTTTCCCCGCACCATTTTATACTCGAATATTTAATATATTGCCGTGTATGTTCTGTTAGACGAAAGAACCGGTTTCGTTACGACTCATGTTATGAAACGTATTTAATGAATTCAGTCGAGCGAATTAGGCATGGTCTCCGTACTTTCACCGACGGCTTTCTTGGTCGCGTTCTGTACATGAAATACTGGTTTGACTCGTTTGTTTGACCTCTTTGCATTGTTCGCAGCTTCAAATTCTTTTGTCGTCTTACAATCTGCATACGCGATAATCAGCACTCGTCACTGCCAGCGGTGTTAGGTGTAGAAAGTTTTGTATTAATAGATTCATTGTTTTATTACCAAAAATAATCTTTCTTACGCTATCAATGCTTTTTTACTTTAAAGTTATAAAATAAGTTTTACTTTTTTTCAAATTTACCTACCACAACCTATCAAGCATGTTACCTATTTATTATTACTAATATAATAACCACATTTTCCATAAACCTATACCTTAAACCCTATATGCCTATACCTTGTCCTGTGTGTGGGATATACAATAACACATCTATCTCTACAACTATTATTACTCAATCGTGTTTTTCCAATACTTAATCTCAATCAAATCAATATTAACCGTGTCCGCTTGTTGCGCAAACGCATTCAGAATAATAATTTACACTTTATCAAGAGTAAAGTTATTCATTATACTGAATATAAAATTTAATAATACCGACAAAAAATGGACAGACTAGTTCTTGGCTTTATCAGAAAATGAACTGGCGAGAACTCTATAATGAATATAAATAATCATTAAACGGAACCTGTTTTGAAAGAGATTTCAGATGATGCACACATCCACACAGACGCTGATATCGGTAGTTTTTATTAACATAATAAAGTGTTTCTTTTTCTTTTATCGATATATTTTACAGCACAACTTGCTCTCAGGTATCACGAATTCGTGGAATCATGACTGTTTATAGATGTGTTGTTATTTCAAGAAGGAAAAACACTAGGTAAGCACTATTAGTCATATTATGTAATAAGTTAATAACTGATTGAACGTGGGCATGTAAGCCACACAGTAAAAACGTGTAGTTACATTCGTCGTAATAGTCCGTTTTATAAATGGTGTCAAATACAGGGTTTAATAAAAACAATGAAACGATTACCGTCAATTTATTGATTCTTTATGTTTTTCTTCGTAAAGTGAAGTAAAGGCACAGCAATCATCCACCTAAGAGAATTAAGCTGTAACAACGAGGGTGGCATGGCATGGCGCCTCGTGTGTGGTCTAGAACTGAACGTGTTGTTACAACCTACAATAAACAAATAAGTTACCTGGCAGAAAACCAAAAATCTAAACTCAATACTGAAATATATGATATGTATCAAGCCTATAATAGATACCAAAACAAGGAATAATATACTACTGCCTGTTATACATGTATTATATGTATAAGTATCATGTTTTTCGAGAGAATGAGAATGAGTGCTTGCCACTTGCCGGACGTCTCAAAAGACGCAAGAACATAATTTATGTAGAATAAATATCTATCGAAAACAATGTGACCCCGTTACTCCGATCCTCGATTGAAATTTAGATCAGGCGATGATAATAACAAAATAGCAAATAAAGTCCGCTGTGACCTCTGCTTTTTAAAACATGCCCGATGTCATCATGCATACGCAGATGAGGTCTGGAAAAACAACGAATCCGATTTGAATGGGAAATTTACAGTGATATCGATTCAATTTTGAACAAAAACACGTTTATACAACAGCTCTTAAAGGTGAGGTTATACTAGTCAAGAAAACGAATGAATCACGAACACAAATCATAGATATTTTCAACTGCAACTGGATTTTTGGCTCGATATTCTATATCCATTTCGTATTCTTATTCGGAACGCGCCGTCTACTAATTGGCATTTATAGAAAGAACCTGGTTTTCGAATTAATGCTCGAAAGTTGTTGGCCCTTTAACTTGTTTTAGCTGCTGTGATTAACAAGCGTAATAAAAAGTTTTTTATGTGCTCGTACTCGGGTAATGGGTAGAATTTCTTCAGAAGCATCCATTACATACGTTGTGTCATATAAAATATTATTTCACACAGCTGATTGTGTATTAAAATCTAAATTAGAAACAGCTACTCAACTCGTTTCATTCTCGTTGAGACATTTCCATTCTCAGACCAGCTTTATATCTCAGAATAGCTTTATACATCGATATGGCCTATTTGATGAAACCAAATTTCAAAATATTTGTTTATCATGTCAATGTATAGTATAGGTTTCACTTTTACCACCGATAATAGGGAAACTTCAGAATGTAGTTTAAAAGAGAAGCTGTAAATAACTAGTATACATCCACTTTTATCCGCGATTTAAATATTTAAATAAAAACAGCATCTGTTAAGTGTATTCAGTGACGGTTGATACCCACCTCAGCTCATTTGTTATTTAAAATAATTTAAACACACTGACGCTCGATCAATAAGAGCCTACTGGTTACATACATTACTGAATGAATTGAAAATGAGTAACTACTCACCTTTCTTGGCGATTTCGACGGATTCAGCTTCGGGTGATGTGCCTGGAAAGACAGAAATATTTTAAGCATACAATATTCTTTATATTTAATTAGAAAAATCATCAGATAATTCTATCACAGAGTTGCTTTGCGTTTAATCAGTCAACTTCGAAAATCATACAATCTCATAGTTAGGTGAAAGTAATGACTGGCATATATCCCTTACAAATAATAAAATAGTTCGTTAAGCAACTAACTAGTGGTTATATGTATACAATTCTTAGTTATAGTAAATTATACAACGAGTGCATAAAACAAGGCGTATTAGCCGAGGCGTTTAACAAATCGAGCCAATGTAAAAGTTGATATTTAAGTCGAGGCTAAATTTTGATTTAGGTACGAGTACTCGGTTTTTCACTTGTAATTGCGAGAAAAAGAAACAATGATAATGTAATGTTCTATATAATTATGTGTATTTTTTCCGGCCCAATTTATATCTACGTCTTTCGTTATAGCCCTGATCTATGGGTGTTGTTATAAAACCAGCGAACTTCCTACATGATACATATTTCAAACTATATCTCATTGAACAATTTGAAATAAAATACTTCATTGTTAAGCACGCGTGACTAGAGCATAAAAAGCCGTTTTAGTCCACTTACAACGGGCATAAACAAAACTTGACAAGTATGAGAAGTGAAAATACAGTTTTGTATCATCTGTCTTTGCAAGTAATTTGTTAAACTCAGAAAAAATAGAGATTTTTGATTGATTGATTGATTAACGTCACAATAATAATAGATGACAATAAATAATAATTATACACATATCATTTAAAACATATATTAGCTTTAAAACGTTTACAAGTCAAGAGGAATGACATAAATTATCGAAGCGATACAAAGGTAAAACGGAAAAGCATGGCCAAGAAACAACACAATTTGTCACTGACGTCGATAGTGTAACAAACAACATTAAATTTAAAATAAACTCTATTAATATACAAAAACCCGAAACCTTCTTTTAATTCAAAGGTCAATTATTTTATCCGTTGAATATATATGAGGCTGTCGAGAATATCAAATACGGACCGGTTTGTGTAACCTGTTTTGGTGGGTAAAAGGTAGTTAGGTATGCGAAGCAAACAACCTCCTTCTTTATCGTACATACTTGAAAAAAGTTATTATCTTATTATGTCGCGTTATTTATTTAAGACTATCGGCCCGCACCGGCTTCGCGCGGTATATATTTAACAAAAAATATAAATTGAAACACATACAGAAGTAGTTATTGTGATATAACTGTAATGGTTAGTTAAGATATATGATATTGCAAACTTTTTTGTAGATATTGCTGCACTCTATAAAATTGTAGTACATTACTTTGCTCGATTGTCAACAATTTCAGCAGCGTACTCGATACAACGATTTTTATGATATTTTTTTCACACGTTGGGTTACGTTATCGAAGTTTCCATATCTCCCTAAGTTTTTGAAAATATTCTATGGCCTATATTCATCAGGGATAGTGTAAGATTCTAATGGTGAAATATTTTTTCAAATCCGTCCAGTAGTTTAAAGTTTATTCGTTACATACAAAAATACAAATCTTTCCTCTTTAGTATAGAAGTATAGATATAGACATCTGCTTTATATAAAAATGGTTGATTTATATTATGATAGGTACGTATATATTGTATAATAACCGGAATATAAATTTGGACAAAGATTTTTTTGTTTCAATTGGTTATTGATCCATTAATCATATTTAATACAAATAATACCTAATAGGGTTAATAGCGATCCTTCCCGATAGTTGTCTCAGACAATTTAAATTTGTCACTCATCATTCCGCATTTTCTCGCGTTTATTATATAGATACTGCTCCTAGCGTAGCGTATTTTCATAATTTATGGTGTCCTTATAGATATTTCAGGACCCAATTTAGATGTCAAGTTTTGGTTTAGGAATAATTCTACTTATATGACTAAGCATGGCCTTGTCTGCTAACATATATCAACAGAAGCAAGTTGTATGGTAAGGGGAGGGGGCGTGCGATCAGATAGTGTGGAGGCAGGTGGTGTATGGTGGTGCTATGCCACGTCTCTTGTGTTACGTCCGAGCGGCCGCCCGGGCCAGCGCACGGTGGTCCGCCCGCATGTCAACCACCGGCCACAGCTGCCGGTTCACTAACCCGTCAACGTTATATGCGTCATGTTATGGACCCTAATGGATTCGCGATTCAATTCCACCCTCCACGACACAGAATAAGTAGTAGTTGTAATGTACAAAGGCCTTTGATATTATTTCACCTGATCTATTTTTGTTTTTTTGGAAATTTTAAGCCTTACATCGCAAAAGCCCCAGGTGTATTGATCGCAAAGTACAAACTTGCTCTATCAATTATATTTTTATTGCTAATAGCTCCCAACCGAATTTTCTGAAGAACAGATCAGACGTTCGAAGGTTATTCTCGAACAAGAACACACATAATTATAAAAGCCAGAAAGACCTCCCTTCGCTCGGTCAACAAACAAAAATATCCATTACAATAAAAAAAAAAGCTTGGGTAATAATTTGATAACTTTTATAGTTTTAGTTGCCTAAGTCCTACGTCAAAATATTACATTCTCATGGAATGTTGCGAATTTTACAACGGATGGTGATAGATAAGACATTTTTTTTTTATATTGCTCGCCAAGCAACTGACATTGTGACACTCACTCGTTATCCAAACATCGCAGACCAAGAAGATTACAATTTAATAAGAGGTGAGGTATTGGTAAAATGCAAATCTTTGACTAATACCTTAGCTATAAAAATAACTGGCCATGTGCGAGTTGGTCTTCGCTCTTTTAAGGGATACGCATTGCATTAGCTCGGCAAAGAAAGAAATGTTTGTTGTTTTTATCTCAGCTTCAAAGTCATTATTTGAATGCTTGAAAACTACATTACAAATCGGCGTTTTCAGTATTTTTGGGTTCAATAGAGGAAATCTAGATCTATAACTAATTAAGTTTATGTGATAGACCTCGTAACAAACATGTTCTAAAATTTACAACGGACGGCTGGCAGCCACCAATTTTTCGTAATTAAAAATATATTTACTATACACAGCGAGCTCTAAACGATACCCTACATGCTAGGGTGAAAGCAGGTGTTTTCCGCCTACCTACCTTTATTTATTGGCATCCTACTAAAATGATACATATACATACTGTACTGTAAGTTACCAGTATATATCCATCCATAAATTGCCAGACAGACAAGAGTACCATTGTGCCCTTAAGAGGAACCCTAAAAGGATATAGATAAAACAACTGAAATGTTTGTATACGAGGCTGTTAAACATTTTAATATATATGTCAAATATATGTGTGCTCTTTATGGCAAGTTGGCGTGTCAGTAGCAATCAATGCTCGAAATATTCATCATACGTATTCCATCCATTTATAATCATAAACACGTTCCTTATAAGGAAAGCTGACCATAACCAGACTTGAGACACGCAATCAATTCAACGAAAAAAAACCTGATATCCATAATGGCGTGGAAGGTATGAACTGAGAAACAGCTGTGAATAAAACGCTCGTATGACTCGACTGACATTTATGGAAACCAGTTCTGTAAGTTATGCAATAGAAAATATTATCCACTTTATGGCATGCTAGCGCTGCTGGCTGTTTAGCATAATCACCTGTCAATTGTAGTGAAATACGTGAATATGCATACATTTGAGTTTTGTATTATTTTATATTCAAGAATTAATTATAAAACAAACGAGTTACAAACGAGGTCAAATTGAAAAGCAATAATATTTCAGTAGCAATAGGATAGCTGCATAGCAGTCTATGCAATGTTTCGAATCCTGTCGGGGGCATTGAACTTCAATGTAGGGAGGGCATTTTGTAAATCCTCCCCTGAAGCTACCACCTTCAAGCAGAAAATCATGACAAGGGTCGAGCCAAATGTGCATTCAAGTTTTTTTCTTCAGTCATAGCAAAAACTTCGACCACATCATCACTAAACAGGTAAGTTACTGCTAAAATTCAAACCTACCAACATTAAAAAACTGTGACCATGACCATATTACAATTTAAACAACGAATTTATGAATCGGAATAGATCTGTGGGTGTATTTATTTTGTTATAAGTATAACAACGTTTTTAGACGTAGATGTAGCATGCTTGCCTAGATACTATTCACTATAGACTTTAAGACTCCCAAGTTATATTGTTCGGGAAACAAGGACGCGGGTAATGAGTTCCACTCCTTCGCTGTGCGGATGATAAATGTGGAAGCGTAACACTTCGAGCAAACTGGAGGAATGTCGACCATAAAAGGATGACGGCCATCAGAGCGTCTTGTTGTCCGATGATAAAGGGGTCATGGAGGAATCAGGTCGTGTAATTCCTGCGCACACTCACCGAAATGTAAACGATAGAATACCGATAGGCAAGCAACCCTGCGACGATGGCCGAGACTCTGTAGTTTGTACTCAACCAGCTTATCATCGCCTATAAGTCTCTTGGCTCGTCGGTCAATGGAGTCGAGAGCCTCTAGTTGGTATTTTGCGGATCCATCCCAGAGGTGGCTGCAGTACTCCATACACGAACGGACTTGAGCTTGATATAAATTAAGAAGCTGTCCCGTTGTGAAGTACTGCCTCACCTTTCCGAGTATACTCAGCTTCTTAGCGGCTAGTTGTGCTCTGGCTTCGATTAAAGAACCAAAAAAAAAAAAAACGTTGCACTAAACCAACGAATAAAAAGACCGACCTTTGTGTCCTAATTATATGTACAGTTTGGAGACAATAGTAATTATCAAAACATATTACAAAATACAGTTAGTACATCTATAAAAAAAAATGTGTTGCGGCAGCTGTCCTTGAGAGCTAGTAATTCTAGGTTAGCCTGAACAACATCTTCGATCACATACATCATCACTTACCGTCAGATGAGGTAGTGGTCAAAAGCTAACCTACATCATAATATAATAAATTAAATTTTCTCTAAATGACGAGCAATCCAATCAAGAGGGATTAAGTTTTATATAGACTCTTGTCGCAGGTGGTCCGATTGAAACTGATCGAGTTAATTTATGATTAATTAACCCTACAGATTACTGCGCTGTGCCGAGGCAGATTATCTTATCATAGAACGATCACCGACAAGAACGGACGTATCTATTGGAGTGGCCCTACCAGTCGTCGATGATCTCTTAGATCCTATTTATAACCAGTTTATATCTTTATTATTATATCGCTATATATATTTATCAAACTGCCACTTTTATTATTAGTTTTTACTGAAACTTGTTTACCAACATCCGACGCATTTCTTCATCGGCTTCTACTAAAACATAAGTAAACGATTTGAGGAGATTCCCGGAGGTTACAATTGTTTGTGACCTCTTTACAATAAAACCAGCTGAATGCGGTTTTGTTCCCACTTGAAACGCTTTTTTACGGCGGTCCCTGCTTCTGGTCTGCTGACTGACCACCTTGGGTAAAAAAACTCCTGAGTTTTTTACCCAAGGCGGTTAGTTCGACTTGTGGATTGAAGGTGTTACTTATATTATCTCACGTTTTGAAATGAACAGAACTCGCAAGCGTTTTTTAGAACCAATAGAACTCTGCGCTAATATGTCTGGGATGTACTGCCATACCAATTCTACAGTCACGCAGTTATGTTCGCATTACTATTCCGGTTTGAGGGGTGTGGCTGCCGGTGAAATTACAGGTACATAGGACTTAAACAAATCTATGTTTCAAAGTTTTTAAATGCCAAAAAAGATGTATCAGGGCAATGTTTCCCCTTCGTATGACAGATACTTGTAAACCTTTATTTCATAAATATAACATTTTAACTCTACCTTCGCTGTATATTTTTGAAACGGCTATGTTTGTCAGATACAATCCTGATCTATTCTGCCAGCTGTCTGATGTCGTTAGTCGGAATAGACGAGATCAATATAAAGTTTGCGTTCGTAACTCTAAGACAACATTGATGCGCAAAAGCATTTTCAGTATGGCTCCATTTACTTACAATAAAATACTTCTTTCATTAAGAGAATTACCAACATCGTTGTTTCAGAGAAAACTGAGAACAATATTATTAAACAAAATTCATTAATTATTAAAGTTATTACAAAATTAATGAATTTATGAACGATAATTCTGTTGATAATAAGGTACTCGTAATAATACTTTAGTCATTTAATAAATCATTTTTTTAAATGCAAAATTACTATTTATACATGTCGTAGATTAAAATAAGGTAGATAATGGTAATTTTAATTTATCCTCATATTGACCCATATTTATATTTCTATGTAATTTTTTTGAATTCTAATTAGACATTTTTATTTAATTTTATTGTGTAGTTTAATTATATCATCCTATAATTTGCTATTGTATGTAAGATAAATATTGCATGCCCTTAAAAGGCAGATTACATTGAATCAATAATAAGTTATGATATCATTTTACACATGTAATTCAGCAATAAATACTTTGACTATACTTTGACTTTATGTCTCAGGGCGATTGGTTGCAGTTTGACACTGACATGCATCTGTTATGGCAGAGGTTATATTAACACCGGATGGGCCTCGTGCCTGTTCTGTAACAATAGAATTTAAAAATATCCTACAGAATTTTGGTGTGTAACATAAAACCAATGTCAATGTTCCACCTGCGCACGAAGTCTATTTATTAGAAGTCCATAATGTAATAGCACCCAAAAAGCGACTATCAGTGATGATAACGATATTGGCAATGTATATGAAGATAAGTCTACTTCAAATTTGCCAACTTTTGGTTTTGTCAGCAGTTGACGACTTCTATGGTTTACTTATTTAGATTAAATAAAATTCTTCAAGCTTCAACGAAAACTGCGAGAAACTGCAAATAAATGTATAAACAAACGAAATAACATTCTTAAATCCTTAAATTTATCTATATAACATCCATTCAGAATGGTCTTGTAATAATATGCTGGCGTTAATATATTTCATAGTTTTCAAATTGAACCGTCTTTAAGAGGTTTCGTGGTTACCCAATTTACCTATAGGTAAGAAACCCGTTTCTTTCGTTGTTTATAGCTTTATAACAATGATATTGACTTGTGACTCTTATTATCAAGCGTTAGCAATGATTAAATGTAAAAACTACGATATAATAGTGTGGTCATGTCTACCGAGAAAAGGGCTTAACCCATTATTAATTCAACCACGCCGCGCCGCACAGCCGCCGCCGCCCTCACCACACGCATGGCTATCGTAATGGTTGGCGATATATTTGGTAGCACAAAAACATATGCCGTTTTGCCCTTTAAGGCACCGCGCCGAAGCATTTCTTGATCGGCATGTGGATCGACCGGTCCACAGTTGGTCTCAAGACATGAGAAATGGGGACTCGACAACGTTTGCTGCTCGGTATATATCATGCCATTTCATTCTCAGTCAGATTCGAAGACAATCATCAGGCAAAAGTTTGGTAAATTCACTTGCAGTAATCGACTGGAGTAAATTGAAAAACTTCATTGCTACAAATTAATAATGGACAATATTTCAATAAGTACTTGAATCGTGTACAGAATAAATACGCTATTAAATGATAATACATTGAGAACTCGAGCTACAAACGTGATTCATTATGTCTCCGTTGAAGTCTTAAATTAACATAATGAAGATCTATTGCGATTGAATGAGAGCAAGACTACGCCCAATGATTAGAAAATAAATAGACATGTAGGCTCGGTGTGCGTAGCAGCGAGAACAATTTCTACTTCATCGATCAAAACGTCACTATTGTCAAGTACATATTTGTAACTTTCTAATTGATATAAGAGGCTATAACTCTATCTGCAGAGCTGCATAATATTGCTGATAAGGAAGTCGTGGTAGCACCGGGCGAGCTTACTGCAGCGGTCGTATTGATCCCTGGTAAAGCTATAGTCGGGGTGATTTTCGATTTATGAAAATGTGCACAGGTGAGAAAAATAAACCTCAACATAAAAACCATCGATAAAGTAACCGTTTACAAAACGTATAAGACACCAGTATTCAGTATCTCTTAAGAGAATGAAGTAATGTATTGCCGAAAATAAAATAAAAAGCGAGTCATTTCATCTCTCATCGACTCTTTTCACACGTGTTGTTTATAGTAAATCACGTTGAGTAACGCGGAGTATTGAAATCGCGCATAAACTTGGCACACGCTCCTTCTGTAAAACAAACAAATAATAAGTTGGATCGGTCTGGGGCTTTATATAGTCTTAAAATAGGTATGTTTTCATAAACCCGATATGAGAGTTTACGCAGACTAGTTCCCGGGAATGAGGTCAAACGAGTTGGCATGCGATCCCCCGCCGGCTTGTTGAAATATGCCAACGGCAATAAACAATGTGCTGGCATCTCCGTACCACTTATAAGAATTCAACGTGTGAACGACATGAGAGAATTACATTTTTACTTTACCAGAAATTATTCATAAGTAAGTAGGTACTTGTTTTTCATTTCACATCATGTGTAGCTTCATTTTGAGCGGAAATACTGATCTAATCGAATAGTGTAACAATGATTCATTATGATGATCTTAGAAATATAAATCAATCTAATTGTATTACATATAACAAGTACCTACACGGGTATTGGGCACAAGTCGATAACAATAGCAATTGAAATATAATCAAGCAACGTGTAGGAGTATTCTCGTAATCAATCGTGCTCGTTCAATGCACCGCTTTTATCGCTTTTGTAATTAACTTGAATGAAGACTTGTTTACAAATCTTAAGGTGACGTCGATTAAGTCCAGGCAGTCAAAAATAATTCCCACGCTAGCTCCGCCCATGCGGCGCAACGATCCCCGCTGCACCGAACGACGCGATGTGCAGCGGCGCACGCGTCTCGCTTATGAAAATATTTGTGTACTTGAAATTAGATTCGCGAACACAGATACCATTGAGACGATTTCAACTTTTTTTATAATCTTATTCACGTGACGCATTTCGATACATAGTAACTTTGTATATACTGAAATTGATGTCACGTTTGTATTTTTATCAACATTACTAAAATTTCTTAGTAAGAAATTGATTATTTGATTTACTTTCCAAAATTATTCTTACGGTCGACAGTAGCTTATAAAACTAAAGCTAAAAGTTTTACTTTTTACAATATGATCATGTCTGCTCGACTTTATTGGTATATATTATTATGTATGAATGTATTGGTATATATACTATTCATATTTAACTGACTTCCCAAAAGAAAGAGGGTTCTTAAATTGACTTGTCTATTTTTTATTTTATGTTTGACCACACATAACTTTTTTACTGAACCTTACAATATTGAAGATTATTTATTTGCTAGTACAGTTTAACTCTTAATTGGTTTCATTTTAATTTCATCAACATCGGTCGAACGGTTTGCCAGTTACAGTCAAACTTACTAAAAAGTAATTTGCCAAAATGCCTTGACGATCGCAGTGCTTCTAGCAACTAATGTAAGTGGCAACTATGAATATAGATGAAAGTTATTGTTAAATAGTGATAAAATCTATAAATAATATGTGAATAATAATCTCTCTAGTAAAGTCTGTAGTCATCAGTATATCAAATAACCTGTCTAAGTCAGTTACATGAGCACAAAATTGAGATCATATTGCACCGATATCAACCAGTTAGTTACCAGACTTTTTAATTAAAAAAATTGTTTTCAAGTCTTTTTTTTTCTTTGCTATGTTGTTGCGTCGCAGTCTCTGTGTTTATAGAGAAAACATATTGCACCAAACCAAAATAAAGTGAGACAAGGGTCGGAATATGATGATGGTACATATCAGCCCAAACGGCACGATATATATTGATAAATGGGGGGTGTTTTTAAATTCTCCGTAGTAACGAAAGTGATTTCTACTGATTAAACTTACTACAAAAATTTCATTACCCCTTGGCGTGGACGATAATTTATGAATGAATCAACATTGTTCTCAGTATCTTGGAATGCGATTAATCAGATTATACATCATTAGAATAAAGTAAAATACCATCAAATTGAATGAGCATAACATTATATTATATTCGGTAAATATGGGTACAATTGACCTGAAATAAATGGATTTGATTTGATTAAATGTTAGTTGTGGCCAATATATTTTACCATGACTCGTCATACAAATATGAATTATAGTTTTTCATAACTGTGCTACGGTACACGTTCCCATAATAATATAAAGTAGGTTGTTTTTTTATTGCTATCATATAATTTTTAACTATTAATTACTAATGTTGAAAATATGTTCGTATACATCCTATTACGTTTTATTTTTCAGTTACACTGGTGAACAGAAAGGTGTTATTTTACTACCACTCTGCTTTTAGATACCAACTATGGTAAAAATTAGATAGACCAACCAGATATAGATCTAGCCACTTCTAAACAGCAGGATAAGATTTTTTACCAAACTTGCAGAAGAGTCTATATACGCAATTGTAATGGCCTTAAACTTAGGGTTTTTAAAAAATAACACAACTGCAGAAACATTGTAGACAACATGTTATACAAGCTTCTTTTAATGCAACATGGCAGATAAGTGAGAGAGTGAGTGGCACTGGAACGGGTGACTAAATTAGACATTTAAATAAAAACAGTGGATTCTTAGATTGTTAGTAAGTGGTTATAGACAAATTAAGTTAAGATGTATATAAATTAACAAAAAATCATTTATGAAATAAAAAATATATTATTTTCAATTTATACAGTATTAATGATTATACAGAATTAATGATATGCAAAGTGTACGTGAGAAATAACGAGTATCGGAACGGAAAGTCAAGTTTTTTTTCAAGTTTGCAGTCCCCCCGATCGTCACCCTGTGACCACGATCACTGGAAAGTGTTTGAAACGTCAGGACAAAAATAATGATAAATATACGCGATTTAAACCGTTAAATGTTGTTTAATTACTATGTGTAACAATCGCGAAAACCTAAGACAACATTAAGTCAAGTCTTATTTTTATGGCGGGAGGAAGTACTGAAGCATTTGCACTTTGATGTTGCAAGTCACCCTCGACAGCCTCCTCTTGATTTTATCTTTTTCTAGAAGTATCCGCATATTCTTGATCCCGGATCAGTCTTTTCTTAGGGTGGTGGGGATCGACCAGCTCGGGCAGAAGGGAGTTCATATAGAATGTGACTAGTTTTGTCTCCATTTTTTTCGACCAAAAATTCTTCATCTTTTTGTAGAATTTCTATTTTTAATTTGTTGTCTCCATACTACACGGCAAATTAGCATTTAGTTATATTACAAATGTTTTTTTTTTATGCCTGATAGGTTACCCTTTGACCACTATCTCACCTGTTGGTAAGTGATGATGTGGTCGAAGATGTTGTTCAGGCTAACCTAGAATTACTGGCTCTCAAGGACAGCTGCCGGAACACACCGTTAGGTGCTTGGCGACAGATTTTCTACTTGAGGGTGGTAGCTAGCCAGGCGGGCATTCGCAAAGTGCCCTACCACCATGCAAAATGTGCATTTAGCCTTCAGTTTGATAATATCAATCAGATTTTTGATTGATATATATACCTGCAAAATACATTTTACAGACAATCAGTTACCTGAAGCCTTCAAAAAAGCAACTGTACATTTCTGTTTGTCCGACAATCAATTTCGCACAATTTGTAATATAATTTGTAAGGATAAATATCGGGAGAGCAGTTGAATGACACCTGTCAAAAATCCAAAATGGCGATTTCAAGACGGCCACCATACAAATTGCTCCGCCCCTGCTGAAGCTCGGCCTTCAGAAAGGGGAGTTGGGAATATGAATAAATGAATTTAAATATATATATTCAGATAATTTGCACGTCAGATTTTTTGCACGTCAAGAGTACAACATCGCTCTTTACCATCTATCTAATACCCTAATAACCGAAAAGGGGGTGAAGGCAAGTATAATACGTATCAACGATGGCATTCGCAAAGGAGTATTGCTTCAGATAGGAGGCCGGCCATAAAATTTAAGTCTTACTCCGCACAATTATGTCAATGCGTTGTCTTTTGTGTAGGTACTCCGAAAAAATATATTGTTTATACCGATCCTACAGAGGTGTGACAAGTGCAGGGCGATAATAATGTAAAGTTTTTTTTTCAGTGTAAAAAAGAAAATTTCATTGTATTTATACATTTATACGTTATTTTATTTAATTTTACCTGCTGCTCTGCTATGGATAGGTCAAAATAATTTTTAGCCTAATATAGGTAGTATATAAAATATTTCCTTTACGAAATTTCCTGTGAATAAAATTTGCAAATTTAGCAATACTAAAGTATTATGTTCAAAGAATTACTCACTTATTTTCGTGTAGTGGAAGAACAGTCTAAACTTATAATATGAGATGGCGACTCCGACAGTTCTCCCTGTTCCGAGTGATCTCGGACTTCGACTGATTTATTATTTTTTTTCCTGAGAAAGAAGGTGCATTTTTGAGCACAGTCTTTTTTATTATACGAGTATATACACAATCTATTTATTCCACTCTATTATTTTTGTATAAATCGATACTTATATGTACATGTCTAAGTGATAAAATGTATATTTAAAAGTACTTATGCAGGTGACTTTGTAGATAATCTCTTGAATATATACCTACTTGCCTGATTCTGAATATTCTTTCATTGATATAAATCTACATCTAGTCTTGAGGGACATAGAGAATGTTCGATGTTTTATTGCGATATACCTACCCACCAAACCAAATGCTTTGATTTGCTACGCTTGTGTTATTATTATTTAGCAACACTCAACTCCATTTACGGTTGAACGGCAGCTGTACTTTAGAGCTAGATAATTTTTGTTTACACCTGTTTGGCACCTTCAACCACATCACTTACCATCAGGTGAGACCATAATTATACATATACCAGATATTATTATAGTACCCTACTAATCATACTTAGATTAGTACGACATATAGCTATTTTACAGCTCCATTACAGTACTATAGGAAACCTAGTTGGTATAGAATCTCTTAGTTCGGTCGAGATAGTATGTTTCATGAATAGAATAAACACAAACGAATATTAAATTTGCATAGGTGCAATAGGTAAAAAAAAACTGAAATATTATACGCTTTTGCCTCTCTCATAATTCTTGCAAAGTCTTTGTATCGACTCTTCTGCTTCCTTTTTTTATTTTTTAGTTATCTTTATTTCCCATATTGATTGATATACCTACCAAGATACGTATTTATACTGCTCAGGTGATAGCGCGCGAGCGATAGGTCCACGTCCAACGGCGCACAGCGCGGCACTGAAGGACAGCTCTTACGCATTGATTTTATTTCGTAAGCGTAAGCTAATAAGGTTGAATATCGAATCTTCCGATTGACCGTAATCCTGCACAGAACTAAAGGTCGTAAGTCTAAAACACAATTTAATTTATTATGAGAATACTAATAACTCTAGGTAAATTTTACTTTTACAGTGGATAATAAACTACATTTCCTTTCTATGTGTATTTATTATTGATATGTAACTGACGTAGTTTCCAAGAAAAATCCAATAATTTAAAGAAAAGGCTTCATTTAAAAAAATTAAAACTATCGAGTAAATTTCTTTCAAATGTGTTTCTGTCTTAACAATAGATAGAAAAAGGTTTGAAAATCAAATATTTAAGTTAACGTGTCGATTGCATATTTAAGTTGGTTAAAAAAACTAGTCGAATGAGAGTATTTTTTCCGCAGCCTCGTCTTAATAGCTGCGGTTAGGAGACTGTCAAATAACACCATTTGTCAAAATATATATTGTAGATTTTCAGATCTGAAAATGTAGTAACTATAAATAATACAATAGCATTGCAGTTCAGTCATTTTATGTTACTGATTCAGGTACCACTTACAAATAAATAGTTAACGAGAAGCATGACAAGTATTATATCATTATTCATAATTAAAACAAGTACTTAATGAATTCATACTGATTATTATAAACTTAGGTTCAAAATTAAAAAGACCTAAATCCGGAAAGAAAATAAGACCTAAATCGCTTATTAACAATTATAAAAAAGCCAGACAACTAGCTATCAGCCTAAAATATCTCAACTAAGATGACAAATAATTGCAGAGAGCATTTTTGATGTTTTAACCTATGATATGAATGAAGAAGTAAAAATATATCTTCCAAAATTTATAAATAAAATAACTTTGGGTAGCGTATATAGTCCCAAATCAATTCCTGCTTGTCGTTCAAAATAGGAATAGTCAAATAATGTACAAAAATTATATCGTATTCTAACGGTACAATTAAATTAACGATTGCATGACAAATCAAATACTAACGCATAGTTTTGAAACTCAGATTGTTTTGATCGTGTTAACAGGATGTAGTAAAGTTATAATGATGTCATGCTCATGGTAATATATAATATAATAAAATTGTACCTACTGCTCTATTGGGTTTGGTCTGACTTGACCTACAAAAGCCGATCACCGTATAACTTTTGATTGAAAACATTACGTTGTTGTCTGTTAATTAATTATAATAGGCTCATTTTATAGCTGAAAGCAATTTAAAAATGGAAAATAATACTAGTTGATAATATCCGAGAGAAGAAACAAACGTGTACGAATTAAAAAGCGCAGAGAAAAAGATTTTCTAGAATCTGTTTGCAATCATTTTGGCCACAGCGGTAATAGTGTATTTATAGCAGATAATATATTGTATATACAACACATGTGCGAGTTGTGGGTATTTCTGTCTGTTGTGTATCGGTTCGCGGAAGGCGATCGTTAATACAGATGGTATTTATGTAGGTACCTACCTACTCTTTTTATAAGCGAACACCGGTTTGTAAATAGCAGCCATAAAATGGAAACGGATCAAGGCAGGGAATCTCTTTAATATTTATTATCTGCCCGGTTGTTGACTGAATAATGTGATATATCTGCGTCAGTAAAATATATTATGCTATCATGGAAAGTTTTACCATATAAGTCGAACAAAATATTCGAGATGATCTGAATCGCAAAATATCTAGCGACTTAAATATTTATGGCGTAACTAAATCCACGGAGAAACTTTCCTTCAAATTATATCTAAGTAGGTATGTTTTATCCATTCTGTAATAGTATGTACCTAGGTTATATAATTGAACAACGATAGATTTAATTCTCTTTGTTATTAAATTAAATCAAGAATGCATAGAAAGGCATAAATAAGATCTTTGAAAACCCACGCGTCCCTGGTTATTCCCATGGTCGCCGGTCGTCGGAATAAATACCAGTCAGTTATGGCAAGCCCGAGCGCGTACCTAAAGTCGAGAACAATCGACCGAATGGAAACAAGAGAGCTGTATAAATCAAGTTAAGCATTGCGTGCAGCGGCCGGCCATAGATCCTCGTGTTTCAGCCCGTTTTCCTTCCCGTGCCGCTTATAATTACTTACCAAGTACTTTCGCCAACCAGCGCAGCGGGCCGCGCGGCCGCCATCTTGCTATTTATATTGCAAAATGGCGGAGTGCGCGCTCTACCACGTGCTTCTATTTTATTTTTATTATTTAAATGGAAACGAATCTTTGTATTTGAAAGGTTAACAAATGAAGCCTTTGTAGGTACTTGTTTCATGGTGCTAAAATAGTCTTTTTTTTTTCTCATGATGTGCTTATTACGTCATTAAGTATATTAGGTACCTACAATCTAGCCAACAATACGGACTAATGAGTAATTTTAGCTTGACTTAAACTGCTAAATAGAGTAAAGTTAAGAATGTGTCCATTAACACCTATCTTATTGTCTATAAAGCAAAAGCGCTGTGTTCTTGTGTTCTTAATATGTAGCACTCACTTCACTACTTATCACTAACTCAAAAGGTTTTGTCTTTTTAGCCTTCTCACTGTCTGTGTTGTCAAGGAGCTGGATTGCCTCAACATTCACGTGGTGGTGAAGTCTATGTTCGTGAGCTTCTGCATGTTTTTTTATTATATCCACAACGACATCCATTTTCAGGTCTCGATGGAGGTCGACAGTTCTAATGTACCATGGTGTCTCACAAAATATTCTTTATATTCGTATATATAATAATAATTTAATCAGTCGTGATAACATATTTGAAAATTAACTTAATATCAACATTCAGTAGTTACTGCCTACTTATTGCTTGTTTGATAATCTCAGCGGATTTATAAACTGGATATGTAACTTACATAATATGATAAGCAAGTAATCAATACCTACTGATTTATGCCACACAAATATTTTACTTAGGTACGTATATAATTGGATGTGAACTACCTGTATAAAGCTCAGGTACCTTATGAATATATTAACTTTAAATAGGCACAAATGGATTTGGAACTCGTATCTAGTTGCGAACAAGGTCTCGCAAAATTTACATTGAATAGGGAGCCGTTAAGTTGCGATGTGACTGGTCGAGGAAGGTCACCTTGACCGAACGAGTCGAACAGTTTGTCTGCGCTCGAATGCCTGCCTACATGGAATGGAATTTAAATTATAAAAGTTACGATCAACACGTTAGTCAACAGATATGTTAATATAAATAACTTCGTTTTAATTTAGAATCAAGGATATGACCGACATTTAATTATGATTAATTTAACCAAATGAACTGATATTAGTATGCAGATAAGCATATAACTAGATAAACGAGTAGATTAAATGGCACAGTTAAAACAACATAAGTAGATATTACATTAACGTCACAAAAACAATAATTTGCGGTAATAACTAAGTAAACAATTTTCTAGAATAACACAAAATTCACTAAAAGGAAAATTTGCGTCAATGTTTATGCAAACAATAATATTGAATGCTAAACGAGTGTGTTTAATGTTCTCGGTATCAGAACAAAGGAAGTTGATGAACTTGAAAAATCAACACCATTATCTATTGAGCGCTAACATCCACGTGATAGCAAATTGCACAAGTAATACATCACACTCGTAACGGATTGATAAGGCAAGGCTTATCTCCCGCAAGTGGGTCAACACCATGCGAACTGATTGCCTAGCAATATACAATAATAATAGGAGTATTCATTCCTACAACTATGGGACCGGGAGAAATATTGTTTTGACAGGGGTCCGTAGAAGTGTGTAATTATTCATCGTTTTCATAATTTCCTGTCTCTGTGTGAGTTGTAACAGGAAGCATATATAGTAGCTTAATATTAGATAATTCCGATGCCGATCTTGCAAAAGCAGCCGTTTAGTATTCAGCAAGTTTTGCGGCCAATGGCGAGTGACTATGATCACCACTCCACCGGCAAGCGCCCCTTGAATATGTATGAGATGGTTCCACTCGAATGCTACACACGCGCGCATTTAGCCGTGACACACATCTATACCAACGATTTTTCACGCATCAAATTCCTTTTAATAATAAAATCCATAGAAAATCAAAACAAATACAAAATTAAAGTCTTTCAATACATTTTCAAGGTTTGAGGTGTACTGTACATGTTACAGACAATGATGCTGAAAAAACATACATGTACACCCAATGATATTATATAAATTGTGTACACCTAATATCTTTACTTTTGTAGCAGATAACAATCCTTTTTACATATATCATTGTAAGATAACCAGAATAAACATTACTGTGATCTTACGGGTAATAAATTAATAATGCTAGAAATGTGAGTAAACCTAATTTTCTAGGAGTTGTATCAAAGGTATATGTAAAATCCAAAAAAACTTACTCGTGCCGTCGTTTTTACATGTACAAACATACGCAGCGCAGATAATGCAATCGGGATCACGCGGGATCTGATCGTAAAGCAGTTTCATCTCGTTTTCAGATTAAAACCAATTGTGTTTTCTAAAAGTAACTAGGTACCCGAGATCAAATAGGTACTGCTAGTCCCTAAGATTTTTTTTACCTGGCTAGTCCCGCAAGTTGTGGAACTTATGACGTCCGCTCTATCTAAATCTGACTGGGTAATCGAACGGTATGACAAGACTGAATCACTTGCCTTCTTCAAGACATACCAGGGCCCATCAATCTACTCAGCCTCCTCGCATTATATAAATAATTACATGATGTTTAGTTTATGAATTGTGAGAATAGAAACTTGAATAGGTAGTTACGCCAATGTATACTTAATAAAAACAACTATAATCAATAGATTGTTTATTCAATACAACACTGAATACAATAGAGTACAGCAACTTCTTGCTGCTTGAGTTTTATTTTATAGCATCCATGTTAATTTTATACATTTGCAAAATTATTTAAAATGTATGCGAAAAGGTAGCATAGCAGTACAAGGAATCGCTTTTAACAATGACAGTAGTGTCATTAGCTGTGCTCAATACCGATAGGAATCAAATACTTATAATTTCTTTATCCAAAATTCCGCTCATCTACACGCTTTGCTATGATATACTCACGTTACGATAGATAGAGGCAATGGCCTCGTTACATAGCAGCGCCTCGTTGCCTATCGTCAATATTTGATCAAGCGTGGAATGCGGCGTACAAAAACCTGTAATGCTGGTTTGAAATAGAATAATTTGATTTTAGTAATGTTCCGAGAATGACGAGCATGACATCAGCGCGAATCGTGAACAATGAGAGCGCTGTGAACAGACCCGTATTTAATGACCCGCAGAACAATGCATAGATGATAATAATAAATGCAAATTAAACGACACTTAGATAAGAAATAACACGCAACCTCGAAAAAAATCGCAATGGCAGCTGAATGAAATTAGTAGCGAGGAACACGAAGAATGTATGCTAATGATCCTCCATTCCAAATGGAACATTGATAAACAACCTAATGAAGTAATGAGTCAGTGATATTTAATGAAAACACATGACATTCAGGCAATGTCTCATAAGTTTGGTTACCCACATCTGTCACGCTCACGGAAATGCTGTTAACACATGTTAGCTAATGGACTTGGCCCGAACAGACATGCCACGTGTATATTAGAGTTAAGCAGTTGGTAATCTGTGGGCTTCTCTATCAGTGTACGACCAAAACCATACGAGCGAAACTAAACCTACCGACAATAAAAAAAAAGTGTAGACACAAAATTGCAATAGCGAATCGCGGTGTACAATGGAAAAGAAACAAGAATGAAGCGTGCAAATGCAGTGAGCGACGATAGCGACGACGACGACGACGAGACGTGGGAAAGCGAATGGCGGCATTGCTCGCCGCTGGCGGCCATCTTGAATTGGGCTTGTTCGAAAAACATCACGTGACCACGCGTCCGCTTGGTAACAGCGTACAAGTGTTAAACGGAGCGGAACGATTCGTGCGGACCACGTGGCCTTTTATTTGTGCACCAATCTGCCCCTGACTGCTGTTGAATTGTTGATTGAACCGCGCACCCTTTCGGTAGCAGTTATAGGTACTCGTACCAAATGATTACTAATCTATCATGATCCAATCTATACAAATAATGATTTTAAAATACATACCATTTCATCACATCGCAAGATTTTGTAAGAGAAAATTGATTTCTCTGATCATGCCATTAAAGACATTATAGACTTAACGACACCGTCCCAGACAAAGGTACATCAAACACTTGAGTGTAGGTGTAAAATTTGAATGCTCGTTTAGAGCACAGGTATTTTGAATTAAAAAGGCTATAAAATAACAGCTATAAAGCTCTATATTGCCTATTCAGGCGCCCACGTAATGAATGGCGAAGTAGGTAAGGACAACTCAGACTACCTAGGTACTTATTCTACAATTCCCAGATGTTCATTACTTTAAGACCGCAAGACCAGTTTGCATTGTATTGAAGAATAATCTTATGTGAGTATTCGATTGTATATGTTAACAAATACAAAGAAAATCACCAAGGCGTACCATTAATTTATCTGTGGCAATGACGTAAAAATAAGCAAGTGTTTTTGTAATTTGAAACTCTACCATTCCATTTCCACAGGTTCGTTTTAATGCCGTTCATGGCAAAACCAGTTTCACCGGGCTCAGCTGTAACCATATACGGCGTTTGATAGCTTTTCATTACTATTTGTTGAATACAATGCTGTGTAGGTATTAACGTTTCTCGTGACAAATATTTCCTTCACGACCCATCACGACATAAGTGACTCACTTTGTACTGTTTTGTTATGTTGTTATTATTTCTCTGCGATGTTGCCAGCTCGTAGCCAACGTTTTTTGTACATCCGTCTTTGTATTGTTATCCCACATACCTGCTTCTCCGCTTGACGACGGTAAAGCTATTGTTTAAAACTTCTTCATTGTTATTAAAATGTAAACGAGCTTAGAAAGATTAAAATTCTTACAAGCAGGACTGTTATGTATATTACGATCAAGAGCCAGATTAACTTTATATCCCTTTGTTACTATTGCGTCCTTGTGTTGACCTTCATATTCTAGGTACCTACCTACGTAAAGGTTAAGTTTATAGTTAGAGCTTACATTGTCGGAACATGGTTTATTTTATCTCTGCACAGTTAATGGCATAAAGTTAGAAGTAGAACTAACTATAGCTAAAACAAGCAAAGTCCAAGGCAATCCTAAAACGCTTCCGTTATGTAAGTCTTGTAACCAACTGCCAACGTAAACAGGTCCTCAGGCTGAACTTATACCTCCTGCTGAATTATGCAAGCAGTTTTTATCTCGACTCCTCTTTTGGCAAACTGTGTCGGTTACTTAGCGGATTAATCTGGTATGCAAATGGTTAACGATTACTTGCTATAAGGGCATCCGTTTTACAGTAACCTCAAAAGTATTTAAAACTGATGCTGTATCTATAACTTTATGAGAGTCATTATAGGTCAGTATAACCGAGATTTTCGGTTATCCATTGATTCTGATAAATCACTGCTCATTGATACATGTTCATGTTTAAATAAATTGGGTCTGAAAAAAAAAATATTGCGAAATATGAGGAATGAATTAAGATATATTACGCGTAGCACCTTTGAGAGCTTGAGCTACCGTCACGTAACTCGTGAAATTCGATGACAAAAACCCGAATAAAATACTAACAAGTTGGCAAAAAAAATAACCACAACCAAATCTCGCTGAACGGGATGAGTATAGACAGATGCAATGGAAGAAAAGAGACAGTTGAACACGCTATGTTGACTGCATAGTCTTTAGTCACGCGCAGTAAAACAGAGTTTCTATTTTTTGCGCGTTCTCGTCTGACCTCGTTGCTTTTATCGTTATCATACGGCATTAATATTAAATGGGTTTTGCTTATGGAATGTGACTTGGCACAACAAGCCGCAACAGCCGTATCTAACATCGATAACCTTTGATACCAGTTCATCGAATATATAAACTTGCTGTAACAGAACGTCGTGTTACACAATGTTATTTCCATGTTCTTGGTTTAAATAGATTATATTGTCTATTGTATGTTCATCATGCATACCTACCTACATAATATTAATAACACAGATTAATCGACATCGTCCGTAGTGTGCCCTACATTATTGTGTTTAACTATTGCTTTTGATAAACTACGCTCCACTTAACCTCTTGATGATAGAGTTCATAGTCAATTAGTGCTTCAACGCAATTGTGAACTTTCGACGTCTGTGTGCAAACCAGACTCAGTTGGCCGCCTTTCGAGACTGTACCGTAGCCATCTCGTTTTAATAGAGACATTTTCAACTCACAATCACGATACTTCGTGTCGTGTCGTGACCGACTATTCGAGAAGTAGGTACGTACCTATCTATCCTGCACCCGCTCAATTCATTTTGTTAATGAGTTTGCGTGCGTGACTATGATTACTTTTAACAAGCAAAAATTATGAACAAGTTCAATTTAACCGTTGATGTTTAAGCGATACGGTTTCTCAGTTCCGAGGAGAGTCAAGGTCGTTGCAAACACGAGTTTTTATCAGACAGCGATCTTGATTGATTATTCGTGACTGAAGATTCTGTATGCAGCGTGTCTGAAAATCATTTAATTCACAAACTTAAGCTACTGGCTCTAGATGGTAATACTTCAATAAATAATGATAAAAATATATGTACGCAACTTGGTACATATATTTTAAATGTATTATAAGAACAACAGTCAGTTCTACCAACATCAGCAGAAATATATATATATATATATATATCTAGATAACTATTTTAATTAATGTTTAATGAAGTACCGGAATGTGTCAAACCTTGTATGAATGATGTCATTAATGTATATAATGAACGATAAATTGGTACTTATATGTATCATCCAATTATATGTACAAATTCCAGTACGCTACCAACATTGACCGCAAAATTAATATTACTTAACGCGTTATATTAGTCCTATAACTAGATAGTTGAAGGATCTCCACAGTCCCTTTAACTTTTTTATACATATTCCCGTACACTAACTTAAGAGCGATGAATAAAACGCAAACAACTAAACATTGTTATATAATGCCAACTTAAGTTGTTATAATAACTCCGGTCGTTTGGAAAACAAAGTAACTTAACGCAATGAATAAGAAGACACTATAAATTAACTCGGGTAATGTAATACAAACTTTATTCGCAGCCAGACAGCAATTACGACGAGAACTTTAAGCGGTATTCACGAACACCGAAGAGGAGGTGGTGTACACTCACTCGATCCCTCCCATCCCTCGCTCACCCCTTTCAAACTGTTCAAACTCAGCACGAGGAAGGGCGGAATCGTCAAAGTTCTACATCCTTTTTCACTCGATTATTTTGGAATTTTGAAGGACTTCTAACTTTCTCATCACTTAAGAGAAAAAGTTAGGAACGTAAACAAGTTGAATTGAAAGTGATTTCTTTAATCATTGTCGTGCACAAATTGAAATTACAATTCAATGATATGAAAAATTCAGTTCGTGGACTCAATGAACCGTCACTAGATTGGGCGCAAGCATTGTGTCCAGTCAGTTTATGAAGTGTTCTCTATTATAAATAGTAAAACAACAAACGCAAGCGCGATTGATGAAAGTAAAGCTTTTATTAGGTACAAGCGGTAAATCAAATACTAAAGAAAGTTTGACGTAAACAGGTTATTTCGAAGCAGGATGATGCGAAGTTAGACAGAAAGTTTGCCAAAGTCCGCAAAGTTTGCAACTTGCACCGCCTGGAGCTACTTGAAACTGTAATGGCTGGAGGCAGATAATCTGTAAGTTTGTCATTTTGAGCAAACTTCGGTAACGTGATCCTTAATTACTTTCTGAACAGGATTTTGATACCATGCAATATGTCTTAGATCTCAGACCACAGAACCTTTATTAGTGATATTTTATCAGGACAACAATGCAAACCTATACCTAAGCTCATAAAGGTACATTTTTTGCAAAAAAAAACATATCAACGGCGATTCAGTTGATAGAAAATGCCACAATTCATAATGTTAACTAAACAAATATTATTTATAACAATAGCGTACATACATATACAAAAATGAATTAAACATAAGATTTATACAAGGTATCAAAACTGCACACATTAGTATTTTGAAAGATAATTTAGATATAACCATACCTTATGTAGCCATAAGGTATATGGTTATATCGTATAGACCAATTATGTTATTCATACAACTAACCGAGCACCGGAGCGAAACGTGGGTCTATGTGGCAAGTTGGGTGCTAGAGCAATTGTATGTATGTACATAATTGTGATAATTTTTTCGCTGACAGCTTTTGCATGCTTAATCCAATCTTATTAAAATTTGATTGATTGTACAAGTAATTTTTTTTTTGTTTTGACTTCATGTTATATGAGCTAAGACGGGCGGGAGATTGTTTATATGGGTATAAAGATCTAAAATGAGAAGTGAAAAAAGGTCAAGTGGGGAAAAGTATTCAAGTGCTTCATTTGTTACACATCAAAGCCATTTTTACTTTAAATTTCATGGTTTTATTTTGTAATAAATCACAAAGCGAGAAGTTTGTAGAGTGTTAGAATGACAAGAAAGCAACGATATACTTAAAATTTATTTACGGATTCTTATTTATTTATTGTTTAATCTTACTTAAGTCATATTGAATTTTACAAGGTGTATTTTACCCATCGAGAAAATAACACTAAGAGATGCAATAAGATTTGGTTTGTTCGAGATGAATTGATGCCAAACTCTGTTTAACCTAAACGCGCTCTAATTGGCTAAGCCACCTCCATGCGGTAAACACCCGAGTCCCTTAGTGATGGGACATGATTCTTATGCAAATATAATCGATATCAATACGTCGTACAACATATATAAGCTGATCGTATAATTTATTCTTCCGTGACGACCTATTTAGATAAAAGTGATATTTATCCCACTTGCGTTGGCAATAATACCCAGCAGATACCTCGCGCGGTATTTTGTATGAGTATAGCTGATTTGTTATAATAAAATATAGAATAATGATTTGGTTGTGTGATTCCACAATTCTGCTTGAAATATCCTTACTAAAATGATAAACAATTAAATATATCTTTTAATATTTTTATGTGCTCTGCGGTAATTTGTAATGTAATTCAAATATACGGGAGGAAAAATTTAATCCCGCACATGACTTAAATTTTATTCTCGTATATTTGTAATTTAGTAATTTATATATCTCCCTAACAAAGTACTATTGGAGTAAATTTCTTATAATTGAAGTACAAATTTTCGACTCGTAAGAGTAAGGTTCCGGTGGCCGAATAGATAAGGCATCCGGCGCGAGATCAGAGGACGAGGGTTCGATTCCCGTCCGGCACAAAACATTTTGTACTCTAATAATAATTTGTAAATGTGATTTTTTCTCAGCACGCACAAGACATCGAGTGGGACTAAAAGTTCCAAGTGTTTTGTAGCAATCGTAGTATCAATTTAACGTCGGCCACTTTTCATTAAATGAAAACAATCGTCTGAAAAGTGACGGGAGCAAACCCTGTTGTAGTATGCTGGAAACCAATGTTCTCTTCTTGTTAGCTCAATCCATTTTTGTTTGAGATTTGGATCTCTAGGGAATCTATTAAAAAAAAATGATTTGTTAATAATACCATAGAATAACTTAAGGTATAAAAGTACGGTAAAGTAAGGTAAGGTACAAAAATATGATTTTGAAATCGGTACACGTATATTGATATACCATAAGATTATATTAAGATAAAAACATAGAAAAGATTTGGTGTTTATGAGACAGAAATTCAACACAAAACTGGCACACCGTCATCAGAGTTTTCTTGGCTCATAATATGTACTCGTATATAACAAAACTAGTAAAGTCATCAATAATCTGAGAACGACACACACGACTAGGCAAGCTAAAATCGAAATAAACAAGTTAGCTTTACACTATATATTCACACAAAGCTTTATATCCATTGCACTTCATGCATATGGACAAACACACACACACACATCCTGTCACACACCCAAATACACAATAATATAATATTTACTCAAACACATACGAAATTTTATACAGCCATATCATTAACCTCAATCTCAATGTATTATTGAAGGAAGCAGACTCCCACGACACAAGATTTTTTCTTCTTAGAAAAAAACCTTGTCATGTCATTTTACTGTCAAGAAATCAATACAATTTATTGTACCAATTGTAATAAAGTTAAGAATAACAACATGTAACTGTATATTGTGAAATAAATTATTTTTGTTATTATTATTATAAACTCATATCAAACATATAAAACTTACCCACTTTTTACATCCAAGGCTAATTATATTTATAGGCCAGAGTATGACGATATCGATTTTAGTTCCACTATAACGATATATTACCGTACTGTATAAGCACAACACTAGGAGAGGGCGCGGTTTACACAGAGACAAGGATGATAATAGATGAATGTAGTAAGTGGGAGCGAAATGCATTCATACGGGTCTATTAGATGGTCCAGTTTAACTTGACCTATTAAAAATGAAGCAGATAAATTACGTAAATTGATAAATTTTACTTACTTGTGGAAAGTAATTCCATCTGTTTTATTATTGGATGTTTTGCTATTTTTCCCGCACCATTTAATGGAGCAGGTAGTCATTTTTATTACAATGAATGCCTACAATCGTCAAAAATAAAAATATTTTCAGACACGTACGTACGGATCAAGCTTCTGGTCGCGTACTGTTTATGTGCGCTCATGCTATGACTTTAATGTGTTAGAAATCACACACCAGTTGCATGATCGGGCGAACCATCAATTCCCCTCTCGGGGTTTAAATCTCGTTGATTTTACCTAATATTAAATTGAGTTGAAAGATCGAATTATAAAAACTGCAACATGAACAAAATAAAGATATGGATGTTGTGTAAGATTCCGTTAGTAATGAAAGGGTGCATAGCTTAAAATATCACAGTGAAATTGAAAGTCAGTACGCACAAAGAACAAGGAAAAACAGAAACAATGTTGCAAGCTCGGAACGAGAAAGTTTTGAAGAATACCTCCAAGTTTCGCCCCTGACATTTAGAGCCGTGTCAAAATATTTCACTTTTGTTTCAAGCAAGAAGGAAACTGACAATACTTTTTTAATTTTATTAGAATTGCTAAACGTTAAGTCAACACAATACAAACAACGACGTCTTTATTTGGAGAACTCGTGGCCCGAAAACGTGCATTTCTGAAATACGACAACAATACGCGTGATTACGAAACCCCGAATAGAGGGCTACAAAGCCTAACAAACAAGCAAACAAAGTGATTAGAAACTCAATTAAAACAACAAGAATAATTAAGCCGGACCCACGAATCCACAATTTGATGAATAAGTTACTAAGTCGTAAGTTTCCATTGACCTTCGCTGATATAATTGAGTTCGTAGGGAATCCCGAACTTCGGCTATTGATTATTAACTTCAAATTGGGGTTAAGGATACAAAAGAGGATAAGAGTAAAAACAATCCAATATATATATATATATATATATGCAGAACAAATAGGTTAGAGTGAGCAGTTACTTTCTAACCGATCAACCCAACGATCAATTTGAATAATAATGAATATAGAATACGATATATTTAAACATACATATAATTATTTAAGTACCTAGTGAATATATACTGTGATGATAATATAATTGCTATTATAGATTAAATAAATACTAATTAATGCTCGGTTCCTGGGGTTCCTAGGTTCCTAGTTATCTGCTAGCTTTTGATCCATCAAATAGTATGATTTCATCCGTTTCCGGAAACTAACGAACGAATTTCGTTAGTTAACTATCCGTCAAGTAGTTCAATAAGATGAAGCTTTTATAAAAATATCCCTAAAATAACAAAAAAAAAATGTTTTGCATTACTTATCGTGATGTCTAACTTAATGACTTAATTCGTAAACATTTCGAAAGGATTTCTTCGCTGCCCCAAGTTTCTTGTTACTGACATATTGCATACCATATCCAATACTACCAAGACTTTGCTGACGATACCAGTTAAGACGTCATAATTTAATTTCAAAGAATAGATAAACGGCCCTCAGTGGTCAGTTACGTTAAGCCGTTATTAAAATTTTAAACTAAGTTTAACTAATCGGTGAGTGTTCAGAAACGCATCTTCATCAGTTATTGCACTAAAGGGTAAACGAATAGATAACATTCAGATAAAACTACCTCGGAAACCCAGCATTAGTTAGAAAGCACAAAAAATATCTAATTAATGTTCATGTCTCAAGATCATTTATGATAGATACTTATGTAGGAACAGCTATTAGCTGATTTGTGCTATTTCATTACCATGATTCCAAAATTTATCCACTACTTTAAGGTAAACAATCTTAAAGTATTTGAGTTTAATTAATTATAATTATGTATCATTTGAATCAGAGCTCAATTTTATACACTAGCTCCCACACAATGATCTACGGCCCATTAGTTACCTAAGTACAGTAAAAACAACTTTATAAAAGAAGTGTACATTCATATTATTTTTATAGCATGATACTAGAGACGTGACCAGTTGGTGTTTCACAACACAACAAACTCAATTTGGTATTCAACTGTAGTAACGAGCCCAAAATCCACGGCCATTGGCGTAAACAATAACTGTAAATTAAGCTTGGGACTCATTTAAACCGAGAGGTCGGCGTGGGTATCGTGAGAGTTACACTTACATAAAGTAATAGCCCCAACAGGGAACATTTCAGCTTATAAAAACCAGTGTCATTTTATTTTGGCAATTTTGTTTCAGGAAATAGCGTCTTTTGTTTCGGTATCATCATCATCATCAACGAAGGAAGACCTCCATTAGGAGAATTTGCAATAATCCCAGGAATGGCAGATTTTTCAGAAGGAGCTGCTGCTCACATTCGGATATTTTTCCCAGGATTCAGGTGCCATCCTAGCCCGGCACCCCACGGGGAGAGATTGAGTATAATACAATGAGTAAACGTGGGGCGAATGAATCATGTTGATGCCTAGAAATGCGAGACAAAAGGGATGTGCAATTGAATTACTTATTTATATTTCTAAATATGATTACAATACAAGCACTATCGCGTGCTAAGCGAAAATCACATTATATTCACAAATTATTGGAGCACAAAATTTATTGACCCGGGCGTGAATCTTTGGGATAATTTCACGTATCTCTACCAATCCGCATACGTCAACAACGTTTCTTGATTTCCAGCAGAAATTAAACTGTACCTTTACCAGGCGTCCTTGATTAAACATTGTTATGTTCCTTTTCTATTGCCAATATATTGAGAAAGTGACGGTAATGTCTTAATGCCTTTGGGCTTAAAGTAATCGATTCCGTGAAAACAACCTTGCATTTATATTCAAGTTGCCATCGACAAAGGTCGATCCGGTCATTTACAGGGAAGGGAAATCATCAATCAACATTTAGTTGATACGACCACTTGGAATGCCATTGGCCGTATATCGTCGTTAGCGCTTTTCCAATTCCACAACACTTTGTAAAACATAGCGTATTTACGTATTGTATACCTACTGAATGCGGTAAAACGTATGAGTAAGTAGGTATATAAATAAATAAATAATTGTACCTAATAGGAGGAAGGTAAAGTATAATGGTATAATAGTTGCACTAGGTACAACATACAATGAGGATAAGCATTGTAATGCGTGTGTCTATAAAACTATTATTAAAAACAAGGACAATCAAGAACAACATAAACCACAATTACAAATTTCAAGATACGATTAAGCATTTAAAATTAATGTTTCCTTACCAACAGAGAATTTATGTTATTCAATTAAAATTACGTACATATGTTCAAATAAGTACAGGATTAGAAATATTGTTGGCGTTATCTAAGCGACTAATAAAGCTAAACACACAAAAAACAATAGTTATGTATCTTTTACTACTCACATATTTCGCACTCATACAACATTTACTCAGATTCTGACACACATATCTGCGGCCAGTTATAATTTAAAATTGTACAAAAAAAAAAAAAAAATGATCGCGGCACGTTATAAAAAAAAACAAAATGTCATAACATATGTAAATAAACATATGGCAAAAAGTGGGTGTTCAATCAGACACGTCTGCTTTGCACTACTTGCTTATCCTTTCGGGATATCAGAGTTGGATAGTTTGTATATATATTGTTTTGTATATAATTTGTTTAAAATTTCACAGTGATATGATTGAACGAGCCAGTCAAAATACATTAAATTTCATTAATTACTCCCACTACTACAACATCACTTGAAAAGTTTTACTGCCCTTGAGAATGTTAACTTATTCTCTCTCGCTGGAGCGCAGCCAAGCAATTTGCTTTGCCGCCATGCCACGCATCAATTTACTTGTCGTACAATTCTAACATTGAGTTTTATTGTTTTCAGAACTGTTTCGTGACATTCCGTCATCACTCATCAGCATCGCATCACACCAGCCCTGATAAGAAATTAAATGTTGAATTGACGGCTTGATAGCTATCGACAATTTGTTTTTCCCCTATTGTTCTCTATTCAATATAATGTCGCAATTATAATTCCAGTCGCGACTAATTGCAAATATATTGAATCACTATTCCTTTTGTGACAGTTTTTCGTTAGCCGTGACCTCTCACGTTTCATCTCAACACAATACGTTTCGAAGTCTTCAATCACCCGAATTCATTGAGGGAATTTTTTCTGTAATGATAGTTAAACATTCTGGTAAATGTTCTGTCCTTTGGGTTAGTAAAAAATATGACAAATGGCTTCAATTACTGATCGGAATGGTACGGTTGGCATGTCGCATCGGCACCGGACCGACAACGACGATGGCGACGCGGGCGTCGGCGGCGGTCGTCAGCCTCGCCTTGACCAATATCGGAGCTTGATTGGACACGTCCGTTTCACTGCATTCGCATATTGATTGCGAGATTATAGTGTTATTTTCTATAATTTTAACGTCACATGTATGATATATTATGAGTTTAATAGTATCGCTCCACCTGACATGAGTTATTATCGATCTAGTAGTACCTATAATACAAATCGGAAAGAAGATAACTGAGACAAAGAGAAAAAAACTTTCTACAAGTTAATATGGAAACTTTGCAGTTTGCACTACGCTTGTTCGGATTGCAAAATGTTTATGTTCATCTAATAGAGTCAGTTCCGAACCGGATGGAACACAATACAAAACAGCCATTATTATGGATAAATTCCTCACCTGGTCATATTCTCACAATTTCCTTAGAATTACACCACTTAGATATTCAGAGTCGCACAGTTCTGTCATGAAATATGCAAAACGTGCGGTCTATTTTTACCGTCTAACCATCAATATTAATTTATTCAATTATGTTGATACTTCATTAACATATCGGTAAGGTTAATTATACTGTTTTATTTATGACTTTAGTATTCGTTTATATGTTAAATATTTGTTCCAAAATATTCCATTACATAAAATTAAAGTTATTATTCATAAAACGGAAATGCACAATATATACATTTGAGGATTATTGTTAAATATATAATGAACAATGTAAGTATTATTCCAATCTTTCAATTATAGGTCATTTCAGTGTTTTCGTTCACTTCATTATCCTTAACAGTGACCCAATAAGTAAAAGAGCAATACGTGCAAACAACAGTAGCAAAACCTACAGGGCAATGCGTAGGTATCTAATGACTAATGATAAATTCAATTACCGAGATCTGATAATTTTTATCAGAAGTTATTTAGAGATAAAAGCATTGGTCCTTTATCATTCCTTATCTAGTCACGAAACTAAATTAAGTCCTATTAGGTCATATGACTTGGAAAATCATGAAATATTTTATCAATGAAAAATACATTTGCGGTCTTATAATTTAGACCTAAAGAAAGCTTAATAATAACATAATTGAGAAACTGCATGTTTTTGTGTATTAAAATGAAGAGGAACCAAGAAGGTAATTTAGAATAAGAATACATAGACAAAAAACCCGAATTTAGAAAATCAGAAGAATATTCTAACATCGACATAATTAGCGATTAAACAATGCGAACAAAAACAGACTTCATAATTTTGAACCGATTCATATGCTAATCTTTTTACATAAATTTACACAATTTATTGCTTCATAACATTTTCCCAAGACGTCAATGACATCATTTAATTTATTATTCATAGTGGATTAGGTATATTAGGATATAGCGATATATTTATCAAACAAAATAGTTTTAAAAAGAATGTGAAAGCATCCGATATGTCTGGTGGTGCTTGGCAGTTTGCCCAACAGCTTTCCGCTTTGCCCCGATACATAGCAAAGCATCTAAAATTAGTTACATTAAATGAGAAAAAACATACGCCAATGATTAGCCAGGCTTTTATGACACTTGCCTGCATTATAGCTGACTTAATTATATGCGTTTTCTAATTAAATGTGTTCCGTTATCTGTTGCTTGTGAAGCACGTAAGAATATAAATGTCACCATAGAACTGACTCTAAATCACTAAAGAGGCCGACTGTCTATCTAATTATTTATTGAATAAGAATTTAATTATAATGCTTGACGTTAAATCTAGCTCAGTGAGCTCGCTCTATTATTTATTACCGTCTTTACAAAATGAAATCCACGTCAACAAATTCAATTATGAAGCCATTTGAACAGCAAATACCAAGTCTAATGCTTCAAGTTGTCATGAAAGGTACTACAAATTTGCTTCTGATTTATTATTTTGCAAGTTAAACATTAGATTATGCATAATAAGGATACCTTGTATCATAAAGTGCGCAGAATGCCCATTCATCACGTTCCGAGAAGTGTCATGTATTGATTTACCGCTATTACCGTAAGTGCGTCAACATAATGACGTCAAAGTTATATTTGTTTCTGTCCTGCGCTGATTTGTTCGCCTTCCTATGCCATTGTATCTAACGCTAAAACGTCACTTACTTAGTTTTCTGCCTGCCTCTGACCACATAATAATTCTACCATACCATACCGGGAATTTCCAACCATTTGAAGGCCAGTTACTTGTCTGTTATGTTCCAGTATTCGTTCCGGTTATAAATTTTAGTACGTTAATTGTAATATAGAATTCTTGGGTTGTTGATATATTCTACTTTAGTATAAAACTGTGAGAACCAATGACATTGAGGACGTACAACACATTATTTATAAGAATAACACAGTAGGTAATGATAATGCTAATGTTTACTGACCTTCATGAAGGTAATCGACTTGAATCAACACAATAAAAATTAATAAAGATGATAAACGAATTTGAATTTAAGTGCCATTGTTACCTACAACTGGAATACATTATCTACTAATAATAATACACACAGGAGAATTTGATATTTAATTCTTTACATTGAGCTAAAAAAATAGGTGAGGATAGAAATCAGGATACTAAATGGCCCAGCCGTCGAGATGTCCAATATAATAGCAAAGTCACGAACAAAACAAAGCAAACAATTTAGGTCATGCCCATGGGTTTGATAAGCTAAAGAAGATACCTTCCTAGGTATATGGCAGTAAAGTTCATTTTTAAATAAAGGGGTGACAATCAATGTCGGGTAAATAATGGGCCCCAGGAGAAATTAATTCTCAACGCGGCGGTCCGGATCGATTGTGTCAAAGACCTCGCAAATAGTATATAGGAGTAAGCAAGCAGGGCTGTTGGCATGAATGTTAATGAGATGACTAAATTTATATACAAAACGACATTTTACGACCAAATAAATTTAATAGATCTATGTTAACAAAAAAAATACTTTATAGGTATACATAAACATGAAATAAATTCCATGCATTGAATCTTTGTATTAGTTTGTGTCAGTAAATCAACGAAAGAAGACCAATTTTGATAGCTAATACAATATAAGCAAATGTTTTTTATAAACGTCATAAAATATATTTAGCATTTATTATTATACTGGTTATATTATAAGTATCCTCAATGTGATCCGAGGTCAGCTCAATGTCAAGCCAAGTGTAGTGCTCGCAGCCTGACACATTTGGATTCAATTTGGATGGAGATAATATTTCAAGCATTGTTTACTGTTCTTCTAACAATATTATTGTATCTCATCTATCATGCGTGACTTTTGGACAAAACAGACACGCGTCAGATGAATCTTTGTTAGTTTTACAAACTTTTTTATGTTTCTAGACGTATTTACTTGAACAAATTGTATAGTATAAATTTAGATTTTAGGAGTTTTATAGAAGATTTTAGGACGACTTCTGTTAGTTCTGGTGGTACAATCAAAGCGATATATGGAATAGACCTATGTACATTTTTATCTTCGGTAACGACATTATCCAAGGACCTGATCTGGTAATGGAACCGAAAGGTCCCGTAGGAATTCCTTTAATACATAATATAATAAAATGAGTCGTGCGTGGCCTCGCTAGATTTGTCCTGACAAGTATTATATATAATCCTAGATGATATTATAAATAAAATATTGTTAATATAAATTAAGATGTACATTAACATTTTTGTATTGAACCCATTACATTCCTTAGGCTAAACGAAGGAAAAAAAGTAAACTTAAAAGAGTATCGATCAATTAAACTTGCTGAGCTATGGTACTTACAATCAGTATTTAATACACAAGCATTAAAGTGGTTACTTTCATACTTACTTATATTGTAGGTAAGTATGATTATAGATTGGTAATTGACTCATATACAAAATTCTCTATTTGACGTTGGTCGAGTGGCGTTATACGATGCTTTGGAATCTCGAGCTTTTTAGTTCAATAGTTCAAGTTCAATCCTGGGTTGGATAACTATCGGTTTTATCTATCAAACAAACTTAACATAGGTGTCAGTGAAGTGCGTAACTGTAGTAAACTGCAAATATATGATAAGGTAATATTTCATGTTTTAAAAATTCAAGTTGACGTGACAATTATCATAAACAATGTTGATATTATGAATACTAGGTATATATTGTAGAAGTAAAACATGCAAAGAAACTCCGAACTAGAAACCTAAGCAATGATGGTTCATTTATGAGTAAGCTTACCTTAGCAGATAGTTCCTAACTTTACAACTAGATGGCCGATGTAGTTGAGCGGCAAGTTTTCTGAATCGCGGTGACGAGATTCTCACCGAACATATGATACTTTTTGTATGACAAATAAATTTATCTTGAATTTGGAATCGACAAGGTGTTTTAATTACATAACCCTAAGATCGAACCTTGCGAAGACGTGTGTAAATTGTGAGTTTTACATGGTCCTTTGTAGCCGAATAATCGGAAGGAATTCAGCGATTTTTTCTTGAGTGACCAAAGGGGTCGCTCGACTGGAATAGCGAGCAACGCTGTTCAAGTCGGACAGCTACCGAGCGAGTAGCTGTCAACCTTCTTACAGAGGCTATATAGGCCTCACTACCTGGAGAGTAGTTGGAATATTGGATTGGAGTACGGGTGTACCTAAGCGCAAAGCAGTGGATGTCAACAAAATATAGTGAGTGTGTCTAACGGAGCAATACTGAATCGGAATTCAAAGTGTGAGTGAGGGCAATAACTGTGAGTACTTTAGTAATTCTACGTAAAGTGAACTTTATTTCAATGGACATTTCAACTTGTATTTATTAGAGTCAATTAAGTAGTTAACTTTAAATTGTAAATGTAGTTTAGGACTTAGAATAGTTTGCTAAAAAACGAGGGAACGTGGAACCTATGCCCAATTTCTATTTTCCCGTTGTGTAAAATTCTAAACACTTAGAAAAATTTTGTTGTGATTAGACTTTAAAAAAAATATTTAAAATATTTTTTTTGTTGAGTTACCAGTGTATGTGTTCTTGTAAATATAATACTTGTGTGTACTTTGCATTGAATTGAAGTTGATAAATTCATATAGTTTCAAGATGGAATCGTTATTGAATTTTCAAGACGATTTATTTAAAAGAATTTCGAAAGCTAAAATTAATTTTAAAAAGACACCTAAAGATAGATTGAAGAAAGAATATTTGGAAGGGAGATTGGAATCAATTGATCAACTTTGGTTAGAATTTTTAAGTGGGCACAAAGATTTATTGCGGACTTATGCTCCGGATAAATTAACAGACACTGAGTACATGAAGTCCGATGTATACGATCAATGCGAAGACGTGTACATTGAATATAAAGGTGATTTAAAATCTAAATTATCAGAAATGTCCAGTCAATGTAAAAGTTCATCCACACTGAATACCAATGAAACCAAAGGTTCGCGTTCTCAGGTCAAATTACCAAAGGTTAATATTCAAACTTTCTCTGGAAAGTATTCAGAGTGGAAAAGCTTTCAAGATCTTTTCAAGTCTCTGGTTCATGAAAATTCTGAGTTGGACGATGTAGAAAAGTTGCTCTACCTCAAAGGTTATTTAACTGGTGAGGCAGCACAATTATTGAGTAGTATACCGACAACTAACGATAATTATACTCGATGTTGGAAGTTACTTGAGGACCGATATAACAACAAGCGGTATATTTCTCATTACATATTAAAAAGACTGTTGAGTCAAAGAAATCTTACTCATGAATCAGCTAGTGGACTTAAAGATTTATTGGATACAACAAATGACAGTTTAGCGTCATTGTCAAATATTGGAGTCCAAACAGAAAATTGGGATATATTAATAATCCATATCATTGCACTTAAACTGGATCCAGAATCGAAAAGGCAGTGGGAATTCTATGCTACTGACAGCGATGTGTCGGATGAATTACCTACATTTAAACAATTCCAGGAATTCTTGACAAAGCGCTACAGAGCGCTTGAGTTTTTGGATTCTGGGTCCGGAAATAAAAACCAAAGGCCTGTTAATAAACTGAAATCAATGCATGTTGCAAAGGTTCAGTGTCCATTTTGTACGGAAGAGCACAAGCTTATTCACTGTCAGGCGTTTAAGAAAGATTCAGTAGATTTACGTCGTAATTTTGTTAAGTCAAACAACATATGTTTCTGCTGTTTAGGGAGCAATCACACTGCCAAAAACTGCAAAACTAATTTTAAGTGTCGTATTTGTAAAAAACAGCATCACGTTCTTTTACATCCGTCGAGTGAGGGCGCGTCAAAGGGTTATGTCACTGGTACTGATTGTACTGATTTGAATACGGACAAGAAGACGGAACAAAATTCATCTACAAGTGATGAAAGGGTGGAATCAGCTACGGTTGTTTCATGTTTTACTCGGAAATTAAATCCGATTTTATTGGCAACAGCCCTGGTAAAGACTGTGTCAAAAGAGGGTCAATGTTATACAATCCGTGCATTGTTGGACCAGGGATCACAAACGTCCTTCATAACAGAAGCGACGGTCCAACAATTAGGGTTAAAAAAGTCTCCTGCAAAAAGTCATATCACAGGAGTAGGTGGAGACAAGGCTTTAGTCTCTAAGTATATAGTGAACCTCATGATTTCATCACGAGTTGACCCAAAGGTGATCATAAATGTCACAGCACACGTGCTTAAGTCTATTACCACACTTTTACCAACGAATGAAATTAAGGTTGTGGAATGGAAGGAACTACAAGATATTGTTTTAGCAGATCCAAGCTATCACACACCAAGTCACGTGGATATGCTATTAGGCGCAGAGGTGTATGGACTAATACTACAAGATGGAGTAAAAAGAGGTCCACATGGTTCTCCAATTGCGCAATGTACGTCCTTTGGTTGGATATTGTCAGGTGCACTAAAGGAGTCTGTTGGATCAGCTGACATAAAAGTCATGCACGTAGTCGAAGATAATAATATATTAAAACAATTTTGGGAGCTTGAGGATGACATCCCTATGTCCAAGGAAAAACTTCAAACTGAAGATGAAAAACTCTGTGAACAAAAATATACAAATACTACCACCAGGGATGATGATGGTCGATATGTAGTTAGGCTTCCCTTTAAAAATGAGTGTACAGACGTAGTAAATTCCAAGATGATAGCAGAAAAAAGATTATGTTCATTAGAGAGAAGACTGAAGTCCAGTGGTAGTGACCTGAAACAAAAATACAAAGAGGTTATACATGAATATATGCAATTAAATCATATGGAACTTGTACCCAAGGATGAAATCAATCAGCCAAAAGCAGTATACTTACCACATCATGCTGTGGTACGCGAGGACAAACAGACGTCTAAAGTCAGAGTAGTATTTGATGCATCCTGTAAGGGCTTTAATAATAAATCACTGAATGAGCACTTATTGGTAGGTCCAACTCTGCAAGCAGATTTGAAACATCTCGTTATGAGATGGAGAACCTCACGCATATGCTTGACAGCGGATATAGTCAAAATGTACCGGCAGGTGAAGGTTCATCCAGATGATATAGATTTCCAGCGCATATTATGGAGAAACGATACGAATGAGAATATCCAACATTACAGAATGTTACGAGTGACATTTGGAATAGCATCGGCTCCATATCTAGCAGTAAGATCTTTGCAACAACTCAGCCTCGATGAAGGTGACAAGTATCCAACGGCAGCGAAAGCAGTAGCCACTAGTTTTTATATGGATGACCTGTTGGCTGGATGTGAAAGTGTCCAAGAAGGTGTAATTCTATATAAAGAAATGAACAAACTTATGGCGAAAGGAGGATTTACTCTTCAAAAATGGACAAGCAACAGTGAGGAATTATTACGGAAACTGAAGGAAATAGAACAAGAAGGGAAAGATAAAGAAAGTCTTAACAAGTTCGAAGAAAGCAAAGAGGGCTTGAAAATAAAGACCGACGAAGTAATGAAGATTGTAGGACTTACCTGGGATCGCAGCGGTGATACCTTCCGTTATAAAGTAGACCTCCCTGATGTTGAAGAACCTGCAACAAAAAGAACTATAATTTCAAACATTTGTCGTTTTTATGACCCCCTAGGGTGGGTAGGGCCAAGCATAATTATTTCAAAAATGCTGATACAGAAATTATGGCTGGCAGGAATTGACTGGGACGACACTGTCCCATTGAGTATATTAAATGAATGGAAAAAATACAAAAATGAACTTAAAATGCTTACCAATGTGTCCATACCCCGTTGGATTGGTGCAGCAAGTGGAGATCTCGTGGAACTGCACGGCTTTAGCGACGCGTCAAAAGACGCATATGCTGCGGTAGTATACGCGCGCGTGGTTCACTTCCAAGGAGACGTTCAGGTATCACTGATATCTGCAAAAACTAAAGTAGCTCCTATCAAGCAGGTATCAATTCCAAGATTAGAATTGTGTGGAGCTGTTTTACTGACTCGCTTAATGATGGAAATAGCAACAGAAATTAAAGTAGACAAGACTAACCTTCACGCTTGGACAGACTCTACGGTGGTTCTCTCTTGGCTGAATAGCCATCCCAGCCGCTGGAAAGTTTTTGTGGCCAATCGGGTATCGGAGATTATAACGAGTCTTGATTCTCATCATTGGTCGCACATTGCAACAAAGAATAACCCAGCGGATGCTGCATCCAGAGGTCAGTCTCCATCAGAATTAGCGAAAAATCAGATGTGGTTCCAAGGACCACAATTTCTGCACGAAAATCATATCCAATATACCAAATTGAAGGATCTTAACTCAACTTTAGAAGAAGCAAAAGCAACATCGCACTGCGCTATAGTTGATAATTCTATTATGGAAAAGTTCTCTTCTCTTACTCGGATGATACGTGTTATAGCATACTGTAAGCGTTTTATCCACAATATCAAAAGGAAAAAATCGGAAAGACGTTTAAGTTTTTTATCAACACAGGAAATGAATAATGCTCTGAATTGTTGCATTCGACAGTGTCAAGTACAGAAATTTAGTGAAGAAATAGATTATATAAAAAGAGGTGAAAATTTACCGAAACGTAGCAGCTTAAGATCACTCAATCCATTTTTGGACGAAAACCAAATCTTGCATATCGGTGGTAGATTGGAGCATTCTTCATTAAGCACAGAACGAAAACATCCCATCTTGATACCAAAAGAGTCGTATTTAGCTAATCTTATTGTCATGGATGCTCACAAACAGACGCTTCACGGTGGACCACAATTAATGCTGTGCTATATACGGGCTAAATATTGGATTCTTGGTGCTGGGCGACTTGTAAAATCATGTTTTCGGAGCTGTGTGACTTGTGTTAAAAATACGGGAAATACACAACCACAGTTGATGGGTCAGTTGCCATCGGTAAGGTCATCTCCAGCTCGCTGTTTTAGCTTTAGTGGAGTAGATTACGCAGGGCCCATCCAACTTCGGACAGCCAAAGGTCGTGGCCATAAGTCTCACAAAGGGTACATCTGCTTATTTATTTGCATGGTGACAAGAGCTGTCCATTTGGAAGTGGTAAGCGATCTTACTACAGAAGCATTCCTTCAAGCTTTTAAAAGATTTGTGGCTAGGCGAGGATATTGCAAAGAAATTTGGAGCGACAATGGAACCAACTTCACTGGAGCAGCCAGTGAACTAAGAAGGCTATTTAAAAATGAGAAGAGTTCTATGGGGCAGGAGATCGCAGAAGCATTAGCTACTAACGGCTGCAAGTGGCACTTTATACCTTCCCGCTCGCCAAATTTTGGCGGCTTATGGGAAGCCGGAATAAAATCTGTTAAATACCATTTGAAGCGAACCATAGGAGTTTCAACATTGACATTTGAAGAAATGACTACGGTTTTAGCACAGATCGAAGCATGTCTGAACTCTAGACCGCTCTCTGTATTACCTGGAAATGGGGATGAAGATTTAACCATTTTGACGCCAGGTCACTTCCTTGTGGGTGAAGCGTTACTAACACCGCCTGACAATAACTTCGAATCTTCTAACTTAAGTTCACTTCGGCGATGGCAATACACCCAAAGGATGACTCAAACATTCTGGCGCCAATGGTCGCGCCAATATCTAACAAAATTTTATAAAAGGTACCGATGGCCAACCCAAATGCCGCAGCCTCGTATCGGAGATGTAGTGACAGTACGGGAAGACAATTTACCTGTGTGTCGTTGGTTGTATGGCAGGGTGATTGCAACCCATCCAGGTCAGGATAATTTGGTAAGAGTAGTAACTCTTAAGGTTAAAAATGGCACAATAAAACGTCCTGTGAGCAAGCTGTGCCTACTTCCGATTGCTCAGTAAAATCAATATGTTATAGCTGTTTTATTATCAAGTTATTTTATTGTAGATTATGTGTCAGTCAAGTTGTACCTAACATAGCATTTGAAATTTCAGGAATGTTTATGTAATGTAATTTCTGTTAGTTTTAAATCGTTAGCAAATTTCATTGTAATTTTAAGTTTGTAATGGACAAGGTTATGCTTGTCCATGGTGGGCTATGTATGTAGAAGTAAAACATGCAAAGAAACTCCGAACTAGAAACCTAAGCAATGATGGTTCATTTATGAGTAAGCTTACCTTAGCAGATAGTTCCTAACTTTACAACTAGATGGCCGATGTAGTTGAGCGGCAAGTTTTCTGAATCGCGGTGACGAGATTCTCACCGAACATATGATACTTTTTGTATGACAAATAAATTTATCTTGAATTTGGAATCGACAAGGTGTTTTAATTACATAACCCTAAGATCGAACCTTGCGAAGACGTGTGTAAATTGTGAGTTTTACATATATATATATAGAATTGTTATTATAGAATTTATAGAATACATTAAAATGATCGTAATACCATTTTTGGCGATTTATATTTCTTTCTTACCAGCAAATACCGTCTCATAAAAGTTTTAATCACAGTAGTATGTACCTGAAACAATAAGTAATAAAACATTTATAAAATGTCACCTCGAAATATATCATTTAATTAGTGTCAGGGTTACTAGAGATTTAGAAGAAGTCTTAAAAATGTATGACCTACTTTACTAACTAGATAGCGTGAAATAATTCTTGGGTTGATGCCAAATAGTAGTGAATTATTAATTCGTCCATTCCTTGTCTTATATTTGAGGATTAAAGGTTAAAGTATTTTAAGAAATATAGGCAACCGATGTCGTTCAGAATTAATTAAAGACTCTAAAATATGTCAGTTTAAGAAACATATACGTTAAGTTTATTATTACGTCAAATGCATTCAGCTTATCAAATCTAATATTATAGTTGTATTAGGTATCGTCGTTAATATTTGATTGAAGACCAAATTACTTTAATATCTACGTTTCAACCATTCGACTAGTCTCATAATGATAACCGTGCCAGTGATAAAACTCGACCCTGTTCACTCACAATTCAATTCCTTCATCTGAATATGTGTTATATTCTACAGAAGTACCTATTCCTTCTGTACTAATTTATTTATTTAATGGCTCGTAGTGCATTGACACATTATACTTGACTTTCGCTTATTTAAATAGGTATATAACATTAGCAGCTGCGCTTCCTCGGTTGAGTTGGGGTCTGTCTACTAGATGGGCAGTTGAAGTTATTCATACACACATTCAAAGTGTAATTTCGTTTTATATTAATAATTGGTAAGAAATAATAATTTGGCTGAACCGAATCTTTTATATATTTTTTAAGAATATCAGTCAATATGTTCTGCAAATACATAAGATTATTCTGCAAATAACAATGAAAACTGACTATGTTAATAATGGTTCCCAGAAATCACAAATAATGTATCCCAATACAATGTTATAAATTCTAATATATTGTTACCTAGTGGATGATTGTTAAATGGAAAATTACAAGGAAAATGTAGACATTAATAGTAGATACTATATCATAATACTTAAATGAGTAAACACAACACCGATAATAGTATCGTTAGATTTATTTATGTCGACTTCCATACATATTCCGTACATATTTGCTTATCTTTTTATGATCGATACAGTAGCAAATGAAATAAAGCCCTACTAAATAATAATAAAACTACCAAAACAGTGATAGAATTATAGCCCTTCGGATTCGCTCCAACATTGTACATAATAGGTTGATACTGCAAATTCAATATTAAGTCCCACAGAAACTTTCCATACAGACAAAATACAAGCAAAACACTAAAAACTACAGTCACTATGAAGAATAATATTGGCACGTTTGATAGGTGCCATTTGACATGCTCAATTTATTTGCCTATGACATAATCCCCAAATTCAGTGATAATGCAATATGAAAACTTTAGTTAGAATATGAGGTAAAAACTCCTCATATTGAAGAATGAGACCTCGTAGGGCAAATCCAAAATGGCGCATTTTAAAATGTTTTTCGATTCCCTATAAAAATTTGGTCAAACATCCACTACCTATTATAATATCCGAGATACTTCATTCAATTTTACTAGGCCGATGACATATCACGATTTTCCACTTTTCCCATAGCTACTACCATACTCGCCAAAGCTACATCAAAATTTTTGCCATACATCACTTTCACCGCATACGACTCGCACTGGTGTTATGCGATGTTTCCTCATCGCCAACGACGCAAGCATCCATCACATCCAATTGCCTTCGAGAGGGTCCGCTAGCAACTATTATCAAATCTACACTCATATTTACAATAATAACGTATGTCATGTGCCGTTACACTACCCAAGTGTATGTTAAAACTTCATTTTTGACCTGCTTTATCTTTGTTCATATGTTGGTGGGATTAAAAAAACAATTTGCCGTATACAGTACCTTCCAAATATTTTCCACGTTCCAATGTTGTACTTCCAATACTTGAAGAAACAACGCTTACTTTTCCGTATCTCTTTCAATATTTCAGAATTTTTATTATACAATCGTACCTACCTCGAAATGACCGTTATTTTATCATACACGTATCTGAGTGTGATTGATATTAAATAAGTACGCTATCAATCGATATGATATCTAGGGCGGCGGACGCGTGATAGCAAAAATATCTATCATATAGATAAGATTATTATAACCGCCTTGCGAAACATCAGCCCATTGGTTAACTGGAGTGTACGCACATGGTGTGAATGTAGGTGAGCAGATGTTTCGAAAACAACTTTCCGTTGATTGCTTATACGTGCATGAATATGTTTAGCAAACGTTCATCTGTGAAGTAAGATAAATATATATAATAAGAGGCTTCACAAACAAAAGATGCTTTAGGCTCTGTTCAGACGACGCCGCGCGCGCGCCGCAAGCCCCGCGGCGCGAGGGCGGCGTGTGCGCGGCGCGGCCGCGCGGCGTGCCGCGCCTGCGCCGCGAGTACTGTTCCCACGAGGCCGCGCGCGCGCCGCAAGACCCGCGGCGCGAGGGCGGCGAGCGCGCGGCGCGGTCGCGCAGCGCGGCGTCGGTGTACGATTTGTCATTACGACCCGTCTCTCGCGTCGGCGAGAGCGAGACTGTATGGAACGACGAATCGGTGGTGCAAGTTTTATGTTGCGTTTCATAGCAACGATTGAAGTCGAATCGAAGACAAAACATAATAAAATTGGTCGAACTCGTTGGGAGACGATTTCTTACTTAGTATAGGTACACCTATGTAGGTAGGTAGAGGTACCAACTTATTTTCTTGCTATTGTACCTAGCTATATATAGATCAAATTTGGACGTCTTTGTACCTAGGTATACCTAGTTTAAATGTAACCAATGATATTATATATGAAAGGAGGAATGTAACCAATTGTTTTTAAAAGATAGGTAGGTATTTATCATAGGTATTGCAGGTAGAGGGTCGTCGTCGGTCCCGGTTGTTGTCTTGGATGGCAGTCGTTTCAGTTTGGTAGTAGGGCATTTTGCTAATGCCCGCCTGGGTAGCCTAGCCACCACCATCATGTAGAAAATCTGTCGCCAAGAACCTTCTTTTATTGGATTGTGAGTATTGTGACTGAACATGCAAGACGTCCACCTGATGTTAAGCAGTAAATTCTGCATATTATAACATGCACTGCGCCCATCACCCTGAGACATATTTTTGTATGTCTCAGGGTGATGGGCGTCTATACTGATCTCAATGAGTGCTATCAGAAAACACTTTTAGGTGATTATCTCTTGTGGGTGGTAGCTAGCTAGTCGAGAATTCGGAAAATGCCCTTTCACAATCTCCACAATATGATGAAGTTTGAGCCGGCGCGCGGCGGCGCGGGCGCGCGGCGGTGGGCAGGGCGCAAACCATGATAGGTAGGTACCTACTGTGTATAGAATAGTAGATTGTTATAGTACAAGGATCGAAAGAATCAATTCCCATACGAGGTATTTAGACTATCTACTAAGCGCTATAACAGTCCAAGTAGGATTTGATGACTCAGCCGTGTTAAGCACTCTACTTTTCACTTCATATATAAGGAAAACAAAAAATAGTTGATTTTCAACAACATTAATTAATAATAATGACATGAGTAGCACCTATTTCAAACTAAGAGAGGTTACAAAAATTTGTACCAATAAAGTTTTTTTTAATGCCTGATAGAAATTAGAAGCCGTCTCGATCGCTCCCGACATGGCGGTCGTTGTAGCATGGTGGTAGGGCATTTCGCGAATGTCCGCCTGGCTAGCTGCCCCCTTGAAGTAGAAAATCTGTCGCCAAGCTCCTGTGTGTTACGAAAGCTATCCTTGCGTGAGAGTCAGTAATTCTAAGTTACTCTAAAAAACATTTTCGACCACATCATCACTTACCATCAGGTGAAGTGGTCAAAGCCTGTCACCTGAATAAAATAAAAAAATCTACCCTCGGCAACTAGCTGAAAAAAGCAGTTATTTACACTGCGACTACGTAGGTAGATATTTTGGAAAAAAATCGTATTTCTGTGGTAAAACTGCATAAATCCTGTGAATTAAATAAATAGGTACCTACACATTGCAGTGGTTGTTTTATGATGACATTTGTGTTTACAAGAGGAAAGATTTGTATTTTTGTATGCAACGAATAAACTTTAAGTACAGGACCGATTTGGATGAAATTTGGTATGGAAATAGCTCAAGACCCGGGGAAGGACGTGGGATAGTTTTTTATCCAACTGCGTATAAGGAGGTTAATGGTTTTATGCGATAAACGACATACACGCGGGCGGAGCCGCGGCCGGAAAGCTAGTATTGTTATAAGATATGCCGTTATATCGTTAATAACGTTCAATGAAATAACCGGCACGTTTCGACTAAAACGTGTAACCGCCGATTTCATGGCGCCTACGACCTTTTGGACGCTGTATACGAGGCGGGATTCTGTTGGCCTCACGCCATACATTGACGTTTGCTAAGCGTGTATCATCCATATTGCCAATACGTCAGCAGCAATGAGTGCTCAAAAGTGTTGAAGACAATGCAGTCCCTGTTCCGAAATATATCATTATTACCGGATTGAATTTTAATAGGCAAGTTTTATTTAAGTCACGGGTTCGCAATAGAATAAAATAAAATATCATTTATTTGCTTCAAATGTGAGTACAATAATGTTGTTAAAAGTAAGTAAATCAATTTGAGATCTAGCACATTTTACCAAATTACTGGCATGCAAAAACGTATACTAAAAATGTAATTTCTAGAAGTAGGTAGGTAGGTAAGTATTTATTCTTATGGTAAACAGGTTTCTTAAATCTAATCGAATAAAACTAACCATTCGTCTTAAAAATAAAATATTCATCAAGAGAGTAGAAAGAATGATGCAGCAACCAGATTTTTAGTTCATTCTTAAATTTGTGCAAAGGCAATTGTTTAATATATTGTGATAATTTATTATATATTTTGATTGACATAGAATAACAATTTTTTTCTGATAGCGTACCGACTTACGAGCATACTTATTTACCAATCTATCACTATTTCTGGTATTTCGAGACTAAATTTCACTCGATGTATTATAAAGGTAGCTGTGTTGTTTTACAAAGCACGATATATCAAAAGTATACTGACATGGAAGGTGAAACACTTTTAACTGGCCAAAAAGTGGTTTACATGACTCCATAATAGGACCAACTTCACAAAGTGCTCGTATGCATTTTTTTGTACAATGAATGCTCGGTCGAAATTTGTACTTCGCCCCCACAGAATAAGACCAGCCCAATATATTCATATTTATTTTATTATTAAGTTATTGAGCAAAAACAATAAAAGAGAAACCAGTCATTAAAAATTTTTTTGCCAAAAGATTACATGGCGGTCAACAGATTCGAACTATAGGCTTTGGATTCCCAGTCTCTTTAGCCGCCACTGCGCCACGCTTACTTGAATCGTAAAGCGAAAATAAGCATCCATATACGCGGTATCTATTGTGCTTTACCACTTGACTAACTATTCAGGGCCCGTTTCAGAATGTCGTAATTAAGTTTCGGGTTGCTATGCAACACATAAAATAAGTGAATGATAAAAATGACAGTTAATTTGCAGTGCGTTTCAAGGTTAAAACCAATGGATAGGCTAAATCGATGACTGTGAAACGCAAAGTAGTCCGATAGCGCTAGGCTATTTTGGGATCATAAGTTTAAAAAATTCTAAAGTTGCTAATTTCTTGCATGTGGATACAGTCGTACCTATAAAGCTTATTATTGCGTTTTGTGCCACATCTGTCACTTGCATTTTCAGCAATTCAATGATTTGTGGCTCATTTGTTTAATTCAAATCAAAACTTCCAATATTATTTTATAGTTTAAAAATATAATGGCATCGTATCTAAGATAGCTTGCGTAGTGTGCAAAACCAGTTTGTGTCATTTTCATCCAGTGCAAACAAACAAACGGACAGTATGTTAGAACAATATAAAAAAAAATACAATTGAAATGGTAAATATTAACTTCATCGGATCACCTAAATATGGCCAATAAATAATTTTGTGCCGTTTTAGACCATGGAATTATTGGATTTTTAAAAATTTTGGTTTTTTATGCTACCAACGCCTCAAAAATATATTAAAATCATTAGGGTTTACATATTTAATAGACACTGTAAATTTGCATGGAAAATAGACACTGTAAATTTGTGTACCTAATTTCCATGCATGGCAATTAAACACCAAAAATAAACACGCTGCATAAATAAGCACATAGGTACGTTCGTTCTGTAGGTACGATTGCGGTAGGTACGAATAATATTCCATGGATATAAACGACACAAATTCAGCATAGTGTTTCTTTAATCTATGATAATTGATAATATTTAAGACGTAAAATCTAATAACTTGTATTTTCTTTTGTGGCTTTTACGGGGTGTTCTAGAATAAATATATATATATTTTCTAATGCCATGGATGACTTCGACACAAAACGTTATGTAGGTACAACGGATACCAGTGAACTGAAACTAGTAACACCCATTTGACCTATTATAATATTCTTTGAAAACCGTTTAGGCACCATAGTACCTAGGTACTGGTTAAATATCAGTATTCCCGTGGACAGAAATGACACAAAATACATATGTACATTTAATACTATTTTATTATTATCATGAAAGACAAATTTTCAACTTGAATTTTATTGTCGTCGGATAATGTTCGCAAAGACAAATACCTAAATTTCTACCTAAGCAAGCACCTAACATGACACAAACTACTGTAAGTATTAGGTTTGGCAAATGGTCAGGAAACTATATCCAAAACACAATCAACTTTAATATTTTTGAAACCTAAAAACCTAGCGCTATCGGCACAATAGATACATGGAGCTTTTTAAGCAGTAGTTTAACTACGAAGAAATTACCCGAATTCAGTCACGTGATCAGCCGTGCGGCCTTCCCTACATCGAGGAGGTACAAAAAGATACAACTAGACTGATTGTTCACATGCTTTACTGCGGTGTTTACTTACAGTTTAGTTTTAATAAGCTGTCAGCAGATTGACACTATAGAGGTTGTAATCTTTTCATCATTTTAATAGAAATAAGAACCCAAGGAGTTTTAAAGGCAAATAATCATACAATAACCTCGTTATCTGGTGGCCTTACTATATTACCAAAGACAATGGCGTTTTATTAATCTATTCTGCGCGCGCTTGTGTTCTCTCAAATAAGTAGATAATATATATAATTATATTTTTACCTATACACAACAACTGACGACTATCGTTGGGTGAAAGGACTGGAATTAAATTTATTTTCTCAGTAAAATTGTATATACCTACATAAGTACTCGCGACCGTTGTAATGGAGTTGTCGCACCGACGAAAATACTGTGTTTTCTTTAAAAAAATGAAAATTTTCTAATATTTCGATAATAGTAACCCTAGAGCTCTGATCGTCATTTGTCATTGAATTCCAGGATACCGCGGAGTCGAACTACTGTATATAATATGTCTATTGTGCTATCGGTCTAAAGATAGTGTTTTATTTATTAAATATGTTTTGGGTAGTAAAACCGGAACTTACTCGAACATTCTGACCTCAGACTAACAATTATATAAGTAATGTTTAATTTGTTAACTGCTAACCTGGCTAACCTTTTGCGAGAGACCTTTTTTTTTTCTCAGATCGGTTGTCTAGAATAATTTGCTTATGCAATAAGACCGTACCTTTGTATACGATTATTTTTTGTCTCTTTGTAATGTTATTTTTAAGTAATGCAAATAAATAATTTTCTATCTATCTATCTATCTAGATGCTATGCTGCCTATGCCATGTAGGGTTAGAAAATACCTAATTAATTATTTTTTGGATTGTCACTATACCGGTAAAGTCTTTTTCTGCGGCGTTTTATAAACGATTATTAAAAATATCAAAATAAATTACTGTAAACAACGTTCAGAAACACTCATTTAAAATAGTTAATTCATTTCTTTTTTTCCCATTAGATGGTGCGTAAACTTGTTTATTAATCCAGTTAATTATAAAAAAACTCGCATCTGGATATAGTATATTAATATATCTATCATTTCCACTTTGAATCCTTTTGGTTGGACTAATAATTATAAAGTTTAATATACTTTGCGTTTACCATCGCAAATTTTGGGAAACGGGTGCTCTGTCTCCGTCCAGCCCCCGCTATGGTAAATGCAGTGTTATACGAAACTTTGTAATTATAAGTCCAAAAAAAAGGATTGAAACTGGAAACGATAGGTCTAATAATACGCTATATTAACTTGTTAGGTTTTTTGTAATTAGTCGAGTTTATAAGTAGTTTACGCACCATCATTGGATACATTACCTAACTATTTAAAATGCGTTCCTAAAACTTCGCTTGAGAAAACCAACGTAGGTATCAGGCAACAAATTACTTATTAATATGAATACAAGCACTATCGCGTGCTATGCGAAAATCATATTTTACAAATCCGGCGCGAAATTGGAGGATGCGGGTTCAATTACCGCCCGGGGCATAAAATTTTGTGCTCCATCCATTAATACCTAAAATATAACAATTTGCTTGCTATGCGCCCCGGGGGGTGAGTGGGGGGGGGGGGGGCGCACTAAAGCCACTTGGAGATATGTTTTAAGTACAACATAAATGTGCTAGTAAAATACCAATCCTATACCTACCTACCTACGTTTTCAACAATCAAATAAAAATATCAGACTGATAAAATGTTAACCATACTAAATTTAAAAAAAATTTACGACTTCAACATTCAAAGGTGTGAAATAACCTGTTGAAGTCGGTACCATGATAGCTCAAAAGTACCCTATCGCAATATTTTGTGCATAGTACCGACTTCGACAAGTTATTTCACAGTTTTAGTGTTGAAGTCGGTTAAATTTCCTAATAAAAAACACCCTTTTTAGTGACTCTTGTTACTTACCGGGATCGGTTGTCATTCACTGTCAATGACTATAATCTAATCAAGATAGGAAAACTTTTTTCAGTTATTAAAAAACGGCTTGACCTATTTGATGAAATTTAAATGGGACCACACGGAGTGCACCAGCTTTCAAATACAAAAAGATCATCAAAATTGGTTCACCAAGTCGAAAGTAATGATGTAACAAACAAAAAAATTAACGGTCGAATTTAGAAACTCCTCTTTTTTGAAGTCAGTTACAATTTAAATTTTCTAAAAGACCACCAACATCGTTCATGTAATACGCATTTAGGTATTCGTTGTGTGTGCATAACTGCATATTATATACATTATATTATAATACATTAATTATTGATAGTAATAATAACTAGGTACCTATCTGATGATTAAAAACCGGGCCTTAGTTAACTTTTTATTTCTATTTGATAAAATACGTAGGTACTGAACTATTTAATCAGTACTAATATTATAAATGCGAAAGTAACTCTGTCTGTCTGTCTGTCTGTCTGTCTGTCTGTCTGTTACGCTTTCACGGCGAAACTACTGGACCGATTTGAATGAAATTTGGTATGGAGATAGTTTGAGACCCGGGAAAAACATAGGATAGTTTTTATCCGACTGCGCTTAAAGAGATTAATGTTTTCGCGCGATAACCGACATACGCGCGGGCGGAGCCGCGCCCGGAAAGCTAGTAATAAATAAAAAAGCTGATAAGTACTTACCTATAAATAAACTACATAAATAATACTTACCTACCAATGACTAGGTAAACAGTAGGTATTTATAACGCCTTTTTTTGCTGATAGGTAAGCCTTTCACCACAATCTTACTTGATTGTAAGTGTTGATGTGATCGAAGGTGTTAACAAGGCTTAACCTAGAATTACTGGCTCTCAAGGACAGCTGCCGGAACACACCGCCAGGTGCTTGTCAACAGATTTACTACTTGAGGGTGGTCGCTAACCAGGCGGGCGTTCGCAAAATGCCCTTCTACCATGCGGTGAAGCTCAAGCCCGTGGCGGGATTCAAACCATGTAGGTACCTGCTGCGCGGCCATCCATAGCCAATGCTACTGAGCCAACACTGCTTCACTACTTGCAGAAGAAATAGTAACTGCATCTCCATAGCGAGTTTCGGCGGTTCAACTTCTCTTTATGAATAGTTAATAATTGAAGGTGTTCATATTTATTCGAAAATGGGCATACAATTCATTAGTGTAAATACGTAGGTATCTCGTACTTATCTCTTCTTATTTTATTCCCTACAACGTAATATTGGGTGAACCCAAAATGTGTAATTTTATGTCTCCAATAATTAACAATTTAAAATACGGAGAGAGAGCACCGCTTCCCAAAATTCACGATGGTAAATGCAAAGTATACTGAACTTTATAATTATTAGTCCTACAAAAAGGATTCAAACGGGAAACGATAGATCTAATTAATATACCATATCCAGATGCGAGTTTTTTTATAATAAACTGGATTTATAAATGAGTTTACGCACCATCTATGGCAAAAATATAAATGAGTGTTTTTAATCAATATAATGAACGTAGTTTACAGAAACATGTTTTTGTTATTTTAACCGACTTCCAAAAAAGGAGGAGGTTCTCAATTCGAGTGTATATTTCTTTTTATTATTGTTATACTATCAAAATCGGTTAAGCCGTTTTTGAGTTACACTCCAATATCAAAAAACATTTTCCTTGATGATATAGTCGTTGACAAAGAAAGACAATCGATCCCTTATTTTGGGAAACGGTGCTGTCTCCTTAGTACCTACGTATTTAATCAAATAGAACTAAAAAGTTAACTAAAGCCCGGTTTTTAATTGTCGGATAGGTACCTATACATTTATACCTATACTGTATTATTATATAATGTGTATACCTAATATACACACACATGCATGACACAACGAATAAGTACCTAAATGCGTATTAAGTACATAAAAGATGTTGGTGGTCTATTAAAAAGTTTATATTTTAACCGACTTCAACAAAAGAGGAGATACTCAATTCGAATGTTTTTTTTTGTTTGTTACTTACCTCATTACTTTCGATTCGACTTGGTGAAACAATTTTGATGATTCTTTTTGTATTTGAAAGCTGGTGCACGGTGCACCCCGTGTGGTCCCATTTAAATTTCATCAAATCGGTCAAGCCGTTTTTGAGTTACATTCCAATAACTGAAAAGTGTTTTCGTATATTGATGATATGGTCATTGACAGTGAATGAAAACCGATCCCGTAAGTAACAAGAGTCACTAAATAGGGTAAAAAAAATTCAAACAAAAAATGGAACCGAATTCAACACTTTAAAGTGTGAAATAACTAGTCGAAGTCGGTACCATGCGCACAATAATGTGATAATAGGTATATTTGAACTACCATGGTACCGACTTCAACAAGTTATTACACACTTTTGGGTGTTGACGACCTCAGCACCCAAAAGTGTGAAATTCCATTTTCTGTTTAATTATTTTTTTAATAATTTTTTTTTTAGAAATAGTTTGAAATTACCCGGTGGGGTTGCCGTATTAGAATGTCAACCCCCCATTTATTCCCGTGGGTGTCGTAAATGGCGATTATGGAAATGGTACCAGAAGTTGCAGCGCCTTCTGAAGAACTGAAAATGTATTATGCGAAGGCCTTGTACAACAGTGGACGTTTCGGTTCATATCACATCAACCGAAACGTTGCAATATACCTAAAACTACAAAGTGGCATCGGCCGACTTTCAGTCGCGCGCGCGGTCGCGGGCGCGCCGCCTCCACGCCGCGCGCCGCGCCGCGCGCTCGCCGCCCTCGCGCCGCGGGTCTTGCGGCGCGCGCGCGGCGTCGTGGGAACAGTACTCGCGGCGCAGGCGCGGCGCGCCGCGCGGCCGCGCCGCGCACACGCCGCCCTCGCGCCGCGGGGCTTGCGGCGCGCGCGCGGCGTCGTCTGAACAGAGCCTAAAACTTCTCAAATAAATAACAACTCACATGATAAGCCCCAGATTCTCCAAATTAGGTCTCGTCACAGAAATAAACAAACGAAACAGGCAGCTGCGTTCGGATCAAATGTCAAATTCGTACAAAGGTCAAGTGGTAAGTCCAAACATAACGAAGCTTATCTTACTATGAGTCCGTTCTAAGGAATCGTACATTTGAGCCGAGACCCGACACGGCTTGCCCCAGTACAAATATTGTATGTTATTGTAACTAATGGAACGCATCAAGTTCTTTGGATTAAATATCAATGCATGTAAGCAGAGGCTTAGAACACTCGCGAATGTATTGTTCTCAAACGTAATAGGATTACATCTTTTGAGAAATCCAGTTATCGAAGTTTCGTTGAACTCTCTACCCTGCTAATCTTTTAAGGGGATGGGAACATTAATATTTACTAGCGATAGAGTATCCTACATGCATATTATATGCAGTATGTCAAAAGAGACAATATTCACCTCTAAGCACAGAACGACTTATATTTCTACTGTGTCATATGTTTGTCCGCGATTAAAATATCATAAATTACACTTCCTCAACATCTATATAAATTCTCAGGGATATATTATTATTTAGTGTAATAAAGAACCTCAAAGGACCAAGTTTGCGTTCCCCTCTATTATTAGATGCCGGCTGGAGGAAAGAGCATTAAAAGTTCGGTACTTCTTTTGAAAAGTTTGTTAACTTCGCGGGAGAGGGCTCGCGGCCAATATAGAACTAAAGCCAGATTTATACCCGCTTACGAATTCTTTGACAACTGTCTCTTGCATTTAACTTGATCGAAAAACTTTGACCAATGTTAATTTATCGAAAACTGTTTGATGGAAAGCGTAAAACATACTATAGGTCTACCTTCCGCTAGATTTAGTAGAAACAGTAGATAGATATCTTACGGAATCAAGGCGGTCTATTCTATGTCTATAGTTAGCAAGTATTCTTTAGTCATAGAAGCGGCAGAGATAATTTGTAATTATTAGATCCGTTGCAACAACAAACTCTTAAGAAGTGCTCAAAGGTCAACGAGTTTTTTTTGTATGCTCGATAATTTTGCATTGGCCACTATCTCACCCGATGGTAAGTGATGATGTGGTCGACGATGTTGTTCAGGCTAACCTAGAATTACTGGCTCTCAAGGACAGCTGCCGGAACACACCGTTAGGTGCTTGGCAACAGATTTTCAAAGATAAAAAAGTGAACCGCTATAACAGAATAAACATAAATAATAAGTATGACGCTACACCGCCAATGCGCAAGATATATGTAGAATAAACAGAAACAAATACAACTTTATCAAATTACCTGCATATGTTACACTTACATTTTATTATGCTTGAGATGCAAGTTGGTACATCAATTACTTTATATAAATAGTCCACTTCCCGTACTTTCAAGTCGTTAGTAAACGATGCCACGTCATTATTGTAGTAACCATACACGATACGAACTCAGCACGTATTATGATATACAAACCTGTTTATTATTAGCCCAGATGCTTCCAACGAGGTTATTTTTATTTCATAAATGTTCATATAAGCGTATAATAATAATTTTAATGCGCATTTACATACTGGTTTGTTGTGTAGCCATTTAATTTGAATTATGTTGACGGCCGATGAGAATGTTTTTGATTTGAGGCTATTTTAAGAACTAATCAAATAGTTCTGACGTTATATTTGCATAAACGTCAGCTAAACAAAAAGCTTGCAAAATGACAGGGATAAGAAAAAAAATCGGCCAAGTGCGAGGCGGACTCGCGCACGAAGGGTTCCGTACCATTAGCTATACATCATTAGACTTCAAATTTTAACCTTTTTCGAGTCCGACTCGCACTTGTCCAACTATTTGTATTAGTTGTTATAGCGGCAACAGAAATACATCATCTGTGAACATTTCAACTGTGTAGCTATAACCGTTTTTGAGAAACAGCCTGGTGGCAGACGGACGGACGGTCGGACGGACAGCCAAGTCTCAGTAATAGGGTCCCGTTTTTACCCTTTGGGTACGGAACCCTAAAAACTACGAATGGGATTCGAATCGAACCCTCGGCCATCCGTCCCTACAGCCGGAACATGCTCTGCCAATTGAACTATCGTAGTGTCTGAGTCGTAGCTCAAATTTATCCTTTTCGACATCTGCAGCCAAATTGAACTAAACTACAACAACACTATTTTTTCTTATTAGCTTTAAACTTGTTTAGGACGACGCAACGCAACCCGATAATTCTTATATTGTAATTTTTGCTTTAATGTATGTTCGGCAAATAAGTTTACAAAATTCGCCGTCGCGGGTTTGAATCCCACTCGTAGTTAAAATATTATCGCACTACCTATTTTTATTTATTTACATTTTTAGAAGGCCGTATCATGTTTATGAATCCATAAATGAATTATGATTACTCTTATCTGACGATAAGTATGCAATTAACGCAAATGATAAAATACGTAATTTTTTCTTATCCATAAAAAGCTACGCAATTGTCATCACTTCTTCATATGATGGGACACAAAAAAATCACCATACAACTTTTGAGTACAAATATTGTATGATGTATTTTGTTTATTTAAATACATCATACAACATAAACAACTTTTGTGTAATGATGTATTTTATTTATGCTGTATGATGTATTTTGTTTGCAAACACGGATAGAGTTTATTTAAGCGTTCATATGATTTTATCTATTCGATCAAACAACTAGATGCTACATTGATAGACTAAAATTTATTTAACCTGGGTTATGTAGTCCTGGCTTCTGGTTTGATAAAAACCTTTAGTCTAAAAGTGTCACCGAGGTTCCTTGATACAATGATACAATACTTTATTGCGGTAATATGGTAAAATAATTAAAAGTCCAACATATTAACCATTTCTGGCATGCAATTTAACACTAATGTTATTTTCGCGATAATGAGGAAGTTAACATAATTATTAGTAATGATTATTACTAGGATAAATGTGTCATAAAATATTTTAGTATAATTTTTTGTAATTCAATGTCAACTTTAATATACCTACTTAATATTTAAAAGAATATATAAATCATCCAATTCAAAATTAACAATAAGTCAGTATTTAATATTTAGTATTTAATATAGTATTTAATTTTATTAATTAATTTCTATCATTTAGAAACTCTTGTGTGGTGTAGTAGCACTTATTTACCAGCCAAATTTGTAATTGTTTTTAAAATTGATTTCCATTTAATTATCTAATGTTTAATGGTCGGGCATTAAAGATTCTCACACACATGCTGTGGGTATTTCTAGAAGACATTTCTGTTTTGCTATGTGGACGTAACAGTTTTTCAGGAAATCGAGTGTTGTAGTGACTCATTACTCCTTTTTTAATAAAAAGTGAAGGTTGTTTTTTTTACAAAATTTGATTCCTTCCAGATAATCCCATTCATGATCGCATTGTTCTCGCATATGATTTGTTTTCTTCCATCATCAACCTTTCAAAAAACCATAATATTTGCATATTAGAAGACACTTCTACCATTATATCTCACCTGATGGTAAGTTATGATGTGGCCAAAGATGTTGTTCAGGCTTCCATATAATTACTGAATATAACGACTGCCCTTCTAAGAAATCAGGATAAGGTTGCTTAACTTAGGTGATCGGTTAAGAACGGCTAACCAAACTTCGCTACGATCGCTTCATCATTTATAAATGAGGTTTCTTCCGGTGCATAGTTTGACCTATGTATGACCTTGAATGTCAGTAGCATAATTTTAACAAAGCACGCGGTGGACCCCTCACAATTCATTTCATGCCCAGCAACACATTTTGTATTTTTATTACTTCCCAAAAGCGTATGAAAATACACACCCCTCTGTGATCCCAAAACGAATTGTTTACATTTTTTGCGCAGAAAATGCAGGTCTATCCGAAATGTTTTTGCCCTCTTCCATGAAATCAAGGGCTTTTTTTTGTATGTGAACAAAAACTGATGCTTTCTACCCGAAACGCTTTGTGATCCGTAATTATAAGTAAGTAAGAATAACTTTGGGAAACTCCTTTGTTGAGAAGGGGAGTTTTTGTGAGCGGGTAACGACCGCGGCAGGTGGTGTATAAAATGGCGGCTGGTATTATATAGCCATGAAAAAATGCAGCAAAAACATATGGATGGATGTGCAGGCAGAGGCATAGCATCGGTCGATCGAGTCGCAATGTCAAATGAAGGGCGATTCGAATGTTGATCAATATGGCAATTGTTAAATTAAAACAATATAAGTATTAAACGATAAATAGATTCAGAATGAGGTTAAAATAAGTGGGCTGTTTACATAACTGCTCGTGGGGTGCCGGGCTAGAATGTCAACCCCCATTGCTCCTGTGGGGGTCGTAAGAGGCGACTAAAGGTAAAATACCGGCGCAGCGCTTTCTGAGGAACTGATATCTTAAAACTGCGATACCCAAGACGCCTGCCAAGCATGGGGATTACGGCAAATCCCCCCTTAATAGGGGAGGCTATCTGCAGTGGACAATCCGGGTGGTACAGTTACAAAACTTATAGAAGGCACTTTTATTTTGTCATATTTAAGGGTTAAATTTTCGTTGTAATTTCTGGACTTTATATTTACGTTATTTAGTTCGGGTTCCTTATCTCAAGTCCGACTCGCACTTGGCTAGATTTTTATTTTTTGTAATTATTCGTTAGATTTTGTACTCTTGGTTACATAAAGTTTGACGTTTATATGTATTACTTTTTTTTGGCGATGGAGCAAAAACCAAGACAAGTTAAAGAAACACGTTTCTATAGTAGTGATGAAACGTTGTCTGGTTTTAGTTACGATTATCAATTCTTATAATCGCCGGTTACGATTACTATTTGTGGGAAGATAGTTGATCGACTAAAATTATCACATTTTGAAAAGCCACTGTCAGTGATATGTTAATTTCAAACTATTTATTAATTATTAAAATTAATGAAACACAACAAACCCAACATTACCAACATTGGGCGTTTGTTGGGACATAGCCTATTATTTTTACTTGTTTACAGCAATCCAGTAAGATTACTTAAGTAATATTTCATGTTCTAAATGTGCGCATTAGATAGGTATATTATTTTATTCCCTTCGGTTAACATTAATAACCCACCAACTACCGGAAATGAGGAGGTTTTTACTAGACGCAATTTTAGTTAACCTCCGATGCAAAACTGGACCCTATAGAGTCACCTAAGGACCCTAGGGAGATCAAGGGTTCTAATATTTGAAAAACAGATATATAGGTACTCCATTACTTACTCTAAAAGTTTTGTATCTACAGGCCATTTTTAGATTACAGAGGCAAATTTTAGGCCGACGTTTAACATATCTCCGATATAATTGAAAACTTAGGACTCTTGTAGAAAAAAGCATATATAAAACATGTTATGATGTTTGTGGTTCAGCAAAGACCGGCCCCGTCTTTGTATTCCTCCGACCGCGAGTCCATTAATATAATGAAGCCACAACGCCAGCAGATCACGTTTGTAACATTGCCCACGTCTCCGCATACGATGCGCTACAAAAGGAATGTTCGTTATTATTATTACAGTGGAAAAAATAACGCTGACACCATTATTTTTCCCTCGAGATCGCAGGTAGCGCAACAAAACCACCAGAGGGGAGCGCCGGCGAAACCGGTCCCACGAAAAAAGCAGCCTTTGTAAAGGCACATAAATCATGATGCTGGCTCACGATCGGGACCGGTCCTCGGTTCGATCCGTCTCGCTCGGCTCCACTCGGCTAATGAGCCTTCAATCAAGGTCGACTCTTCGGAACGTTGCGCTCACAAATTTATTAGAAGTGTATCTTTATGACCACACAAAAACATAATTATGCATCACATTAAGCTCGACCGGTTTAGTTTAAATTTTATCAGTTAATTTTTTGTGAGTAAAGTAGGTACCGAATCTACCGACCTTATAATGGGCCAGTGACATTTTTTATTATTATTTACTCGTAAATGAGAACTGTTACAGATAGCAACAAAATTATTAAAGCAAAAAACCTTTGGTATCATAACGATAAAGTAAGATAAAGAGGAGTTATTATGACTAAACGACTCACTTATCTCAGGTTATAACAATAGCGACATTGAACAGCAGCTATTGTGTGAGGTTGAAAACAAACATTTCTCATTAGACGAGTAGCGTGGATGGCATTGTTCTGCGAGAGGACATAACGGACCGTATCGGATTCTCGGATTTACGTCAGCCTCAAGCTCCGACCGACGACCTCTGGAATGTCAAAGGATACGAGGGTCTTATTTACGACGCTGCCGACCAATTTTAATCCTTAATTATTTCATCAAATAAATTCCTTAGACGTTATTATTTACTCTATTATCAATATACCAATGTAAACTGTTTAACTATATTATTTTTAATCAACTATGAATATAGTTAATAATTTGGAAGAATAATTGGTATACCTAATATAATTTATTTAAGTAAGTAAATGCAGCGATGACATGGACGGCAAAATATGATATTGTTAGTAAGTTTTTCCTAGCCCGGCGAACACTGCGTACCTAATAAAGTCTAAATCCATGAAAGCAACTACAACATAAATATTTCATCTGGTAGGCATGACTTGAACGAGTGGTGTGGAACGGCGGCGACGCGGGGTCAACAAACGGCGGACCTCGTACCAATTCGCGACATGAGATTGAATAATAAGTTGATTGCAAGCAGACCCAAGGCCGGGCGCGGACGCCATTGCTACGCGTGCCGCCGCCATTTTGCTAACTGTGGCGTAGGTGTGTAGGTAAGGTAGGTAGGTATAAACGTAGTAAATTATTCTGCATGCATCCTTATACCATCCTGTGGCGTGGTAACATAAAGATTTTAATACCAATATAGTCAATAGCTACTATTAGGAACCAGCTGTCACCCACTTCTATTTACCGGAGATATTGATGCCCGGGATGTCTTCTTTTTTTTTTTTATTGCCGATATGCTAGCCTTTGACCACTATCTCACCTGATGGTAAGTGATGATGTGGTCGAAGATGTTGTTCAGGCTAGCCTAGAATGACTGGCTCTCAAGGATAGCTGCCGGAACACACCGTTAGGTACTTGGCGACAGATTTTCAACTTGAGGGTGGTAGCTAGCCAGGCGGGCATTCACAAAATGCCCTTCCACCATGCTATAACAACTGCCATCCTAAGACAACAACCGGGACCGACGGCTTAACGTGCCTCCGAAGCACGCAAGCGCTCAGTAGTATGTCACCACCGGTCACCCATCCACGTCATGACCGAGGCGGACGTTGTGATCGATTCAGAACGCCCAAGTTAACTTCGCTACGAGCACTTCTATCTGTCTTCGGTAAAGTGTAATGTTGATTCTCTTTTGTCTAACAAGGCAACGAGTTTTCATATCGAGGTGTATATATATATAACCTCTCCAAAAAGTGGGATTTTGATAAAATAATACCGGCAGTCGATCTATAGCTTAGTTATTCGGTTTAGCTTTATAGAACGAATCTTTGTAAACATTGGAGACAACTTGATTGCTTCTTTAAGGCTTTAATACGTTCTGCATTATAGAAGGATAAGTCCTGTCGTGTCGTGCTTCGAAATCCTCGAACTACCATGAAGATTGCAGTCTTATCGATATTTTTCTCGTCTTTAAATAAATTATATTTTATAAAGCTAAAATAAACATTACATTTAAGATATAACCACGCTTTAGCGCGGCGGCGCCACATTCTTTTTTCATGTTAGTGCTACGAATAAATATTTATTTGTTCATTATTCGTAGTGTTAGTGGGACGGAACACGCACAAGACCCACCTGATGTTAAGCGGTAACCTCTGCCTATAACAGGTGCATTTCGTTACAAATGACGAACTGCACTGCGCCTATCACCCTTAGACATTGAATTATTAAGTCTCATGTGCCTGTAATTTCATTATTTCATAACACACTCTAAAGTGCTTCGCGAGTCGCGACAGATTTTCTACAACATGAGGGTGGTAGCTACCAGGCGAGCATTCACAAAATGCCCTTCTACCGTGCGGTGGAGATGAAGCCGGCGGTTGGGATCGAACCAAGGACCTGCACCACGCAGCCATAGCTATTATGTTATACGGCTATCACTGCATCATGGAGCTATGTTTCACCGTCTTATGCATCACTGAATTTTATAAAAGATTATTCATATATATATATATATATAATGAAGAGTGTTATTACGAGTATATTGATAAGTAACTTATGTATTCTAAAATCAGTCTGTTTAATACATATGTATATATACATACATACATAAATGTATATGTAATATTTTAAGAATAATATGTTTTAATTAAATACTAATAATTTATAGTTTTCGTTTGTTGTTTACAAACCGATGCAACATATGGTAGTGGACAGTTGTGCTGTATGTGCTACCTAGTAGGTAGGTAGTACCTACCACAATCAAGTAAAAAATCTTTCGACTAGCACATAACAGTGTAATTTTCGGCAGCTGTATTTGAGAGAGAGTCCCATTATAATTCGAGCATCCTAGCCTTATACAGCATCTGCGACTAAAGTATCACTTACCCACAAGGGATATAGAGGTCAATAAAAAGAAAATTATACGCTGTACTTACCCGTACTGACCTTACATACAGAGCGTATTATACATACATTGTGTCTTGCCTATATGACATTTTTAAGCAATATTTCATATGTTATGTCTGTTAGTAATTAATTCTGCGCTTCACCACAGGCTTTAATCAAAAACAATCGGTTACTCCTTATCCAGGTGGCATCCAGCGCGAAAATCCGGTTCGATTCCCGCCCAGGGCATAAAATTTTGTACTCCAATAATTTGTAAAATTTGATTTTCGTATAGCACGCGATAGTGCTTATAATCATATTAAGATAAAAATCGGTTACTTTTTAGTGAGACTAGGTTGTATAACAAATTGGTATGGCAGTATTATTTATGGAACTTATTGATTACAGATCTTAAATTAATTAATTATGAGTACATAAGCAACATCTAGTAAAAGAGTATTGTAACATAAAATATGGTTTCACTAACGTTTTAAGTATTGACGAGTCAACTGGAAATTTCTTGATAAAACAAATCTATTTGAGCGTCATTGTCGTCTCTTTCTCCACTACATAATATAAAAAGTACTTAAGCAAATTGGCATTTTATATTACATTACAATTTGTCTTCACAAATGGTTGGTTGGTACCTTAGGTACATACGTAAGTAGGTAGAATAGAAGCTATAATAGTTAATTAAAATATTTTACTCAATAATAGATAAATAATCCTTTATCTATGACGAAGTAATTTAATCTGTGGTCTCACTGACATCAAACCACACAGTCAGGCCGCAATACGCCTGAAGTCATTGACCTAGCACGCTACGCCATGCACCAGCCGGTACGTAGCAAGTTGCCGTTCCATCCAGCCGTTCGCTAGCCGAGTTCATTCAGATAACTTCACCGCCCCGCCCCGCCCCAGTTTGGTTACAGACGCGCCGCCGCTCGCACGCTCGCACGTTCGTTATCGAACGGTTGCGCCACGTTTGCAATAGGATTGTAGGACCATTCCCGCATCGATGTCGTCCGAAAACTTGAATAGCATCTACGCGTACTGTTCAGTGCCAGGGTGCAAGAAGAAACCGGAACATACCTGTTTTACGCTGCCGAGAGAACCGGATAAGTAAGCAATAGTAGTCTAAAGTTATATAATATTTAGATTGTTATCAACTTATAATATTAGCATTGCTATTTTGTACGAATTACTTACAATTTTATTTGCTCTGTATTACTATCCAATAACATCTATGTGAGTAAATCGTTCCACCATACCTCCTCCCGCGGTGATCGACCTCCCCTACCTAAGGCGTGAATAACTTGCCAGCAACGCACCAGCTGTGTCATAAACGCCACGCGCACGCGCGCTCGTCCGGCGACGATGACGCCAATCCATACGCTTGTATAGTTGGTGCGGGTGCAATAATAATCATATTTATGTAACCGTTTTGAGTTTCTTCCGATGGTCAATTAGCATGATTATTTTAGGTTTACAGTGGATACAAAATTATGTACAAACAAGCCTGTATTTACTTTTGGTTCCCATGCTGCCATTTGGTGCCCCACTTGGGTTTTAAGTGTTCCGTACTCAGATGACAAAATGGAGCCCTAATACACTATGCTGTATGACTGTCTGTCTGAATATACCAATGTAAACTGTTTAACTATATTATTTTTAATCAACTATGAATATAGTTAATAATTTGGAAGAATAATTGGTATACCTAATATAATTTATTTAAGTAAGTAAATGCAGCGATGACATGGACGGCAAAATATGATATTGTTAGTAAGTTTATTTCCTAGCCCGGCGAACACTGCGTACCTAATAAAGTCTAAATCCATGAAAGCAACTACAACATAAATATTTCATCTGGTAGGCATGACTTGAACGAGTGGTGTGCAATAATAATCATATTTATGTAACCGTTTTGAGTTTCTTCCGATGGTCAATTAGCATGATTATTTTAGGTTTACAGTGGATACAAAATTATGTACAAACAAGCCTGTATTTACTTTTGGTTCCCATGCTGCCATTTGGTGCCCCACTTGGGTTTTAAGTGTTCCGTACTCAGATGACAAAATGGAGCCCTAATACACTATGCTGTATGACTGTCTGTCTGAATATCCCGGATCAAGGGCTACGAGTTTCTAGCTCGGAATATGTTTCAAACCCAAGAGTTTAATATTTTCTATAGGATTTTGACCCAAAACCTAAATTATATAAATGACACTCAGAGATTTAGAATTAAAGTTATGCGCGACACAGTAAGTGCGCTCTTTAACCTAAGGCATTAGTTACTACAATACTAGCTGAAGTGCCCTCCAAACCTAAAATAATGGTGGTATACTTTCTTTTTCGTTTGGAAGTTGAATATTCTTTAGACCAACACTGACTATTGCACGTAGACCTCTGGTGAGCAATAGTTTTGGTGATCATCTGGTAATTCTTATGTGAACTCCAAAGTACCTACTATTGAAATCGTACCACAGAAATTACCGCAGCTTGATACAATTACTTAAACGAGATATCAATTTATTTGTATCAATGTTAATGCAAACTTTCTTCTTACAGGGCTAAACTATGGTGCAAGCAGTTAGGCATCGATATAAATTCGCCGCGTAAAGTCTTTATTTGCGAAGTTCATTTGGAAGACGGCTTAATAGATGAATCTAATAATCAGGGATCTTCAAGAGTAATTTTTCCATTACCAAACCTGCCAGAAAAAGAAACCAATCAAACTATTCCATCTATCATTCCAACGTTGAGTCTGGCAGAAGAAGAAACTAATGCGAAATCACAAACATCACTTAAAAGAAAAAATAAAAGAAAATCTAACGCTCAGCGAATATGTTCACCACAGTCAGTCTCGACGTCAAAAGTTCCTGTAAAAGAATATCCTATCAGGCCATCCCAACTTATCACGAAGATTAATTTGACGGTAGACGAATCCAATAACAGCATTCAGTCTAATCAACCTACTATCCCAACCTCCATTGACTCACAATTAAATCAACATGAAGATGGAACCATCAGTGAAATTCAATCTACAGCAAGAAATCCCGACTATGATGACTTGGTGACGGGTATCATCATCAACTCATTAAATCCATCGCCCACACAAAATAATATATCAACGATTATCAAACGATTAGATGAAAAAAAGAAACCTACGTCTAAGAATAAAAGATTCCGTGAGGAAAACCCTATAAATAGGACAGATAACAAAAAGCAGAAACCGTGTGTTGCACAAATTGAGACAACATTAAAGGATCCTAATTACGCGATAAAAACAATTGAAGAACTTAAAAATCAAATTGACGTCACATCTAAACATCCCAAAGTACTCAAGTCTCTAGGAGTTAAAATATATTTGAGATACCCACAGGCATATAAATCATTACATAATTCTGTAAATCTTCCTCCTGTTCCGACTTTGAAAAGTATTTTTGATGATTCCGCAATTTCAACAGAAGATGATACACTATTTGCACAAACTCTACAATATAAATTAAGTTTCATGTCTAAAAGGGATACGCAATGCATAGTATGCCTGGGAGAAACCTTCGTGAAGAAAAATTTGTATTATGACATTAAACAAGACATTATTTTTGGAATATCTGATCTGAATGATACACAAAAGCCACAGATACCATACAGAGCGCTGATGCTGACTGTGCAAGGATTATTTACAGATTGGAAACAACCCATTGCTATTGCATTTGTAAGTTTACACAAATACGTTCTTACGGGTAAAGCAGATGTAATACCACAAATAAGGCAATGGATTCATAAAAACGTTAACAACTTACTGAAAATTGGATATAATGTGCGAGCTTTTATATCAGAAGCAGATTATACATCAATGATACCAATGGAAAACGGTAGAACTATATATAACATTTATGATGTGCCTTCACTGTTCAAATTGTTATACTTCAGCTTTTTGACGCATGACTTTTTGTATAAAGGAGAATTAGTCACAAGGCGACACATTCTAAATTTTTACTCAATGGACAAAATAAAACACCTCAGACTGTGTCCTTATTTAACTGACAAACATATGAAGCCCGTACTTGTTAATGATATAGATCTAAAATTAATCTCTGAAGTTTTTAGTTCACAAACAGCTGCAGCTATGAATGTCTACATAGACTTTCAAGTTTTGGAACCATCAGCTATAAATACGGTACATTTTTTGTCTGATATGAGCACATTACTCGGAATTTTGCATTCAAATGATCTCAATGAATCTAACAAACTTCCATCTGGAGAAACACATGTACAATTTTTACTTAAAATACTAGTATGTTTTGAAGATTTCAAACTTGTTAATAGTAAAACAAATAAAGAAGTCGCAAAAACAGGTACCTTCGCAGAAAAGTTCGTAACTACAATCAAGTCTATTTTGATGTTATATGAAGAAATGAAAAAGCACTATGAAACTGAAACTATTCCTACAAAAAAGCTCGCATTAGACTATACTGAATCATTCTTTGATCGAATTAGGAATCGATGTACCCAGAAAAAAAAACCATCCTGCAAAGAAATTAATTCAGCCTTCAGACATTCAGCGTTACTAAATATTTTAAGACCTATTTATAATATCAAATTTGTAGACTTGGATAAATCATTGGAACAAATAAAAAATTTAGTAGCAGATTTCCAAAGTCATCGGTATAAATTAGAAGACGTAAATATTGGGGCAAACATAAAAATCAGCTCACACGAATATAGAAATCTAAATCTTTTGAGAAGAGACGCTATTGTGTTTCTTGCTGGATTTATTTTGAAGAAGTGTTATGATCACCACACAGAATGTGCAGCTATGAAAAATTACATCTGCATAGTTTTATATGACGCAAGTTCAATCTGTAAATCGATTTTGCAAGAGATACAGATGGGTATTTGTGTTGTACCGCAAGAAAGCTTTATAGAGTTTGTAGAAATGATGGAAATAAGATTTCGATCGTTTATGTCAAAGGATGTTTTGGAGACCCGTAACGGCAAACTTATGGGTGGTTTATTGAGTACAATGGAACTTGTGAATTTCTCTATGCCCTGTCCATGCTTCCCAATCCTGTACGCTAAGAAACTGTATTTGCGTATTAGAATTTATAATGTGGTCAAATACAATAACAGTTTGTTTACACACAGAAAAGATACGGCAGTATTAGAAGTTAACGATTTATAAATTAAGTTATTAATGTAGCAATATTTTGTCTGTATGTCGATTTAGTTATCGAATTCATTTTTACATAAGATTAGTATCGGTTGTAATCTCATACATAACCAATTTATACAACAAATGATTTCATACATGTATATAAGACGTTTAGAATACAGAAATATTATTATCATGTAAATTATAGTAGAGATAAAAGTGTAATACATTAAAAATGCTTTATTGTTCCTATGTTAATAAAATGTCTTAAGTTACATGGGTTATTTGTGTTCTTGCCCTTATCCCACTCAAGTAGGGTCGGTATGTGCACCAGTCTTACTAATGTTGACATGATGTAGTGGTAGTGACATATTGCTCATCAAGCGCAATTTTTCCGCATATTGTACAACAAGATCGGAAAAATTGCGCTTAATCCGTAAGGAACATTACGGACTACGGTATAAAAAGAATATACTATATAACAAATAAAAGATATAGAAATAACTAAGACATAGGCTCGGTTAGCCTGTTAAAACCTTCGACCGCATTATCAATAACCATCAGGTGAGATAGTGGTCAAAGGCTGACCTATCAGGCATAAAAAAAGCTACAAAATACTCGATAACGGATTCATTGTACGAGTAAATCATCTATTATTAAGTCTTCCAGGTCGGAACAGAGTCTGATGAGAAGGGCACGAAAAGCCCTGAATATTCAAGGATTAAATGGAGAGAAATGAATTATATATTACTGATATTTTTGAAGCGCTCGTAGCCAAGTTTGCTTAGCCAATCTGAATCGATCAGCAAAGTTAAGCAACGTCCGCCGCGGTCATGATTTGGATGGGTGACCGCTGGTTGGGCATTACTACTGAGCGCTTCCGTGCTTCGGAGGGCACGTTAAGCCGTCGGTCCCGGTTGTTGTCTTAGGATAGCAGTCGTTACAGCATGGTGGTAGGGCACTTTGCAAATGCCCGCCTGGCTAGCTACCGTTGTAAATCTGTCGCCAAGCACCTAACGGTGTGTTCCGGCAGCTGTCCTTGAGAGCCAGTAACTCTAGGTTAGTCTGAACAACATCCTCGACCACATCATCACTTACCATCAGGTGAGATAGTGGTCAAAGGCTAACCTATCAGGCATAAAAAAAAAATAAAAAAAAATGTATGCAGAGTTTACCGAGAGAGCGCATTAGTATAGGTAGATAGAGGCACAGCGCAGCGGCACGGCATTCTCGTAAATGATATTCCAAAACCGGTCTCACAGACATGTTCAAAATGCTAAGGGCAAATAAAAAGCGTAACGGGGGCGCGAGATCATGGCAGCGAGAGTGGGAAGAATACATTTGCCTATACCTGTGAAAAATTCTTCGTCCGCACGATGCAGTCGTATCGTGGACCACCATGTGTTACTAGTTATTCATATTGGTCTTAATTTTCAAGGTTAAGTAGGTGCAATGTTGTCTTAGGTTTTCGCGATTGTTACACATAGTAATTAAACAACTTTAAACGGTTTAAATCGCGTATATTTTTTAACCGACTTCCAAAAAAGGAGGAGGTTCTCAATTCGACGGTTTTTTTTTTTTTTTTTTTTTATGTTTGTTACCTCAGATCTCTTGACTGGGCGAACCGATTTTGAAAATTCTTTTTTTGTTTGAAAGCTGATACTTGTCGTTTGGTCCCATTTTAAATTTCATAAAAATCGGTCAAGCCGTTTTTGAGTTACACTAAAAAGATTGAAAAAAAAAATTTTAACAAAAAATGGAACCGACTTCAACACCCAAAAGTGTGAAATAACTTGTCGAAGTCGGTACCATGCGCACAATATTGCGATAATAGGTACTTTTGTACCATCATGGTACCGACTTCAACAAGTTATTTCACACTTTTGGGTGTTGAAGTCGGTTCCATTTTTTGTTAAAATTTTTTCATTATTTTATCCCGACGACGTTTCAAACACTTTGCAGTGATCGTGGTCACGAGGTGACTAATTCATTTTATTTGTCATATATAGGGATAAAATAATGAAAAATATACGCGATTTAAACCGTTTAAAGTTGTTTAATTACTATTAAGTAGGTGTAATTATTAACTACGAATAGTTTAGAATGTACAGCATTACTTAGATTATGATCACATAACGTTTACTCCTGTTACCTGGACACGGGTTTCCACTGAAAGTTTACTACGTTACTAGACCATCTCGTATGATCGTCCATCTAGCTAGTTCTAGATTCTAGAATCTAGCCTTAGAGGTTATGTAAAGTAATTATAATATAGGTAATCTGTGCTTTGACCTTTGTCTCCTCTGTAGGTAAACAATGACGTAATTGAAGATATTAGCAGGATGGGCAAGCTTTCAACGGCAATTGCTGCTCAAGGACATATAATATCGTTAGGTGCTTACCGACAGGTATTTTAATTAAGATGAGTTTTCGACTAGCTTTACCTGAAACAATGACATAATTTTGTTAATAAGGATTTAGATGGTACATGACATGGATCGATTAGATTGGATTGCAATAAAATATTAATATTCAATATGTTTCCTAATCCTAAGGCGTATTTTTTACGCCATCGCGATGTAGGAAGCACTTTGCCCATCTGGTGTTAAGCGGTAACCTCTGCCTATAACAGATGCAGTTCGTCACAAGTGGCAAACTGCACTGCGCTCATCACCCTGAGACATAAAGATGTTAAGTTTCATGTGCCTTCAATTTCACCGCCACCCATACCCCTCAAACCGGAACACAGTAATATTAACTTGTACACAGTAATGTTAATATTTACTTAATTACTGCTTGTCGGTAGAAATTGGTTTGGTGGCCGTACTTCCCCGGATCTCGGACCAACTCGCACAGTGTTCTACTGCTACTAAAATATAGTAAGGTTAAAGAAACTATAATCAATACTTAATTTCGTCTACGTAGTAAGTAGTAGCTAACCATCATCATCTGCCTACTCTTTTCCAAATCATGTGTGGTCGGTACAATACTTTATAGTTTCTTCTCTAATACACTAAGTACAAAACAACAACATACATATTTTCACAAACAACACAAAGGCATGATTGTTGAAGCCTGGCGCTTACCCTTTTTGCAATTCTCTCGTGGTATTAGCTAACTATCGTGTGATTGTTACAAGATTTGTTTTTACGCAATATGCAGCAGCACTCTACTCAATAAAGCCTTATTGATAAACCGCTAGTGAGTGTGAACTGTGAACCGTCTCCGTTTCAGCTTGGGCAAAAAAGGTGTCGTATGTCTTTCCGGCGGATGTCCAGCTGTTTTATTCTATAGGTCGCATTTCAAACCGATTCTTCGTGAAATTTTGTGAGCAGGTTCGATATTTTTTTTAAATCTGTTTTTGGATGTTTTCCAAAACTGGAAAAATGGGGTTTGATACCGTAAAAAAATATTTCAGTCGCCAGGTCTTCAGCTCACTGATTAATTTTCTTGTTTCTCATGCTACTGAATTTAAAATGGCAGCCCTAACTAAAGAGTCAATAAGTTAGAACGTTACCAAGCAACCGTTATCAATGTGAAACATTTCGTTATACAAATAACGTTTCATTACGTTGTTAAGAAATTACAAACATTATGTTGGTAGCAATCGCGCAATAAGGCTTATTTTTCTTGATTCTCATGCGGCTGAATTTAAAATGGCAGCCCTAACTAAAGAGTAAATAAGTTAGAACGTTACCAAGCAACCGTTATCAATGTGAAAGTAGGCAATATCATTATTAATAACATTAAGTGACGTACGAAGGATTTCATTTCGTTGTACAAATAACGTTTCATTACGTTATTAAGAAATTATAGACATTATATTGGTAGTGATTGCGCAATAAGCCTTATTATTTTTGATGACTTTCTGTACAAAATGCTTTTGCAGTTTGCGTCATCGTCAAATGGAATGGTCAACTTCCTGAAATTGGGTTTATTAGTTAGAGCCGATCACAATCGTGTTGTGATAACGAATTATAAATTAACCATCGCATCGTTAAGTCTTTAATCATTCATCTTTAATGGACATCCCAAAACGAATCTTAAAAAATTACAATGTATCAAAATAAATCTATTAATTATGTATTAATGCATGCAAAAAAAAGCCCGAGGCCCACCTGATGTTAAGCCGACTAACCTCTGCCTATAACAGATGTATTTCGTCACAAGTCACGCACAGCTCTGTGCCCGTCACCTTGAGATGTGCCCGTAACTTCACTTGCTCTCAAGGACTGCTGCCGGAACACACTATTAGGTGCTTGGGGACAGATTTTCTACTTGAGGTAGTTGTTGGTGGTCGCTAGCCAGGCGGGCATTCGCAAAATGCCCTTCCACCATCCGGTTCCACAATGTTAGTCTCCCCTTGGTTTCTGATGTCGCAGCACCCAAAAACAACAATCCAATGTCAACTTATAAAACGTATTTTCAGACGATAGGCACACTTACCGACTGGCGCCCTAGAGACTAGGTATATTTCGAAGAAATGCTAGACTGTTCAAGGATAATATCAGTTATAATAATAGAAACTTGGTAAGTATAGCATACTTACCTGTTTTCTATTTTTGTTTAGTTTAGTTTCTATATTGGTTCACTTAAATAACTAAGTTGGAGTTATATATGGTTATCATTGGTGTTAAAAACTGCTTTAATAATATGGGTGTGGGGATATCTTGCTATTGCTTCGAATGATATTTAGAAAGCTCGCTATTTTACATGATATTTATAGCATATTTTTTTCCTAGCATTACAGGCGGCTGTTTTAAATTACGATTTTTGTTCTCGCGCAAAACCGTCTTTAATTGATTATATGTTATAATAAAATGTACCTATGTAAATAAATTATAGGGTTATTTTAAAGTAATGAACTTTTATGTATAAAATTAACTATGGGTTCCATGTTTTTTTTTCGAGCAGCTAAGACAAATCCGATAGAAACTGCTGACAATTGCTATGCTACAGATTACTACCAACTAGTTAAGCACTGCACCCGACGATAGATGCTAAGTACAGCAGTGCAAGTGAGAGCAGGCACAGCATTTGATCGTTGTCTATGAATAGTAGCTTTTTGGTGCTATCTATTAAATTAAGCACCACTAATGGTTATTACTTATCGCAGACTTTACGCCAACATTTAAAGGAGAACAAAAATAGGTTTTGAGCTAGCAACGTATGAACGAAGCACTACCGCTGCCGCCGCGCCCCGCGCTACCCCGCCAGCCGCCACACCGGGCTGCCCGCCACCGCGCGCCTCCTGTATGTATCTCGTCCCGCCCCGCACCCCTTCGCATCCGTCGCGCGCTTTTGCCAGGCGGACCAACTAGCCAATCAGAGCTGTTGCAGCCCGGTCGCGTTGTGCTCGCTTCGTTCAGATCAGTCAGGGAGTGAGTCAGTCAGTCAGTCGCTCGGTCGCCGCACCGCGCTGCGTTGTAAATTTAAGCAAGGTGATAACTGATAACAATATCTCAAACTTTTTGTAGGTATTGTGGACAAAAGTGCATCATATCTCTAAAACATGGCGTATAAAAGAACCCCAATGAACTGCTGTGTTTCTGGATGCTACAATACATCGGAAACCGACGGAAAACTGGGAAAGCTATCATTTTTTGGTATACCAGAAGATGAGGAGAGGTGAGTCTTATTCCGACATAGCTATACCTATATTTACTTAGCTGATCCATCAGTCTGTGTTTAGAGTAGGTAAATTACCCATTTAGGTCGGTACCTACCAAGGTACTCACTTTGCGGTTCACAAGACCGAAAAAGTACCTATTGTAAAGGATAGACCTAGGCTAAAACAACTAAGGATTTAAGCTGGTTTTTATGTAGGTACTATTTAGCTGCTAAATATGTAACTCCAGTAAAGATACAATACATAATTCAGTTTTTAAATTTTCAGACGCAACGAGTGGCTTCGTCTCATCGGGCGAGAAGAATTGAAGGGAAACGATCGACATCTAAAATCTCGGAAAGTTTGCGAGGAGCACTTCGCTCCTGAGGCCCTTTTTTTCACAAACAGTCGGAGAATTTTGCAAAAGATGGCCTCACCATCTCTTCGCTTGCCCGGCATATCTGACGTTATATTAACATCCAAATTAACGCAAACCGGAAACGCAGATGGCATTTATTCCGTCGACACGCAGTCGCACAATAATTCTTCTGATGTTGATGAATATGATTCAGATGAACAAAACAAATTTTATGAATTATGCAACATTTATTTACCAAAAAGTTTAGCTCAGCTGATTAAAATGAATCGAAACTTGAGATATACATCGAAAAAGAATGGTCCTGATTATTTAAATTTTTGCATAAATTTATATCAAACAAGTCCAAAAGTATATCAGATGTTTCAAAATATACTTAACGTTCCGACAGTTACAAAATTACTTACAAAATTTGCACACGTGAAAACCAAATTAAATACCAAAATTTTGGAGACACTGAAATCTAGAGTTCGTAAGATGATATCTACAGAAAGAAACTGCTCTGCTATCATTGCCTTTACTAATATAAAAGCAAATATGTGCTATAATATTGAATCAGACAAAATTTTTGGACTCCAAGATATCGACGGAATTCAATATCCTGAGTCAGCAGGAAGGGCCATAGTCGTAATGGTCCGAGGTATATTTTCTGATTGGAAACTACCCATTGGTTACGCGTTACTGCCGAAATATGGAAAAAATACGGACATAGTTTTTTGGATTGACCTGATCCTAAACATTCTATTTGACATTGGACTTAATGTGCGAACTTTAGTCCATAATATTAAAGACGACATAATAAATCTTAGAAATGATGCGGTTTCTCTTGAGAAACCCTACTTTACAATGAATGGCAAAACCATCTATTACGTTTACGATGTCGAAGACTTAATAATTTCTTTAAGGGATACCTTGTTGTTAAACAACTTTAAATTTCAAGGAAATATGGTAAAATATGAGTACATAATTAAATTCTACAACGAGGATTCAAGTAAAACCATTCCTATAGCGAAAAAATTAACCAAAAATCATATTTTTCCCAACAAAAGTGAAAAGAAGGAAGCGGAATTTGCTACTCAGCTCTTTAGCAAAAATGTAGCTAATGGATTATCGAACTATATCGATTTTAATTACATCGAAGAGGAAGGGCGACCCACTGCTGATTTTATCGCTAAAATAAATCATTTATTCAATCTCCTTAATGTTTCAAAACAAAAATATGTTGACAGTGAATTTAAAAATGCATTTTGGGGGGCACTTTCACAAAGAAAAAATAAAAACTTTTTGGAAAACATGATAAATTTGTTTGAAAAGTTACAAATTATAAACATAGAAAGTCAGAAAGACACTACTTCAGCTTTTAAATTCATTCAGGGGTTCGTAGTCACCATCAGATCTATTTCGTTGTTATATGATGACTTAAAAAGCGAAGGTTTCGATTTCATATTGACAAGAAATTTGCATGGGACAGCATTATCAACTTTACTCAAAGAAATATCTGAGACTGAAAATTCGAAATCACTGACATGTTTGAAATTTACTTCAGCATACAGAAAATGCTTCATGTCATATTTCAAAAAGTTTTCTCTGGAAGGGAATTTTATCAATTCTGAAAAGGAAATAGAAAAGTTTGCACGTAGATCAGACACAATAGAAGAAAACATTAAACAAGAACCTAAATCAAGTATAGATAAGTCGAAAATACCAAGTAATCACTTGTTACAGATTTGTGAGGCAAGTGGTGAACAAATAAAAATAGAATCGCAGGACTATAACCAAATCGATACACCTGAAAAATATTCGCTGTTCTATGTTTGCGGACATCTTTTGGCAAAAGTCGAAGAAAATCACAAGAACTGTCTCACTTTCCAAAGTTATATGCAGGAATATAAGAAGAAAACTAAACCGACCTCTCACTCCACGTATCTGCGATATACGGAGTACATCGGAAACAACCCAAAGAGTTCAGTGCCTGCAGTGCCGTGTGATGATTTTGTTAGATTCGTGGAAAAAATGGATAAACGATTCCATAAAGAGACCCAAACTACAATTCCTTCTCCACTAGCCAAATATATATTTGACCGCTTTAGTAAAAGATTTGCAGCGCCATGCATCTGTTTTCCAACATTGTACGTGATGAAGCTTTTTATAAGAATAAAGATTTTTTATGCGATAAGAAGCCATAACCGAGCAGTCCGGTCAAGAAAAAATCAACTCAGGAATCCATTTATATTTCATAATTTACTGTAATTATTGTAAGTCGGATACTTACATCGGATTTCGTACACATTAAAGTTACAATTTTTTTTTGTATAATTCGTTTTATTTCAAGCCAAGCGGTAATAGATATGGACTGCCGTGACGCAGATCCATGAGGGGGTAATCTGTGTGTGATCCCCACCACCGGCTTTAGCTTCACCGCATGGCGGAAGGCCCAATTTGCAAATGCTCGCCTGGCTAGCTACCACCCTCAAGTAGAAAATTTATCGCCTTGAACCTAACAGTGTGTTCCGGCTGCAGTCCTTGAGAGCCAGTAAAATTACAGGCATGCCTCTGGGGACGGACGTCACCTGTGACGAAATTCATCTGTTATAGGCAGAGTTTACCGCTTAACATCAGGTGGTCGTCGTGCCTGTGGACCTAATTAATAACCTGCAAGTAGTGCTAGATTTATATTTTCATAGCTTATAGCTATATCTCCTATTATTATACTAAATACGTACTGCTACTGATATATTAGCTGTTTTTATAGCTATCTTTCTATTTTGAAGCAGTGATGGCTCAGTGGCATTGTCTATGGACTGCCGCGCAGCAGGTCCATGGTTCGAATCCCGCCGAGGGCTTGAGCTTCACCTCATGGTGGAAGAGTATTTTGCGAATGCCTGCCTGGCTAGCGACCACACTCAAGTAGAAAATCTGTCGCCAAGCACCTGAAATTACAGGCACAACTATGTCTTAAGGGCGCAGTGCAATTCATGACTTGTGACGAAATGCATCTGTCATAGGCAGATGTTAGTCCGCTTAACATCAGGTACGCCTCGAGCTTGTTCCACCACAAAAACAAAATAAAAAATAAAACTCATAATGTAATTATATTCGGAAGTTCGTGAGGATGGATATTTATGGGTAAATGTCTGTTATGTACGTAATCACTAATAACGCTGCAACTACTGAATAGATTTATTTAAAAGAAACTCAGCAACAACCATTACATCGTCATGATAACGAATATTTAAAAAAAAATTTAGAGGAACATTAAAATTTTCTAGAATTATTTAAGAAGTAGACGCGTTTTTTTAATTCTCGATCATGCGCTCGAAGAGTCAAAACCTCCAGAGGATGCTTCGTGTAGAAGCAAGACGCGTCGAAAACTCTTCCGGTTTGACTACGTGACGTTTATGACGTCACGTCGGCTTAACAGGAAAATTAGGCTGTTAAATTAGCATATCGTCACTAGATAAGTATATGAATTATTTAGGCAAGTGTTTTTCTATTATATCAATTTATTTGTTTCTTAAAATAAAAACAACTCCTGAATATATTCATTCCATCGCAATTAGTTCAGTTTTGCCTACTCCATTATTGGGGATTATAATGGTAACACTCTATTTCAGTCCATCATGAATTTCTATCGCCACCCTTGAACGTGCGCTAGACGTGTCACAATTTCCCCACCCCCTCAAGCACCCGCTGGGGTGGAAGTCGCGTGCCTCCGACACCCGTTCTGTCGCCATGCAAATTTAATACTGTTATTCTTATTAAGACTTTACAAGGTTGCGAGTAAAGTATGGTTGGGGGCAATATTAGTTCCTGTAATGTTACCAGTTTGCCATTCACGATTAGGTGAATTTCATACACAGTGCAAAGGGATAATTGCAAGGATTATCTCAGTTCCCACGGTAATATTGTATTTATCACAAATAACGAAGATAAAAATATAATTAGGTGGATGGAATTTACCGAGACAGCTTCGTCGATAGAGTGGCGAAGGGTCGTTTTCCGACCGTTAGTGTTTTTCTACCAAAACCTGAGTTACAATCCGGAGTATGTAACCGTGCCCGGTAGATCTCAGTTGGCTGGCCTCTTATTACATAGGAATAAACAATAGCGAAGCCTGAGTGTTTACTAATATTACCTCTGCGTAGGCAATCGCCTTCGGGCAATGTTTGTTTATTTTAATTACTTGTCGCTAATTGAGATGGTTTTTGATTACTATTACAATTTAAGTATCTTATGACTTTATGACTATCGTATATTCGTAATGTCGACAGGTTCGTGATAATGTCGACAAAATGTTATTGAAGTAATAAAGGATTCAGCCGGATTGGCCACTGCTGAATACCGCCTTCCCCGTTAAAGGGGGGTTTGCTATAATCGCCACGCTTGGCAGGCGTCTTGGGATCGCAGTTTAAGGTATCAGTTCCTCAGAAGGCGCTCCTGCCCTTCCAGTATTTTACCTTTAGTAGCCCCTTACAACACCCACTAGTAGCATGGGGGAGGTTGAAATCCTAGTCCGGCACCCCGCGGGTTAATAAATGATTAAAAAAAATAAAAATCTAGTAATGAAACAAACAATACCGCAAGCAAAGATTGACATTTCAAACGGTGAGGTGCACTAAACCGTTAATACAGTTATTTTGCCTTTGCATACATATGCATGTACATATCAATATTTATGCACAGATATGTAAAGTTATGCAAACTGCGTCACGAGGCCCGCACGTGAAATTTGCTACATTCGCGCGGAGAATGCAGATTGCTTCGTTACTGAAAATAACAAACATAACATAGACATAAATTTACGTACAAAATAGATTGTAGCTATGCTCTTTTAAAATTCCAATCACTACAGTGTTATTACCGCTATGCCAAGCAAAGTATTTTTTTCATATAATTGTGACAACAAGCACGAGGCCCACCTCATGTTAAGCGGTAACCTCTGCCTATAACAGATGCATTATGACACAAATTACGAACTGCACTCCGGCCATCACCCTGAGATATACAGTTGTGAAGTTTCATGTAATAAGCATTTGTTCAACAGTGGACGTGTTCCGACCGATGATGATGGAATATATTCCTTCCTACCAAGGTTATGAAGCTATAAACTAGCTCCTTATACAAAATGTATCTAAAATGATTATGTCTCAACAAAGGAATGCCTCACAATATTATAGTCTGTCTCGAAGTCAATCCTTCTTCTAACGTCTAGAAGTCCAACCAGAACGTCAGATTCTATGCCTTTCATAAGCCTAATATTCGTCGTTATCGATTCCTCATTAAAAACCTCTTCTAAGATCCCGTTAAATCCGAAATCACCACGTGAAAAACTGGGCCATCACACGCAAAGGGATTGCGTGATTTATGAGGTTCATTCATCGCCCCTTTTCAAAAGATTCGGATAATATGGGATATAACTACCTAACCTACATAATGAAAGAAGCAAAACTAGGTCAAATCGCTAAAGAACTAGCCGCATATCGGCATGACAAGAATAGATAGATCAATAAAGAGATTGTAAATGGAATCTTCATACATATATTATGATTAGGAATCGATAACTATTGACAATAAATATGTATATCTACCGACATAAAAATTAAGAGTCAGTTTACATAGGAGTATAATATAAACGTGGAGCTTAGCTTATAAATAAAATGATATTAAAATTATACTATAATTGATAATAACATTAATAATATAACTCCAGATAAACCAGTTTGATCGTTTCATATAATATACTGCGCAATTATCATTTAAATACATATTGAAGCGAAAGGCAATCAACACATTGCATAAATCGCTGCTATATAAATTAAAACGGACATAATTGATGAGCAGAAACAGACAGTAATAAATAAGTAATATTTTCTCTAATTGGGATTTATACCATTGTGTAAGTGATGTGGGCATGTTATATGAAGTATATTGCGGCAATAATGATATGAACTAAGCAACTATTACCTAATATATGGCTAAGTGTTAGTGTCATATACAAGGCGAAACCAATTAAAAGCAAATTGCTAGGTAAACAAGGGACCGCGGAAGCTTAATCCGAATTCCGTTAACAGACACAAAGGACTGTCGTTGCCACCTCGCTTTGTGAACACGATAAACACACGAGCGGGAGCGCTTCACATATATACATACGAGTATATAGGTACACACACATGTGTTGTTATGTTGGCAGATTTGATAGCAGAATACGTACATAGTGAACAATACTAATATATACATAGATGTTCTTATCCAGATGGCTCTGTAGTAGGAATATCATAGTGTCGAAAAGAGGTTGGCAAAAGTGTAAGAAAAACCCACACTTTCCAGATGATTAATTTGTTTTTACAATACATCTAAAAACCAGGCCGGTCTACGTGCGCGAATAAAACCATTTAGATTTCTTGATTTTGAATTATGTATCTCATAATGACGAATTCAGGGGAATATAAGGGTGGGAATGTACACTATCATATTTTGCGTAGGAGTATGAACCAGACCATATTATTACCATAAATAAAGAAATTCATAAAATTAATATAGTTTTAGTAAATACACTAACATAAGCTTTAGAATTCTACACACAAGTCACATAACTGCGCTTGAAGCGTTTAATAACTATAAACGTGACTGAACATTCAAAGAGTTAATCCACTTAAGTTTCACACACGCGTTTAATCGGCATATTATTAATTCCGTGCCAAAACTAAACAAAACATTAAACTTATGTAAAGCGAGTAGGTATTTGTTTTGTTTACCAAAGCGTTCGTTTTATCGGGGGAAGTTTCTTATTTACCAACCTTGGAAACTTGCTAGCTTAGCATTCACAAGTTAGTCTCGACTCTCGCAAGTTGCGACAACGAACGAAAGCCGACGAAAGTGAGCGAAGTTAGAGCGAATAGCGATCAACAACAATGGGAAAGTTCCATTACACCGTTCTCAGCGATATTTGTTCGGACTTCAGTCATGGAATATATTTATGTACTTTTCAGTTTGGAAACACACTGTACTGACTGTGACCTCTAGTAAATAAATTCGCTTAAATTTTCAATTTTGATTCGTTGAATAATAAACCTACCGAATATGGAAGTGAATATGGCAAAACACGATGGAGAAAGTATGTGTAAGTATAGTATTTGAGCGAGCTCTATCAAGCTGATAAGAATTTTACAGTTTCATTGTTGTACTGTGTTTATTGATGTATGTTCCATTCACACTAGCCTTGAATACTCGTATCATCAATCTTCTTTCTTCCATCCTTTCTATATGTCCAAACCATAGTATACTTGACTGACAACATCACTCATATCGTCATTCACTCCACATTGCTTTCTTATCACGCTGTTCTTCACTCTGATTTTCAATCACACTTCTCAAGTTCTCATCTCAACTGCATTTATTTGACCTTGGATTTCATTCCAATGTTCTTCAATAGGTAAGTAGTAAGTCATACATGTTTGGTAACGTTTCGGCTTATCATGAAAGTGTGGAGAACTCCAATCGCTTGATCATCGATTTTCAGCCTCCTTTCAACATCTCCCTTGATTTCATGGTCGTGGATCGCGCTAGTCAACTCGACGTGATAACTTGATCAATCATAATATTATATTATGCTGCCTTGCGTACATCTTTGTCAAGACTCAGAACATTCATTTAACTTACTGTAATATTCATTACCTATCCCCTTAATTATCCGTACATAATCCTCTAACTTATGCTGTGCCGAAACATGTGTTCATTGACGTAGACAAGTCATAATATTTTCTACCCTTAAATTTTTATAAACAACTGGTCGGTCCACGAAAGTTAATTCAACGACAGTAATGTCCACAACTATAAATGAATTGATTAATACCATTGTTACGCTATGTTACAACTCCTTTTTCAAAACATTTTTCGGTATTAAAATATTTAGTTAATCTCTAAGCAAGCACTGGAATTAATTCTGTTGAAAAATAGCAGTGGCTTACTCTATAACTACTATATTATAATGAATTGCTCAATAATATATAACATAAAATACCAGAAGTATAAAAAACAGAATAGAAACCTGTTTGACAAGTTCTGTTCGAGATAAAATAGCCTCAAAGTTATTTATGTATAATAAAGACATTATCACGTATTTAATTTATACTAACGCTACCTAAATTATGTAGGTACCTACATCTTTTTAAAAAACAAACATTGTTTTTTGCATTCGACCTCCATATAAGTAATAGAAATCCATCATGAACGAATGTATTAGTACTTAGGAGGTTGAGAAACCTTTAGTCTAAGCATTCTTTAAATTTTGTTACGATTCCTAATAAAAGCGGCTCATAATAGTCTCATAATATACGGTTTAGATTGTCCCCACAATAAACGATCATTCATCTTACTTATCATTATTTTAGTTTGTTTTCTGAGCGGGGTTTATGAGCAGGGCAGTTGTTTTATCCTACATCAGGCCGACTGCCGCCGCCGCGCCACCGTCAAGTCTGTGGTGACTCGACGGTGGCGCGGCGGCGGCAGTCTACATCATAAAAACAAAATGCAAAAATGGGTACCCACAAGCGTTCAAGGCTTTTGTAAATGCCTACTTACTATGAGGAATTCAGGTTATTCAGGTCTTTATTATGCAAAATTCTCTGACCCCACATTATGAATATAAAATAATATTGAATTATTCAAGGAATAATCAACGGCTGTCTGGCATCCACGAAAATAGACACGATTTGTATAAATATTTATGACATAATATTAGAATAAGAGCAGATGATGAAGGAATTAAAATTAGCATAACAAGTGAAATATCACGTCTATTTATTGATAAATTTAACAATAATCTAGTTCTGTAAACGAGAATCATACGAGTACATTATTAATAATAAATCAAAGCAATAAATGACATTTCTTGAATGGAATAAAGCACCTTGTCCTACATTGCTCTACCAGTGCTGAATAAACATAAAACCAGTTTCTTATTGAATTAATTAGTATAAAATTAATCGCTTGCAAAGATTATACAAACACGTGGCATTTCGCAACATCAAAGAATCTTACATACATAATTAAATTCAGTGAATAGCACGACTTTTTTGAAGGGTGCACGCACACAGAAGGCTCCGCAGTTGTCAATGATTTATATGACACGAGCGGAGAATGTATCAACGATAAAGCCCTATCACACTTTCCCGGGGGGTTGAATGGAGGCAACCTGTGACGTCATGCCCGCGCTGTCACTTACACCCACACGGCGCAAAATGAGAGCACGTTTTATCTGCCTTTATCGTTAACATATTTCACTCATAGGATAAAGTTCTACTCCACGGACACAAAAGGAATATCTTTTTAATTTTCCTTTTTGTTTCACTCGAATAGTAAAATTCAACAAAGTACAAACTGTAAGTTTTCAACACAAAGAAACTCATTAAAGTTTTTGAAAGTCAAGTAACAAAAGATTCTTGAGTGCTGACTGTGTTTTTGTTCGCATCGACTGAGCAGTTAATTATACTGACAATGGAAAATAATTCATTATAGCGGGTAAACATATTTAATTGTATTTTAAAGCATTAAAAACAGTTACGATACCATTCAGTCCAAAATATAACGTTACACAGACGCACTAAGTTGTTACAGCACAAAAGAACAACCCCAGTTTGCAGTCACAGCGAAGTAAATAAAAGTAGGTCGCATACTCGACTATTCTAGGTTTGATAGCTAATAATTCGACTTTACGAATACTTGACAGGCTCGCTATAGTAGCATCAAGGATAAAATAAAATGAAGTGATGGGATTTTAATATTTGTCCAATGTTTTTTGGGTCTATTTAATATACCTAATCATGAATCTACAGAAAAAGGATGACACTGCGCTATTTACGGGAACAATTTTTGTACTCTAAGGATCTACCCATCTGTTCGCTTTTGTACATCTATATGTACGACTTACTTAAAAATTGGTCCATGTCCTGTCATCTGATATCACTTAAGAATGATGGCATAAAAATTACCGATATATTATTATACCCTTTTCGTTTCGTGAGAACCTGTTTTTGTGTTAAGTTCAAGTGATTACCCGAACCCTGAGGATTATACACAAATAGAACATAAAACCGATATGTAAAGTTAGATGGTTTCGAAAAAACGCCTTACTTGAAAAACGCGTTTTCTATAAGTAACCTTGCATATACTATCTCAATGATTGTCTGTGCAACTACCTACGTTTGAAAATAACAAAAAGCTTGGCTTACAATAAATTTCAATATTAGGCTTATAACCTGAAACTTTTTATCATCCTTTAATCAAAATATCTATCACAGATAGATGAATCTTTTAAAATTAGGAACCTTCAAATATAACATCTGTCGCCATCTAACGGTGTGTTCCGACAACTGTCCTCCAGAGTCAGTTTCAAGGTTTACTTTTCACCACCGCAGAATCGCAATTACTAACAGTTAAAGAATATTGTGGTCAACGGCTAAACTACCAGCAACACCAGGAATAAGATACTTCACTTCGCCAACTATCTCGTTAGATATCTATTGTATACACTGTTTGTTACAGCACAGAATATAAGGCCGTATAACACACTGGGTATTGTATAAGCCCTCGAGCAGTCTAGTCAAGCAACGCTTTTGCGGGTCTTGAATGGTCCCAATTATTGCAGACTTGGTTTACTTGGATTACTAAGTGAACTGAATTTCCGAAATGTCACAAGCTTACGGAGCAAATTGTCGCAAAGGCATAAAGGACTGTAGACTGCGTAGACAAGTATATCCTGAACTGAATCTCAGATGTATTCGATGCGATGTCAATGCATAGAATGCATACTGGTTACGAATTCAAAGAGGTACGTGGTAGAACTAGTATTCAATGTGTGTCTTTGCAGCGAAAACTCTAGGAAATGGTTTTATACGTCAATGAATAATAATGGTGTTTACTAATAGATTCAGGCTTTATGTAGCGGAAATTCATATTAACAAATATTTAAAAATTAGCTTAAGAAAACTTTTTTTATGGGACTGTCACGGGCCAAGCACGATGCCCACCTGATCTTAAGCGCTGTCTATAACAGATGCAGATTCACCAGTGAAGAACCAGTTGCAGTACTGCGCCCGTCGTCATGGTCGCCAATTTGGTGGAATTGTCACTAGATATATTGCTATATTTTTTAAATGTTTTGCTTATAAATTAAATAAATGTGTTCTCACGATATTTAAAAAGATTATATTATAAAGTGTTGTATGAAACCAATTTAAAATATACTAGGTATCTATGGAATCGTCATAACGATTAACGACATCCTGTTGAGTATTATTAGATATGGTAATCAATAACTACAGAAATATCAACGAGACAGAATTTCATTCTCATCATGTTAAACACCTATTTACTGGAAAATAATCACAAATACCGAATACTAAATTTATCAAGGTGACAGGATGGGCAGATTGCCTTAATTTGAAGACAATTTGTCGAAATCAACATTCAAAAGGACCTTGTAGCCGGTGATTCTGAAAGGTAAATAATTCTATTGCAAATGGATGCCATTCGTCTTTGGTGCAATCGGATGTCGAGCAGGGTCATCTATTACCGTGAATGTATGGGGGAAACGTATAAGCTTCATATTTATTGCCTACTTTCAGGACGCAACGACTATTTTTCCAAGTTTTGACCTGTCATTAAAGAAAGAAAATCTTTAGGTATTATAGTGCCCTCCCTATTAATGTTATAAGTACTAAAAAGCAAAAGTGAGGTAGAATACTTTTCTGTCATCTGCCTGTCGATTTATTTCTTATTAACGCATAAAACATTGAAGCTATTTTGGTACGGAGATAGCCTATTACTAGACTTGTACAGATGTGTGAAATAGGCAGGTCGCCTGTGAAAATTATAAAAGTATAGCAAAAGATATGTATAATTTTAATTATTTACATGTCTATATGGGTTAAGATGTACATACAGATCTGATCACGCAGGAACGCGCACTACAATAAATTGTTTTTGCGAATTAGTACGGGTAGCATCGAACGATACTACGAAATACGAAATATGTAAGGAAATGTAAGTCAAGCACAAAAACAGCACAACGCAAAACTTACTGTGGCGGGCGTGGTTTAAAAAGTGCACCGTGCGGCGCAACAACATTACCTTGATGCGACCAATTGGATGCTATCATTTCTAAGCGCCAAATCAATAAACTAATCTAATTGAATTTGAAAGACTATGCGTGTTTTGTGAACTTGATGAGTCCGAAATCAAAGCGGTAACTGTATAAGAGTCTTTACATATTTACATATTTATTCGTAGTAAATACTCAACGAAATTAACCAATTATTCCTGAACTTGGCCTTCAGCCAATTCGTAGGTTACGTTAGGTAGATATACAACTGCTAGCTTTTCATTCTACTTTTTATCTGTGCACTTATATACCAATTAAAAGTGCATTATAATCTAATCTGTGTCATTGCCTTAACTGCCATAACCAAATATACACACGCAATCAGGCACGTAAAAACATGAGGATATCTTAAATCCACACATAGTCATAGGTACCAATTTATTTGAAACAAAAAGCAACAGATTCTAATGGTAATTAAACTACCTACCCACTATTATATTACATCTATTACCTTCAGTCATTGACCATCAAGATATGTTAATGAAGCGGTATATTATAATATTATATCTACGACAGTTGGTAGAGTAGGTACGAGAACTTGTGAAAATCTGATGGGATTTTAAAATAGGATACAAATAACTGATAATCATACATGGAAATAAAAATTTTTGTGCACTCACTTGAATTTCATTAAAAAAATCCTAGTCTAATCTAAATTCAATTTGAAATTTATCTACTACTTAAACAACAGCCAAATATTCCCATAATCATTCGTACAAGTTCCAGCAGCGTGTAAGTGTGCAAATCGGCAAAGTCCTACACCTATGCTACATTATACCTCTACGTACACAGGAAAGCTAGAACTGGGAGAAATTTTAATCAACATAAGTTATGGACTTTATGGTTACCTAAGATTTGTAGATAGCTATCTCGTAAACATAAAGATGATAATCAACAAGAGAAAACACACAGAATATAACGCGGAGTAAACGTCAAAAACATTTAAACTGCTTTGAGAATATCGTAATGGCTCAGAAGATAAAATGAAGTAATAAAGAAATCTTCAATAAATCTACTTCAGATAAGTCTCAAGGCAACACGAGCGATCCATCATACTTGGCTACAAAAACAGCGGCTTTTATAATGGTAACACCAACAACTACTTCGAGTTTCGAGCAAATAATATTCTGTTCAAACTAAGATGGGTAAACTTTGTAACTGCCTCATAAATTTGTCCTATTCTATTATTCGGTTCTCTGATTATATTCAAAACTTCAAAAGTCTATAAAGTTATATGCCTTTGAGTCAATTATAAAGTTGGTTTAAGTTGTAGCTCCTTGGAACTTGTGAACTTAATGTTTCAAGTTTTGCCGAAAAGGATTGTTTTATTCCATGTTTTGGAGTAGTTTAGCAATTCTTACCTGTGGGAGGTGGAGGTGGGTCTGCAGCTGCGATTTGTCCGTTGCTCCTCACGGTTGCCGCTTTTTTCCTACCGCCTGTGGTTGCCGGACTTTTCGTGGTCTCACGCTCGACTCTCTGTAACAAAACAACAACATTCATTAACTCAACTACACTAAAACCCGTGAGTAGTAATATTTTGTGCTCAAACCACACTCAAACCCTCAGTGACCGAGCTCCTCCATTATCATCAACCTGATAAAGATCAGCAAACCAAAGACACAGTCGCAAATTGAGGAGAGCGTTTGGACTCATTAAAAAGTAATTTAGGTCACCGCCTAATCTCAGAAGTTTTTTGAGATATAAACGATGCGCTTTAGCTTCTCAAGTGCGACACGAGATAACTAAAAGTTCTTGTTTCGGGGGATAAAATGTGAGACGACTGTTCTATCGATCGTAATTGCGTCATCTGAAATAATGACAACCCGGGAGCTTTTCTTTAAAATGAAATCGTTGAGTCGTAAAGCGGCAATCCAGTTATTTCGGCTGGCGGCGGGCGATCCCGGTCCGAATTACGCTGAGTCATGACTCATGGCGTTTGGTGCCGACTCGCGCTGACTCACGCCAGACTCGGCAGGAGTGCGAGGTTGCCGAGTCAGCGCCGCCGCGCCGCACCTAGCCACCGGTTATTGCGCTGACTGAGCGGAACGCGCAACCCAAGCGGAGCGGTCGCTGCTCCCTAAGGCTCTGTTCAGACGACGCCGCGCGCGCGCCGCAAGCCCCGCGGCGCGAGGGCGGCGTGTGCGCGGCGCGGCCGCGCGGCGCGCCGCGCCTGCGCCGCGAGTACTGTTCCCACGACGCCGCGCGCGCGCCGCAAGACCCGCGGCGCGAGGGCGGCGAGCGCGCGGCGCGGCGCGCGGCGCGGAGGCGGCGCGCCCGCGACCGCGCGCGCGACTGAAAGTCGGCCGATGCCACTTTGTAGTTTTAGGTATATTGCAACGTTTCGGTTGATGTGATATGAACCGAAACGTCCACTGTTGTACAAGGCCTTCGCATAATACATTTTCAGTTCTTCAGAAGGCGCTGCAACTTCTGGTACCATTTCCATAATCGCCATTTACGACACCCACGGGAATAAATGGGGGGTAGACATTCTAATACGGCAACCCCACCGGGTAATTTCAAACTATTTCTACAAAAAAAGATTATTAAAAAAATAATTAAACAGAAAATGGAATTTCACACTTTTGGGTGTTGAGGTCGTCAACACCCAAAAGTGTGTAATAACTTGTTGAAGTCGGTACCATGGTAGTTCAAAAATACCTATTATCACATTATTGTGCGCATGGTACCGACTTCGACTAGTTATTTCACACTTTAAAGTGTTGAATTCGGTTCCATTTTTTGTTTGAATTTTTTTTACCCTATTTAGTGACTCTTGTTACTTACGGGATCGGTTTTCATTCACTGTCAATGACCATATCATCAATATACGAAAACACTTTTCAGTTATTGGAATGTAACTCAAAAACGGCTTGACCGATTTGATGAAATTTAAATGGGACCACACGGGGTGCACCGTGCACCAGCTTTCAAATACAAAAAGAATCATCAAAATTGGTTCACCAAGTCGAATCGAAAGTAATGAGGTAAGTAACAAACAAAAAAAACATTCGAATTGAGTATCTCCTCTTTTGTTGAAGTCGGTTAAAATATAAACTTTTTAATAGACCACCAACATCTTTTATGTACTTAATACGCATTTAGGTACTTATTCGTTGTGTCATGTGTGTGTATATTAGGTATACACATTATATAATAATACATTAATTATTGATAGTAATAGTAACTAGTATAGGTATAAATGTATAGGTACCTATCCGATGATTAAAAACCGGGCTTTAGTTAACTTTTTATTTCTATTTGATTAAATACGTAGGTACTAAGGAGACAGCACCGTTTCCCAAAATAAGGGATCGATTGTCTTTCTTTGTCAACGACTATATCATCAAGGAAAATGTTTTTTGATATTGGAGTGTAACTCAAAAACGGCTTAACCGATTTTGATAGTATAACAATAATAAAAAGAAATATACACTCGAATTGAGAACCTCCTCCTTTTTTGGAAGTCGGTTAAAATAACAAAAATATGTTTCTGTAAACTACGTTCATTATATTGATTAAAAACACTCATTTATATTTTTGCCATAGATGGTGCGTAAACTCATTTATAAATCCAGTTTATTATAAAAAAACTCGCATCTGGATATAGTATATAATTAGATCTATCGTTTCCCGTTTGAATCCTTTTTGTAGGACTAATAATTATAAAGTTCAGTATACTTTGCATTTACCATCGTGAATTTTGGGAAGCGGTGCTCTCTCTCCGTATTTTAAATTGTTAATTATTGGAGACATAAAATTACACATTTTGGGTTCACCCAATATTACGTTGTAGGGAATAAAATAAGAAGAGATAAGTACGAGATACCTACGTATTTACACTAATGAATTGTATGCCCATTTTCGAATAAATATGAACACCTTCAATTATTAACTATTCATAAAGAGAAGTTGAACCGCCGAAACTCGCTATGGAGATGCAGTACCTATTTCTTCTGCAAGTAGTGAAGCAGTGTTGGCTCAGTAGCATTGGCTATGGATGGCCGCGCAGCAGGTACCTACATGGTTTGAATCTCGCCACGGGCTTGAGCTTCACCGCATGGTAGAAGGGCATTTTGCGAACGCCCGCCTGGTTAGCGACCACCCTCAAGTAGTAAATCTGTTGACAAGCACCTGACGGTGTGTTCCGGCAGCTGTCCTTGAGAGCCAGTAATTCTAGGTTAAGCCTTGTTAACACCTTCGATCACATCAACACTTACAATCAAGTAAGATTGTGGTGAAAGGCTTACCTATCAGCAAAAAAAGGCGTTATAAATACCTACAGTTTACCTAGTCATTGGTAGGTAAGTATTATTTATGTAGTTTATTTATAGGTAAGTACTTATCAGCTTTTTTATTTATTACTAGCTTTCCGGGCGCGGCTCCGCCCGCGCGTATGTCGGTTATCGCGCGAAAACATTAATCTCTTTAAGCGCAGTCGGATAAAAACTATCCTATGTTTTTTCCCGGGTCTCAAACTATCTCCATACCAAATTTCATTCAAATCGGTCCAGTAGTTTCGCCGTGAAAGCGTAACAGACAGACAGACAGACAGACAGACAGACAGAGTTACTTTCGCATTTATAATATTAAGTACTGATTAAATAGTTCAGTACCTACGTATTTTATCAAATAGAAATAAAAAGTTAACTAAGGCCCGGTTTTTAATCATCAGATAGGTACCTAGTTATTATTACTATCAATAATTAATGTATTGTTATATAATGTATATAATATGCAGTTATGCACACACAACGAATACCTAAATGCGTATTACATGAACGATGTTGGTGGTCTTTTAGAAAATTTAAATTGTAACTGACTTCAAAAAAGAGGAGTTTCTCAATTCGACTGTTAATTTTTTTGTTTGTTACCTCATTACTTTCGACTTGGTGAACCAATTTTGATGATCTTTTTGTATTTGAAAGCTGGTGCACTCCGTGTGGTCCCATTTAAATTTCATCAAATAGGTCAAGCCGTTTTTTAATAACTGAAAAAAGTTTTCCTATCTTGATTATATTATAGTCATTGACAGTGAATGACAACCGATCCCGTAAGTAACAAGAGTCACGAAAAAGGGTGTTTTTTATTAGGAAATTTAACCGACTTCAAACACTAAAACTGTGAAATAACTTGTCGAAGTCGGTAGGTACTATGCACACAATATTGCGATAGGGTACTTTTGAGCTATCATGGTACCGACTTCAACAGGTTATTTCACACTTTTGAATGTTGAAGTCGTAAATTTTTTTTAAATTTAGTATGGTTAACATTTTATCTGTCTGATATTTTTATTTGATTGTTGAAAACGTAGGTAGGTAGGTATAGGATTGGTATTTTACTAGCACATTTATGTTGTACTTAAAACATATCTCCAAGTGGCTTTAGTGCCCCCCCCCCCCCACTCACCCCCCGGGGCGCATAGCAAGCAAATTGTTATATTTTAGGTATTAATAGATGGAGCACAAAATTTTATGCCCCGGGCGGTAATTGAACCCGCATCCTCCAATTTCGCGCCGGATTTGTAAAATATGATTTTCGCATAGCACGCGATAGTGCTTGTATTCATATTAATAAGTAAATTGTTGCCTGATACCTACGTTGGTTTTCTCAAGCGAAGTTTTAGGAACGCATTTTAAATAGTTAGGTAATGTATCCAATGATGGTGCGTAAACTACTTATAAACTCGACTAATTACAAAAAACCTAACAAGTTACTATAGCGTATTATTAGACCTATCGTTTCCAGTTTGAATCCTTTTTTTTGGACTTATAATTACAAAGTTTCGTATAACACTGCATTTACCATAGCGGGGGCTGGACGGAGACAGAGCACCCGTTTCCCAAAATTTGCGATGGTAAACGCAAAGTATATTAAACTTTATAATTATTAGTCCAACCAAAAGGATTCAAAGTGGAAATGATAGATATATTAATATACTATATCCAGATGCGAGTTTTTTTATAATTAACTGGATTAATAAACAAGTTTACGCACCATCTAATGGGAAAAAAAGAAATGAATTAACTATTTTAAATGAGTGTTTCTGAACGTTGTTTATAGTAATTTATTTTTGATATTTTTAATAATCGTTTATAAAACGCCGCAGAAAAAGACTTTACCGGTATAGTGACAATCCAAAAAAATAATTAATTAGGTATTTTCTAACCCTACATGGCATAGGCAGCATAGCATCTAGATAGATAGATAGAAAATTATTTATTTGCATTACTTAAAAATAACATTACAAAGAGACAAAAAATAATCGTATACAAAGGTACGGTCTTATTGCATAAGCAAATTATTCTAGACAACCGATCTGAGAAAAAAAACTCGCAAAAGGTTAGCCAGGTTAGCAGTTAACAAATTAAACATTACTTATATAATTGTTAGTCTGAGGTCAGAATGTTCGAGTAAGTTCCGGTTTTACTACCCAAAACATATTTAATAAATAAAACACTATCTTTAGACCGATAGCACAATAGACATATATACAGTAGTTCGACTCCGCGGTATCCTGGAATTCAATGACAAATGACGATCAGAGCTCTAGGGTTACTATTATCGAAATATTAGAAAATTTTCATTTTTTTAAAGAAAACACAGTATTTTCGTCGGCGTGACAACTCCATTACAACGGTCGCGAGTACTTATGTAGGTATATACAATTTTACTGAGAAAATAAATTTAATTCCAGTCCTTTCACCCAACGATAGTCGTCAGTTGTTGTGTATAGGTAAAAATATAATTATATATATTATCTACTTATTGGAGAGAACACAAGCGCGCGCAGAATTGATTAATAAAACGCCATTGTCTTTGGTAATATAGTAAGGCCACCAGATAACGAGGTTATTGTATGATTATTTGCCTTTAAAACTCCTTGGGTTCTTTTTTCTATTAAAATGATGAAAAGATTACAACCTCTATAGTGTCAATCTGCTGACAGCTTATTAAAACTAAACTGTAAGTAAACACCGCAGTAAAGCATGTGAACATCAGTCTAGTTGTATCTTTTTGTACCTCCTCGATGTAGGGAGGGCCGCACGGTTGATCACGTGACTGAATTCGGGTAATTTCTTCGTAGTTAAACTACTGCTTAAGAAGCTCCATGTATCTATTGTGCCGATAGCGCTAGGTTTTTAGGTTTCAAAAATATTAAAGTTGATTGTGTTTTGGATATAGTTTCCTGACCATTTGCCAAACCTAATACTTACAGTAGCTTGTGTCATGTTAGGTGCTTGCTTAGGTAGAAATTTAGGTATTTGTCTTTGCGAACATTATCCGACGACAATAAAATTCAAGTTGAAAATTTGTCTTTCATGATAATAATAAAATAGTATTAAATGTACACATGTATTTTGTGTCATTTCTCTCCACGGGAATACTGATATTTAACCAGTACCTAGGTACTATGGTGCCTAAACGGTTTTCAAAGAATATTATAATAGGTCAAATGGGTGTTACTAGTTTCAGTTCACTGGTATCCGTTGTACCTACATAACGTTTTGTGTCGAAGTCATCCATGGCATTAGAAAATCTATATATATATATATAATATATATATTTATTCTAGAACACCCCGTAAAAGCCACAAAAGAAAATACAAGTTATTAGATTTTACGTCTTAAATATTATCAATTATCATAGATTAAAGAAACACTATGCTGAATTTGTGTCGTTTATATCCATGGTATATTATTAGTACCTACCGTAATCGTACCTACAGAACGAACGTATGTGCTTATTTATGTAGCGTGTTTATTTTTGGTGTTTAATTGCCATGCATGGAAATTAGGTACACAAATTTACAGTGTCTATTTTCCATGCAAATTTACAGTGTCTATTAAATATGTAAACCCTAATGATTTTAATATATTTTTGAGGCGTTGGTAGCATAAAAAACCAAAATTTTTAAAAATCCAATAATTCCATGGTCTAAAACGGCACAAAATTATTTATTGGCCATATTTAGGTGATTCGATGAAGTTAATATTTACCATTTCAATTGTATTTTTTTTTATATTGTTCTAACATAGTGTCCGTTTGTTTGTTTGCACTGGATGAAAATGACACAAACTGGTTTTGCACACTACGCAGGCTATCTTAGATACGATGCCATTATATTTTTAAACTTTAAAATAATATTGGAAGTTTTGATTTGAATTAAACAAATGAGCCACAAATCATTGAATTGCTGAAAATGCAAGTGACAGATGTGGCACAAAACGCAATAATAAGCTTTATAGGTACGACTGTATCCACATGCAAGAAATTAGCAACTTTAGAATTTTTTAAACTTATGATCCCAAAATAGCCTAGCGCTATCGGACTACTTTGCGTTTCACAGTCATCGATTTAGCCTATCCATTGGTTTTAACCTTGAAACGCACTGCAAATTAACTGTCATTTTTATCATTCACTTATTTTATGTGTTGCATAGCAACCCGAAACTTAATTACGACATTCTGAAACGGGCCCTGAATAGTTAGTCAAGTGGTAAAGCTCAATAGATACCGCGTATATGGATGCTTATTTTCGTTATTCGATTCAAGTAAGCGTGGCGCAGTGGCGGCTAAAGAGACTGGGAATCCAAAGCCTATAGTTCGAATCTGTTGACCGCCGTGTAATCTTTTGGCAAAAAAATTTTTAATGACTGGTTTCTCTTTTATTGTTTTTGCTCAATAACTTAATAATAAAATAAATATGAATATATTGGGCTGGTCTTATTCTGTGGGGGCGAAGTACAAATTTCGACCGAGCATTCATTGTACAAAAAAATGCATGTGAAGTTGGTCCTATTATGGAGTCATGTAAACCACTTTTTGGCCAGTTAAAAGTGTTTCCCCTTCCATGTCAGTATACTTTTGATATATCGTGCTTTGTAAAACAACACAGCTACCTTTATAATACATCGAGTGAAATTTAGTCTCGAAATACCAGAAATAGTGATAGATTGGTAAATAAGTATGCTCGTAAGTCGGTACGCTATCAGAAAAAAATTGTTATTCTATGTCAATCAAAATATATAATAAATTATCACAATATATTAAACAATTGCCTTTGCACAAATTTAAGAATGAACTAAAAATCTGATTGCTGCATCATTCTTTCTACTCTCTTGATGAATATTTTATTTTTAAGACGAATGGTTAGTTTTATTCGATTAGATTTAAGAAACCTGTTTACCATAAGAATAAATACTTACCTACCTACTTCTAGAAATTAAATTTTTAGTATACGTTTTTGCATGCCAGTAATTTGGTAAAATGTGCTAGATCTCAAATTAATTTACTTACTTTTAACAACATTATTGTACTCACATTTGAAGCAAATAAATGATATTTTATTCTATTCTATTACGAACCCGTGACTTAAATAAAACTTGCCTATTAAAATTCAATCTGGTAATAATGATATATTTCGGAACAGCGACTGCATTGTCTTTAACACTTTTGAGCACTCATTGCTGCTGACGTATTTGCAATATGGATGATACACGCTTAGCAAACGTCAATGTATGGCGTGAGGCCAACAGAATCCCGCCTCGTATATAGCGTCCAAAAGGTCGTAGGCGCCATGAAATCGGCGGCGGTTACACGTTTTAGTCGAAACGTGCCGGTTATTTCATTGAACGTTATAAACGATATAACGGCATATCTTATAACAATACTAGCTTTCCGGCCGCGGCTCCGCCCGCGTGTATGTCGTTTATCGCATAAAACCATTAACCTCCTTATACGCAGTTGGATAAAAAACTATCCCACGTCCTTCCCCGGGTCTTGAGCTATTTCCATACCAAATTTCATCCAAATCGGTCCTCGTTGCATACAAAAATACAAATCTTTCCTCTTGTAAACACAAATGTCATCATAAAACAACCACTGCAATGTGTAGGTACCTAATTATTTAATTCATAGGAATTATGCAGTTTTACCACAGAAATACGATTTTTTTCCAAAATATCTACCTACGTAGTCGCAGTGTAAATAACTGCTTTTTTCAGCTAGTTGCCGAGGGTAGATTTTTTTATTTTATTCAGGTGACAGGCTTTAACCACTTCACCTGATGGTAAGTGATGATGTGGTCGAAAATGTTTTTTAGAGTAACTTAGAATTACTGACTCTCAAGCAAGGATAGCTTTCGTAACACACAGGAGCTTGGCGACAGATTTTCTACTTCAAGGTGGCAGCTAGCCAGGCGGACATTCGCGAAATGCCCTACTTCCATGCTACAACGACCGCCATGTCGGGAGCGATCGAGACGGCTTCTAATTTCTATCAGGCATTAAAAAAAACTTTATTGGTACAAATTTTTGTAACCTCTCTTAGTTTTAAATAGGTGCTACTCATGTCATTATTATTAATTAATGTTGTTGAAAATCAACTATTTTTTGTTTTCCTTATATATGAAGTGAAAAGTAGAGTGCTTAACACGGCTGAGTCATCAAATCCTACTTGGACTGTTATAGCGCTTAGTAGATAGTCTAAATACCTCGTATGGGAATTGATTCTTTCGATCCTTGTACTATGACAATCTACTATTCTATACACAGTAGGTACCTACCTATCATTGTTTGCGCCCTTCCCACCGCCGCGCGCCCGCGCCGCCGGCTCGAACTTCATCATATTGTGGAGATTGTGAAAGGGCATTTTCCGAATTCTCGCCTAGCTAGCTACCACCCACAAGAGATAATCACCTAAAAGTGTTTTCTGATAGCACTCATTGAGAGCAGTATAGACGCCCATCACCCTGAGACATACAAAAGTATGTCTCAGGGTGATGGGCGCAGTGCATGTTATAATATGCAGAATTTACTGCTTAACATCAGGTGGACGTCTTGCATGTTCAGTCACAATACTCACAATCCAATAAAAGAAGGTTCTTGGCGACAGATTTTCTACATGATGGTGGTGGCTAGGCTACCCAGGCGGGCATTAGCAAAATGCCCTACTACCAAACTGAAACGACTGCCATCCAAGACAACAACCGGGACCGACGACGACCCTCTACCTGCAATACCTATGATAAATACCTACCTATCTTTTAAAAACAATTGGTTACATTCCTCCTTTCATATATAATATCATTGGTTACATTTAAACTAGGTATACCCAGGTACAAAGACGTCCAAATTTGATCTATATATAGCTAGGTACAATAGCAAGAAAATAAGTTGGTACCTCTACCTACCTACATAGGTGTACCTATACTAAGTAAGAAATCGTCTCCCAACGAGTTCGACCAATTTTATTATGTTTTGTCTTCGATTCGACTTCAATCGTTGCTATGAAACGCAACATAAAACTTGCACCACCGATTCGTCGTTCCATACAGTCTCGCTCTCGCCGACGCGAGACACGGGTCGTAATGACAAATCGTACACCGACGCCGCGCCGCGCGACCGCGCCGCGCGCTCGCCGCCCTCGCGCCGCGGATCTTGCGGCGCGCGCGCGGCGTCGTGGGAACAGTACTCGCGGCGCAGGCGCGGCGCGCCGCGCGGCCGCGCCGCGCACACGCCGCCCTCGCGCCGCGGGGCTTGCGGCGCGCGCGCGGCGTCGTCTGAACAGAGCCTTATGCACTAAACCTAACATTGATTGATATCCGATAATGATAAACTAAGCCCTGGCAACTGACGGTTTTGCCTTTCACGCACTTCTACACATTTATCTAAGGCGTAATGGGGCCGTTAACCTTCACAAGTTTAATTTAGTTAATTAGTTCTAGAGTAATAAATTACAAAGGTCTCAATAAATAAAGGATCTATTTCGTTGAAAAACGACAGTCAGAATTGAAGCGTCAACCGTCACGAGAATTAAAACGATTTTATATATCCCCGTTCGAGCATAACTGGTATCACGTTTCACATCAAAACAAAGCCAGTTCTTATCCAGAACGGAAACTAACGGGACAATTTATAGTAAAACATTAAATATCTTGCTTGAAGAAAGCAAAATCCTGTGCAAAACGAATTAATTTAACGTACCGGGCAAAAGCAAACAATGATCCACTTTGTTGTCGAAAAATATTAGCTCAGCTGACCGCGTGCTGTCATAACAAAAATTTACGACAAAAACATGCGAAACTTGGGAATTGTTGGCGAAGGGCGCCGACCATGACAGGGTAAGTACTTACTCGTGAAAAATGGGGCAGTAGCAGTGGATTGGGGAGCCTCCTCAGGGAGGAGGGGAGAAGGGGGGTATGTGGGGACTTCGGTGGCGGGTGTACAGTCTACACTGTTTATGTGCACAGTCGAAGCACTATGCTTTGACAACACGCTGCGTCATCGGGAAATTGACAAACAACCTGAATACATGTTTAAACACATACATATGATGTGATTATTGATATACTAATTTAATATTGATATAATCATACTTACTCACTGATACATCTTCAGTAAAACATTTCAAAATAATTAAAACTAAGATAAGCATAAAATCAAAACTAACAAAAGGAACGATACTTCAGTTCAGAATTGTTCAAAAGCAACAGTGAAGTAAAACAAAAGTTTGTATTCTATACAAAACTAGCAACTGAAACAATGTAATCCTGAATAACATCAATTAAGTGGAATAATTGAAACAATCGACACGCGCTGGAACTTTTGAAAATGAATAGAAAGTTCTTAAAACATTAATTAAAACTTTGCATTCGCTGTGAGCGAACTCTGGCGAAAGTTATGAGTCATTCAGCTCAGTTTGTATTGACTTTGGTTTTACAAACGCCATTTCATGTTACGTCATCAAATATGGTTTTCTACACCAAATTCTATACCATTCTATACCAAAGTCACTTACAAACTTAAGTGACTTTGGTATAGAATGATTGCAACGGTAGGTATTTATTTTGATATGTGTTTGACGTGGAGTAACGGTAACACGTAAAGTTGAAGCTGTGCTGTTGAACTTTTGTCTTGACATTACAAAATACCCATCTGCTTCTTCTAACATTTATAAACGGCTGTTTTGTTCGTTATTTCTTTATTTTTGACCAAATTACAACACAATAACTGTCAGTTTAGTCAACATGGTAATTTTGTAATATCACTTTGTAAACTGTTGGTTGTTTTTACAGGAAATCGTATAATATTATTAATTTATTCGGCTAATTTATTAGCTATATATCGGAACAGAGTTTAAGATTTATTTTAAATGCTTTATTAATTACAACCTCGTGGCTTCAACTTTGACCTTATCATTTTACCAGGTTTTTATCACGCAACTTTCGAATCACCTACATTCTCTTGTCTTATCCGTCGCAAATTTTATCAGAACCTTAACAGATGAAATCGTTTCACATTTCCGACAAAGATATCATCAGAACTGCAATACATCTGACAAAATTTAATCTCGATTCCCAAGTGAAAGTGAAATGCTGCATTACGGAGAAAGTGTGGTCGTTGTTGCACGCTACCCATGACATGACTGACCTACGCAATGCGACTTGCAAACTAGGCCACGGCAGGTCTTGCACAAGAAATGCACGCTTAGCATTTTACTGCCCGCTAAGTGCCTTAGGTACAGTCAACTTTTACCTAAACTGTGCAGCTGTTGTATCATTAATTCCACCCACGCTCCCTGTTCGTGACTACATGCATCACTATACGGATATAAAGATATTAATGAGAGGTTTCTGTATAATTTTGGCATGGATCCAATTCGTTCTATTTTATAGGCTACAGTTATCCGTTAACAACTGTTGAAATACGATCTAGATAATTGGACCAACGAGGTTTTGTTTACAGAAAAGAATTGAACTAAATGTGGTGATATGTAAGAGAATGTGTAGGTTGAAAAGATTAGAGCAGCTCAATATATTATCTCAAACCATTTGAAATGCTTTCATGGAACGAAGCTTGAGTTCGAATTTCATTTCGCATGGTGGAGTAGGTAAGGACTTCACATAAAAGCGAATGGTCCGTTATAAATGGTACTGCTCTTGCCGGTCGTTCTCCCCTACACCAGCTATATGTTATGTTATGGCGACCCTTTCGTAATTTTGTGTGTATCCTGTCTACTAATTAAAACCATATCTCAATCCTTCCTTCATTGCCTATTATTTCATTATTATCTCGTGTTATTTCTTGATTTGCTGCCATCTATGTATACCAGTTGTTATAATGTGATTTTTTGCCAGTACATTACAGAACTACTAGATTGGTTTCTTCATCTGTAGTAACCTAGTGCGGCATTTGATGTAACGTATTTTTGGAATAAACGATATCATTGATAATGAAAATACACGATAACTTCACCGGAATCTATTGTATCTATTGTATTGCGAAGAAATATTCTTGGATGGAATTAACAGAATTCCCTTGCTGATTACGATATCTATATCTTATATCACCAACAGCAAAATTAGTTTGTAGCCTCGTTTGAGTTACATACCCAAAGTCAAAGTTTGTCTGAACTTCGTTCTCCCCAGTTAAAGATTAGACTACACATCTCCAAAGATTTCGAAGGTCATTCTAACGTTAGTTCACATTAACAATACATTTCAAATGGCTATTCAACCCGTCCATATTCTAGTGGCGTTGTCGCTCGTACGTAACTGACATTGTGTATCGGGCCTTTGTGGCACTCCCTTTGAAATGGGTACAATAAACACGCCTGCATTGTGGACAGAGTGCACCGAACCGGGCTCCATCTATATAACGGGACTGGCTTATCTCAAACTTGTGTATATATATATATATGCAAGTACAATAACGCCTCCTTGCCTCCTTGAAGATTGCTTTTGCCACTTTCCCGGGGCAATTTCATGCATGACTCTTTTTTTGAAGTGCCTTTTGTGATGTGGTAAGGCTTTTTGCGTAAGTATGCCTGGCCAACTACCACCCTCAAGTAGAAAAGGTGTGTTTCAGAAGCTGTCTTTGAAAACCAGTAATTCTAGGTAAGTCTGAACAACATCTTTGACCCCATCATCACTTACCATCAGGTGAGATAGAGGTAGGCTAGCCGAGGCAATAGAAAAAAATCCTACAAAATTAAATATTAAAATAGGAAAATTTAAGCATTAATGCCCAAGCCGAAGTGGAGAGTCTTCGCTCGCGCTTAGCGCTCGTCAGGCATGTAAGTAGTCGTATAAAGGTGATGAAGTCTCTTTGCCAAATCTAGAAAAACTACAATATAGTTTTGAATTGCACGTTAATTTGTATAGCATCAAAGGTAAAACAGTATTTTTAGCACATATTTCACAACAAGATCTGAAATCTGTGATTAATAGGTATATAAATTAACGGGATGATTAAAAAAACTCATCTAATAAAAAAATATAGTATCTAAGTAGTGAATTTAATGAATGTAATTTATATACCCAACTATACAAAATCCTGCATCTTTTGATCTAGTACTGTAAAGCGTTGCTTCAAATCTCTAGATCCTGGGTCGAAGTCGAAAGAAAATTGTTAAGATCAGTAATCTGTCCAGCCAGATTACTGATCTTAACAATTTTCTTTCAATAGCAGTCTAGATTGCCTCGTAGATGGCCTATTACATATGAAAGATGGGTTTTAATGTGCCAAAGTGCTTTTTCCATCCAGCAACAGCCATAACATCCATCGTTTAACAAATGTCTCCCCCGATAGGGGTTTCACACTACCTATTTCCACGCTTTGTAGGCAGCAGAGAATCGACGTGTAAGATGGTACTAGTCTATCTGGGCCTTCTGGTATTTTTTCCCTGCATCGCATCCTACAACTCCCACAGGATTTGTACCCTGGTGTACCTACCTAACCCTTAAAGGCTAGCACCCTATGTGTATGTATTAGCCCTATTCCTTTGGGCATATAAATATGTGATATGATTTTAACATAATCATGTTTATGCATTAATATACTACAATAACTAAGCTGATTTGGAGCAAAAACTTCCGAATGATTTATTAAAATGAAAAGATTATCTACATTTGGTATATCCACTGAAGCAGAAGCCAACCCTCATTATTGCAGAGCTATCATTTCTTCTCGATTCATTGCTTCTCTCTTCTACTTATGTGATTTTTCTTTTTTAATACAGATCTAGTTTATTCTTCTGCGAACTGAAGTATTTTGGTAGAAGAGAAGTTAGATCATAATTATGTTACATTCCCTATATGACTGTTTCGGTAATATCAATGTAATCAAACTCAAGGAATACTCATGTAAAAGGAACATAAAAGACCTCATGGGTGCTAAAGAGTAGCATAGTCTACAAATCGAAATTCCCACAAAAGGAACTAGGTAGAAGAATAATTAAACATCATGCTGAACCACACACCACGAAAATATAGTAAAGAAGAAATATTAAAACAAAATGACATAAACAAATTACGTTCTTAAATTTTTATTAATTATAATTCTTGTAGAACGGCCAGTTGTAAAAGACAATCAAAAAAGAAGATTGCCTGATAAAGTTCAAATTGACAAACAAACGGAAATATTTTTGTTTATATTGGAGTTGGAGTATTGGTATTTGGAGTAGAAACACAGAGCTTGTACGTAAAAAAGGGTCAGACTATGTATATAAGGCACGCAATAACTAATAATACTATAGATAATGAAATGTTTGATCTTTGGATATCTTAAAACATAGATCAAAAGCTGAAAGAGATAACTTAGATTCTAAATCAAACGAGACCTAACTAAAAAAAATATTTGTAACTCTCGGTTTTCATGTGCCTAATCCCAGTATTGTATGCGACAGAATTCTTTTTTAACAACTTATCCAATGTTCTGATTCAGAACTTCAAAGTAGATATAATACACTGAATATTATCAACATAACCACTCAGTATACTTAATTCCAACACAAAAGCAGAAAAATTAACACGAGAAAAAATAAGCCGATTTCCAGCATGCACATTCATTCATGACAAAATAATCCATTTAAAATCCCTAACAACGCAGGGTAGTCGCAATAAATTGTAAAACTCATCAATTCGTCACCCTTCTAGTATTAAAGCTCATAGAACGTAAGAGAACAGGTGAATGTACCAATAAGCACCCCAAGGTGATTTATTAACAAATTCACCTTCTGTGCACTCGCTTCGAGCTCCCTGTAGGATAACAACCGACATAACTAGAGCCCCCTTCTCTAAAACATCTTCATGAGTCCTTTGAGATCCAAGATATCCGTGTACGAGACAGGGTTCTAGATTGATTGGGCAATTTGTGTAAGGTTAACGGTCCGCTGGCTCCGAGAAGAGTTTCAAAGACTTGAAACGGTAACGGCTTCATTTAATTATCTCTCTATACATTTGTTATTGAGATCAAAACTTAGGTCAGGCTATTTAAAGAAATGATAAACTTATGAGAATAATAATGTATTATATACGAGAATGTTTAATTTGGAGCTTCAATATATACTATAAATCGTTATCAGTACCACGTCATTCGCTGTTGATAACATAACCTTCAACGCAGTTGCTAAACGAAAACCAAATGTTTAATTCGTGTTTATCACGTCATCACGTGTTCTTGTCGGAAACGGAATTCCGTTAATGCAGAAAAATAATTAAATTGTTACATGTGCATATATAGAAACACAATATAGTGTGTGTATGTGGATACGTTACGTAGCATTGTCATTTTCATTCCGTGACTAAAGTTGCATAATGCAGATAGATATCCGTTTACATATTACATAGATACACGCACACATAAATTCTGTTAACTATAGCATAGTTAATGTTATGCAAGTCTTGACCTTTGTGTAGTTACAATATGACTTCACACATGGAAGCATTCATGGTTGATGTATGTATAAACAATATAGCTAATGTAACCAAACGCAACACACATATGAACCTTGTTCCGTTACATTACACATTTCTTTGTGCTTGTCTCTTCGGTAATTGGTTCAGACGGATCGCTGGAGTAATCTCCTTTCACAAATTACATTCTTAGATCTACTCGTATGTCTTGGTAATGCGTAATATTGCTATAAGACTTTCTTGTTTTTGCGCGTTTTCTTAGGTCTTTAATCTGAAGAATATTGCTTATAATTTCTGTAACTGATGTCGATTTCTTTATCCTATTACGTGTGCGCCATATCGCTTTACCGTTTTATTTTTCCTGTTTTATTATCTCGGTTTTTATGTTTGCTTTTAACTATCATGAATCATTGTTAATTCCTCTCTTATCTACTGTACTTAATATCAATACCCCGCCTTGTTCATAAAATGATAAATTATTATCATTGAAGTAAGTTAAGTACTAATCGCGATATAAACACCTGTGTCACTACTCGTTGCAAATAATGTGTCATTATCTGTCATTATTTAATTACGTGTGCTACATCGCGTTACTTTATCATTAAATTCTTCATTCAAATAAACGTGTTGGTAGTACCTATATATTTTACAAGGATACGAGACTAAAACATTGATTCGATGTACTTAAAAATTCCAATGATATCCGTATTCTATACTGAGCTGTGTTATTCTTTTTTAGTTGAAACAATAGCTATATAATCAACCCAGAGAGTAAAAGCAATTCCACGAGACTTTATTTCAGAGACCGTCGACGAATCGCCCGAGGTTACAGCCTTACCGTCGTGTCTCTGGTACATGCGAGCATATCTCCCTTATATAATAGGAATACATGTAAAGAACAGTCGTGCATTTATCTCAGAGAAGCCCGAGCAATGCCTCCCGGCACGACTAGGGTGCGACCCGTCGGACCGGTCCCGTGCCAGTTCCTTCTAGAACCGGTACCAATCCGGTCTCAGCGCAGCATAGCTTCGCTAACTAGATTACACATCCGATATGGTCGTCGACCAGTTATGTACTATGGGTTCGCGTAGTTTTCATTATTTTTATCTATACCATTATACCATTTTTTCGTGCGTGTCATCAATCACGCACGAAAAAAATTAAAATCCATAAAGTAGATTTGTGTATAGATTGAGAATTTTCTTAAATAATGGTAATGTAATCGTTTTAGAACTGTGCCTTTGCCTTTATGCAAATGTAATAATAAATAAAACAACTTACTATAGGTACAGGCTATCAAGATATTATATTACAATTGTATCTATATTAAAATCTAATACAGAAGTTTCGGTCATAATGAAATTATTATTTATATTCAAAATAATATAACTTAACAACGTAAGAAAAAGGCGTAGACAGGGTACAAAAATTGTTTTTGACTATAAACGCCTCCCAGAAACCGTTAATATAAACGACACTGCGAATCTCGGCTTATCTAACAATACAATTATGACGCTTTGTTATACCTATAGGCAAATGGAATATGTAATTAATCTATGTAAACGGACTTCAACTGGGTCAAAACAATAAAGAAGACATTAATTATTTAACAAAGTGCCTTTAGCAAAACCTGCTCGGTAACATTTTAACGTTCACGAATGGAATTTTAAGGCGAGCAGTTATTTAAAACTTAATAGCAAGGTTAAATCTGAATTGTAAAGTTGAATGCATTTCTGACATTTACTGCGATTCAAATATGAAAACTTTGCTATAATAGCTTTTATTAAAAGGACAACTATTTATATTGCCACAAAAACACAAAACGAAGCGAACGACTTTATTTATATAAAATTAATAAACTAGTTGTATGAACTAATTTATTCGAAATAACAAAACAGAGATAATATCTTAAACATGTTTTCAACCAGAAGATACGAGAACAGTATAATAAAAAATCTCTAACATGGTGATAAATCAAAATAGCGACACCTACAACTATTTCATTTTACTTGACATAAGGTATTCAAAACAACTAAGCAAACAAAGATAATATCCATGTAATACTTTGTACAATACAAGATACAGAATAATGATATTAATTCGGAACAAAGGGTTTACGTAACAAGCTACATCGAACCCGAACACAATCACGGTAAATGAGAGTATAAATATGAATATAATGGAGCCATGAGCGACGGCACTAATTCTTTCGTTCCATCTCGGCTGTCGCTATAAACTGTGAATAGAGTATAAACTCGGAATAAAGTATTTTATACTCAAAGAACAATTGAATTGCTTGGGAAATTCGCAAGCTGATGTTACGAGTTTATTGTTGTAATAAACTGGGACAGAATCACAAATACATTAATTGAAAACAATTGAAGTGTCGAGGAATGGACGGAGTGAACACAGAATAGGAGTATACGAACAATATGCTTTATACAGACCTATATTGAATACCTTTGATCATGGTAAGCAAGCATTTAATTAAATATCTTTTATTTCGTTTTCTTATATTTGTGTGTCAATTCTGCATTAATTACTAACAGATATTCAATTATTTACGAGATATGAACGACCCTATTTACGATAGTTGCGGTGTCTCGTGTTTTAATTAACCATATCAATTTAATCTCCTTCTACATACTTATAAATTCGTATTGCTCATTTGTATTAAAGATCATATTAAAACTTCTTACTTCTTTAGCAAATTATGAAAATCTTCCCGATAATTATCAAATAAAGGATAGGTACCTATGTTATTTCAAATTGATGTTAATGAAGTAATTATTGAATATTGCTAGGTTAACCACAGACCACCTTGTTTCTATGATCTGTAGCATGGAATAAAATGTAAGTTATTATCCATAGCCTAAAATATATGTTTATTAGGTAGTCACTACTACTAGATATATGTATAGACAACAAGATGTTAATGCCACACTACGTTTAGTATACATCATTAAAAAGATTAAGATTTTATCTCCATTTTAGTGTCACCTTGTGTCACATCAAGTGTATTTTGTTACTCAGCGAGGACTCTTAATATATTTATGTATAGTATTTAAGTAGATACTTACTATATGTGAATAATACTTTTATATTTATATTATTACTAGTTATGGCTCGCGGTTTCACCCGTGTGGTGATTGATGATGATGATGAAAAGTATCCTATGTGATAATTTAGTGCCTCATCTTCCATACTTTATTTAATTAAATTGGTCCAGCCGTTTGCACGTGGAGAAGTAACAAACATACAAACACACGAACCTTCACGTTTATAATATTAGCGTGATATCGATAATAATCGCACCCATTATAATGAATGACGAGTCGATGGCTAGACTAATGTAAATTTGCATTTCAAGTCAGTTGAACAGGTTTTTGCACAGAGTTAAATACAAAACCTGTTCAACAAAGTACATAAGTTTCATTGGAGAAGATTGAATTACTTAACTAGGTTACCTATCTTGTACATAATCATTATGCGCAAACCATATATATAAGCCTCAGATTGAATATTACCTAACTACTTAAAAGGGGCTTTCAACAATGTAAAATGTATCTCCTTATTATTGAATAAAGCATTATTATTATTAAAGAAAATACTTATAGGTCTTATTACGTCTGAGGATTAAGTCAGTACATAGTTTCAAACAATTTTTTTTGTGAAACTTCAACTGCAAATCCAAACAAAAAGGAGCAATAGAATTTGAAACGGTCGTGCATTTTATAGACGCAAAATCCTGGAATATGGTGAACATTTCTATGCAATGCTATGCGAGTCGAGCGTAATGGGAGGCTCGGTCGTTGTCAGACAAGATTTATTCACATGCAAGCCGACGCGCGGTGGGCGTGCGTGGGCTGCAGACACGGGATCCAGACAATCTCGACGTGCTGGCACCGCCTCTACAACTCCACACATTCGTCTCGTTTGACTCAAACCAAACTCGGACAATATTGCCCTTTACAGACGTAACATGTAATGCTATCATAACAATACCACTAATCACATCTCAAACTACACCTGTCGCTATTAACTCTATAACTATTATGTAACCGAAGAGTGACCTTTAGAAATCTCTCAGCGTGAAATTCAATGGAGAAATTACAATCGGGAATGTTTATAAATAATGACCACCGTCGCGGTCGCTTTATCATACGGAACAAAGGAACAATAACGACTAACAAAGAAGTTAGAAATGAACAAAAGCAAACATCGTCGGGCGAGGCAAACGGCAATCGTTTCCTTTCCAAGAGTTTATTCTATGTAATAACAACATAGCGGACGTAGTGCGTGCGTGAGTGGATTATGATTAGTGATGCGAAGCGAGCGAGTGATCTAATTACGGATAAAATATGGATGCCGGAATTGGAAGCGAGTTCAAATATCATCAGAATATAGCTCATGGTATATAATTTGTATCAAGAATGAACTTGAACATTACAGCAAATTAAATTTTAAAGTTTAATATAAATCATGGTTATGTGATGATAACTTAAATAATACGAATGGAACACAACATGGATATGATCTTTGCAATCTGGGTATGGCTAGGCTATCACCATTTTGTATGCGATGCGCCTACATAGTTGCATGCAAACGTACCAATAAGGCATGCCATGTACCTACGTATCTGTGTTAGGTAGTCGTGTTCAAGCCATTATATGTTAATCAGCTTTCTGATGTATGATATCATTGATCAAAATTGCAGATTACGCTTCCGTTTTATATAATACCGATGTAACAAAGGAAGTGTACGTATCACACTTTTTATTAGATACGTATACTCAAAAAATACCGGCACCATTTTTGCAACCATAAAATTCACTTATGGGAACATTTATTTATATAAATAAAAATAGGTACATACATAAAATGCTGGTAAGAAACTGCTTGTAAAAACTCAAAATCTAAATAAAAGCAAACTAGGTAGGTACCTACCTAATTAATATGGAAACGGCGAGAACAAGAAATAATGACTATGATAATAAATTAACATAATGAAGCAGCGAGCACAACACCTGATGCATATTTAACAGAAGATTAAACTACTATTGAAACACTAGTCATACTACGTAATAGCAAACATTTGTTTTTTAACAGGCAAATAATAATATCAGACTAGGCATAAATTATAACGACAAAAGTCGACGGCTAATGAGAGAATCATAAACAATGAGTCATAGTAAAGTAAGTACCGGTGGCGTCGGAGAGGGGCTCCACAGTCCAAAGTGACCACAAAGCACGGAAATCACTTTAGGATGAAAGAAGTCGCGCAAACATTCGAAATTCGAACAAAACAGGTGAAGTTAGCGCGGTGAAAGGTAAGATGCGTTCAGCAAACCGTTCCGAGTAACGAGTAACCGAGCGTTGCTTGTGATGCCGGCGCGGGAGAATGGCGCAAACTGACGTGGGGGAGAGAGAGGGGCACCCCCGCACCAGTCGGCCCTCCCCTCGAGCTCGCAGCCGCCGCGCACGGCCCGGCTACCAGACACGAGCTTGCATAATTAATTATACTTCACACACATTGCGCCTTCCGCTCATGCAAGGTCATATTTTCTTAATATGTTTTAAATTCTGAATAGGGAATATTTATTACATTATTTTCGATGAGTTTTTAATAAGATTCCAATACTTCTGGGTAAGCAACTTTTATCTAAACTAATTGATCGTATACATCTAAAGGACAATTTAGACTAACAAAATCAAAAGTCAGATAAAAAACAAATTATAAAAAACATGATAGAGATAACACATACATGATAACTGCTTCAAATAATGGGCACTTTGATAAAAATAATGGAATTTGAAACTTGATAAAGATCAACATTGTTATAAGTATGTACAATAACTTTCAAATTTAGAATATTATAGCGCTGTAATAGTAACCTGAACGATCCAAATTTCAATGAATCTAAAATTATTGAGTAAAATAAATCTTACTTATATAACAACTCTGCATAAAAGAATGTCAAATACTAGACACACTGTGGAAACAAAGTTGGTTTTGAAAACTAATCAAGCAACAACAGTATTGTAGACATCGTAAATCAAATCCTCAGAGAGCCGTCTAAAACACCGATTCTGTCATCCAGGTCAAATCGTGTATTAACCTTCAAACGAAATAAAATAAAAGTAGCGCTTTAATACAGAGCTTTTGACGGATTTGGTGGTGTGGGGTGTGGGATGAAGAGGAGAGGGGGAGAAGGAGGCAAGTTGTTTCGGGTTCCCGGGAGCCAGACGAATCCCGGCATTCAGCACTCGATCGATAACCGTATCCACTGCACGCTACGGGAACTCGCATTAACTAACTTTACTGAGTGAGGTGGAAAGTCGGCCGCTGTTGTTGCAAAGTTTACCGATTAGAGTTCGACGGAGTAAACTCTCCCTCTTGTTGTTTCTAAATGAATCAAGAACTCGTTACTGGAGTTCGTAACGTATTGGCATTAACAAGAGGTACCATATAGAATTGTATATTGATGGGTTTGAAACTTAAGTTATGTACTTAGTTAAGAAACTAAAACATAGTTACGCGTTTCATTAAATAGTCCAACAGACGCTGTTTAAGGTTTTAGGAAGATATAAAGATTGTTTGAAAGTGTTTGTGAAATGTAATTTATCAATCGAATTCTGTGAAAATTTATCATACAAATCAGCTTATAAAAACTAGATACTTATCTAAACTCAATAATAAATGCTCGCTCCCTGGCTATTTGGATATAAACCTGATGCTTTTCTAATGAATTTTGGCCTCATTGTTTTAATTTTATACATCAACGAGAAAATTATATTTTACAGTATTTATAAAACTTTTTATTTAGTTTAGCTGTACAACTCCATCGTACTTTGGGCGAGGGCAGGCCCTCTTATTACTCTAAATTCATACGTATTTACTACATTATTTAGTCACCCTTAAGATCATAAGCTTCTTTAACCACTATTATATGTATTTGGTATGTTGTAATGCGGCAACAAGATAACAAAAGCGATGTTACGTAACATTACGCATGTCTGTCATTATCAAAATAAATTTCGAAGAAGTGCAGTTGGCTCAAAGTAGCCACATCTTCTTCACAGGATAGCCTTTGATCATAATTATTAATTCATAAAAATATATATAAAAATAATCTTGAAAACAGTTGGTTAATTAACTGATGATGGTGATTCCAGTATAAAATGAAACTGAAACAAAATGTGGGGCAACAGTCTATTTACCCCACATTAGATATTATTTTTTCTTTTCCATTGACCTTTTTTAGTCGGTTTTCAACTTCTATATTTCACTGTTTACTGACAAACTTTGTCAGTATTTTTCTCGCACAAAATTTTTTGGTGGCTTTCCATTTAAAACTTTACATTTAATTCAACTACATGCCTATTGCGACACTTCCACAAACAAACATTGATTTTTAGGAAATTATCGTCCAACAATGACCTTTCGGAGTTTCGGCGTTCGTTGATAAAAATAAAGCAAACTGGGGCACCCGCCACGAGGCAGGGACGCGTAAGGAACGGACACGGCCAATGGTGATAAGGAAATAAATTGCAAATGTCGCACATTAATCCTCGTTAAATTGTCAACTATGCCCTCGATCCTGGGCCGGAATGTCCACTGTTATACGGCTTTATTGCTTCTTTTTGGCAATGATATTACAACTAGAGCTTATTGTTATTGAGATAAGTAATAAAAAGTATATCTTATAATTATTAATCTTAAGTTTTTTATTTAAGATTTACTTAAGATTAATAATTATAAAACTTCGGTATATAGTCTGAAAAAAAAACACTTTCTATTAAACTAAAATGTTTATAGCAAGTAACTCCAACTCAGACAGTAACTCCAGAACCAGTTATATTGCAAAGTTCTTGCGTAAAGAGGTTTTTTGCTAACCAACAAAAAGATTAAGCACCATTTTATGCACGCTAGCCAATGATTTCGAATTCCAAAGCACATGACATGCATGTCACAGCGTTTAAATTATGGAAGCATACGGATGTTGAGTATTGTCACCATAAATTACATAAGTTTTGTCATTGTATAGTTGTTGCCTGGCTACAAGTGTACAACCACGCAGCTTCATATAGTGTGAGAGATTTAATCAGACGTAAGGTTCTCCGAGGCAAATAACGTTATGAAGAAGTTTACATAATACACAGTTGATTTGATATTATCAACTACAAATTCTTTTCTGTCATCAGGTGACAAAGTAAGTTTATGAATATCGACATTGAAAAAGCGTATGTAAAGAAACAAATTGGAAATTTGGTAGATTGATATACAATATTTCTATTAACAGTTTCAACGTTATTATGCTTATTTACTACAGCTGAAGTAAAGCCTGTTGCTAACCAGCTGAAAAATGTATATTTAACATTTAGATTATAGAAAAAAAATAGATTAACTATACTTAAAAGTAATTTCCCGTTATCATTGTCATATATTAACAAAACTAAGAATATAAAAGAAATATAACTGAGATATGTCAATTATTTATCATTATCAATATAGCACAATCCCAAAGTCAAATCCCAAGTCCACTCTCGTTCTGAACAGACTATACAATAACAATATATTCCGACCACAAAGGAGTAGAGTTGCCAAGTCTATTACGTCATGGATAGTGTTTTTAGAATTTAATTCATTTTCTAAAGACAGCACCAATACTATGAATCATTGGGTTTTCCAGACGGAATACCTAGCTGAATTAATTTATTGGTATCTCATCGAAACACTGGTTCGTTTAGTTTTTCCAAGTACCTTTAGTTTTTACTTCATACTCGCATCCGTGTACTAGAATTAGAAATGCAATCATAAAAGGAAACATCAAATCAATACAAGAATATGAGTGAGGATGGAGGATCTTAAGGTTGCACCTATTCTCAGTCTTTAAGCTTTGAGAACTTAAGTCTTTAGGCAAGATTGTTACTCCTAACATTACTAACTATAATCTGCCAGTACATCTCATATGTAAAGGCAGTATACCTGGATAGAGTTTTCTGCACGAGTCCAGTTGAGCCTTGACCGTTCTGAAAAGTCAATAGGAAAAGTTCGCTAATGGCAGTTTCACGACCAGGAACCACCTGCGCTCCATAACCTGAATGCAATCAAAAAACACTCTAAAGTGCAGTTGGCTAAGTCCCATTTACTATTGCCTGGTTACGTGAGCTCGCCACCCGAGACAGGATTACTGCTCGTAATTCCACTCACGTACAGAATGAGATGGTGCTATTACAGCATAGCAAGGGTGAAACGTATAAAGATGATTTGTTTGAATGTGCTTTTTGAATCGATAGTCAGACTATTTATAATGCTTACTTATGTCTACGTTCAGAATGCGTAGATTTCGCTACATGAATTGTTTATTGGATCATGGCGCCCAGGGAATTCACTACGAGCGACGGTAAAGGGTCGCTGAACTAGACGAATGGCCGCTCCGTTTCCCCTTTGTCAATAAAACGCTCCATGTTTGGGCCTAATCGTGTTATTTGGCAGTATTTACGCTGAGTTCAGGTTTCGGTAGTGGAATGAGAAATTCGTGTAATTGGGCATCAATTGCACCTTTGGAAAGTCTAGGTACTGAGATATGTAAATGTGTAGATTATTTTGCGCTTAGGTTTGTTGCTGCTTTAGAAAATATGATGTAAATTACTGAGGTCTCTTCACGAATTTGCTTTGTTGTTAAGCTATCGCCCCTTTATCATACGTTACAAGTCATCATATGTTACAAGGACCATTAATGATCGTTGCAAAATCAGCAATGAATATAGGTTGTGCGCTCAACCCAATAAGCCAATAACATACAACCGAGAAGGTCTAGTATAAATTACGAAGGATTTTTAATGGAAATTACCTTATAAGTTACCTTAGCCATTATCAGTGCTATCGTTACGGGCGAAACAAACCATTATTGGAATATATTATGCTTCTTAATTAAAATCTTATCTAATTTATAAGTCAACATCGAGAACCGAATGGCGTTTTACCCGAAGTCGGTTTGATTTACAAGGATGATGTCGTCGAATCGGTGCGGCAAACATGTCGTGATCTGAATTATAGCCGAGTGTATTGGTCGCATACGAGATGAGCACTATCGGCCATTGCACGGCTGTACGTGACATACATGTACAATGCGCTCCTAAATCTCTCTCAATGCCTTTCAAACGAAAAATGTTTTATGGGCTTTGACACGAATTTGGACGATATAGTCTGTGCTGTATGGAATAAGAACTGGCGTGGAATTTGAACAAGTGGCAGCACTTGGAATAAAAATCTTTATAGTAAGTGGTTAGTTCTTGTTTATGCCACGCCAGTTCTTTGTCCGGATTTACAAATCGCGTAGTGAGGACACGACGCGATGAAGTTGCGGCCGGGCCAGCGGGCGGCGCGGCGGCGGCGCGGCGGCAATTCCAGCGCCAGGGGGGCGGTAGGTGAAACAAATTAATGGCTTCCATTTCCTTTCCAGTAAAGGAATGACATGATGATTCATTGGCAAAAATAAAGATACTTTTGCTATATTAATCAAATGTTAGTAGGAATAAAACGCAAATATGTCTAAAAGTAGGTATTTATTTAGGGTTGAGTGGATACTGTTGTGTTGTGTTAAATCTCATATATATTTTTTATGCCTGATAGGTTAGCCTTTGATCACTATCTCACCTGATGGTAAGTGATGACGTGGTCGAAGATGTTGTTCAGGCTAACCTAGAATTACTGGCTCTCAAGGACAGCTGCCGGAACACACCTTTAGGTGCTTGGCGACAGATTTTCTACTTGAGGGCGGGCATTCGCAAAATTCCCTACCACCATGCACCATCATATTAAAATGATACCGAGATTTTCCAACAAATATCAATCAAGTTTTTGGAGGATTCTCAAATCATTTCTCAAATAATCGTGTGGTTTAAAAACTTGATACCTACCTACATTTAAATAGTCGAGTAAAGGATCCATCACCGCCACTGTACAAATAGTCACTGGGTGTTTATTTTTTGAGAATTATTATGTGTTGACGACGTTAGAGAAACCGCCAAATACTCGTAATTAAATTCAGTTTACCAATACTAAAGTAACGATTTCGTATGCATTATATTATTATTTGATTTATTATTAAATATAATTGCCACTTAATGATAACAAAGAGTACAATATTCTATTTAGGTTAGTACAATCTGAAAGCGAAGATAAAACTGTGTAATACGAGTAAAATAAATGATACAAAACTATTTAACGGCATAATTGCTTTCAGTTGGCGAGGTCACAAATTCAAGTTCATTATTGTGTTGTACATCAAGACATTCTATCTGAAAGCAGAGGATACATAAACAACCTTCGCAAATGTCAGGACCTTGGGCCGACCGATCCCACGGACCTTGAATCTGAGCTCGAGTTAAAAATAAAAAGGTTTTCTTTGAAGGATACCGAACTGAACGGTACAAAGAGAAAGCTTTGTGTTGGGATGTTCAAAGGCGACATGATTTAGTTTAGAGAAAACAACGAAAATAAATATTAAATTGGTCTTTTAGATATATAGATTTTATAATACATTAGAAGAAGTAATAGATACCAGACGGCGTTGCTGATAAAATACCAGCGTTGAAGCGCTCGTAGCAAAGTACGCTTCTTAGCCATTCTGAAACGATCAACAAAGTCCGCCTCGGTCAGGAGTTGGATGGGTGACCGCTGGTAACATTACTACTGAGCGCTTCCGTGCTTGGGAGGGCACGTTAAGCCGTCTTAGGATGGCAGTCGTTATAGCATGGTGGTAGGGCATTTTGCGAATACCCGCCGGGCTAGCTACCTCAAGTAGAAAATCTGTCACCAAGCACCTAACGGCGTGTTCCGACAGCTGTCCTTGAGAGCCCGTAATTCTAGGATAGCCTGAACAACATTTTCGACCACATAATCACTAGCCATCAGGTGAGATAGGGGTCAAAGATTAACCTATCTGGCATAAAAAACCACAGACAAGTCACTATAGTTATTCTTATAGAACCGGGATATTTAGTTACCGTGTTTTTGAGTGTTTATGAGCTCTCGATAAAATCACGAATAATTAATAATAAACAATCAAAAACACGGTAAATATTCAGGTTCTAATAATAATTATAGTTTAAATGACCGTGGCAGACAAGTCACTTCTAAATCTAGATCAATTGTTATGAAGAATTAATAAACAATTCAAGGCCTATAATATATCAGAGATTATCTTATAAGGTCAAGATAACAGAAGACATGGTAACAACTGTCACAGTATCAAACGTGACGGCTGTTTCGGATACTTTGGATTCTTCATATGTGCTTGTTTAAACAGTTTCTTATTTTATTTCATAAAAGAAACTTTTGTAATTTTCCATACAGTATTTCTACCTACCAAGTACGGTAAAAGGAAAATTGAATTACATAATTTCTTTAAATTTTACAACTATCAAACCAAATTACTTAAAAAAACTGCTTATTTACAATGCAAGCTACACGTGACTTTGAAAAGTCTCACATAAACTGATATAGCACACACACTCGTGATGAAATATATGTACAAAATAAATTATGATTTTTAACGCTTCTACAATATTATAAATGCGAAAGTAACTCTGTCTGTCTGTCTGTTACGCTTTCACGCCAAAACTACTGGACTTATTTGAATGAAATTTGGAATATATGGAAATAGTTTAAGATCCGGCATTAAACATAGGATAGTTTTTATCCAACTGCGCAAAAAGAGGTTAATGTTTTTGCGCGATAACCGACATACAAGCGGACGGAGCCGCGCCCGGAAAGCTAGTTTATTGAATATATTTGTTTGAAGTCAGCAAAACAACATTGAAGATAGTCGATAAACACACGTAAAATGTATCGATGAATGTACAAGCATAATATTTTTTTTTTTATCAACCAACCCATTCATCACTTTTAGTATATTGGTATATATATATCGTCTATAATTTTACGGTGATTATATTCAGGCATTTTATAATACTACGGTCGAGACTGTTAGGACCTTACCAAAAGTATTCTACATAAATGAGAAATGATTTAACTAAAACATTATACAACGCGTGCACTTTATCACAATTAACTTATTAACCAAAATAAATGATCCATGTTCCAAAACACTTCTTACTCTACTGCCAAGACATGGTTATTTTTTTGCGCGTATCTTTTATTTAAAAAGTATGTTTGTTAGTATTTTTTTAGTACCTCGTATCTTTCAAACGACCGAATGCATTTTGACAGTTATCAGCATATGATACAGAAAGGTATTGTAATATTCGTCTTAAAAACCCTAGTGTCCTTAGTTAGGTGTTTGAAAAAAAAACAAAATGACAGATTTTTGGCGTGAACTAAGTTGTCATAAAATATCAAACCTATCGAGTACAGTATTAGAAAAAAGGAAATGAAAAGGGGATTACAAAAATATACATAAGACACCCCGTGACCATGATCACTGCAAAGTGTTTGAAACGTCTGGACAAAATAATGACAAATATACGCGATTTAAACCGTTTAAAGTTGTTAAATGTGTAAAAAACTTAAAATAAAATAAATAATAAAAAAAAATAAAACCCGACTGCACTAAAATGACTGAAACAATGCGGAATTCTCAATCTTGTTTCAGATTTTTTAGTGCAGTCGGGTTTTTAATTACATATTTTATTACAAAGTGGAATGGAACGGTGCTTGTTTTAATTAATGTATTTGTCTGCCTTGAGATGAAACCTAGTCCCAAACATTTATTTTCTTTTTCGATATTAATAACGTGGTCCCTAGATAGTGTCAAATCCAGAACCAGTGGGACTTCAGTAAATAATATGTATTTTTTTTGTATGTAACAGGTGGAAATCGTTTTCAAGTCATTTTTACGCAGAGTATTTTGAAGCATGCATTGAGTTAACTCAAAATATACTTAAGCGGGTAATATCAACGTCTTCTTTGTACCAACGATGATATTAGAGTATATTTTATTGACAACCAAATATACCTATTAATTATTATCGTGAATCAGAAAAGAAAGAAATAAGTCTTTCAACACTACATAGATAATTTTTTTATGAATACCAATTTTTGATAGACTATATATACTCCTGATGATATCCTTTTTCTGAAATTTCTGCTTATGTATCGCAAGGAAAATATCTGTCTTCTCCTACACCATTTCGAAACGCCCGCGCCGCCGCTTGCGTTACGAGTTTTTCGTCTCAGTTCTGTTCATACTTTTCTATCAAAACTTTTGCACAGAACACAGCCGACGATGCTAGTCTTACTTTGAACTTTTCTTTTTATAAATTAGAACAATCACAGCTCAATCATTTCGTACTAGGGTGGAGTGCCAGCCAAGGTAAGAAGGCGTACAGCACATACCCTACCTTTGGATAAGAAAGCCTAGATACTACTGCCTTTCCTGAGTTCATACAGCTCTCATAATTTATTAGCAATATAGCTCATTTAGTACTCACATACAAATCGGTATTTCGGGACATAATCTCTGTGTGATATATCTGTATGAAATGTACAATAATTGTAAAAAAAATAGTCCACTTCAAGAGAGAACTAATGAAGCTGGAGTAAAAGGTTATAATTTAGGATTCTAAGTACAGTGAAACTTTAGCAGCAATAAAAGCTAACAGCGCTGTTTTGAAAAGGTGAATTTAGTTCGGCTGCAACTCAAACACATCAATTAACATTAGTTTAAAATAATACTGGAGAAGGAGAGAGCTTAGACGTTGTTGCATCCGTGTTCATAGTTCGTACGACGCAGAATACGGTAGGTGAGTTCATTACAATATTCAAATGAGTTTAGTAGCTTGGAAACTCGACCGTTTAGAGTTTCGAGAACTATGCAGTTCATGCTGAATCTTGTGTGGAGGAAGGCAATGTTCGTTCGTAATATCAAGTAAGTTGGCTATATAATAACATTACATAATGCTTTTGCACTTACTATACCAACGTACAACCTCCATACCCACAGGTTATTTGAGATGAGGTTTAGGGCCCCGTTTCAGAATGTCCTAATAAAGTTTCGGGTAGCAACCCGAACCAACACATAAAAAAACTAAATGATAATAATTACAGTTAACATACAGCGCGTTTCAAGCTTAACCGATGGATAGGCTAAATCGATAACTGTGAAACGTAAAGATAGTGTTTTGTTTATTAAATATGTCAGGTCCATGGTTCGAATCCCGCCGCGAGCTTGAGCTTCACCGCACGGTGGAAGGGCTTCTTGCGAATGCCCGCCTGGCTAGCGACCACCCTCAAGTAGAAAACCTGTCGCCAAGCACCTAACGGTGTGTCCGGCAGCAGTCCTTGAGAGCCAGTGAAATTACGGGCACATGAGACTCAATAACTATGTCTTAATGTGACGAGCGTAGTGCAATCCGTGACTTGTGACGAAATGCATCTGTAATAGGCAGAGGTTAGTCCGCTTATCATCAGGTGAGCCTCGAGCTTGTTCCGTCACAAAGACATAAAAAAATGCCCCTCAGACTAATAAAGTTGAACATAAAAATAAAAGTGAGTCAAAGAAAATGTATTCATAAATAGATAGGTGACATTAGTCATTCGCGCCACATTTAGATGAACCTGTGCTGGGTTGAGAGGGGGTTCAGATTAGGATAAAGTTAGAGCGTGTGTCATGGGCGCCGCAGCGAATCGCGCCGTCACCTAAATAACTAGAGAATAAGACAAGTCTGATGTTACAAAGATTAACATAGTAGAATATGACAGAATAACATATACATACCTATATATAAGTAATTAAAACCCACTACAAATATTTGGGTATTTATAGTTATACTGTGTCGGCTCAAGCTATAACATAATCATATATTTATATGTGAAGGAAGTTCATAACAGAATAATTTTAAACTGTGAAGATCGACAGTCAACTTTAAATGATACCTCCCATTATAGATTGCAGATAAAAAAAAAACAAGTATAATAAAGGAAAAGAAACGAGTTAATGATGCTTGTGTCAATTTGTTTTTGTTTAATTAAGAGTAAACTTAATTACTTACTTGAAGGTTGGAACGAGATCGTCTAGGCATAACACCGACAACTTCTCCTCGCATGATTGACTCGATTACTGAAATAAATGAACATAATTCATTAGTTATACTATTACAAAACAATTTTACAATATCTGCATGGTGGAAGGACATTTTACGAATATCCGCCTGGCTAGCTACCGACCTCGAATACAAAACCTGTCGTCCAACACATTTTCCGGTAGCTGTCCTTGAGAGCCAATAATTCTACTCGTAGATCACAGCCTGAACCTCTTCTTCTACCATATCATCACTAACCATCAGATGCGATAGTGTTCAAAGGAAAGCCTAAAAAACTATTTCAAGAAGGAGTTTCTTAATTGGTTTGTTTTATTTATTTAATTCACAAAATCCACAGATCTTAATTTAAAATTAACATAATTATATAGTGATATTTTTTACATCCAATGACGGATTTATTTTATATTAACAAGCTTATTTGTTATTATTTGTTATTTAATTTATTGTTTGTTATCTCAGAACTTTTTACAGATTTTGATAATTATTTTTTCTTTGAAATCTGATGCTTGTCGTGTTGTTGTTGTGTCCATTTAAATTTCATCAAAATCGGTCAAGCCGTTATTGAGTTACACTCCAATAACTGAAAAATATTTTCCTATCTAGATGATATACCTAGTCATTGCCAATGAATGACAATCGATCCCGTAAGTAGCAAGGGACACTTCAAAGGGTGAATTAAGGTAAAAAGGTTATATTAACCATTCATATCCTTATTGAACTATCCATTATGTACATATACTTATGTATATATACTTAACATGTCAGTTAATATATAATGTGAGACAAGGTTACGACGGGTAATGGATCAGAACGGATTAAACAAACACGATCAAGTATGTTTAAGAAATAATCAATCAATATAATATATTATTTGCACCTCGACGTTTAATTAGTTCCCTCTCATGTTCTCTTGACCACTACCAATACGGTTGAAAGGTGAGCTTGAGGTAAATAACAATATCTAATTCTAAATTAGCTTTATCACTAAACTAACTTATTTAATTTTTTCCTTATTTTTGTGACTACTATCATACTACCATGTGATTTATTATTATTTTTTTTTTTTTTATGCCTGATAGGTTAGCCTTTGACCACTATCGCACCTGGTGGTAAGTGATGATGTGGTCGAAGATGTTGTACAGGCAAACCTAGAATTACTGGCTCTCAAGGACAGCTGCCGGAACACACCGTTAGGTGCTTGGCGACAGATTTTCAACTTGAGGGTGGTAGCTAGCCAGGCGGGCATTCGCAAAGTGCCCTACCACCATGCTGTAACGACTGCCGTCCTAAGACAACAACCGGGACCGACGGCTTAACGTGCCCGCCGAAGCACGGAAGCGCTCAGTAGTAATGTCACCAGCGGTCACCCATCCAACTCCTGACCGCGGCGGACGTTGCTTAACTTTGCTGATCGATTCAGAATGGCCAAGCAAACTTCGCTACGAGCGCTTCGAAAATATACTCATATGTGACTTAGATAAGTACTTGTTCGGTGTTAGGTTAGAGGCCCTGCATTTCTGAAATATAAGGCCCTTAATGGAGTGGGTTACACTAACGAGTATACTAAGCTAGACTTTGTTCATGTATGGTCGGTACCATAAAAGGGCTGCGTTTGTACATTTCAAAATACATTAACAAATTTTTTGACTACAAAATGTCTCAATCTGTCTGTTTAATCTAGACTGGGAATTGAACCCACGTTTTACGTCTTCGATAGCCCAGTGGTTAAGGCACCCGGTGTATAAAACCAGGGAACTTGGGTTTGAACAACATTCTAAATTGGATTTTTCACAAAAAAAATTGTATATATAATTTTTGCTTAACACGGGATAGTGCTAGTAATCATAATATTAAGAAATCAGTCAAAATAGTTTTAAAATTAGTAAGTACATCGTTAGGTTTCAGATCGAGGCAAATTTTGTTTTACTGACTGTTGAAAACCAGAAAGTCAGCCTAATAGTTATATTAGTACTAGACATAGGACTATTTTTAACGTTAAATTATCCTTAATCGGTTTCATTATTAAACGACTTAAAAAAAAATGGAACCGACTTCAACACCCAAAAGTGTGAAATGTGTCTCTGTTTTTTTTTTTATGTTTGTTACCTCAGAACTTTTTACTGACGATTTTGATGTTTCATTTTTTTTATTCGAAAACTGATGCTCGTTGTGTGATCCCATTTAAATTTCTTCAAAATCGGTCAAGCCGTTTTTGAGTTACAGTCCAATAACTCAAAATGTTTTGCCAATCTTGATGATATAGTCATTGCCAATGAATGACAATCGATCTCGTAAGTTTTTTTACCAAATAATGGAACCGACTTCATCACTCAAAAGTGTGAAATAACTTGTCGAAGTTGGTACCATGCGCACAATATTGTGATAATAGCTACTTTTGAACTATCACGGTACAGACTTCGGTTCCACTTTTCGGTAAAAAAAATTCATCATCAAAGTAAATTATAATTTAGTGATCCGGGCACATTAAATGAGCTATAAAGGCAGCTTACCCATTTCCAGGAGTTCTTTTATTTTGATGACATAATTTAGGCGTCGTCGGCGAGTCGGCAGAATCAATAGCCAATTATGTAATTGGCTAAGTAATTGAAGCTACCCAGCTATGTAACATAGTTTTTTTTTTACTTTGACCAGTTTCTAACTGTTGGTAAGAGATTGGTATCGATTTTATACAAATTGTCTTAACTATGTCAGTTATAGCTCATTTAATGTGTCGCCTGTCTCCTACTTAATTCAATTATGTTGAGTATGAAAAAGTATGACATTGACGTTTGAAAGAATGGTCCGAGTTTCTTGTCCGTTCTTCACGTAGGGTCTCTATAATTTTTTTTTGTCAAACGTGGCAGTACCACGTAGAATATTTCAATATTAAATTTGTAATTAATCTTTACAAGAGCGTCGTAGAGGCCTTAATTGTATAAATTATTTTGACTTTGGTTAAACACGGTAGCAGGCTAGAATTAGAATAGGAACTGGGTATAGCTAATTATTATGTAATATTATTGTTAGAATTGATTGCGTTGTTACCTCCATCACCGAGAAGTCTCATCTGGACAAGCGAGGGATCTTCGCTGTGCTCCTCCAACACTGTGTCATCAGTTACAGTCAGCTCCTGCCAAAAAAATAGGCTATGTTTAGTACATGTTAACAGAAGAAAAAAAAATAGAATGCAACCGACACCAAAGCAATAATAACTCTATGCAATAATCATTAAATGGCGTTTGATTATAATGATATTATATAATGCGAACATGAATATAGTAAGGGAATATATTATAGTATGTTATTGTAGTCATCTCAGTGGTATACTGTACCCCGTGTCCTTGTCTTATCTTTATATCTTCACATTCAACAAGCAAATTCACAAGCTGCAAAACGACTGCCATTGTCAGTTCGTAAAATTATTGTTCTCTTATTAGAGCGAAAACAGTAGAAACCATGCAAATGTTTTGAAAACAGAACAGTACCTATTACCATTTCTATCTCGTGTTCATTTAATACTTCTATTGGAATTATGTAAAGTAGTCTAAATTTAAAAATATATTCAATGCAAAAAAACAGATAAACAAGTAATTTTATAAAAAAATCAAGACACTTAACATAACTGTAACGAATCTAGATATACATGTATGTGTTCATACCTAGGCTTTCGATAAACATGTCCTCAAAGCAAAAGGCGAAGTTGTGAACAAACTTCCGAGAAACAAAGAGAGAACACCAGGAAAGTTACTCGAGAAACCAGAAGGGGGCAGGGGGCTTTATACTAAAAACTTCCACGTCTCGGACTCCAGTTATACGAACTTGGGAAAACTTTTCCACTCGCTAATTCGTAGTATAAAGTTGTTTAACGTCTCAACTTTTTAGCTGTAATTACTTAAAGTTCGAGATAGATTGAAGCACTCCCGAAGGCTGACAGCGAGGCGGTGAAGAGTTTGATTACTTATTATATTATATTTATATATAGCTGACACCCCCGCAACTTCGACTGTATGGGATTACATTGCGATGTCTCTGGAATCAAATAGGAGTACATCTCACAATGGGACAAAATGTTGGTCCTTGACTATTGAGTACGGTCTTCTAATAGCTACTACTCATGACCTAAATTTTGTTCGGAAATGCATGTTAAAAACGTCTTGCTTTTGTTTGTAAATTAAAACTTCCAAGTTAATGACAATGTCAATAAACTGTTAAACTGGTACATATTTAATTACGTTAAGTGCAAGTCGGGCCTCATTAGTGTTTCGCATTGAAACTGCCCGTTACTCTAAAACTGAAACTCCTAGTTAAGAAAGTCCAAGTTTAGTTTTTGAGATGGATTCACTTAAAAAATCTAAAATTTACGACTTTCACGGCCACCGATTTATTTATTATTTTATCTTATAAAATAGATAGGCCGTCAAATATTCGGATTGGAAACCATCACTGCATTCAGTAAGTACAGGTGCTATTGCAGATTTATTAATGTATTAATCTTCCACTAATAAATAATAAAACGAATTTCTACTCCAACATATATCCTTGGATCACATAGTATAAACATTTCAGATCTGTAACTCATTTCGTTTACAAGCTGGACACTCGTGAAATATGTATGGACGGACAGACAGACAGCGGAGTCTCTTTAATAGAGCTACGTTTTGTCGTTGGGGTAGTACGGTACCCTAAAAAACTCTGTATGTACAAACAAAAAAGCATTTATAATGCAAAAGTAAAGCGGTATAATATTGTTTAAACAAGGTAAATATCCGAAAAGACGAAGTTACTCAAACCAAAGTTGAAATTGTAAAAATGAATTTTCAACTCCTCAAAGTACAATACAGACATTAAATTCCAGTAGAATACTTTCATTTAAACAAACAGGTGAGTACGTAAAAGAAACAAACTCAGATCTCATTCCCAAAGACGAGGAGATGAAAGAAAAACAATAAAGTGTTTCAATAACGCAGAACAACAAAGTTTGTTTGTTTGGTGAAGTTAGCAAAGGGGTGAAAGCAGGAGATCAGGGGGGAGAAACGCCACCCCATCTGGCATTGGGCTGGCTTAACTTAGACATTATTGATATAACGGCTCGTTTAATATTCATTGTCGAGTTGTGAAATTTTATTTCTTTAGCAAACTTTATAGATAGGTACTTAAGTTAATATATTAGAGCAGGGGAAAAAAGAAGTATAGATAACGTTGAGATGACCCATTTGAGCATGGCTATTTGTATACATATATAGATGTCTATAGCAACAAACAAGATGCTTAAAAGTATACTAGCATTGACGGCGTTACACACTGATAACGAATTTATTGATTTTGAAAATTCACTTTTCACAGTATTACATAAATTCAGAAATAAATTTAGTTTTATCTGTCGAGTACATAATATATGTAACGAACTATTATAATTTTCATAGAATTTTTAATAATAGACATTGAGGTAATTAAACACATTTGAACTTTATTAATTATTGTAATTGTTAAAATTATTTTTGTCCCGACTCTTTCAAACACTGCAGTGATCGTGGTCACGGGGTGACTGATAAATGATAATATATGTCATAATCGCGAAAACCTAAGACACCAGTCATAATAGACAGCTTCATTGAGAGTATTGGATTTGAATAAATAAGCATTAATTCCATGGACCTATTGCAGCTAAACCAAATAAATAAAGACCACCAATTTTCTACAGAAAAATAACTAATATAATTATTAACAAAGAAGCGTATGTGTACCGTGTACTAACACGGTACACATACGCAGATATTTTTAACCACAACGTTAAGGCTGTTAAACAAAATACAATAGCTTAAATTTTGATATTAAACTAACTAGGTCGATTTAGTAAAACCTAAATTACAAATTCATCAAGAGCTCAAAATCTATATACTTACTTAAGTTCTAACCGCAACTGTGCCAAGAACATTATTAATTACTACTCAGTGGAGCCACAATCCTTTGTTCAAAACCGAGCAATTCAATCAAATTCCGATCGAGAAATATCGAATGTTGGAACTGGTTAAAATGAGCCTTTGCCCTTTTTAGTGCGTAATTAATTAAAATCGAAGACAGGTGGAGAGGCGAACATTCCGGATTATGGTCGGTGGCCAGTTCAGTTGGCTAGGGGTGTCAGACCAAACCGGACATATTTAAAAAAATGTTTTATCCAAACCCATCTACGTTTTCTATGATTTCATGTAACTGAACAGTGTATGATGTCGTGAGTGAATTTGTTGATCGTGACATTTTCATAACAGTTACAATACCCACCATGCGGCATTAGATCTACATACTTTCTGGTCTGCAAAACATTGTGCTATTAGTCCTCAAGTATTAATCTCTCAGTAATTTCACTAGATAGTCAAATCTAAGACCTTCAAAATTTAACAACAGTAATTCGTGCTAACTATAAACTCTTAAATGTTTCTTAAGCTAACGTAGGTACGTCATCCCAAGATAAAGTTATCTTCAGTAAGATATGGTTTGTTTTCTCAGGTTTCATAATTTACATTTAGAAAGCTAATATTCTGCTTCAAGATAACATTAAAATTTACTGGAAACACGGTGAGCCCTATTACACTAACAGGTTTCCTTGTAACGAGCTCGCTCGTTTTATATAGGGTCTTAAGATGTTTATAGTACACCGGCCTTATAAATCCAACATCGTTGCACAGTCGGATGCCATCGCGTTCAATACACCAAACCGGTCCTCCCCTGGACTTCCCGCTTTGGAATTATCACGTAGAATGTTTGTACAGTTACCCCGCAAGCTTTTACGCTTTTATACATCACCTGCCGCACTCAGAGGGATATTTATGATGTGTTGATATTATTATGAACAGGTATTGCCTAGAAGAGAACGCTCTTAGTTAACAAATCTTTTTGTTGATGCATTGAAAGTAGCACTAGTGGTCAAGTCGGAGGGGGGATTCGTACTACGCACTACCTGCGAGGCAGACTGACTAGTTTGGCGATAAAGTCATAACATCAAGTCATTAACAATCTCACTCGATTATGCCACTATGAATATTCAAATGCTAAGGAAAAATCGTCCATTTCGGCAGAACCCGCTTTGACTAAGATGAAACGTCTCCCGAAGAATCTAATTGGCCAGCATTTGGAAAATTACACGGGGACACATTTATTAGACTTGTTTACATTATGTTAGACGAGGAGGTGCGTATGACCGTTACTAAGGTGTAACAATAAAGAGTTGTCTGATTTGTGTATAATGGAAAGAAATACCAGGAACACCGTTAGAGAAATAATATTTTCTCATGGCTTGTAAGTATGCAGGTAGATGTACTACAAGGTAGCAAGCAAGATATGTTACCTAGTGTATATTTAACGAACCTTGATTGGAATGCTGCAAGAAGAATGAGTTTTTAGTATTGGATACATTTATGTATCTCTTTTGATCTCTCGGGTAAAATTCTAAAACCTATATAATATATATATCATGCTTCCTACCCACTGACTCTAACTATGCACGTACTATACCACTATGTAGCCCCAGCTACTCCGTACACCTGCGTGCGAATCCCAGTATTAAGAGAGCTGTGGATCCTAAGTGTGTCAAGCTGGTAATTTTGTATCTTCCCTAGAGATAACAGCTAGGGATTCATACTTGCCGTAGGCCTAAAGCGTGTAGACGTTCTGGATAGGATGCTCTGCCGTTTTTATATGCATTCATAGCAATATCTGCCAATTTTGCATGGTTGGAGAACCACGAATGCAGAATCCATATTCTGCACTTTCAGGGGTGACAGCGCCGAGGTCTCATCCTCGCCTGGGTCCTTAAAAGAAGCGTCACAATTGGATACTTACGCCAGTATGCTCATTGACTCCAACGATGACCGCAGTATACCACTGGGTAGCGCCAGCTACTCTGTACACTTGCGCTCGACACCCTCCCAGCACTGAGGGCGTTGTGGTCAGAATCCTCTGCCCGTCTTGCATGGTCCGCCATTCTGCAGCTCCGGTGGAGACAGCAGCGAGGGTAGCAGCCTCCACGCCCACTTCTGACCCGGCTATATGAGGATCCCATTCCTAAAACAAAATAATTTCTCTCAATAAAACGGAACAAGTTTACGTAATAGATTTTTTTACCTTTTCTTCTTGTATGTCATGACATGTAGGACATCCTACGCTAAGTAGGGTGGGCAAAATATTTATTTTATCTGTTCTATTACTTCTATTATTTTTTATAACATTAGTCACAACTTTCATAAACATATCCATCTTTAAGCAGTTAATTCATACTGAGATGTCCACTCACAATTATTCTACATTCAAAATCAATACTCTTTTAGTTATACGTATTTCATCCTACCCCATGACATGTCCGTACCATGTAAATTTTTAACCCTTCAACATTTTTGTCACTGATGCTACTTACAAGCTTTCTCTGATATACTCATACCTATTCTTGTCCATTCTAGTAACACCACACATCCAACTTATTAATCGCATCTCTGCCACGTGCAGTCTTATTTCATCTGTTTCTTTCATTGCCGAACATCAGATCCATACATCACGATTCACGACAGATCAGTTTCCGTTGAGCTGATCTTCAATCCGACTCTCTCCAATATTGACAGACATTTTTCCGTTATGCGATTCCAAATGTGATTTGTTATCTGTATAGGTGTGCTAATAAATCGATGTGACCTATAAAGGGGACTCTATCGTAGCTGCTGTTCTTCTTTTTTACCTAATCTCACTTTATAAGTTTTTTGATCTTATGCTTTTCTCTCACAAACACTTTATACCTAGTCGTTGTGTTCTAAGGTTATCTCTTGTTTATAGCATTAATGATACGATATATAAAATGGGGTATTCCCACGAACAAAAATTACTTAGTACCTAACCGAGTAATTAAATCACATATTACCATTCTCTATATAACATCAATCATATCATACCCGCAAGAGATAAGCTAAGCAATTAAAACAACGGCATGTCCAATGCCCACATCAATACTTACGTTTTAACGGCCTCGAATCACGTGTAAACATCATGGCCTACATTACACTACACCTCCACAAATCAACATTAGTTACATTACAACTAGCCCACGTATATCATGTTAAGTGCAGTAATAATTCAAAATAGATATGTGTACTCACTATAATATAGTTACATACAGTCACATCAGTACATGCTCGAAACGAACACGAATGCGCTAGTATTTGTGTCAATGTTACATCGTGCACACTAGCGTTCATACTCACACCTGTTTATATGTTGCATTGCACACACAATACACACAAGTCTGTACTCGGCGACAGACGTATCCGGTGCGTTGAACCTGTGGTCGAACCCGCTCCCCTCTCTCAGCCTTCCTCCCATCCGTATTATACTATTCCTAACAAGATATAAGGACATGCTTTCTTCAATAGGTAGACAATTATCGTTACATATCCATTCGTCTGTTTGCCAACATTATAGATAAGGCAGCAATTACTGTGCCGGAACGTTCAGGGTCATCGTTTGTGTGGACAGTTGGCTGAGCAGTTTATTCAAATAGAACAGTATTGAAACGTAACGAGAAACACGATAATGATGTTAAAACGTGTTTAAACAATGGGCGAGAAACTGAAGGATTGTAATAAGAGAACGTCCTTATCGCAAGTGAAGTATTTTAATAAACAGTCAAGATTACGATTAGAAAGGAATGGCTTGGTTATTAGACTTTATAAGCAACTAAATTAAATAAATAATTGTCTTTAAGAAACACAAAAAATCCAACAAAACACAACTTATATAAGTAATTCAAACGAAACAATAAAGAAGTTCAAAAAGAATGTCCAAAAAAACAAGAAATAAAATATTAGAGTCTAAAAATAAACAAGCAAATTGAAAGAGCAAACAATATAATAATCATGGACCCTTTTCACGGTCAAACTCACGGCAAAATATAATCCGAACAAATCGGCATCACGCAACGAATGTTGTTTCAAGTCGGAAGGTAAACGTAACGTAACATTTGTCGAGTCACGCACTGATGAGCTCGAGTCAACAGTGACTCAGCACGATTACGCAATCTCAACAATTACTGTCGTGTTCCACAGTTATAGAGCTTATAGTTTCCGAAGTGAAGATACGAGGTATATAATCTCGTGGGTTTGGTCCAATGCTTTTGGAAGATATTAGACCTGTCATGACTGTTGGACACGTGGGGAATCGTGGGCGTTACTGTTAAGACAATTATATACGCATAAGATTATCAAGAAATTTCGTGTTTGAACTTTACGGAAATAACAAGGCATTGTTCATCAATATTTTGACATCATTTCATTGCATGCTTGATTCAAAGGATGATGCGTCTATTTTGAATGTCAAACGTCTATTTTGAACGTCAAAGGGTCTCCCCTCTTTGAGGTTTTAGGTCTAGAACTAAGCATGATGTCAATTTGTCTCTTAATTATATATAGACTTATATATTTACACATTTGTAAAAACATAATTAACTTGAAAGTTGTAAGCTTCCCTGTAATATCGCGAATTTTTAAACAAGTTCAGACGTAAAAAAACGACTAATAAAGAATGACATCTCTATAATTATTTCCATTGAAGCATAGCTTCGTCCGTGATCATTTTGAATAACATTTGTTGAAATAAATACAATATTCAATATAATTACTCAATTTTCGTATAATGCATTAGCCATCTCATGTCACTAAATACAAGCTTGAGTGTATGCGTATTCTTAGCAGTTGGAGAACTTGGAGATATGTTCTCAACTGGCATTAGGCAATGTTTATCTTTCGCGCCGGGGTTACTCGAGCTTATGTCGTGATTAATGCTGGGTCGTGGCCCACAGATCAACTCTGGATTACCCTTTGTTCAAGAAACTGATATTAATAATACAGATTAACGGCTTCGAATAGAAAGTTCCAAACTTCATGCGGCAATAAAGATTTATAGGTATACGTAAACCTTTTTACGATTAATCCAACTCGTAAAGTTATGTTTATGTACAAACTACCTCTTACTTTATGCTTGTGCCTAATTCATCTTATAAGCTGCTATAAAATGTAAGTAAGCTCTATAGCAAAGAAAGCGAGTCGTAAAGGATCTTCAAAGGGACCACAAAAGCTACTAGAAAGAACCTTTACCTCGCCTCGTATTCAGTGTGCCTACAATAAAAAACATAGATAAAACTAGGAGGTAGGTGCTTTGTAAACATGCAGCCATAACTAGTTATATTACTACACATTGCAAACTACTAAAGGCTTTCCCCGAATCGGCCAATAGCGATTCTAACGTGCGGAATCTGTAGTAAGGAACCTGGGTCATCGTGATATGTATATTTAGTTTTTGTATGTATCAATTTTGTATGGGGTGGATTTCATTTATTCAAAGCTAATTTTCAATATTAGTAGGTAGTTAATTTGATGCAATGGCCTGAACAAGATTATTGACATCATCACTTACTATCGGGTGAGTTAGTAGTCAAAGCCTATCAGCAATAGGCGAAGATTGAAGGGATCCAGCAAAGCTATATGTAGCATTCAAAATAAATTCATTAGTTGCCTGAGATATATTATTTTCAATCTATTGTTCTCACACAAAATAAACAATCAATAAAAGATACCTAGATACCCTAACATAAAAACACTCGCTGAGCAGCGGCAAACGAACCCGGAAGCCATTACCTCTGGCATACATTCGCCGATCCCGCGACTCTCATTCAATTTCCTGCTGTGATAGTGGAGAGTCCATTGCCTCGCGACACAACGAATCATGAATCCGTGATACATTGATAAAAGACTAAGGTTTCACTCTATTATAGCCGACTGTTCGCTACCGAGCTTCCTGTTCCCAAAACACCTTCTTTAATCATTATTTTGCATCATTAATGGTCATCAGCCACATGCAGTGCTGTCTAAGGTATCAGAAAAATGTGTTATTTACTGAAATATATTCCAAACAATGACATTCCATGTTGATGAAAATCCAGACAAAATAATTCAGCATTTTAAATACGGTCCATTATCGCGGTTCGTTCAAAGAATAAGAAAGGTCAAATGTAGTGGGTTTCCACCATTAATATTAATATAAATTGTATCGCGAGCAAAATGATTGAAATCATTCCCACAAGCTTCATTGGACTAAACACAATACCCGCATTACAATAGAATCTATATTTGCCGTAACAATATAAAATATCAAACAATTCGCTTTTCCTTTGTTGTTTCCCAAGTTCTTTGTTATTTCCTCTCGATATTGAAAATTCGACCTTGACATTATAAGAAGAATATGAGTTCTATATTACTCGTATATTTTCGAGATGTATGTTATTTAAATGTAAGATTACTTGTTATATTTAGTAACTTTGCGCACGTAATAATTATCATAAAGTAACTTTTCTTCTTATATCTAGAGCTAGACAGAAATATGTCACGTATATGGTATCCGAAAATTATTAATAAAGTAGTGTTGCAATTGTAACCCAAGCAAGTTACGGTATGTAGAAAAGGTTAAAGAGCTGCCAGTATGACACGTGTAACTTTATTATGAAAATATAACCGCCTTACTTGGGTTGGTACATTAAATACGAATGTACTTATAATGAAAAAGGGGTAAAGTGTTGATAGGTGAATTTTGTCAACTGTAAATAGTGGATAGTGCCCGAAATAATATAAGAATGAATCTCACGAAAATTATAGGTACAAATTGATAAGGCATATTTACACGGGTCAATTGACACAAAAATTTACATATTCGATCAAATTACGATAAAAACCGTGGTCACGAGTAGTCCCCGTTGGTGCATTTCGCAAATATTTCAAAAACATTGGAAAATGTTTACCTTTAGATAGAAATACAAGAAAACGGACAAAAGAAGGTCAGTTTCCTTATAATGAAAACTGAATCACCGCAAATACTATGCACGAGTAACATTTATAATCATTAGTGTTGCAATAATACTCATAAAACAAAGGACTAGAAAACTGCTGATGGCCCTGCAGCTTTATCTACTAAAGCTACGGTGAAAGCGAACATAAAAATGCTGGAGATCCTCAAACAATGCTCTCACATATCCATCAAGCCAGATGGATTGTCTGACAACATGTTTACCGTAGACAAAATAAGTATTAGTTGTTCTTTTTTGCGCTCCCACTATATTACGAATGGGAATACGCAAAGCAAAACACGTAAAATAAGCCTGGAGAATATAAATTTGAGCTCTGGTATTACTGTGTCTTACTACGCAAAAAGAGCACGAACGCTACGGACAGTGTTGCCAACTTAATGCTTTGGTTCTAGATCTAGTACATTTTCTGTTAACTCGGTGTTAGTAAATACATTTACCTATATATTAAATGCCTTGTGCACAATTTAGTGCATTTTCAAGCTCCATTACAAGGACAATCTAGCAAAATGACGTGACTTTACACTGTCTTAATTTTAAAATGTAATTTTGTAAGCTCTTTTCTGACATCCACATAAAACTGGTTAAATACACAAACTACGTCGTGGCCACGACAGAAACAGGCGTTTTGTATGGAGGATTTCCGCACAATCACAAATATTTGAAAATCACCAAAACAGACTGCGTCTACGATTATTTATAATAGATACTCGAACGACTGCGATGATGAATTTGACATCTCGACATTGTAACGTAGACTAATTTTTTATTTCATATATAATTGATTTTAGTAAAAAATGTGTGGTGCTAAATATGTGTGGTGCTACAAATTTCAATGCTTTTTAACGATTGGGTGCTCTTTTTAGAAAAACCTGTATAATCTAAATATATATATACATAATCTAGTGCATATTCGCGGTTAATTTAGCGCACTTTTTGTAAACGTTGGCAGCACTGGCTTCGTATAGTAGAATACTGAGTAAATGAGAAAAAAAATGGGCGTTATAAAAAGGAGTATTATAATTTATAATAGTGCTTATAAATATATAAACTAGACTTCTACGTTCGAGAATTCTTTGTTCACTTTGAAAACTTCATGGTTCGTGCTGCGAAGCTTCAAATCATTTATATAATTCTTATGATCAATAGAACCCAACACATAGGTATATTTTCTATCACCGCCGTATATATTCTTAATTGACAATGTTGTTTCTGTCTATAAATAATTTAACATATATACAAAAGAAAGAAAATAACTTTACATATAACATCTACAAAACGTTCTGATAACTCAATTTATCAGATTTGTTGTTACTAATACCTTATATAAAAATAGGTTATGCGTAGGTTTCCTTTAATACTGAATACCGCAGTATTAAAGGAAACCTACGCAAATAATATCACCCTTCAACCCTTCATAAATAAATGCCCATAGAGCGCGATCAAAGTAACATTGTCCTACGTCTAATCTAACACACGCCTATCAATGTACCCCCTAACTTTCCTCCCTTAAGGGGTAAAGTGGATTTTCCCATTCCATACCCACTTACCCCTTTAGGGGGTCGGTTAGACGAACGAGGCGAGCCGGACAGTAAAGTAAGCTAACTGAAACAAACTTTAGTCATTTAAATTTTGCGGATAAACCGTTTCAGAGTCGTGTTGCGTGCATACTGATGGCAACTAAGTTAAGAAACCCGATGTAAACTTTACTTGCCGCTTGGCTGATTAAAATTTTATTTTGAACACTTTCAAAGATCACCTGAACTTGTTTTTTGTATACTTAGACGCGCAAAGAGAATAGGCTAAAATTAAGGGAGCAACATGTTTTATATTTCATACTACAACAGATGATTTCATATTATTATTTGATTGAAATCTAGTTAAACTTTGGGTATATTTATCTTTAATTCTCTCACAGGATGATATAGGTTTAAAAAAAAAAATATGCCTGCCTTTGACCACTATCTCACCTGATGGTAAGTGATGATGTAGTCGAAGATGTTGTTCAGGCTAACCTAGAATTACTGGTACTATTTAGATCCACCTTTTTATTATTTCATAACAAAACACGAGCAAGTTCACGTTTATATGCTATATATATATATATGTATTTATAGATATACAAGCATATAAGTATTACAAGCCTGATCAGTCACAATACCAAAATAAATGTCCTTATATAACCTAAATGGTCTAAGTAATATTTTTTTAATACCCGTGGAGCTAATATAGTACATCATTGTTTTTTTCTGCCGAATTCCAATAAGTACGAATACTTCTTCTGTATTGACTGTTTCAATAGAATAGATTGAATAAATCCTGCCTATAACTTAACGTCTTAGAGGTACTTTGACAAAATCGCTACTATTTCCTTTGTGACTGCGGCTCTTTGTATTCTGGTTTAGCTTTCAAAAACATTACGTCGAAAATACCATTCTATGAAAGCTATACGCTATTAAATGTATAAATACACTGAAACGCTCTTCCGTAAACACTCATTACGCCGTTATAATTAAAAATACAAAAGAAGGCATGTCGTAAAATTAAACTGGATATTAAAGAAAACGTCAAACGAAAGGGAAAAAAAACCTGGGATCGGTAATTCGCCTCGTTGACTGCAAAAGGAAATTTAACTTTAATGAACATCTTTCGTAACAATGTTTTGGTGGAAAAGACTGAATGATAAAATTAATAAAACTCTATTTTATGTTGAGAGTTTTGTTATGACAATAACTTGGATAAATATATAGTAGTACCTACTTCATCTTTAAGAAAAAAAATAATGATAAGTGTATAATTATTACCAAAATTTTACTAGGTATCAATTCAAATAGAAATAAAGTGGCTTAAAGCTTGTAATTACCTACATCATAGCATAACTAACTTATACATATATATATATATTAATTAGTTATGCCGTACACCCACGTAGGTTTTATGTACTGGAATTTGGAACTCTGTAAACATTTGCGATATTTCAATTTGATTGAATTACTCGCAGAGAGATTTGTGTGGGGTGATCAATCATAGCTTGTTCGAGGCACGAGCCTTCCTGGGCCAACCGAAAATAACTCAACAGGATACCCACCACCTGGCGAATATGTAGATATGTACTTTATATAATAAAACGGGAGGCGCGGGCGAGGAAAATCAATAAAGCGGGCGGCAGGCATCAAAACATACCCCGACTACCTACCTCCCTCACCCACACAGGGAGACTCCCTGTTTCCCCCTAAGCCCGTCTCCCGGGGAAACCCGCCCCATGTTTGGCAGACGCCGTCCTTGATATCCCCATTTTGCCCGGGACGCAACTTAGGATAAACACTTGTACGTCTCACAGAAATTGGGTCGGTTATGCGCTTTGCTTTTAGAAGACTCCCTCTGATCTCAAAGGTCTTTAATAATATTTGAATAAATTATAAAAAGTAAATATAATATATTTCATAGAAAGATTTACTTTTTAACTGTGACCGTATAATTTTGATAAGATGTAGGATAATTGTGTTTGAGATTATTAATCATTGTTCTTGAAAGCGTAATCTATAATAGTATTATAATATACATATAATAAAAAAGATTTTGTGAAATGATTGATTATTAATGCCATGCCTTTATTGGTAAGTATTCAAAGATAAAAGCAATTCATACTAATTAATAATACTTTCGTTCGGATTGTTGTTATTTCTTTCATCCCACTCACGACTTTGTCAGTTTGGAAACTTTCGGCTATCGTAAAAGATAACATAAAATAATAATTACTTTATGTACAATCGGTGTGGGCGATATATACTCGTATTTAAAAATATTTGTTACCATTTCTGCGTGGGCATAATGCATTCATTCATAAACCGAATAAAATTAATAATCACTCAATTTTAAATACGATGTTCTGCAATTTGGACAAGTTGGTACTAGTCTCGTTATTTTGTTATCATAATTACGGGGTATTCGAATGTGGTATTGTAAATAATAATGATAGATTTCGTTTGTCGTATTTATTAGGTATTTACCCTAAGCAGTGAGAGTGACCGTGCGATAGTGGTTGCATGAGAAACTGCAGGGGTCATGAGCAAAAGCTCGACACCCCAGCCAGCCCCGTTCGCGGAGCTGAAGAGATAGGTATATGATGTTTGTCGTACTAGACACATAGGTAGACCGATAAGTGGCCGGTTTAGCTATGTAAGCGAAAAAATGACTAGCAGATCTCGTCACTTCGTATTTAATTTATTGTTTAAACGATTAGGTCCATAGGTTCAAGGTAATAATGAACACGGAGATGTTATTATGTTTTGTTTGTGTTTTTGTGTGTTTCAATTGTTTTTAAATCCAACTGAACTTATCAAGTACATATTGTTATTTGTATGTTTCAATTCCATGAAACGGCGTTTCCATGAATAGAACAGTGATAGTCCACAAGAATGTTTTGATAATAAAATAGGTAAGAGTACTTATATACCTAAGTGTAAACAATGATAACATCGGGGTTATCATTATCAAACAGAATACCTACCGCATACTTCATATATACTTATATAGGCACTGATAACGACTGATAACCTAAATGCACAAAATGTATACTCTTGAGAGTTCTGATAACGCGCTGAGACTTAAATAATGTTTGTCACGAAAATAGTTATTATTAATATAAAGCAACGACATTTAGATAGTATTTTAATGTCTGATAGGTTAGCTTTTGACCACAATCTCACCTGATGGTAGGTGACGATGTGGTCGAAGATCTTGTTCAGGCTAACCTAGAATTACTGGCTATCAAGGACAGCTGCCGGAACACACCGTTAGGTGCTTGGCGACTGATTTTCTACTTGAGGGTGGTAGCTAGCCAGGCGGGCATTCGCAAAATGCCCTACAACCATGCTGTAACGACTGCCATCGTAAGACAATCACCGGGACCGACTTAACGTGCCCTCCGAAGCACGGAAGCGCTCAGTAGTAATGTCACAAGCGGTCACCCATCCAATTCCTGACCGCGGCAGACGTTGCTTAACTTAGCTGATCGGCTAAGCAAACTTCGCTACGAGCGCTTCAAAAAGTATATTCCAACCTACATCTGCTGGGATAAAAAACATTTCTGATAAAACTTTGGTTTGTAAGACGAAGATAAACGACTTCCATTACGGTGAAAATATACCCACGCAAGCCGTGATAAAATCTACCCTAGCATAGTAGCAGTACCTTGGCCGATCAGATATTAAGTATATACCTAAGTTGGAAGATTACGCAGATGTTATAACTCATAATAACGGAGCCCAAATGGGACCTACCCACGCCAGGATTTGCTGATAAATATACCTACATCAGCTGATATATAATTGTACGTAGATAAGTCGTGATATACATATGTCAATTGATATTATTATGATTCATATATGAGCATTGCAATTCAATGGGGCAATGCCTGCTGAGCACGCTGCCAACTGGAGCATTGGACTACCTGTGAGTCTGTAATGACTTGTAGGACTGCATTGACTTGTATTTTGTTAAAAAAAGGTATACCTCAGGTAAAAAAATATAAATTTAATTTATACTGATATGATATGACTCATATGATATTATATATACACTATTAGGTATTAGGCAGATTTCGCGCAAAAGCAATTATTTTATTAACATAATATATTTTCCAAATAGCCAAATCTTATAGAAATTATGTCACACTAGGTAAGGTACGGATACACGAAACCTTATTATTTTAATAAAATTATTGAAATCCATATGTGTAAAAATGTGGGACGACGTACCTAAGTATTCCTGTTAGGACAGAAAGTGCGACCAACGTTTTAGAAATTTAGGACGAGTTTTGTTTCTTCATTTAGTTTACACTCTTTTCTTGAGACTGAAGTAGAGCCCGAAATTAAAGAGGACTGGGAACCAGAAGACAAGTAAGAATTGATTATTTTACACTCACATCAAAAGTAGTATCCTCATATTTTTAATAGTACCAAGTGGTCAAGCTAGTTGAAATTTTGCATGCATTACTTGAGCCTAATATTATATATGCTTCTTATTCTTGTGTGTTTGCCGTCTATAGTAATAGAGTACATTTGTTACAGGTTTGCACATCCACAGAGTACAGTCAAGATCTAGGATCAAAATATGAATCTCAACTTGACATCAAATGTTGCATGGAAAGGAAATTATTTTTGCGTTAATTAAGACAATCCTGAGAAGGCCTTAGCTTTCTTCGGTGGACAAACTAGTAGCGCTATCTAGCGAGTACGCCCAACAACTATTTGAATAACAGCGCCATCTAGTCCGAGATCAAAGTAACTAGTAGAACCATAGTTAAACCTCAAAGGTAAAACCAGACAGGCAGGAGGCCCTTACGACATTCAAAATTCAAATATTCAAAATTAATACATATTGCAATAATTTTATAATACAGTTTGTAATACAATGTTAAACAGACTTTTCTATAGAATAGAATATATATAGGTAGCCACTATGAGAAGAACTCAAGCTTCTCGTAGTGCCTCTATACATTTTTTTGCTGAACGGGGCAGTAGGTACAATGTAGAACATTTAATTATTAAAATATGTTATTGACCTTCGTAAGAGCGTTGTAGACGCCTAAATAGAATAATTGATTAAGACTGCCTACTTTTATCTGTATACGCAGGGTAGTTATATACATAATATATTATGTAATACATATATCAATGTTGTATAGGTATGTAATCTATGTAATATGTATAATTATAATCTCTTTAAATAAACCAACGCACGACAATGTCGACAAGCTATTTATTTTCCATATGTATTGCGTTTGTTACCTCTCTATGATGTCAAACTAGGTAGGTACTTATTTGGTTTAATTTTAGTAGAACTGTCCGCAGGGACTGTCCTTGCAAATGATACATTACAGTTACAGGATACATTTATAAATAACATAAATACGATTGCCGTGGTAGCTATGCTTAATTAAATTTGACCAATATTAAATGAAATCATTTTATATTGGTCGAAGGTAGGTATGGACATTTCACGAAAGACGGGTAGGTATATTATAATGTAACTAAAAGAGTTTCGAATAATAATAATAAAGACCTAAAAAAGGGCAAAGGAAGGACGAAGAAGATATGTATGGACTACGAAAAGAATCATATTATGTATAGGTACCTACTGAGATGACAAGTAACAGGATGATGAGAAGCATACTCGTATATCTTTCAAAGTCAAAGTCAAGGTAAAAGTTTTGTGTTATATATTCAGTAGGTCTAAGAATAGACCGATTATTATTTTACATATAGGTGTATTAAACTTTTTTTTCTATTTTATTTGCAAAACAACGTTTGCCGGGTCAGCCAGTAAATTATATGTCTACACAAGGCTCCCAACGTGACCACGCCCTGGTGAAATATCCGCCACGTGAATCCGCCCCGGATATATTCTCGACTCTAGTAACTTGTTGACCGTACACCGTTTCATTTCACAAGGCGAGAGCGTTGTGAAACAAGTGTGGTTGAGATTATCTCCTTAGAATGGTTACCACCTTTGCTCTGATAGAAAAACTGCAACTACAATGACGTAGGTATTTATATTGTCTAATTTCTCTCTATATCATTTGATAAAGTCATACACTGTATGTGGGAGGTAGATAATATATGCTCCATAGTGACATGAGACATGCGATAAACAACCCAAGAAGTAAAAATAATTTTGGTAAATGAACACAAACTAATATGTTTACATAGTCCGCTGTGCGGACTACACTGTTGCCGAACTATGGACTCAGCGCACAGTTAAAGGGAGAAGTAGTAGGTATATATAAGGGAAGAAGACTCTTTACAAAATGACTATAAATGTATATTCCAACCGGAGATAGATACTAAGAACTGCAAAAATATACTACAGTGGAGTTTATTCTTTAAATCTAGCATGGATAATCGTATGATGTATATGATGATGATCATACTTATTTTCACCGTTGTCGTCGGTTATGCCTGCATTCCTACACCATTTGAAGATTTTTTAACCTTGCTTCGTATCATTTGACCTTTGTTCACAGATTACTTGACAGAATTTGATGGTGAGATGGTCGTGTAAGCGGCCCATTGTGCGTCAATCATTCGTTCTATATAAATTTGTAATCTTTAGATAAAAATATATATAAGAACTAGCTGACCCAGCATATGTTGTTTTGCTATATAGGCAAATAAAAATTGCCCGTGTGCGAGTCGGACTCACACACGAAGGGTTCCGTACCATTAGCTATCCAACATTATATTTTAAAATTTTTTTGTTCTAACGTGCGCGAGTCCGACTCGCACTTGGCCAACTTTTTGTATTGGCTGTAATAGCGGCAACAGAAATACATCATGTGTGAAAATTTCAACTGTCTAGCTATCACCGTTCTTGAGATACAGCCTGGTGACAGACGGACGGACGGACGGATGGACGGACAGCGAAGTCTCAGTAATAGTGTCCCGTTTTTACCCTTTGGGTACGGAACCCTAAAAATGGAAAAATAATAATATACCTATTAGAAAAATAGTTTACGTTATTTTCTTAGACCTACTGAATATACACCCAAAATTTCATAGGAATCGGGCCAATCGTTTCGGAAGAGTTTTGTTACAAACACGAGATAGATAGGTATAAACATCTCATATGATACGAGAATTTTATATATTAGAACATGTTTCTCATGCTTGATAAATAAACAACAAATAAACTATAGCAAACTTCTAATCCATATCAATTATCTTCTGATTCATGAAATATCTGCTTACATTGAGATATACAAAATCAATACTTGCCTAGGAATGAAGTGGCTAGGTATTTTAGTTCTTATCGCCGTTGCATAATTGTTTCTTTTCTGTTTTATTATTACTGATAAGGCGTTACATAATTTCACAATATGGGTAGAGAATGACTCAGAGTTATGTTATATGGCTATGCCATTAGTTAATTGGAGTAAACTATATAGATGACTCATTTCATTATGTATTACGACTAGTCGAATGTCACGTCATCGGCTATATATCAGCGGGATCATCGCGGTTGTCAATAACGGGACGATTTGATGGTTTTTTGGGTTCCGAGACAGAAAACGGGGCTGCCACAGGCAGAGTGCGTAGCAAGCACTCGACAAAAGTCCGATAGTTTTTTTTTTATCGTTGATAGGTAAGCCTTTGACCACAATCTCAAGTGATGGTAAGTGATGATGTGGTCGAAGGTGTTAACAGGCTTAACCTAGAATTACTCTGGGTCTCAAGGACGGCTGCCGGAACACACCGTTAGGTGCTTGGCAACAGATTCGGAAAATCTGTCGCCAAGCACCTAACGGTGTGTTCCGGCAGCGGTCCTTGAGAGCCAGTGAAATTACAGGCACAACTGTCTCAAGGTGACGGGCGCAGTGCATTTCGTGACTTGTGATGAAATGCAACTGTTATAGGCAGAGTAGACCACTTAACATCAGGTGGGCCTCGAGCTTGTTCCGTCACAATAACATAAAAAACAAAAAAAAAACAATCTCAAGCATTAATTTGTATACACATAACTATTACAATTTCAGGTGTTATAAAATGATAGGTCATTATATTCAACCTGCAGGCTAGCATACGTATATTATTATTTATGACTGGGTGCCTGGGTTAAATTGTATTATTATAAAGTGTATAAAACACAGGTACATTCAGATATTCTGTTATGCTATAAAACTATTGTGTAATAACCACTTGTGCAATCTGGTTTATTAAAGTTATTTCCGGTAAAAAAGTTTTATGTTTTCAGGTAATTTGTTATAAACGATTATAGCCATGATAAAGAAACGTTTCTACATAAATAACTTTCAGGCATCGAGTCCGATATAATAAGTTATACATAGCCCTTTTATGTCTTGATAGAACATCACTTCGATTCAGAAAATAACTGAGATATTAACAAAATACATTAATGCCAAACCACACACGTGGTTGTCCCTGACATGTTTCGGTCCCTGTGATCACTATCACCGTACACACATTGATAGCTAATGATGCAATCAAGGAAGGTACACAAGCTTAATCAAGAATACGTATTAGCTCTCAAAGAAAGCCTACCATTAGATGCTTGGCGACAGATTTCACTGAACATGCGAGCAAAATATTCTACTACTATGCGATGACTCTAGAACCGGAGGCGGTTATTCGAATGCTAAATCCCTTTTCCAACAGGCAAGATAATGATCAGAAGCTATCAAGACCTAATAGATGATATTGTGAGACTCACCTGGTAAGGCAAAAGACTCCCGTAGTCGAGAAACTGCACTTGTCTGTCGTGCAGGAATTCGACCGGCTGCGCATCCACCTGCAGGGGCAGGTCTGCCGCCAGCGGGGTGAAAGTCTGTAAACAACACAAACAACGATAAAATATTTTGTGTACATAGAAAGTATATTTAATAAACATTATGTGGAAGTGTATTTTCTTTTCAGGGCTAGTAAAATTATATTACATTTTACATGAGCCATTTATTGAAACGGATTTTATTTGGCTTTTATAAAATATGGGAAGGCGACATCTGTCAGTAGCTCAATGCAACTTGTGTACAAGTACCTACACCGATCTTACCCTCTATCAAATTTTGAGCTTTATAGAGAAACGTTCTGTACTTACCAGTGCGGGCCATTTTACTTCTTTTCCCTCAGCACTTCTGGGGGCCCACACAAGAGTCCGTTCTACCAAAAACACTCTGAATGTTCTACGGGAATAAACTGCAACCCACTCGCGCCTTTGCCAATCGACACCATCATATTCCACTAACACCTGAAACAAAGAAAAAGGAATTATTAATAAAAAATTAAATGATTTTGTATACTATATTTATAATACAATGAAATTAATACACTAACATGTTAAAAGTTTTTAATTATGACTAGCCGTAGAAAACAACTATCGCCCTCTGTGAACGAGTGGCAGAACTACGAAGACCATAACATTGCCAACTACGACCTTTCGAGTTGCAATGCGTTCTTCACGAGGTGGCGCTACTAGTTCGACAAAATCTTATATCGATTCACAGCCGCAGAGCGACCCCGCCCACACGCCCAGGCAATTGTGCGAAAAGGAAATAGTTTCTGAAAGAGACAACAACAATAACAAATCAACTTTCTATGCAATGTGCAACGCACTTCACGTTAGTGATGCTAGGATTGTTTGGTTGTATTTTGTTACTTATATACCTAGCTACAGTTACCGCCGCGTTTTTTGTAAGTTTTGATTTTGCTCCGGTTAGTTTGAATTTTCTTTCATTCAGCAAACATATTGAAATCATAGAAAACATTATTTGTCTACATTCATTTTCATATTCTTCGGGCCTTATTCCACTGTAAGTTAAGTCGGGAACTTGTATAATTTTCTTCCCTTTGTTCTTTTGCTGGAAGCCTCTCTACTGCACTTTTCGCACACTCATATATCTTACACACTATTTTCTGTTCTGAGTAAAGTAGGTCTTCGAAAAAAATATGCTCAAACAACTTCTATCCCATTTTAATGAGCATAATATATTGAATGAGAATCAGTTTGGTTTCACAAAGAGCAGATCCACAACAGATGCAGGTGCTCAATTGATGTCACATATACTTGAAGCCTGGGAGAGTTCACAGGATGCTATTGCCGTATTCTGTGACCTTTCTAAGGCATTCGACTGTATAGAGCACCGCACTCTGATTCGAAAATTCTCACATTATAGTATTCGTGGAAAAGCTCTAGTATCGCTAAAATAAGTATGGAAAAAATCGAAAATTATTGAACTAAATTTGTTTTACCATTTTTTAGATATTAATATTTGTTTTGATATTTAATAAATAAGAATGACATATGCACCCATATTTTTTTTATTGGCTAGCAATGCTAATAAAATGCATAAAGTATTAAAAGATACTGCCTTCAATTACCGATAAACTAAAGTGTGTAAAATGGGGCGAACCTATAGGCCTGGCGAGAGTTCGTGCTACTGATGAGAATTTTCTAAAAGGACATCAAGCTATTGGAGAGTACTATGGAGATATATTCCTAAATATGATTACAGCGTGCTAGGCGAAAATCATATTTTACAAATTATTGGAGCATTAAATTTTAAAATCATTTTTTTTTATTCCCGCTCGCAGCATATTATTTTGTGCTCCAATTATTTGTAAAATATACTATGGAGATACTTGAGACAGTTAACAAATCACTCCGGCAGCTCTAAATTATAAAAATATCTACGATAATTTGTAAGTATCGTATGTGTGTATGTAAGATTTTAACGGCCGCTTGCTTTCATGAGAGATAGATCTTATACAGTCTTATCTGTCAGACAGGCTATAGAAGGTTAGAATAAATGGCAATACTTCTTCTGGGTCTCTGGTAAGAATAGAAGTAGGTACCGCAAGGATTAATTTTAGGACCCTTTCTGTTTCTAGCGTATATAAATGATCTGCTTTACATGGTTAAAAATTTCTGCGATATAGTTTTATTCACAGATGATACCTCCCTGATTTTTAAAGTAGATCGGAAAGATAGTGAATTTATTCATGTAAATAATGTGTTATCTATGATCTCTAAGTCGCGGCTAATAATCTTCTCTTAAATTCAAAATAGACCAAATGTTTAAAGTTTTCTTTACCAAATGTTACTTATGTTGAACCAAACATTAAGCTTGGCCTAGATAAACTCTCTTTTGACAATGCGACAGTCTTCCTGGGAATCAAAATGGATTCAACTTTACAGTGGAATCCACATATACATGATCTATCCGGAAGACTTAGTTCTGCTGCATTTGCAGTCCGTAAGATAAGACAGCTAACAGACGTAACTACTGCTAGGCTCGTTTATTTCGCGTACTTCCACAGTATTATATCATATGGTGTATTGCTGTGGGGAGCTGCTGCTGAGATAGAGACAATCTTTATCTTACAAAAGCGTGCAATTCGAGCCTTATATGAAATGGATCCTAGGGAATCTTTGAGAGATCTTTTTAAGGAAATTGATATTTTAACTTTACCAAGTCTGTATATATTTGAAAATATTATGTAAAATTTGAGCAAATTTAAATCAAACAGTGACAATCACGATTATAACACTAGGAATAAAGATAAAATAGCGGTGCCAGGTTTTGGATTAGCAAAGACAAATAAAAGGTCCTTCTTAGGCAATCGTGTGCGGTTTTATAATAAATTACCCAAACATATTACAACACTCACAGAAAGAAAATTCAAGTTGCACGTGAAGAACATTTTGATAAAGAAATCTTACCACACAGTTTGTGATTACTTAAACGACAAAAATGCTTGGACTGGTTCGCCTCTGCTAAGCTAGCGCCTGTCACCTCAGTGATTTGAAAAAAAATCTTAGCTGTCACCTACGTAATGTAATTAAATATTGTAATAATTTTACTATATAGTATGAACTTAACACATTGTCAAAAAAACGTTTAAAAGAATGGCCCCGAGTTTCTTGCCCGTTCTTCTCGCAGTGGCTCTATAATTTTTGTTTGCTGAACGTGGCAGTACAATGTAGTATATTTAAATATTAATTTTTTTTAATTGACCTTCATAAGAGCGTCGTAGACGCCTAAATTGAATAAATGATTTTGACTTTGACTTTAAACTGCACTGTAGAACACATGTTGTACGGATTCGAGCCAACCCCATCTAGTGTAGGATACGAACAGGAAGAAGTGAAGGTAATACGAGTATCAAAGCAACAAAAGAAAGACATAAATTTATGATAAAATATGTAGGCAAGTAGGTAGGTACCTTCTACCACAGAATAAAAAAGACTAGGTACTACACATATGTACTGTACCTATTATATACTCAGACCGAATAAAAAAACTTTTTATTTGGTCTGAGTATAAATGTTCATAATATAGGTATATATCCCTGTAGGTTTTGCATGGTGGAAGGGCATTTTGTGTATGCCCGCCTGGCTAGCGACCACCCTCAAGTAGAAAATCTGTCGCCAAGCACCTAACGGTGTGTTCCGGCAGCTGTCCTTGAGAGCCAGAGTAATTTTGAGAGCCAGAGTAATTCTAGGTTAAGCCTGCTAACACCTTCGACCACATCATCACTTACCATCACGTGAGATTGTAGTCAAAGGCTTACCTATCAGCAATAAAAAAAAAAAAAAAAAAAGGTATCTCAATGCATCCATGCTGTTGATTCCAGGGCAAATTAGGTATGTCGTGCCAGAATTTGTCCTAGTTTCCGAAGCCCTACTCATTAGCTATTACGGCCTTGACACAGACCTATTCTGTGGCAACAGTCATAATGGAAACACTTTGTATGTATGCACACAAATATTAATTAATATAGCTACGAGTAAGTATTCGCCCCCACATGCTTACTTGTTTATTCTATACTAGCTTACCGGGCGCGGCTCCGCCCGCGCGTATGTCAGTTATCGCGCTATCCTATGTTTTTTCCCGGGTCTCAAACTATTTCCATACCAAATTTCATTCAAATCGTTCCAGTACTGAATAGTACTGATAAGATATCGTAAGGCCCCATTAACACATAACACGAATATTGTGAGAAACTTTATTTAATTTAGGCTGGGTTACACCATCATATTCTACCCTCGGGAAAGTTTTAACAAATGTTCAATAACTGTCCAAATTCATATGCTGTGCTTGGTAGACGGCAATATGCTTGCCCTCTTTTATTTGGTAGTTACGCAAATCTGGCGAAACATGTGTGTTTAATTCTGATTACCTCGAGGCTATAGAAGCGTGTAAATATTACAGAAAAACCTTTTCTAAAGGTTTTATTATTCATTCGAAATCTGCTTGCGAATGCTTTGTACCCCCGCTAGAGTGGAAAAGGTTTTAAAAATTCGAACCTTTAGAAATAGTTAACAAACTTTACTTTAAAATTATAAAAAATAGGTTCCCTGGGTTATAACTCTCTGGTGCCTCTCGAAGGTTAGAAGATTCTTATCAAATGGTGATCTTGGGTAAGTACATTTTTTTAACAAAAAATGGAACCGACTGCAACACCCAAAAGTGTAAAATGAAATGAAAAATGAAATGTATTTATTTGTAAGAAACACGGTAATCACATATTATTCTGGTCAAATTTCAAATTAATTGTGTACAAACACATTATACAATATAAATCACATTTTGAGAGATAAAATTAAAATCGGATAAGAAAAAGAAAACAGATTCATCAAAATTACACTACTATTAAATTGCTTACTTAATTATTTTTTAACAATGTCTATGTAATATTATATAATGTGAGTGAAATAACTTGTTGAAGGCGGTACCATGATATTTCAAAAGTACCTATTATCATAATATTGATACCGAGTTCGACAAGTTATTTCACACTTTTGGGTGTTGAAGTTGGTTCCATTTTTTAGTTAAAAAATTTTTGTTCACTAGCGTGGGAAATGCCTTTCACCCGACAGGTCCATATAAAAATATTAAACATATTATTACTAATTGTAGAAATTTTATCGCCGCGGCATGATTTTGAGATGAGATGCCAATATAAAATGACCGAAAATCTAGCGTACAAAACTATATGGGCCAACCTTTGGCTCTATATACTGGATGTATTTATTTCAACAAATGTTATTCAAAATGGTTATGAACTAAGCTATGCTTCTACGGAAATAATTTTGGGGATCTCTGCTTGCGAATGCTTTGTACCCCCGCTAGAGTGGAAAAGGTTTTAAAAATTCGAACCTTTAGAAATAGTTAACAAACTTTACTTTAAAATTATAAAAAATAGGTTCCCTGGGTTATAACTCTCTGGTGCCTCTCGAAGGTTAGAAGATTCTTATCAAATGGTGATCTTGGGTAAGTACATTTTTTTAACAAAAAATGGAACCGACTGCAACACCCAAAAGTGTAAAATGAAATGAAAAATGAAATGTATTTATTTGTAAGAAACACGGTAATCACATATTATTCTGGTCAAATTTCAAATTAATTGTGTACAAACACATTATACAATATAAATCACATTTTGAGAGATAAAATTAAAATCGGATAAGAAAAAGAAAACAGATTCATCAAAATTACACTACTATTAAATTGCTTACTTAATTATTTTTTAACAATGTCTATGTAATATTATATAATGTGAGTGAAATAACTTGTTGAAGGCGGTACCATGATATTTCAAAAGTACCTATTATCATAATATTGATACCGAGTTCGACAAGTTATTTCACACTTTTGGGTGTTGAAGTTGGTTCCATTTTTTAGTTAAAAAATTTTTGTTCACTAGCGTGGGAAATGCCTTTCACCCGACAGGTCCATATAAAAATATTAAACATATTATTACTAATTGTAGAAATTTTATCGCCGCGGCATGATTTTGAGATGAGATGCCAATATAAAATGACCGAAAATCTAGCGTACAAAACTATATGGGCCAACCTTTGGCTCTATATACTGGATGTATTTATTTCAACAAATGTTATTCAAAATGGTTATGAACTAAGCTATGCTTCTACGGAAATAATTTTGGGGATCTCTGCTTGCGAATGCTTTGTACCCCCGCTAGAGTGGAAAAGGTTTTAAAAATTCGAACCTTTAGAAATAGTTAACAAACTTTACTTTAACATTATAAAAAATAGGTTCCCTGGGTTGTAACTCTCTGGTGCCTCTCGAAGGTTAGAAGATTCTTATCAAATGGTGATCTTGGGTAAGTACATTTTTTTAACAAAAAATGGAACCGACTGCAACACCCAAAAGTGTAAAATGAAATGAAAAATGAAATGTATTTATTTGTAAGAAACACGGTAATCACATATTATTCTGGTCAAATTTCAAATTAATTGTGTACAAACACATTATACAATATAAATCACATTTTGAGAGATAAAATTAAAATCGGATAAGAAAAAGAAAACAGATTCATCAAAATTACACTACTATTAAATTGCTTACTTAATTATTTTTTAACAATGTCTATGTAATATTATATAATGTGAGTGAAATAACTTGTTGAAGGCGGTACCATGATATTTCAAAAGTACCTATTATCATAATATTGATACCGAGTTCGACAAGTTATTTCACACTTTTGGGTGTTAAAGTTGGTTCCATTTTTTAGTTAAAAAATTTTTGTTCACTAGCGTGGGAAATGCCTTTCACCCGACAGGTCCATATAAAAATATTAAACATATTATTACTAATTGTAGAAATTTTATCGCCGCGGCATGATTTTGAGATGAGATGCCAATATAAAATGACCGAAAATCTAGCGTACAAAACTATATGGGCCAACCTTTGGCTCTATATACTGGATGTATTTATTTCAACAAATGTTATTCAAAATGGTTATGAACTAAGCTATGCTTCTACGGAAATAATTTTGGGGATTTCATTCTTTATTAGTCGTTTATTTACGTCTGGATTTCCGTTAAAATTTACGATATTACACGGATGTTTCGAGGCTTATAAATTTCAAGTAATTTTTTTTACAAATGTGAAACAACACAAGCCTAGGTAGTAAAGAGATAAATCGATGTTATGCTTAGTTCTGGACATAAAACCTATAATGAGGGAGTGGCCACCCTTCGACGTTTGTATGGAGAAATGACCGGCCGGTTCTATTTCTATTGCACCAAGCAGTTTCCTTCTTGTAATGAGATTCAATATTGTGTGTAACGCTCGTCTGCAAAGTTATTTTGCATCTCGTACCTTTGCAACCCTCGTTTCTGTAAGATCCCACTTCGCTCACGGTTCAATTCTAAGTCCTTCGCTTGCTTATCAAGTTATTGTGCAAGTCTGTAATCTCACTAAAGCGAGGAAAATGCTAGGAGCAACAGAAATAGTAAACAAAATAGTATGATAAGTGTGTTTATTTATATTAGAAATAATTATAACTTGTTGAAGTCGTTACCATGATAGTTCAAAAGTACCTATTATCACAATATTGTGCGCATGATACCGACTTAAAAAAGTTATTTCACACTTTTTATTGACATTTGCTACTTACGCGATCTATTGTCAACGACTATAATCATCAAAATAGTAAAATTCAAATAATGGAGTGTAACTCAAAAACGGCTTGCGTGATGAAATACGAATTGAGAACCCACCTCCTCTTTCCGTTGTTGATTAAAAAAATTTTACCAAAAAATGGAACCGATTTCAACACCCAAAAGTATGAAATAACTTGTTGAAGTTGTTACCATGATAGTTCAAAAGTACCTATTATCACAAAATTGTGCACATGGTACCGACTTCGACAAGTTATTTCATACTTTTGGGTGTTGAAGTCGGTTCCATTTTTTGGTAAATAATTTTTTTCAGTCTTTTTAGTGACCCTTGCGACTTACGGGATCGATTCTCATTCATTGTCAACAACTACTTATATATCATCAAAATAGGTGAATATTTTTCAGTTGTTGGAGCGTAACTCAAAAATGCCGTGACCGATTTTGATGAAATTTAAAATGGGACCAAACTACAAGCATCAGCATCATTTCAATCAAAAAAAGAATTTTCAAAATCGGTTCACCCAGTCAAGAGTTCTGAGGTAACAATCATAAAAAAAAAACTGACGAATGAGAACCTCCTCCTTTTTTGGAAGTCGGTTAAAAAAGGACTTTTGCATGGAGATTTCAAACGACAAATAAAACTTTATTTTTATATTAATTTCTTCAGGCATTTATATCCTCGGAATAATCACTAATGATGAATAAACAACCACTTTCGCCATAACCATTGCAGAAATAACAGTTATTTCCACCTCACAAATATTTATCTGAGTCATCACTTCGCTCCGTTGATAAAAAATATACATTTAACAGGTATACGTTACGTACATACACAACAGAAATGGTAATTGGATGGACACTGACACGACGCAAGAACTCATTACTCTCAAGTCTTGACTTGGCTGGCAGAGGTCCAAGGAAAACAGCATTATAAGATTTATAAGATGACTGTTGGTGCGAGGGTTAGTTACTTTACATACATGTACGAGTATATGTATACACTTATCTACTGTTTCTATATCAAGCATCTCGTAGCTATCTATGTTGGGAATTAGTACGCGCAACGCCGGATTTTGATGCAGTGATGGCTCAGTGGCATTGGCTATGGACTGCCGCGGTCCATGGTTCGAATCCCGCCGCGGGCTTGAGTTCAAGCAGCAGCCTTTGAGAGCCATCGAAATTACAGTTACATGACTTCACATGACTATGTCTCAAGGTGACGGGCGCAGTGAAATTCGCGACTTGTGACGAAATGCATCTGTTATAGGCAGATAGTCCACTTAACATCAGGTGGACCTTGAGCATAGGACATATAATAATACTTATCGAGCTTGTTCCGTCACAATAACTTAAAAAAAAAACACATTCATATTCCTGATCGTAGTCCCTATATATGTAAGTTCCTAACCTATAAACTTTGCTAGTTCTACAACTTTGCAAACAAGAACGATCTTTTTGCTGTTCCTACAGTGTTCTTTGATGTATGTAAACTAGCAGAAATGATAACTTTCTGTGAGGTTAGTTATACTTGTGTGTGTTCCAGCAGCTGACCTTGAGAGCCAGTAACTCTAGGATGTCCTGAATCTTCGACAACATGAACGGGTGAGACGGTGGTGAAAAGATGGCGTAAAAGCAATACAATAAAAACATCCAAAAATCTCCACAAAATCTTCAGCTGCAAGTCTGGGAGACGCGTATTCGAGGCGAAAGTTTGCTGCTGACCACAATCTCACCTGAAGGTAAGTGATGATGTGGAGGTGTTAACAGGCTTAACCTAGAATTACTGGCATTGGCAAAATGCCCTTCCACTAACTCATGCCCGCGGCGGAAATAGAACCATGAACCTGCTGTGTGGCAGTCCATAGCCAATGCCACTGAGCCGTCACTGCCTCAAAAATACAAGGATTTAAATTGATTAGTATAGGCAATGATTGGGAATTCCAACTTTCTGGACCTGAAGGGGTCCCTCTAAACTTTGTCATAAGACAATGCCTACGATCATCATCGACTCGAGCGATAAGTGCTGAAACAAGATCATCAAGCCAAGATATGGGGTAAGTGAGGCCTAGCAACGATAGATCAAACAAAATTTTCTGTGGTTATTTACAATCAGAGATGATAAAATTACCACGTGACATAATACCGTTGGAAAACTTTCAACTTCCTCATTCCGCACCTGCAGCTATTATGTCATGGATGGCACAGTTATTTATGGAAACAGATACCCTACATCCTTACTTGTTCTTAAAGAAGTGTAAAGGTAGCAAGAAAGTAAAAAGTTATATTGTAAATCGCGTGTTTGTTAATGTTCAATTCAAACCCACAATTAGTGATACTCTGCAATATTCTGCATGTAAGCCATCCCTTACAAAATATAGATGTTTCAGATCGTACTTGTATTAGTTGGAGATTCCAAATAAGCAAATTTTGGAATCAGTTCAATTAAGGAAGAAGAAGAGAAAATCAAAAGTGAAGCATACAATTCTGCCAATTTTATGTAAGACATTACTCACTAATGCAAACGTATCCAAATTCTGCCAATTTTATCCTCATTCACGACGCAGAATAAATAAATAAAAAATGTCTACTCGCGTATTAAAACACTGCAAAAACAGAACATATTCAGTGGAAAAAAGTTATGCGGAATGAATTTTCACGCGTGTATTGAATTTAATGTTATTTCTTTATACATTATTATATATTTATTATTATTATAGATAGTGCAATCATAAAGTGTTGCCAGATATACATTATTAGGTTATTTCCAAAAGTGTCCAGTTATTAAAAGTCGATTAGCGTAGCAGTAATGTCATCATATTACATACTTTAACTAAACAAGCTTATGTTTATTAAGAAAATCTAAGACGCTATTGTATCTTATAGCGGAAATAACTATAACTAGTAAATAATTTGGTAATTAAAAAAAAAACAATCAAAACTGGGCGTCCTTGCTGCTTGCCTCCTATATAGGTACGTAAATCAAGAATTTTTTGAGGTCGGTGTCAGGCCCTAAATAATCAGCAATAAGTCCTATACAGACACCGACCTCAAAAATGGGTTACGTAATATACTATACTTATATAATTAGTATTTTGCCTTGGATCAAAAGAAAGATCAGACGGGCGTCAGAGGACGTCCTGTACTGTTTCCAAACTGAAGACGAATAACAAATTGTACTCCGATTAAAATAGCCAAACCAAACTCGTTATAGATATCATCTACGCATGACAGAAGTGTTAAAATATTAGCAATAAATGAAAGTTGTCCCAATTCTGTCGTCTCCCGCTGAGATACGTTACGGCTCAAGACAAGATGCGGGAGGTGCTGTCTGAAGTTATGATAAACGTATATTTATCTATTTACGTTTTCTTCTGTGGGTTTTCTTTTACATGATTACGTCTGCTGATCGTAGGCAAGTAAAAAACGTGAATGATCACCTGAGCTCAAGGCCGCACTTCGAAAAGTACATGGAATTATATTAATAGGACACATTGGATCATGTCTGAGTAGGACGGTCAAGTGAATTAAGTAAATGTCAAGGGCACTATCAGTACATGTATATATGTGGGAGCCAATGTTAAAATATTCGAAGAGTGCATCAATAATTGAAATTCATTATAGTTTACAATTTTATTATAATAGTTAAACATCCATAATATACTATTTACATCTTATAAACATTGATCTAAACAAGTCAATAAATGATTAGCTACAATAATCCTTAATATAAGAATAAGTAATCAAACTTATCATACCTGACGCTTGGAGGGACAGTTCAGAGCACTTGATAGTGCCGTGCCCGTAGCTGGACAACTTCTGATCTGTCGATAACTCGTGTGGCCGTATTTATACCAGAGCCGGTCTCGTCAGTAGTCAACGAATAGTCAACTGAACAACTTTTGAGGCAGGTTAACAGAGAGAATACCACAAATAGTCAGTTGCACGTCTTTTAACACAGACCTTAGTCATAGAGAATAAACTCACTACAGAGTACTTAACATAAAATACAAACACAGATAATAATAATGTTTGAAAATAACGTGAGTTGACGTTGTATCTCCCACACGGCCATTCTGACGAGCAGCCTTTGGCTCGCGAAAAACAGACAAATAATAATTCTCAATGCTTTACACATCATTTGAAATTCATGAACAAGGTTCAAATAAAATAACCTCCAAATATTAAATTACAACATGGTTTTAGAAATATAAGTCAAAACACATGACAATGAGATACCTGCCAAATCACATGGCAGCTGTCAAATCACATGACAATGATATACCTGCCAAATCACATGGCAGTTGTCAAATCACATGACAATTAGATACCCGCCAAATCACATGGCTATTGTCAAATCGCATGACAATTAGATACCTGCCAAATCACATGACAATTAGATACCTGCCAAATCACATGGCTATTTGTCAAATCACATGACAATTAGATACCTGCCAAATCACATGGCTATTTGTCAAATCACATGACAATTAGATACCTGCCAAATCACAAGGCAGTTGTCAAATCACATGACAATAAGATAGAATTTCGCCAAGTCACATGGCCTCGAGATGAGATATCTGCCAAATCACAAGGCATGTCAAGTCACATGACAATCTCATCTCGATTTTGTTTATTAAATTTTGATGCGATTTTAAAGAATATTAGTATTCGTTGGCCAGACGCACACTAAATCCCGACCAATCGCCTCAAAATGTCATTAATTATTTGTAAATCATATCGCACGAATTTGATACAAAGAGTCAATTCTTATCCCATACCTCGGGTAACAACGTGAAAGTTAAAATCAGACACGTAAAATTAATTTTCACAGTTTTTACAAAAATCTTTATAGACTTTTACAGTGTATCTATCGTTATCGTTTACTGAATTATGTTCTGACGCAAGAACCTCTGCACAAATGTTGAGCTTGTTGATTGCTCGTGGATATTGCTTGACCAACACAATATCGCCAATTTTAAAAGGTACTATCTTGGCTGTGGTCTTATCGAAATCGTTTATACTCGTTCGTCCATCCTTTCCTTGGACTCTTGGCTTTAAGGCTCGGAAATTACGAAATAGTGCCAACATGATATGGAAAATCTCATAAACCAGGTACCGGATGGTACTGCAATTTAAATACACGATACTCAAGGATATAAGTAATACTTTCATCGATTTCAAAACATGTTTCCTAATAATTGGCTCGATAGAAAAAAATCTCAAAAACACCTCTGAAAATAGAGGATTCCTACTTTTTCCGCCAGATTTTAGTGTATTAAAATTTGTTTTTTTTTTCTAAAATATTGATTTTTTAAGTACAATAAATTTCATTGATTATTTTAATCCAAAAAAAGCACAGTTAATGCGTACTGAGCCTGTTTACAAAATGTCACATACGCCCTTTCATTCCGAGAAGCGTTAACATCATGTCGCACTATTTACTCCAGCGATCTACGTATATTGCTATCATCCTCGCTCATATCGCGGTCAGCCGCGTCATGCGTCGGACCTGTGTCACTTTTCTCGGCGATCTCAATTAAAATAAAACATGGGTAAAATTATAAATAAACGCTTTGGGAATGCAAAAAATCGTCAAAAACGCATGATGGACATAATAAGGTAAGCATCTATGGCTTCCTTTCTCCATGTACCTATGTATATATCTCTTATATTAATGAAATTATGATATGATTGTGAACCCTAACGCAATATAAAAAACACTTCAAACATTTTACAAGACATAGGTACAACTTTAGCTACCTAAAATAATTATTATAAGCAATATTCAGAATTTTTCGTAATGAATGTGTTGTAATTATTTTAGATGGATCATGATTAATTTATACAGTTTCTGACAATAAGGCACACAGGTTATGTACATAATTTTCGACAAATCAATCGTCGTTCAAATAGCGCATAGTAAGTGACATCGCTTCGCAATTGAGAGGCACGTGGATCGAATCCAGCGTAAAGAGATTCTTTTTGTCTAATTTTAATTTTACGACATAATTCTTAATAATACAATAATAATTTTACGTATGTACGTGGACCAATATAATGTGTCTGACAGTAAGGCATAAACGATATGTGTGTAATTTTCGACACCTTGGTCAATGATTGTATAGTGTGTAACTACTGAAGTCGAATCAGAAGATCGAGTACCGTGGATCAAATCTCACATACCTAGATTCTTTTTGGTGACTTTTTTATTTGTATTACTTTTTATTTGATACGTATTATATTTACGTATAATTAAGTTTTCTGACGCGTATTCAATTTACGATTACAATGCTTGCAAATTTATTAGGTATTTCGAGTTTCCATGTTTTCATATAATTAGAGAGTTTAGTATATCTAATGAACGTGAACATTAAATAGGTACTACCTAATCTAGCTACCTGAACACGTTTTTTCATAGATCTCGAAAAAGTATGTCTTGGATGGACACGAGTTGCCACAGCGTAATAGTTACAGTAGAACAACATTTTCAATTTACTACAAAGCTATGTTGAGTAAACACCGTCCTTCTGTCCACTACTATAGAAAACACAAACTTTCATACATGGAAAGTTATTGAAATATTCATGGTATTATCGAGTACGTAATATATTAGTACATATAAATTAGTAGTAAAAAGATGGCCGTAAACGTTTGATGCGATAGAGATAATGAAATTCTGAAATGAAAACTTAATACAAAAAGATGAAGCCTAAGCTTCTGCTTTAGAATGAGACTTTCCATGGTTTTCTTGAATAGCATAAGAATTAAGAACTGACTAAAAGAAAATGAAATAATTAGCACCATACCAATACTTACGTAAGAACATCGAGTAAGGTGCATTATAGAGGACTTAACTATAACGCCCTTAATAACTAAAGTGTAGCGGATATACTACCAAAGAGAGTATTCCCCAGGACGTTTTGGTGTTAAGGGGCGGCCGGTAATTCAACAAAAGTTAAAATTATACACATTATAGCCATTATGTTTTTAAATGTTACATCTTCTGTGTTGTATAAACAACATATGGTAGCCATATAAACAACCCCATATATTGGATAGGAGGATGCTTCTTGGTTATTGATACTATCCCATAACTTACTTACCAATAAAATTCTTACCCCCGGTTTCTGAAACGCAAATCAGCGACAAATTATTTTAAATACTTGTTAATCCATTGTCATACGCAGATTGGGTTTCTAAAAACTTCATGTGACTGTTTGTCAACACTAATGTCAAATCTCCAATTAATCGACAATTATTTCAATTTTGGGTTTCTGAAAAGCTTTTTGGTACGTTAACGGTTTGTTAAACTGACTAATTCTAATTGCCCAAAATCGACCAATTATTCTAAGATTAACGTGTTGATATCGTAAAAATATATAAAAATAGTTTTAAGCATTCCTACCTACAACGTTTACTCTAATAACTGATAAGATAGAACAAGAACAGAATTATATCAAGTATGATTACTCTAAAAACACATATTGCTATTTTTCATACCGAAGGTACTGGGTAGCACTTCACCACTATCTCGCCTGATGTTAAGTGACGATGCCATCGATGATGCAGCTCGCTTACCCTGAAGATACCTATTCACTCCGGTTTAGAAAACCCCCCCGTAATTAACCAGAAACACAGACTCAGGCAGAGTGTTCCATTCCCTAGCGGTGTGTATGATGAGCGAGTATAGAACAAGAGTCCGATTATAGAACTACGTAAATATATTACTAAAGACTACGTGATTATAGTGTTGCTGCTCATTTGTTACTCAATAGGGTGCTATAACATAACCATAGCAGCCATTAAACAAACCGCAGCTGGGTAGATTGTAATACCAACAAAAGCATTTCCAAGATAAGTAGGTTATGGACCTTCCAAACCCCAACCCTCTTTGAGAAAACACCTTTCGGCTGAGGGCGTTAAGATATGGTTTAAAGCTCTGTTTAGCGCCTGATGTGCGGCTACAACATATTCACGTTGATGTTAGAAGTGGTATTATTTTGTATTGATGCGCAGGAGGTCCATAGTTAGAATCTCGCCGCGGTCTTCCACTTCACCGCATGATGCGAGGGCGGGAGTTTTTAGAATCATTGATAGGCTTGATAGTTGTTGGCCTTCAAGTAGAAAATATATTACCAAGGATCTAATGGTATGTTACGACGGCTGTTCTTGCCTATTCTTCTCTACTGACTTCATCATCATCAGACGTCAATCACTTACCATCAGGTGAGATTATAGTCAAAGCGTAGCCTAGCAGCAATAAAAAATGCCACTCATGATTTTTTTATTTTAATCGATTTTTACGATATAAAGCAACAAGTAAGGGAAGACAAACACGCACATTTTCACGTACGCTAGTGACTTTCACTATCAATAAACTATTACTGACATAATAACTATAAAATTAAAGAGTATTTATAATCATCATGATGGTATTGAGGATAAAGGGATTTTTTTTAATTTAATTTTTTATAGCTGATAGGTAAGCCTTTGACCACAATCTCACGTGATGGTAAGTGATGATGTGGTCGAAGGTGTTAACAGGCTTAACCTAGAATTACTCTGGCTATCAAGGACAGCTGCCGGAACACACCGTTAGGTGCTTGGCGACAGATTTTCTACTTGAGGGTGGTCGCTAGCCAGGCGGGCATTCACAAAATGCCCTTCCACCATGCGGTGAAGCTCAAGCCCGCGGCGGGATTCGAACCATGGACCTGCTGCGCGGCAGTCCATAGCCAAAGCCACTGAGCTATCACTGCTGGATTCATAAAAATTAATGAAATTTGATAATTCCACTAGCGATAACCCATCAATGTTGACATTTTAGGTATTAGAGCGTACACTCGCACGACTGGACTCTGTCAGTTAGAAATCCGAGCGCAAATAGTATTGTTGGATGTGAATGCCCAAATCTGCTTGTATTTTGACAAATAGGAACGCTTCGAACTCCTCTCTCTTGTTGTTTTACGTTTACGATCATCCGTCATATTTAATTGGTAACCATAGTAACGGTGGTGATGCCAAAAATGATTTGGGATTAATTTCATGTCAAAACAGAAGAGACAACGCTATGTGTTAAAAAAAGACAGAACACTAGAGAATGAATGAACTTGAACGACATTTTCAAATTTCATGTTATCATAGATAAACAAGTTTTTTTAATATTGTTAAGTTTGCAATAACGCCTGCTAAGCGAATTACATTACAAAATTACAAATTTATGAGAGAAAAAATTATAGTCATGTGCGGGATTCGAACCCGCGTCCATCCACCCCTTTAGCCGCTCCATCCCATTACGATGATTGAAGAATGAGAGCAAGAATTACAGTTATGAGTCATTGTGTCATGTTAGCTCAATTGGTTAGAGCATACCCCGGCTAAAGGGGTGGATGGACGCGGGTTCGAATCCCGCACATGACTATAATTTTTTCTCTCATAAATTTGTAATTTTGTAATTTTGTAATAGATAAACAAGCATTTTAATCAGGTGTTCTGTAATTTTTCATTAATATGCGTTCCAGAAACCCGTTGAAAGTTAGCGGATTGTTAATTGTGATGGCTTGTTAGATGAATTGAATTTTGACACGCGTACCGAAAACCGGCGATTAATATCGGACACCAAAAATATTATTTGAAAATCAATAAAAGTTTGTTATTTTTCTAGTATAGAAAATGGAGGAGAAGAACGACGCATTGTTGATATACACTATTACACAAAGAGTATATTAAGACAAATCTCGAAACATTCACCTTTCGATTATTTTTTTATTAATATGCAGGGTTATTGGTAAAATGCTAAATCCAGGGAAACCCGGACGGATGGCAGCCCTACTCTCATAGAATGTCCGATTTTATGTCGCACTCCGGTGCATCTTCGCAACATAATCTACCTATACAAGTACATACATCAAGTGACGGCACGGGTGTCGTTTACAAACATAAACGTATCTTTCGTAATCTTTGACAAATACAGTTAATAACAGTAATACCACGGTTTTATAATCGATATGTAATATTGTGGTATTACGTATGAATAGTAATACAAAGTAATACATTTTCAAACAAAATACTTATCTTTCTCCTTGGGTGATTTCAATAATGGTATTATTTTGTTAGAAGTTTTGTTGTTCCACTCATCTACACAATAGCATCCACGAGATGTATTTATTATTATTAACAAATTGAAACAATAACTGTACCTACCTACTACATTCTCCATGTGATTTTTTGTTAGTGAAATCTTAATATGACTTGTAGTAATGACACGAGCAGGTACCCTTGATTGTTAGCGGAAACAAAGCCAGGATCTGAATGAACTACGCTACTTGATAAAAAAAAAACAAAAATTGGAACCGACTCCAACACCCAAAAGTGTGAAATAACTTGTTCAAGTCGGTACCAGTATAGTTCAAAAGTACCTATTATCACAATATTGTGCACGTGGTACTAGTGTTGGACTTCGACAAGTTAATTCACACTTTTTGGTGATGAAGTCATTTCCATTTTTATTTAAAAAAAAAACACTTCTTTTTATGACCCTTGCTACTTACGGGATCGATCTTCATTCATTGTCAACGACTATATCATCAAGATAAGTAAATATTTTTCAGTTATTGGAGTGTATGTCAAAAACGGCTTGACCGATTTTAATGAAATTTAACTGGAACCAAACAACAAGTATCAGCTTTCAAACAATAAAAGATTTTTTTAAATCGATTCACCCAGTCAAATGTTCTGAGGTAACAAACATATAAGAAAAAACAGACGAATTAAGAACCTCCTCCATTTTTTGAAGTCAGTTAAAAATACCCAATAGTATAACCCGCTATTTGTATTTTGATCAGGGGTAAAAAAGTTTTTTTATGATTTTCTGTGTAAATTTTACACAATATACTTGTTTTTGCAATAAATAAACCATCTATTGTGTAACAGCTTACGCCTTGCATCAAAGTAGATACATAGTTCATGTTCATCAAAACCATAGTTCATGTTCATTAAAAATAACATACACAAAAACTGCAAAATCAAACAAGTTGGTAATAATCAAGACTAAACTTGTTCTACTGTAGGTATGGTAAATTTAGGCTCGCGGGAACTATGATCGCAAAGGGTTAACTGTGTCACACTATGATATTTACAGCATACAATCAACTAATGGTTGGTATCATGTATGCATACTAGATGGCGCTTCAGCACACATCACATTCGTGTGTGACAAGATAGTTTCTACTAGTTCTACTAGAGAGCGCTCTAAATTTTTAACCAAATAAAATATTACCGTTGACTTGCGGACGTGGCGCCATGTACACCGCGAAGTAAACACGCGAGGAGAAGTGGGGACAAAATCTAACATCTGGTTTTAGAATTCTGTCCCTTAAGTATCAAGGTCCAAATGTTCAATATCATTTAGCAAAGCAGATATAGTGATAGGTGACTAATTGCAACCCACAAGAAGCTCGAAAGGAGTGTGACCAGTGCTTTTGCCGAAAGTACTATTAATTGTTAGCTGCACTTCACTTCCAGCGTCATCCAACATATTTCGTTATTATTTTCAACAATAGTCAAGCAGTTTGTCAATACTTCCATTATTCGTTCCACCTGACCATTAGCACGACTCATGCCACTTGCCATAAAACACAATTATTTGTGAGGAAAACAAAAACAAAGATCTCAAAACCTAAATAATTTTTCAGCGTATGAGCATAAACCCTTTAAACAAATCACAGTGGCAGTATTTGCAGCCTGATCACAAACGATACGTTTCATTATGCCAAAGGTACAAATCAACCCTTTGAGCAAATCACAGTAGTCTGTAGTTAGATTTTTAACAGGTTTCATTAAGCAACGTGTCACAAAAGCATCTATGAACACAACAGCATATTGCTTGGTAGATTTGTTGACACTCAATTTGCCCGTGGTGTCTTTAAGGACAGTGTGGAAAGGAACTGGAGGTTTGTATTTTGGATGGAGGATAATCTGCCGCGAACCGGATTGATTTTGCATCCTCAACGTATTTACGTGTACATTTGGAAATATTGCGGAACCAAAATTGTTCACTGATATTCTCAAGGGTTTTTCCCAGCCGACATTTTTAGTGAATCGTAATAAATCATAGTGCGCCATCGGTAGCTTTTTGAAATAAAGAAAAAGACACTTAATTTTCTTATCTTTCATCTAAGCAAATATACGATACATTAATCCATTTCATATCTGGCAGCCAAATCCTTTTCAAATGTGATGTCTTCATAAGACTTAATAAAGATTTCAGTTTCAGAACTGTGAGAAATTTCTGCTCTACTAACCATTAACTATAAATTTGTATTTGAAGTTGTCGGGTTGATAGAAAGAGATAGAAAGCCAACTTGGGGTATGCGTTCACCTTTACGGTATTCAATCTCAAAATCAAGTGAATATAAAAATCTCCACCGTTTGTGAATTATACAAAGTAATGTTTTTTTTTTCACAATTCTATTAGCCCATAATTTTTTTTAAACAATAATTTAATCTTATCTATAGAACTGATAACCGTGTGAAACTTGACAGATCGTGTGAGATCAAACAATAACAATAATAATCATCAACCAGAATAAAGAGCTAAGCCGTCTATGTAAATTAGGAAAATTCGTCAATATATGGTTTTAGTCCCACCATATCCAATAAAATGAATCATTTAGCTTACGACTTCGTCATCGATTATGAGAAGTGGAAAATGATCACGGACAGTGTTGCTATTCAATGTTCTAACAACACAAATAAAATATAAATAAATTAATCGCCATTTTTTTTCTTGAAAAGTTGGATCGGACTCACTAAAATGGATTTGCTATCACGTGTGATGTTATTGTCTTTCAAGTCTGTCCAATCAGCTCTTTGACATTTTCACTTTCAGCTGGCGCTAAACGATACGGTCGTATCTTGACAACTTTGTCTGTTGTCACTTGTGATACTACATTGTCGGACTTGAAATTATCATAGTGTGATTCAACTAAGTTTCTTAAGTGACCCTTAGCTTTTAAGTATATAAAGGAGGAGGTAATCAATTCGTCTGGATTTTTTATCGCATCATCTTTAGAACACATCATTATATCGTATAAATCTATCAGGGGCCATGGCCGGCCAGGGTGAAACCAATTTAAAATTTAGGTCCATAATACATAACACCATTCAAATTATTAAATACTACGAATGTAATGAATTATTATTTCCAATCCCTTCCAAAAATAAATCTCAATTGCGACTTTGCCTTTGACTGGATTTCCCACCCTTTCGCGCATTAGAGAGCATTCAGCACCACAATCAAACATGAATAATAATAGTTATAAATTTTGATAGTATTCAAATTTGTTAGGCTTGATCAAAGTGTTAAAGTGGGTAGGCTTAATTTTTAGAGCTATTACTTCTAACGTTTAAAACAATTTTCACAGTTATGTCCCATCATAGGTACTACAGAAACTGCAAGTTGATACAGGGGGTTTTAGTACTATTTACTGGTTTCGTATCTCTAGAAGTGGAAGTGGAATTTGGCGATATGCGTTAATCGAGCGGCAATCGTCCGTGCATGACCTTACTTATGGCACTTATGACTACTTTTGGGTTTGTTGAATAATGATGAGCTTGGCTTAAATGTCTTAGGAACAACGTTGTGATCAGAATCTACACCAGGTCTCTTACGTTTATAGGAATTGAGGCCCTGGATTAACTGTGGCAAATTTTTGGATGCGAGTCGTACTAAATTGGAACGAACACGAAAGTCTGACATACTAGAAATTACTGCTTCCACTAGGCGCAGCTCAGTCATCTGCACACCAATCGCCTTTCGCGCCAACTACCATTTTCTGGTGGGGTACTCCGCTAGGTTGCCGGATTGCACGCTGGTGTACTCCATACAGTCCTCGTAGTAGCACGATTCATCCGAGGATTGGCGATGCAAGGTCAGCGCTGCTCGGATGCAGCTGCTAGTTCTTCCTCAAACTGCTTGTTCTCTGACGCAGCAACTCGATAACATCTATCTTGTGGCTCCTGAAATCATAAACATTCGTAGGCGTAGTTTCTGCTTATCAGATCCCGCTTCTGATGTGGGAGCCAATGTTAAAATATTCGAAGAGTGCATCAATAATTGAAATTCATTATAGTTTACAATTTTATTATAATAGTTAAACATCCATAATATACTATTTACATCTTATAAACATTGATCTAAACAAGTCAATAAATGATTAGCTACAATAATCCTTAATATAAGAATAAGTAATCAAACTTATCATACCTGACGCTTGGAGGGACAGTTCAGAGCACTTGATAGTGCCGTGCCCGTAGCTGGACAACTTCTGATCTGTCGATAACTCGTGTGGCCGTATTTATACCAGAGCCGGTCTCGTCAGTAGTCAACGAATAGTCAACTGAACAACTTTTGAGGCAGGTTAACAGAGAGAATACCACAAATAGTCAGTTGCACGTCTTTTAACACAGACCTTAGTCATAGAGAATAAACTCACTACAGAGTACTTAACATAAAATACAAACACAGATAATAATAATGTTTGAAAATAACGTGAGTTGACGTTGTATCTCCCACATATATACCAAAATGTATTAAGATTATTGAAAACAGTAGAAGCAGATACTTATGGAACAGTATTTACAGCTTACAGCTGCTCCAATAGTACCTGTTTATTACAGTAACATTATGTCTAAAATTGTGATTAATATGTCTAAGTAGGTAGGAATTATATAAATTATTTCAGTCCCGTTGAAAGAGAAAATACAAAGCCCTATTATGAAATCTTTAATACAATACAATTCTTAGTTTTAGGAGTAAAGTACCTGCAGCACAGATTACACAATAATATTGCGAAATAGTGCACGTAAGAAATTAGCGTTTGTTTATGTTTCCACTTTTTTACACGACTGCCCAAAAAAGGAGTGTTATGTGTTCAGGGTTCATCTATGTATGTTTTTGAGTTGCTTTATTCCACCACAACTTCTTAACGGCTTATGAAAGTGGGCTGGAGCATTTGGCCTACCTGTGAGCCTGGAATGGCCATTAGATTGCCTAAATGCTTTCGTTGTGGTAGGTGTAGTGTTGTATTTAGTTTGTAGACATAAAACTTCATGCAAACGTTATTCAGATCTTCCGTATGACCTGAGATTGTGAGCTTCATATAAGATATACTTAAATAACAAAGTGGATAAGTCAATATATGGATAAGTCAGTATATTGACTACAAGCACTCACGTTAACGACGCTAACCCGTTAGCAACTGCAATTTCTCAAATTTTCCGGGAACAATATTTTCAACGAATCATAAATTAGCATGTTTACTCAGGCTGCCCTTTTGTACGAAGATCTGAAGCTGGTTTATTTATTCATTCAATCAGCGCATCTCCATTGCTCGTCGGTACGAGTGTGCCATTATTAGAAACGCTAGTACTAGCGTCAGTAGGTACGTGTAGTACTTTTCAAGGTGGCGAAACTAGGACAAACGCGAGATCTCTGTATCTGCATCATTGAAGTAGGTGACTAACTATACATCTATTATGATTTATTAACTCATTCTGATGGTTGCTAGCGAAGTATTTGTATTTATTGTGATATTTTCTCCTTATTTTACTAACCTAGTATTTTAAAGAGGTTTTGGTTTTTGACTACTTTTTGTTTAATGGACATCAGCCATTTACGCTTTCGTTATAATTTATTTTTAACCGAATTCCATAAAAGGACTAGGTTCTCATGTAACCTCAGAACTCTTGATTGGGTGAACCGATTTAGAAAATGTTTTTTGTTTTGTTTGAAAGCTGAGGCTTGTCAATTGGTCCCATTTAAATTTCATCAAAATCGGTCAATCCGTTTTTGAGTTACACTCCAATAACTGACAAATATTTATCTATCTTGGTGATATAGTCGTTGACAATGAATGACAATCGGTCCCGTAAGTAGCAAGGGTCACTAAAAAGAGTGAAAAAAAAAAACAAAAAATGTGAAATGTCGAATTCGGTACCAAGCACAAAATATTGTGATAATAGGTACTTACTTTTTAACTATCGTGGTACCGAATTCAACAAGTTATTTCACACTTTTGAGTGTTTGGTTACTTTAGAGTCTTAAGTAAACAAAGTCTAAAGTTTAATCTACTTTATGTTTCAATGCACATCAGTCATTTACGCTTTCGTTATGTACACGTAAGTGACGTGTGCACTAGATAGACTATTAATTTTACATATTACTAATTAAAGGATCCACGTAATAATTGGTGACAAAATATACTAATATTAAGTAATTTGTGGTTTAGGTACTATCACAAAAGCCAGCCTACAATAACATTTATAGAATTTTTTGTCTAATGTGCGATAGTTGTAAGTTACAACAGCTACGACTTGTATTATTATAACTAGATAGAGTCTGAAGGAAAATTGTCGCGGATATACCTGAAAAAAAGATTTGTTGCTTGATAGAAAATATGAATCACACTGGACGTAGGTAGGTTCTGGCCTGTTCACTTACAAAGGCGCGCCTATCAGTACTATCATTACTAATATTATAAATGTGAAAGTTACTCTGTCTGTCTGACTGTTACGCTTTCACGCCAAAACTACTGGACCGATTTGAATGAAATATGGTATGGAAATAGTTTGAGAAAAACATAGGATAGTTTTTATCAAACTGCGCAAAAAGATGTTAATGTTTTGCGTGATAACCGACATACGCGCGGGCGGAGCCGCGCCCGGAAAGCTAGTCAATGAGCATGTAGGCAAGCCGCGTTTGCAACGACGCGACGTCTTAGTGTTGGTTACAAAATAAAATAAAAAACAAAATGTAAAATATGATCGCTTGGGTAGATGGTTGCAAGTACACTCAAAAAGTACTTGCAACCATTATTAAGGGTGTACTATACATACACCCTTAATAAATAAATACTTTTTATAATTGGTTCAGAGCTTACGGATATAATAATATGATCATCATCATCATCTTCTTCCTACCGTAACCCATCATGTTGGGATGGTCAAATGTAAACAAAAGCGCTCCACCAGCACATATACTTCTTTTTCAAGTTATCTTGCTTGGATTCGTCATTGCCCTTTAAATAAATTTATTGTGGACAGGAGCCTTTGTTAGTCGAAGTGCGAATTCCGATCATTGAGGAATGTACATGTATCCTATCAGATAAAGATTGCAGATTCATCTCATTCCGGTCTTCTCGTCTGACAGTTCTTTCTTTTCAGCGTGGGGTCTATACCGAACTGAGATACCACCACTTGGACAGTTTTCAACAACCCTATGTTAACCTCGTCCATTGTTTCGCATAAGTCTAGGCATAAGAAGCGATTGTGATCCGATTTGAAAGCCGCCGGGGTTTTAGATTTGGGCAAGGCGAGGGCGTGGACTTGACCAAATGTGACCTTTCAAGTTTGACATAGATATGAATAGAGCCTCTGAAGGTACGGCGATGTCTACTATTCGTCTGTATGCTGTTGATCACTGAGACAGCATCAATAGAATGATAACCTCATGGTCTATCTTGCATGATAAGGTGAAGGAAGTCGTCAAAAGGCAAATCTAAACAGGTTTTTAGAAAGAGTACTACGCCTAAAAGATATGAGTAAAATAAGTAAATACCTAACATTCTAGAGGATCAAATACTATGCCAAATCAGGATTTAAAATTTTTCGCTTTATAATAAACTCATGAATAGTTCTAAAATTTCGCTTAATCAAGTTGTGTGTTTATAATATAGTAAACCGTATCAATACACAACTTATTTCTAATTATTATGCAACAACTACGAGGGTCATTTGAAAAGTTCTTAGCCTAACATGGTTAAAGTCATTGTTTTTTTTTATAACTACCCTCATTTTGTAGTTACATTATTTAGCAACAAGTAAGCACAGTTTAGTTTATTCACAGTAACTCATTGTTCATTTACACGTGATACCGTAAGTCAAGTCAGAGCTATTTTTGAAAATGGATAAAATTGAACATCGTGCAGTGATAAAATACCTGAATTTGAAAGGTTTAACTCCAACAGCTACACATGAAGACATGTTTGCTACTTTGGGTGTGTCCGCTCCTTGGTATGCGGCTGTTAAAAACTGGGTAACAGAGTTTAAACATGGTTGTGAGACCATTCAAGACAAGCCCCGTAGTGGCCGGTCTTCGACTGCTTCCACTGATCAAAACAAAGAAAAAATCTGTGATTTAATTTTATCTGATCGAAGATTGACTGTCGAGGAGATAGCTAAGACTGTAGGCATCTCATCTGAGCGAACACATCATATAATTACTTCTGAACTTGGATTCTCTAAGGTGTCTGCGCGGGGGGTACCGTGACTGCTTTCAGTGGAACAAATCGCAACCGACTCACAACTTCTCGCGACTGTTTAGAGTTATATGAAGCTGACCCAATAGAATTTGTTGAAAGATTTATAACCATGGATGAAACCTGGGTTCACCACAATACACCCGAGACAAAAGAACAGTCGAAACAGTGGAAAAGAGCAGGATCGCCCACCCTAAAGAAGGCAAAGGTGGTTTTATCGGCGGGCAAAGTCATGGCATCCGTTTTTTGGGATGCAAAGGGTATAATTCTCGTGGATTATTTAAAAAAGGGTGAAACAATAAACTCCGATTACTATTGCAACCTGTTGCGTCATTTGAGAGAATAAATCAAAGAAATACGTCCAGGTTTATTGAGAAGAAAAGTTTTGTTTCATCAGGACAATGCGCGCGTTCACACCTCTGTGCTATCCATCAATGTGGCTTCGAACCTGTTACCTCATCCCCCATATTCACTGGATTTAGCACCGTCCGACTTTTATCTGTTCCCAAAGCTGAAAAAATTATTAGGTGGTAAACATTTTTTTACAAATAAAGAGGTCATAGCCGCTGTGGACGCTTATTTTGAGGAGTTAGACGAAGATTTTTTTTAAACGGGTATCGAAGCCTTACCGTGTCGATGGAAAAAGTGTTTTGAGCTCGGAGGAGAGTATGTTGAACAATAAAAATAAACTCAAAATCGTGTGGTTTCATTAAGTATGTTAGGCTAAGAACTTTTCAAATGACCCTCGTATGTGTACCTACCTGAAAGATTTTTCCGTTTATAAAACGCTCGCTTTTATTGCAATTTATTTTTCAAAATTAGCTCACGCTTTCTCTCTGCGACACGAGGGCTCTACGCTCTTTTCCTCAGTCTGCCTTTTCAAAGACTACTTCGTCTTATACCATCAGGCTTATCCACGTCAACTTCCAGTTCCTAGATGGTCCTTTCTCTTAAAATTTTTACATTCATCGCATAGTAACCCGCACCTCTTCGTCCAATAAAGTCACCGCCGCCATCCCATTTGCCTAACTTAGTTTTGTGTTTTTGGCACTTTACATTTTAACAACATTGTAAATAAGGTACTTGCCGAAGTTGCGGAAAAGAAACCCATAACTACGTTTTCACGTAAATCTTTTTCTACTTTAATCTGATAGTAAGTGCTAATGCGGTCGAAGATGCTATTCAGGTTAATCTAGATTTGCTGTCCCTCAAAGACAATAGCCGGAACACACCGTAAGGGGCGTGGCTACAGATTTTCAATTTGACACCCTCAACCTAGCTAGCCAGGAAGCATTCGCAAATTGCCTACTGACGACTTAGCGTGCCCTCCGATGCACGGAAGCGCTGAGTAATAAATGCCACTAGTGGTCACCCTGACCAATCCAAATAATGAACGCTGCGAATCTAGTCCAATGACTAGGGCAAGCTCCGATACGAGAGATCCAAGAGCGTGTCCTAACACGCTCTCTTCGACTTATGATAATCTCATGTCGTCCCCAACTTGCTCAACTACTAACGTAAGTTAAGTGAGATCTTCTCTCAGAGCACATTCACGCACATTGTATTTTTTCAAAATAACAGCTTCAGTAAATCTAAAATTAGGCGTTTGCGGTGGATTGTAGCATAACCCTGAATCTTCACCGTTATCTGGCCTGCTAGCTGGCAGTGTATTTGGCTAGGGCTAAGAATAGAATAGCTGCCAAGGATTAAACAAAGAGTTACCCAAATTTTGTGGAATCACTAATTAAATTTCACGAGAACTGTAACACCTGTAGTGCTTGTAGGCCTAAAATTTGGTATTAATTTTAAGAGGTAGGCTACGTATTATTACATGTAGTTTTTCAAAGCAGTATTTGGTAGTGTCTATATAATTCAAGTAATTATTATAATATTACCTCTCTTCCAAAAAGATGTGTAATAAAAAAATACTGTGCGATTGATCATTACATAAGTATATTAAGATACTAAGTTTAGTACTATTCATTACTATCAACTAATACTATTAGTAAAAACAGGTACGTTCAAATTATCTATACACCTCACATCTCTAACCGAGGCGTGCAAAAACGATGGCGCACTAACGTATTAATATTTAAATGTAATGTTGTGTTAAATATAAACACATACATACATACATTTATAAATTTTAATCTAAAACCCAGCAACAATATTTAATCCTTATTCAGTAATTTCCGTATTGACAGTATCGACACGCGAAGGGGAAGCAGGGCTTCGCGCCTCCTGCCCACTCTTCTGGTTCAGTGGGTCAATGAACTCGGGGCAAGGCAGACGTGAGAGTGAGACGCGCCTGATAGGCAAAACGAACCGTGGACCTGTCGCGCATTGCAAAACAATCTCGAACTGAAACTATGTCTAAGTTATAGCCAGAGCAACAAAGGAGCTAGTAAATGAAGTAATTACCTATGATACTTATCACAAGTTATGTTAATTCAGAATGGTATGACGTATGATATAATGATAATATTAGTTATGAAGCAGTGATGGCTCAGTGGCATTGGCTATGGACTGCCGCGCAGCAGGTCCATGGTTCGAATCCCGCCGCGGGCTTGAGCTTCACCGCATGGTGGAAGGGTATTTTGCGAATGCCCGCCTGGATAGCGACCACCCTCAAGTAGAAAATCTGTCACCAAGCACCTAACGGTGTGTTCCGGCAGCAGTCCTTGAGAGCCAGTGAAATGACAGGCACCTGAGACTTAACAACTATGTCTCAAAATGACGGTTGCAAAAAAAAGTAATAACAACACAAAAACGACGATACTTTTACGGCAAACAGTGATAGTTAGAGGCCAACGGTTATGAAGCAGATCATTAGTCATAACATTATCATCTTCAATTTCGAATATTCGAAGAAGATTCGAATATAAATCATAAGAACAAAATGTCCAGCGGCCTGCCTAACATATTATATCCTCCCTGAGAATGATCTAGTAACTCGCTACCTTTCAAGTAATACTAGTAGGTTAGGAATCTTGGCCCTGTTATGCGCCCTATGAGCAACAACATCGACGTGTGTGGTGGAACGATTGGGCGCTCTTGGCATCCAACAGTAGGATATTGAATAGTTCTTATATTCTTAAGCCAAGCACTGTACGACTAACGATATGGAAATATGTAGATATAGTAAAAATAAATCAATTGTTCAAAAAGTACCGTGACAACACTAGTGATCGAGTATATATTTAGTAGGTATTCAAAAAAGTATCACATTGCTGTTTTAATTTAGAGATGAATAGAATCATATCATCATAACTGCGGTCATTACATATATTGGGATCTAGTTCTGTAGCTATTCAAACTAAAATAGCACAAGAATAACAAAACAAATGAAGAAGTCGAACAATAGTTTGAGAGCTAAATAGCAGGTATGCTGGTAGGCAGCATTCACAGTACGACAAACAGACACCTAGTTTTAAAAATAGCTGTTTACGCTTTACCAACAATGAAGGTGTATGAAATACGCTTATAATATGTACCTACTACATAATATGGATGAAGCGTGTCAATTTTAATCAAAACGCATGTTTATGGAAAAAGTGTATTGTGCTGATTTGTGCTACTCTAAGTCATATTACTTAATCATTAGAAATTTTAGGCCTATATATGTTTATATGACAGTACAAGTTCACTGAATCCTATCACGTAAAACTATAATACATTTAGTATGGTAATATACTCATTGAGTATTACAAGTAGGCCCAGATATACAGTACATAGAACTCTATCGAGTTCTATGACTTTCACTTTAAAATGACTTTTAGCGGTCGTTTATTTCTGTTTCATAATACTCAGATTAACGCGCACCTGATGTTTTATGCTTGGTATTGGTTTATACTTTGAAAAATAACAACAGCTCGCATAATTTCGACATTACCAATGTCACATTCAAAATGTTTGGTATTTATGGAGAAAACTATTTTCGAAATGGATACCAGAATGCCATGTACCTAAAATACTATCAGTACTATCAATACTTAATATTATAAATGCGAAAGTAACTCTGTCTGTCTGTCTGTTACGCTTTCACGCCAAAACCACTGGACCGATTTGAATTAAATTTGGTATGGGAATAGTTTGAGACCCGGGAAAAAAAAATAGGATAGTTTTTATCCAACTGCGCAAAAAGAGGTTAATGTTTTTGCGCGATAACCGGCATACGCGCGGGCGGAGCCGCGCCCGGTAAGCTAGTAAGTATATAAATGAATATTTTTTAATACAAATTCTTCGAATTCTTACTTTTTCATCATCGTCTATCTGTCCTTATCTCACGTCTGTAGCGTTCGGTACTATACAAAGAAGAAAGAAAATATGTACACCAAGATCCACTAAGTAATACTAAGATCCACTGGAACGAAGATTAAAGTGCAGTATGTAATAAAGATTCAAACTATTGTGTATAATGATGCTTGTTATCTAAAAACTAACGAACGTAGCGTGAGAATATGAGATAAAGTTTTCTACTTGCATCATAAATAATCGTGATAAAGGCGGCCTTGGTCGCGGTAACAATTTAACTCGCCTATTGAACTATAACAATAACTTGATATAACTCTATTACACGGCATTGTGCTAAAATTACCTACCGATGATAATTATGGTTCTCATAAATTATGAAATAAAAAATATATTTAGAAGTATATAAACAACACTATGCTGTTTTTTATATTGTATACTTATATGTACATAAAGCCTGTAATTGTATAATAATCTTAAGCAAAATATCTATTAGATATCGATAAAGCGTTTTGGCAAATGCATTTTAAAACACAATAAAAATGGGATAGGTATGTAAGAGATAAACATTATTTGTTTTATTTATTTATTGGTAGATACAATAAAACCCTAAGGATAAAATAATTATTAATTTACTACTTTTCAAGAACAGGATTTCACTACGATTTTACTTTTCCGCGTTCAAACACGCGGAAAAGTAGATTGTTCAGAATATTGAATTATCTGGATCACTTTATGCGACATTCTACTTAATAAGCTAAACCAACACTATAAAGATTCAGAAAGTAGGTACTCAAATTAGGTTATTTTCCGTTCCATGACTAATTTACAATACTTCTTTACGGATTTCTAAGAGTATGTGTATTCTATAGGAATTTTCTTTTATTTACTGAACAAAGACTGTATGGAATCTTCACCATCGCACCATTTATCTCCATCAGGTGGTGGTATAGCGGTTAAGTGATTGTTCATCTTTTAAGAATAATCACGACGTTTGATGAATGTCTCAAATGATATTATGGAGACTTGTTTCGTTGAAGGACTGAATAACTCATGACCTTGCTGCCACTGACCGACCTTTAGCTTTGTTTATAATCCATATTCAATAACACTGGCTTGTGCTTATTGGGTGTAAAGTCACAGATTATTCAACATTTATATTCCGTACAGCGAAGGAGTGGAACTCATTGCCCGCGTCTTTGTTTCCGAAACAGTATAATTTGGGAGCCTTCAAGTGTAGAGTGAATAGGTATCTTCTAGGCAAGCATACTACATCTTCGGCCACATCATCACTTTCCATCAGGTGAGATAGCGGCCAAATGCTTATAGCGCATAAAAAAAAAATACAATACGTAGTTTTTTGAGCATAATCTTGCCTGAAAGAATTTGTTCCATTACTTAATAAGTAACTGTGGTATATATTATATAAAATTTACTTGAAAGAAGGTCGTCTAGGATCCAGGGTTACAGTAAAAAAACTATTGAATAAAGTGGAGTGTAAGACTTTGGAGGCTATCTTATGCGGACATAATTATTATTATACTTGTCTATTCAGAGGTAGTAAGTGTCATAACCGTTTCTAGATTTCTCTACTCATTTAAAAATCATCCTTCGTACAGACAGGTAAATAAAGTACTATTGATTGTGACTACTAACACCAAAACAAACACATAAAGCTTGATTTAACAAATACCTATCGGGTATTTTATAGGGTGAATGGAATGAGGAATCCAGTAAGAGTATCATGAAATATTTACGAGTACTTTCAAATACCTATACTTCCTTCACAGAAGCGCACAGCGTAGGGCAGTAAAGCAAGATTCCATTATAAGCGCGCTGCTGGCTTCCGGATACGCCCGATGTTGCTCATAAAGAGCCCCTGATAAAGCCCTGGGGATGAGGGTGGGAGGGTGAAGTAGTGAAACGAGACGCGGTTTTATATTGCGAAGTTTGGAAACGTGTTCGGTTATAAAGATATTGTCGTGAAAGTTGGCTGGAAGCAGCACAGTCCTGTCTCGTAGCGACTGCCACTGCCGTCTATTCTATTCCATAGGTAACGAGCAAATCTAAACGTATAACTATTATTGCATAAGTCTCAGGTCGAGATTCATTAAATGCAAGTTTTATCACAAACGGCTGATTGGCTGAAGTTTTCAACGGCAGTAGAAGAAGTAAACTAGTTGTTTTATCGTTCAAGGCTAGGCCATTTACATTTCATACGGTATTTAAATCAAGCACCGATATTAGGGAAACAGATTGAAATAAAATGTATACGTAATGCCTTGAAAGCAAATCTTTTCTGTTTTCTGTCTGACATTGCATGCAAAACACGCTACACTTGTGCTGATGACATCATCGTATAAACAAAGTAGATAGTGACCTGGGTCTCGACTATCAAACTATGAAACATACAAATAGTAGTCGAATCAGTACTAATATTATAAATGCGAAAGTAACTCTGTCTGTCTGTCTGTTACGCTTTCACGCCAAAACTACTGGACCGATTTGAATGAAATTTAGTATGGAGATAGTTTGAGACCCGGGAAAAAACATAGGATAGTTTTTATCCGACTGCGCAAAAAGAGGTTAATGTTTTTGCGCGATAACCGACATACGCGGAGCCGCGCCCGGAAAGCTAGTGACTTATATGTATGTGGTTTAATTGTAGTAGCTATGAAATACAAACATTGTAATTATCTGATCAGAACTCGTAGAAGTTACAGAAATAGGTATGTACTAGCACTACTGTCGTCGGTCTTGTTAGTTCGGCTGGAACCGTGTACTGTAAGGTATCATAAGCCCTTCCGTCGCAACTTCCTTACTTGCCTTTATGTTCCGCTTGATATGAAATTCACTACACTATCTCCTATGAACTTATAGTTAGTAGTTTCTCAAGATGTGTACAGTGTATTGCGTATTAATGTTGATTCGTGAGGGGAAAAGTAATTCTTGTGTCTTTTTGTACGAAAAATACCTAACATGCACATGTACATTGAAACCTTATGTAGCTGCTTAATAGCTTTTATGGGTTATGTACTAGATAATGGGACCCTATTACTAAGCCTCATCTAGGCGGCTGTTAGTTGTCCGTCCGTCTGTCCGACTGTCGGACTTTCGAAGGACTGTATTTTTGGAACCTTAATAGGAAACTGATTGAGATAACCCCTCTCCTTTTTCTACACTGTTGCAACTGTTACATTTTTAGATTACACTCAACTTTCACTGAATCAACAAATCGTGTAACAGTGAAAAAAAATACCTAAATAGTTTCTGTACTGTTTTATAAGCTGCTTCGAATGCCATTATGAATATCGAGAGAGATTTGATAACGTGAAAAATCATCATCGTCACACTTTCTTTTGAGTCTTGTTTTAGAGGCCGTTATTTGTCTACAAAGAGCACTTTGCTTGCTTGATAGTCAAGATATGCTCGGCAGATGTCAAACGCGGAATACCGTTCACTTCATCACTAAGCCTGGTCAACCTGGTGACGTGGTGCGTGTATAAAACATTCCGAACGGTCAATGTTCCGCGCGTCGTCGTCACTGTATTGACCCGATCCACAATGTGATATAGGTAGGTATGCCTAAATTGTTATGTTCTTGAAACACGCATTGCGTTGGTGAAGATGTAAGATAACTGAGTAAATGGGATAACGTCAGGTGGATTTGAAGTTGGTAGAGAATTTTGTCTTGCGATAGGGAACATTATCATTAGTATTTGAAACTATCAAAGCAATGATCAAATGAAGGTACGATGCACAGATTTCAGGACAAGACGTTCTGGTGGTGCGGTGGTTTAGAGTAGAAACATACACGTGCACTCGAGGTTTAAATTGAAGTGCTGGTGTTCTTCACACCATTGTCTGCCAATCTATGCTCTGACTAGAGAGCACTAACGCTTATTAAAGTCTATCCAGGTAGGTAACATTATTAATGTAAGTCAGGTAATATTGAAAGTGGTTCGGAATTGACATCGAAACTGTGATAGGATAATCGATGGTGTTATTCTGTTCGAGATTGACATAGAAACTGAGTACTATAATTACATTTTAATTGTAAAATGCGGAGTTCAAAAAAATGCTGAATGTTGCGAAGGTTGGAATAAATGGCAATACTTCTTCCGGGTCTTTGGTAAAAATAGGTGTACCGCAGGGATCAATTTTGGGACCTTTTCTATTCCTAGCGTATATTAATGATCTGCCTTGAATGGTCAAAGATTTCTGCGATATTGTTTTATTCGCAGATGATACCTCTCTGATTTTTAAAGTAGATAGGAAAGATAGTGAACTCATTAATGTAAATAATGTGTTATCTATGATCTCTGAATGGTTCGCCGCTAATTATCTTCTCTTAAATTCAAAAAAGACCAAATGTTTAAAGTTTTCTTTACCAAATATTCCTTATGTTGAACCAAACATTAAGCTTGGCCTAGATAAACTCTCGAAAGAAATGCGACAGTCTTATTGGAAATCAAAATGGATTCAACTTTACAGTGGGATCCACATATACATGATCTAGCCGGAAGAATTAGTTCTGCTGCATATGCAGTTTGTAAGAAGTTAATATATCAATTTCTTTAAAAAGATCCCTTAGAGATTCTGTAAGATCCATTTTAATATATGGATCGAATTGCACGCTTTTGTAAGATAAGGATTGTCTCTATCTCAGCAGCAGCTCCCCACAGCAATACACCATACGACATAATACTGTGGAAGTACGCGAAATAAACTAGCCGTGCAGTAGCTACTGCACGGCTAGTTTATTTCGAAATTGATATATATTAACTTTACCGAGTCTGTATACATTTGAAAATATTATAATGTATGTTAGGAAAAAATTTAGTAAATTTAAATTAAATAGTGACAACCACGATTACAACTTACAACCAATAGCGGTACCAGGTTTTAGACTAGCAAAGACAAATAAAAGGTCCTTTTTAGGTAATTGTGTGCGGTTTTACAAAAAATGTCCCAAACATATTACATTACAATGCTCACAGAGGGAAAATTCAAGTTGCATGTGAAAAACATTTTGATTAAGAAATCCTACTACAAAGTTTGTTATTACTTAAACGACAAAAATGCTTGGAAAATTCCGCCTCTGCCAAGCTATCACCTATCACCTACGTAATTTAAACAAATATTGTAATAATCGTATTATATTGTACTATATAACAATTGTTAAAAGACGTTTAAAAGAATGGCCCCGAGTTTCTTGCTCGTTCTTCTCGCTGTAGCTCTATAAATTTTTTTGCTGAACGTGGCAGTACAATGTAGAATATTTCAATATTAAAATTTGTAATTGACCTTCATTCCTCATAAGTCGTAGAATTGAATAAATTAATAAATTATTTTGAATATGAATTTGAATTTACCTCTGTTACCTCTATTATTTCTATCTACCTAGTACGTACCTACCTAATTTAGTTCAAACTGCAAAGGCAAACTATCGGCAAACTATATAAAAAAAAACTATCGGCAGTACCTGCCAAATGCTAATACGGTATATATCTATATATATACTTATGAAAGAGTACACATATAGGGCGTTTATATAGTCAACAATAGGCTATAAGAATGTTATTTTTGTTAACAGTAACTGTTATTTAAAATAACACCCACCAATATTAAAAATATTTACATTCGGCGTTCGTTTTGGAACGCTCTAGACAAAAATTGCGTTTTGAACGTTTTCCTACACGTTCGGAAAGCTCTGAAAACAGCAACAACTGACAATGCGAAATGCTGATTTTGACCCATGTCCGAGATAGGTCTTTATAATCGTGTTTTTACAACCGCAAGTTTGACTGTATGTCGCATAGTATTTATATTGTATGCATGGAAGACAGCATTATAATTTATAATATATTATAATACACTTCACACATTATATATATATTTATAATGTGTGAAGCGTGACGCGACCGCGGCGGACGCACCACACTCAAAATCCTGAGGAAGGCTTCCGGTAGAAGCCGAAACATTGTCGATAGCGATATCGACTCATAGTAAGTTCACGCTCAAACACCCGTGTTTTTCATATATTAGATGTATAATGTTTTTTTTTAATTATAGCTCCTGTAAAGGATAAACCTTTGAAATTGACAGCTATTGTCGAGAATTGGTCGTTCGATTTGGCGCAAATCATTAGTGTGCATAGAAAAAATATCATAAGATTTATTTCCAAACGCATGAATATATCAATATAAATACCAATTTTAAAACTGCTACCAGCGCTATCGTCTCAAACCGAACGTAAAAGTACTCAATTTAAATTACTCGATAGGTTCACAAGGTGTATCTAGTGATCCATCAGCTTTTACAGTATGCATTCCGGCAGCGGATGGAATATCATTTATATCGCTTTTCCCTTGCGATCGTGTGAGCGATGCAGTGCATCGTTCGGTCAACGCACGCGCTGCTTCCATAACGGCCGGTACCGCCACACACTGTTTATATTTGTTTTGTTTGGTTGGCATTAGTCACAGAGGCCGGTGCGTTCGCGTTGTAGATACTAACGTCTAATCTGTGATTTAGCCGTCGGTGGAACGAGGAAGTCAGAAAATCTAGGCGAGCAGGGAATGCGGAAGAGCACTAATAAATAAGGATGTATGATGAATGTTGTTTTCTTTTGTTGTCTTTAATTTTATAACAGCTCTGTGATCATAGCTTTGTCATACTACAACTTTGCAGGTAGGTACATAATTAAAACAGTTTGTTTTATTTACCTAAAGAGGAACCAACCGTCCTTCAATCTTAATATCTTGAATATTGTAAGTTACTTACTGAATTCTAATGTAGCAAACTATTATATTTCCTTCATTCCATCTTACAAGCTCAAAGAAAGATAAAGAACAGACTGTTTCACTGCATAAGTCTGTGGTAGTGAAAAAGTAGACGCATAGGACAATGGGCCGACTTGATGGCAACCTAGTGGTAGAGAAAAACTAAATTGGACATCCATCCAGAGTAAATCCTCATTATCATCACACTTATGATATCTGTTTATTACTCTCGTATAAATTACATAGGTATTATTTCCTTTCTCGACTGTAGAAATAAATTACTCTCAAATCTCGTGGGATTAGCAGAGTGAACGGCTCGTCAGGAGCTATAAAAATAGCCAAAAGCAAACAATTCTCATATCGGCCGTACCGTAACACGCTGTTCCCATCCGAGCTACCGCAGTGATTCACTTTGAGAATTTTACCTATCTGTTGTAGCTCGGATGAACTACACAACAAAGACCATATCCTAGCCTGATATGGACATAATATTGTTCGTAGGGCGAATCCTACCCGCAGTTCTAATTTTTCCTTTGGTCCGCTATTACATTATCATATAATAAGTTTTTTTTTTCAAAACAAAATTCGAAATCATCTTAAAATGTTTGTTAGGACTAGCAGAGGTCAACCCTAAGAGGTTGTTAGCATTTTTTCAATAACCCTGTAATACAGGGTATCAATATATACTATATACCATAGTTAAAGCAGTAAGGCTATAAGTCACGACAAAGTTTCTGTAAAGCTGAAAACTGTAAACACGTGACAAAAATTTAATTTGTACTGTAGATTTTAGAAATTGCTACGTTTTGTTTGTTGGAGACACAGCTTTAACTATGATCCTATAATTATTATGATACTGTAATCGGGGCCTTAGAGAAAATTTTGTACACCTACATAATAGTTATAATATAGGTCTTTGAGTAAAAAATACAATAAAAAGTAAACGAATAAAAAAACTTTAAGCAAAAATATTTTATTAAATTAAGTACCATCATCTTTGTAAAATTACAAATTAAAACACCGTCTTTATCTATTTGTTTAAGCTCGCGTTATTTTAGCATCGTTTACCCAAGGTATTGGTTTATTTAATATTTTACCTAAATGAAGGCCTATATAACCTATATTATAATAACAATTTCCAAAATTCTATTGTGAGTACCTGTAACATATAGTACATTTACAAACACAACTTTTATAGCATGGTTTCATAAAAACAAACCACGTATACTTACGTAGAAAACTAATTACTAGGTGTGTACTTACACTAATAAAAAGATATCAGTGTAATGTAGGTATGTGGACGTCTTATTAATGGCAAGACCTGCTACACACATATAATATGTTATATATATGTATGTACTGTACACATATCTTCCCATTTGTCACAGATTACTTTGTAGTGTCAGACAGTTGTGAATTGTGGTAATAAAGTGGGTCACAAACATGCGCACCAATTTGAGACGTAGTAGGAAGGACAAGTATGGGAATGGGACACAAGGAAACAATGCTAAAGACGTTGCTTCCACAAGTAACTAGCAGCTATCTTTCTGTGTAGGTTTAGTTACGGAGAAAGATAGGCCGTGGGGTTTCGAGCAAAGAAAGCTAAGCCTGAGGACTAATGGTAAATCAGAATATGAGTTGCAGTTCCTTCTGGTAAGCTGTAGCATTGGTCCGATAGTGCTGCGGACTTGTACTCCCGACTTGACACCGGTTTTTACTTATCTTTTCCGGGTCTGCTACATATCAGGCGTTGTTCCAAAATATGGAAGACGGCTTTGGTGCACCCGTTCCCCAAAAAAGGTTACCGCTCATATTTGTCCAACACTGTCAATACCAACATAACGACTCTTTTCTCCAAGACAAATGGAAATTATCATCAACAACCAGCTGTTGCATTATCCATAGCACCGGAGTCTTGGTCTCGCAGAGGGTGATCTTCTAGTATGTATACCTTAAGCATCGATGGGTGAAGGTGGTTTAAGGTTGAGGCGTTGGTGGCTAGTTAAGAAGTAGCGAAGGCTATCGATCGGGTGTGCCATAAAACGGTTCTTTCGAAACTTCCTTAATTTCTCACTTTCGGCTTTCCGAGAAATAGTGTGAGTGGATCTCCAGTTTTTTGGCAGACCGGAGCATGGAGTTCGTCATCAAAACTGCATGCTCTGACTTGAAATCGGTGAATGCTAGTGTTCCAAAAGGCTGCGTGCAATAGCCGGCTCTGTTTCTCTTGCACATCAATGCGATGTTGTACTTTGGAATATTCCTAACAAAGTTACCGGAAAAAAGTATTAAGTATACTTACTATTGATTCTACTTCTATCACGGCGCTAGAGTTTCAAAACAAGATTATATGGTTGGAAATTCCTTTCGACCCCCTCATCAGGTAATTAAAAAAACGGTCACTAATCAATTCCAATCTATTCCAAGACAAAAAAGATCGAAGTATAAAAACTTATTATACCATCCTCTATGCCAAAAAGTTATTTATGAAAAAAATGTTTATAATATGGCTATTTCTGTTTTTAACAAATTACCGGACAACTTAAAATCTTTGACCGGAAACAGCTTCAAAACTAAACTGCACAATTGGTTATTGGACAATTGTTTTTATAGCATGACAGAATATTTTAATGTATAATAATTAAATGTATTTTATTGTTTAAAAAAAAACTATATTTTTAGGAATAAATACTAATATTTGTACACCTGCTTGCAGGTTGAATGCATTGCTATATATTTTCCTAACATCTGAAATTGTAATTATTGTGCATTCTGACAAATAAATGATTGATTGATTGATTGATTGATAATTAACTGTATGTTCCAATAGCTGTACTAAAGAGTAGTCAATACCAGCGTAGTCAGTTATACCATTCTGGGTCTAGAGAGAGTAGCATATACCAAATTGTGTTAGCGGATGGTCAATATGTCAGTAATTATATCTGATCGAAATGTCTAAGTATTTGCGTAAGTTATGCGAACTCCAACTAGAATATCAGTCTGTCTGCGCTAGCTGAACAATTACTGGCATGATAGTTGCACACGAATACCTGTCTAGACTTACCTAGTCTAGACATGACATAGACACATGTTTTGGGACAATACGGTTGTTGTTGGTAGATTTTTAGGCACTATGAAGTAGGGACGAACTTAATGTCATCTACCGGAAAAAAGCTGGTTCACTAAAACTTTGCATTGCTAAGACTTCTGAAGGAATATTTTTCTGAAAATAGTTAAGAGCAGAAATAAATAGAGAACAATAATGAGAGAGTCCATTTCAGTAATAATCAAAGATGGATACTCACTCTCACTCACTATATAGTACATAAATATAGTATATAGTAACTCTAACTACAGCTTCCTCTCAAACAACAAGGGGAATCTATTGAGACAATAGAGATTGATGATAAGATTTTATCAAACACAGACGACAAGGCCATACTAAATTTGGATCACAGTGGATCTGTTCAAAATGCTTCACTACTAATATGAATAGAAATGAAACTTACTTGCGATGGATGTTACAATGATGGACATTAAAAGAAAACCTAATCCAATAATTAGGTTTTCTTTCAACGTGTCCAATTTCTTTATATTTCAAAGGCATGCACAAAAAAACAACTGTTTTTAGTAACACTCGACAGACGCAGCCGCCGTGCCGCCGTGAGAAAACAGTATTTAAAGAAAAGATTAAAGAATTTCACCGTGATCTTATCAACACTCAATGTTTCGTCATTTCGCGGTGAATTACTTCAGTCTGGGGAATGTTAAAAAACGAAGCGCTAATACCCAGAGACGGCACTGGGAATCAACATTAGTATCTACTGGAAATCAAGCCAGCATAGCATTTAAAAAGATTGAGATACAAAAAGGTCAATGCGGTCCCTGAAAGGGGCGTTAATTTTTCAGACCCGAGAAATTACACCGGGAGGTCTGGGAATAGGGTTGACACCTTAGATCTTTTAGATCCAATTTCTTTGGGATAATTTGGATCTACACAGTTTTATGAAGAAGTTGTCTTTAAAAGACATTATTTCGAGTCAAAAGTGTCAAAAGTAACTGGGTCGTATGCGACATAACATCAGTCAAATTTAAAACCAATCATGCCCAAAGACAAACATTAAATTTGCATTTTGGACTTCTATCAGACATTGTAATTGTCCTAGATATGGAGATGGATTACTGGTGTATAGAACTTATAAAGTACAACGATTTCACAATTTGTGGAACCATACTTATTTTTTAATAAATAGGATACAAAAGAACAACCAAGTAAGCTGGCAGTAATACTGGAAACCTGACAACCATACTTGGGACTGAATGGAAGGTGGCGGCGGAGACCCTCCACTCCGACCGACAACACAGATTAAACAACAGTTGGTTCGTAACGACACGTTGAAGGAGACGATCGATACAGGGTTATGGGGGTTACGGTCGGGGATGTAACTCTCGGGACTGGAAAAGGAGCCATTCGAGTAGACGTGACAATTGGAATTAACTATTGGAGAACATTTACAGATTCAAACATTTCAGAAATCCAAATGAAGTACTACTTATTGTACTAAATTTGGATAAATAATGTTAAAACTCCAAATAAAACAAACCTTTTAACAAACCATAATTAGAGTGACTAGCGTTAGCGTTTGTGAAGAAGCGAAAAATGTCGAATAATGAACCAATTGGGTTGTATAATGTATTGTATGTAAAAGTTTATGCTTCCGTATACTTTATTTTAACCTGACGAACATTAATAATCGCACACACCTAAAAGATGCACATTATTAGACAACGTGGGGTGCCGGGATAGTATGTCACCTTCCCATTTCTTCCCGTGAGACTAAGGGAAAAGTGCGCCAAATGAGCAGCATGCAACTTCTCACGTGGATGGGAGTAGGGTGTTGTGTGCATTAGACGTACAAAGGGATGTATACCATCTTAGTGCCCCCTGCTAGGGTTTCATACGATATGTTCTTGTGTTCCTGTCATAAATGTTGTTAATGTAAACATATTATTTGTAATATATTCTTGTTTCGTCCAGTATGTTAGACAAAACATTTTGTATGACCCTGAAACAGTGCCCGGTAAATGGCAATAGCCTCGGCCCCCATTTCACCGGGACTAAAATCCAATCGGCGAAACGTGGGTGTTTACACACCTGCCTCTGCCTACCCCTTCGGGGAATGCAGGCCTGATTATATGTATATATTAATATAATTATAAATTCATAAGTAAGGGCGTGTTTTGTGGTTTTGTCTTTTGCCATTTCTCTCCGAAACGATTTTGATGATTAAAACTTGGTAACATATAGGTTTCTTAAAAATTTATACAGAACATATTAAATACTTCTAATCACGATTTGCTGAGTATCTGCAGATGAAGCACAATATGTAACTGATTCCATCGTGGAGGAAGACACGGGCGAAATTTATACCCTTTGAGTATTCCGATTACAATAGTTTAGTGCAAAAATCTCTATAAAATTAAAAGTCATGTTGTCAGTGTTCCTACTCGTAAGTAGACCGTGTTTAAAAAACTATTATTAACTAATATTGCAATAAAACAAAACATTGCCCACACTGATTCTTCTCAAGCTCTCAAGGTTATCTTGAATATCTAGTATATATGTACTCATATAGAGTTTATTCATAGTTAAATCAAATCAGTTTATTTTGACCTTCGATTACCCTTATCAAATTAGAAGCGAAACCAATCAAACAATCAACGAATAACACGCCTATAATTTTCCGTAACACATGTATGATATTACCACGATGAACCTGTTCTGACCTCTAAAGCGCCACAGACTTGACATTATTTACTGGGAAGCAAATGTTACGTCTACTGACATCGTTGTCAAATGAATTATTCAAGACAAACCAACTGTTCCGAATGAAAAATGATTGGAATACGAAACGCATTTCCTTGAAAAAACTCTGCTACTTGATACGCGGAACGGTATTAGCATGGATTATTCTGACGAAGACAATATAAATATACAGACTTTGAATTAAATGAACATTTAGTAAGGTGTTCTTTTGTACAGAATAATGGAAGATTGATTGATGACAGGATTGCGAATCAATCATGGATTTTCGTGGAGGTGTTCAACTTCAAGGTAGCAGTCTGAGACACGTGATCAATTTTGTAGACAAGTACATATTAGCTATATTGATTGGATTCTGAAGGCGTTTTTCCAAGAGACACCTCACGATACGATAAAAAGCGGTAACCTCTCCAAGGCCGTACACATATTATGTTTGTCCACTGATTACTATTTCTCATTCAACGACACCGTATAGCATGTCAACTTTTTGACAGTCGTCGGTGCTGCTATATAGTTACGAATATGTTGAACTGACAAACTAGCAATCCTATCATTACTTTTTTTTATTTTGATTACGTAAAGACTTCAAGCCTCGACTACCGCCGCCGTGTCGTTGCTAATCTTCAGTATTGTCACTCGTATAAAAACGTATACCTACTAAGGAAAGGTCATTTGGGTATGTCGCAGGTTACGTAACAATCAACGAATAACACCCCTATAAGTTTCCGTAACACATGTATGATATTACCAAGATGATCCGTTGAATGTTTTTTTTTTTGAAACATTGTTTATTGAATATATAAGTATGAGTATGCGCAATATTTTTTTATGGTAGCGTAATCATAACTGCGATACGTGTCGAGCGGTAGTCCGAGCAACGATCGCTGGTGGAAAAACGTCCTTAGTAGTACCTAGATGATAATTACTTGCACAATTATATAATTAATTGGTTTACTAAAGTCTACTTTGCTAAAGTTTACTTTCGAGATTGGGAGTTTATATTAGGCGTAAGATTACAGAGTCTGAGAACCCGTATATTTACAGAATCTTATATTGTCACCCGTATATTATCAGAATTACGATTTCGATGTAAACTGTAATAAGATTTTTAAATTCGCTGAATTAGTTTGAACTGGACTTGTATAGTGATGTGAGCATTACAGCCTTTATATTTCTTTCAAGATTTAATGAGTAAGGATGCCGGGCTCAAATGTCATCCCCCATCTCTTCCCGTGGGTATGTCTAAGTGTAAAATACCTGAAGGTGGGCAGCAGCGCCTTCTGAGGAATCGCTACCTATCTTAAACTGCGATCCCCAAGACGCCTGTCACGTGGGATTATGGCAAATCCTCCCTGGATTGGAGGAGGCTGTGTTCAGCATATGACAATCCGGCTGATACAGTAAATAGTGTCAAAAGGAAGCACATGTTTTTTTTAAATATGATTGACTTCTGTATAAAAATATTCCAAAGCTACGCGTTAATGCCACTCGACCAACAAGTTTCTTCAGCCAATTCTCAAAACTTCAAAATATGCAGTAAAAGAGACGAAACAATGACGTCACTGAGACGAATTTATAAAACCGTAAGTCACGTCGTCGACCGAACAAATTTTAAGTATTACAAAATGATGTTGCGCCACCGCGTCGCGCCGCCAAACAGCTGGCCTCAAAGTTTTATACGTGCATTGACTTACTGGGACCCAACTTGAATGTTATATCAGTTCTTAGTGTAATAAATCTTTAATAGGGTACTTAGACTTCTGCTGTGAATAAATAAGTGATAATTGACTCGGTAAGAACTAAGATAATCTGGTAGGTTTTTCCTAGACGAGATGCGAATGTTTATGTCTGTTCAGAGAATCTGGATTTTGTAATAAATCTCCTAATTCAAGGGAAATCCAAAAGTGCCTATCTAAGTAACAGCTTGTATTGTTAGGAATATGAGTTATAACCATGTAATTCCTAATACATATCTCACAATCAAGTATCAGTACATAGTAAAGAACAAAGTCACTTCCCGCTGTCTGTATGCCCCTATGTATGCTTTGAACTTTAAAACTACGCAAAGGATTTCGATGAGGTTTTTTTTATTAGATAGAGCAATTCAAGAGGGAGGTTTATAAGTAAAATACATGCATAATATAACAGAGAAACACTGAAAATTTTAGAGGTTTCTAAACACGTTTTTTGGCCCCACATTGCAAACGCTGCGGCTGAACGCTACGAGATATATCAAAATAATGTAGTACAGTTTTGTACACCTTGAAAAGGGATACAAAAAGTGCGCAATGGTATATGTTTATCTCTAAGGAATAGCCCACTATAACCATTTTTTATCCCTTACTTTTTACCAGAAATAATGTCTTATTTACGATTTTATACAGCATTAATCTTTATCCAATTAAGTACCTTAAATACATTATAACAGGCCCTTTACAATTTGTTATTTAAATGATATAAGAATATTTTCGAAGATATTATAGATTATATAGTATCAGCATTGCACCCGTGCGAAGCCGGGGCGGGTCGCTAGTTTTATATAAAAATAATTCACCTCACGATCCTGAACCGTCCACACGCAGAATAAAAATACAATCGTTTTCAATATAAAATGATGATCCGTAGAAGAAGAAGGATGATCCAGTAAAAAGTTTTTCATATTATACCTATGTATAAAAAAAATACTTATATGCGTCAACGTGAAAACCTTCCTCGTTTTTGTTTTTATTTTTTTTTATATTCCTGATAGGTTAGCCTTTGACCACTATCTCACCTGATGATAAGTGACGATGTGGTCGAAGATGTTGTTCAGGCTAACCTAGAATTACTGGCTCTCAAGGACAGCTGCCGGAACACACCGTTAGGTGCTTGTCGACAGATTTTCAACTCCTTCATCTCAATAAGTCGGTTAAAAATTTGTTTTACTCAAGTATGAGTTGTACTACAGTAAAATATGCGGTAATGTTTTATCTAAAACAGAATTTAATATCCAATGTGTGTTGTAATAGGCATACAGGAAACCTTTGTAAATTAATTCATAAATTTCGAGTCGGCCGTCACAAATTTCACGTAGGCATATATTCCAAAGCACCCAATTCGTAAATTCAAACCCGTGCCAACTCCCAAGTTCACACAAAACAGTAACTAAGCCCACATCTCTCGGTCTCCCCTAGGGTTCGCCCCAATTTCATCCCTTCACGTTTTGACCTAGTTCCGAAAGGGGCTCGTTTGCCGTTGCTTTAAAACGGGGCTGTATGTAATCGTTGTTAGTGCCGCTGGTCTTTGAAGGTTCAGAATGTATCTTGAATCTCTATTCATGGCTGAGAAAAAGAAATGCTTTCCTCTCAATTGAAATCACAAGATGATTAGACGCCATCGCCTCTAAAAATATACTAGAGAGGATGAAACTTAAAAATTTGAATCAGTGTCCTTCAAACCATTAGGTACATTTTTTAGAAGTTTTATTTTCAGTTGGTATGGTTTTTCACCCCTGGTTTTGGCATCCGCGTGGACAATATCGTCCATTTATGAATGAAATTCTATTGTTCTCGTTATCTCGGATGCCAAAGGATTCCTTTTTGCATAGTTTCAGGAGTGGGATAGTTAGGTACTTATTGGATTTTTAAGATAAGCAAGAAAACTACTACTTAGTTGAAACTTTGCTTTTGAAAATTCTTAATTCTTTGTAGTTTAACTATAACAACGCAACACATAAATAACTTATAGTAGGTATATTCACCTACCCGTATCGCGTAAATATTCTTTGTAATCTGTCGAAATCAATCTATCGTTTAAAAATATGAAAGATATATTATACGAGTATGTAGCACTTACTTCTTTACATTTTGTAAATACGAAATGTTGAAAAACAGAGCCAACCATTACCATTCCTGTGAAATAAATAGCCCGTGTCTAACAGACGGGTGACATTTTGATGAAGGTGTGATAGTGACTGATAAAATATCTACAAGAATTCTAAGAAAAGGCGAATTGTCCGATAAATTGGTACTTTTGCATACTAGCTCTCTGTGAGAAACTATCCACGGTGCTTCCAACGAGTGACTCAAATACATAATACATTCAGTAAAGTAGGCAAATAGCACACAATAGACAAGGTCCTCTCACACGTGGGGTCAACGGCCGCATCACGCTTGTCAGTGCCGAATGTAAACTATTAACTAAGCTGCGTCCGAGCGTCGATGTCGCAAGCAGACAGGCAAGGACGCCGGTATTTCGGCAAACAATTTGCCATTATGGAAATTACTATCACGACACGACAATGAGTTATTGGAATTGGTTCGAAAGACTGACTTGAAAAAATGGGGACAAGATAATAAATGTACAAGAGAAACGCGCAGTAGACAATCGAGCATGCGACAAAATGAATTCTAAATTGAACCAAGCAGGCGAGTTAAAAACGAGATAACAAGAGCGTGAGAAACGAAGAATATCTCATCGCTAAGTAATACTGTGACAGTGAGAGATAAAATAGATTAGATAAGCGCATACTGACTACTGAAGTAAATTAAAGTAATCAGTGAAGTACAACAGTTTGCTCGATGTTCACAGACCAGTTATTATTGTGTAAAGCAAAAGCATTGGACCGAAAACGGCTCGCAGGGCGATTGCGCTGCAAATTGTAAACAAAGTCGATCTCACGCCTACGTCAAACGGTGGTAAATGCTGCGTAAATACAGAAACGAAAAGTGAACACGTTTGTTTAATAACAAGATGTATATACCTATTATATCACTACAGCAGCCTTAGATATACCTTTTGAAGATTATGATGATAACTTAGAGGCCCATATCCTATTAGAGAGATACGAATAATATAGATACTTTGATTTTTTTTTTACCGGCGGTATGCCTTTATGAAACAAAATACTACGAACTAATATACAACACTACAGCTACTACAATAAAGCATGTATACAGCCTATAAGTCATAGCAGGCTCATAGGCAGTCTATATGCTCCAGGCCAGTACCAGTTGGCAGCGTGCCCAGCATGCTGGCAGCATTGACCCGTTGAATTGCAATGCTTATTCGTTGAGCCAAATATGTGCCAGCATTTTGATCACGCGTCGCATCGACCAAGCGCTCAGATAAGTTTTGGAAAATACGATGAGTTCCCGGTCCCCACGGACACAACGTCTATCGATCGATCCTTTGATGGCTAAGATTAACACTTATATATTCTGTCCAGTAAGTATTACTAATCGAGTCAATAAATTTAATGATAAGATAATATACAGTCGTCTCATCTACATATTGATTGTTTCACTGAGGTTCTTTTTAGAGAGTAATATTTGTAGGAACTAAATTTTATACAGAAAATAATTTATCGTAATATACTTACAGATAGAGAACCAAGCAAGTCAATAATACTAGTTTTATTGAACTTGACACTCCTATCAGTAATCAGAAGTAAAGATTATCAATGGGTTCATCATAATAATAATTGCTTTCGGTATACCTAGATTATTCTGTTTTAGTATTAATAAAGAGCGTGTAATATTTCTGGACCTATTGGGAGTATATTACTTAAGTATATAAAAAATTCAATAGTATACAGGGACCAAACCAGACTACACTTTCAGGTATACAAATGAAAACTGAAAGATCAAGAAAACACCATGAAAGTAATATTTGATCAATATTCATTATATCGAACGTTCCGAAAACAAATTGAAGTAGTTATGAAAAAGGCCAGGTCAGGAGTACCCTAAACCGATGCTTATGTATGGATTGGTGAATGTAGACGAAGCGAAAAAGATATGCAAGAATCGTAGCAAGTGGAAATCTGTGGTCTCTGCCTACCCCTATGGGAAAGAGGCGTGATGTTATGTATGTATGTTTTAACCAAGTCCATTATTAGTTTATTATTCATAAAAGAGTGTAAAATTTATGCAAAATTAAATGGAATAAACGTATAGAGTGAACCATATTGTCTGTATAAATTCTAATAATCTATGTTATAATATAATATCTAAGATAATCAATGTTATTTATGTAGGTATATCATTAACTCCAACATATCGATATCTTATTCATAACAATAGAAATGTATTGTTAAATTTATTGTATCTTGTGAATATATTCACCCCCGATCCTCAGCGGTTAAGAATATAATACAGTAATACTTACACACAAAAATTAATGGTACCGGCACCATTCCTTACGTAATCTATGACAACACTTTGAACGTAATAGAAGTTAATATAACGTATTTACAATACAGAACCAGTTTTAATTAAATCTTAAATTTTAATGCCCACGTTTACTGAACGACATTCAAGAATTTTCCTCGTGTCTTTGTATTCCTTGACCCACTTGACTCGTTTATTTTTCTGTCGTGGAAGTGTGATTCGCTATTTGATAAACATTTGTAGTGATCGTTTCATTTGTCGTGGGGGTGACAATTGGCTTTGAATTGTGCCTAACGCACGATTTTAAATAATCATAATAAGTATTGCGTGCATAGATAAGTATACACGCAGTTTCGCCCACAGTAGGTACTTAGAGATCAGGCAACATTGTGTTAATAGGAGTTTAATGAACCATAGACCAGCTGCGCGGCAGTCCATAGCCAATGCCACTGCGCCATCGCTGCTTCAAAACCTCACGTTTCTTGGAAAAAAAAAGTTCTCTGTGTGCGAGGGTCTGTGGATTATTAAACTGAAGGTTGGGTTGAATGTTTCTTGATTTATAAATAACGTAAAAAACCTTTTTGTAGAATAAAAAATAATATGTACTTATGAGTTTGATGAGTTTTTGTTCATATCGTTATAGACAGAGGCAATGGTAAGCGCATGGCGTAGACTACTCAGAAAACGTTCGCGCGGTTTCGGTTCTAATCGCCTGTGATGTCATTTTCCCTACTTGATATTATGTGAGAAATTGGTTTTTGGTAATGAATTTGAATATAAGTAAAAGCTTTAACAGAATGTAAGAATATAATATTGATTTTTATGGCTTACGCCCAATGCCTTAAACGTATTTACCTACATAATTTCGCAGGAGGTCGATGACATTTGGGTATCAGATTTTCTAGTCCGATGTCATCAAAAAGACACTTTAAAACAAAAAAATATATAAATTACATAGTATTAGTAAAGTCATAACTTTTTTACAAAATATTTATGACAATATGTTAAAATTATTGTAAACTCCCATCGTATACTTTTTTCGATCCGAATCACAATATTTCGTAATCTTTATAATACATACTTAAGTACTTATATTTTGGATTGTATTACATTATTTATACTTTTAGTATGTAGATTTTCACTTAAGTAGGATAGGTTAAGTTTATAATTTTATATGTATTATAAGTACCTACATAATAAGCATTTTAGCTTGTCAAGAGGCACGCCGAGGTCGGAATTAACACCTGGAAAGTTACATTTTGTATTTTTTCTTTTTTATTAATAAAGCTAAAGTAATTACTGAGGAAGACATAAATTACAAAAAGATTGTTTTTAAATCCTAAATCGTAGTAATTGAATTCGAAATTACCATCAATTCGGAAATGGTAAAATCGCTCACTATATTCTTGGTCGTCTAATCCTAATTGCTTTTTACCAAATGCCTAAGAAACGATGTGAAAACAGACTAATTTAAAATACCCGTCAAAGTTGACGGTTTCCTTATACACGCTTCAGTTTATTAAAATAATGATTAATTGCGAAATAAATATAAGCACGTCTAGACTCGCCATTATGCGGTTTTAAGCGATTTTTATGTATGACACGAATAATACAAATGGTAGCAGGTTTTTTAATGTGCAATTTTACAATTTAATTTATTTTCATATTTAAAAGGCATTATTGTTTCAATGTAAGGATTGGTAACGTTAAAAATAATTATTAAAAACAATTAGCAGTTAATCATACGGATTACGGACGGACAGACAGACAGCAGACAGTGCTTGAAAATGATTTTCAGAAAAGCATCGTTACGAATGTGTTTTTCATTTGTGTGTATTTGCAAAACCTAGATATCGTTCAGACGATATCTATATAGTAGCCTGGATGATAGAGCTGCACCGTCCCTTATGTACTGCTATCAGCCACTGCTGAACTTAGCTTCCCCATTAAGGGGGCGTTTGCCATAATCCCCAAGCTTGGCAGGCGTCTTGGAGATCACAGTGTAAGATAGCAGTTCCTCAGAAGTGCCCACCTTGCGGTATTTTTCGTTTAGTCACCTCTTACGGCACCCAAGGGAAGAGATGGGGGGGAGGAATGGTGACGTTCTAACCCGGCACTCCACGGGCCCATATACCACCTCGGTATAACACGCCCCAGGGCATGATATACGGTGACAAAGTTCAAGTATCGCTACAAAGTTCAAGGAACCATAAACAAATGCCTTTTATTCTTCTTTTAATATTTTTGAACTATTATAAAAGGTTTTCTTTCGATTTGGGTAGAAGATCGTATCCTATTATTCATTAGTATCTTGTATGGGATATGTGTAACTTTTGTTTGGGACAGGTTGATACGAAAGTGTAAGAGACACTAAGTAAATATGTCACCATCTCTAAAAATGGCAATACTTTCATTACTTACTGATTCTAGTTTCTTAATCCGGTATAGCTGTTTAACAAATATTATCATCACAACTTTAGGTATGTTCTCCAATTATAAAATCAACATTAATCAATAAATTTGGTTATTCAATTTTGTGTTATTCAGTTACTAAAATACAATAATAAACTTGTTAGGCCTAATCCTATTTTAAAAACTTTCCTGTTTTATGCAAATTTTAAATTTGTATAATAATCGTTTAATTTATTTTATATTTTGTAGTAATGTATATTTTCATGGAGCAAGGTACAATGACTTTTCCACAAAAAGTCAATCTTGCCATAGCTAAACAACCGTTACGCTTTTGCATAGGTAATGTCGGTTTAAAATAGTGGCATTTGAGTTGTACCATTAAAACGTCAAAGTACCAGCAACCCTGCATAGATATATTCAATTTAACGACCTTCTGCAGAAAGGCATTAATATTATTAAATTCTTTCGAAGTCACACCACTCAGTTACTTCACGATTAATGTAGTGTCAGAAAGTATAATCTTTCCATCAACCATAGTAAATGCAGGCTGTTGTATATTTGAATACGCTTCGCCATTAACTTCTGAAGGTGATAAATTCCAGTATTATCGTTATTTTTGCTTTCACTAATTCATCTATTTCTTTAAGATATTGTAGACTTATTCGTATACTAATATACCTACTACAGTAGGTACAAAATCACGGTGAAGGTTTTCGATTTCGACACAAAACCTTATTGTTATCATTTATGTCGTATGCCTTAACGAAAAGAGACTACTTAGCAAATATTTGAACCCAGTCTCACCTGATGGAAAGTAACACCTTGAACGACGGTGGAAGATGGTTGCCTAGCATGTGCTAGGCAACCTATTCACTCTGTACTAAGTACTTGAAGACTCCAAGATTTTATCTATAGGGAAATCGAGACCTTGCGCTGTTGTTGATCCATATTTCATATCCATATTCATTTTTATTTGTTATGTTATACATATTTGTCGTTTGATGTATTTGGGTTAAACCATAGAGATATAAAATACTATTCTCTTTTCTGTGGGTTAAACTTTTACTTGTATTGTGTATGGGGTGCTGACTGATGCCATTGAAATTCAATTTCGTATATATTATATATAATAATTTTGTTTGAAGTATTCATAGAATGATTAGAGGCCCGCCCAGACTTCGCACGGGTAATTACGACTATAAATGGAGATGTAATCTATCCTATCATTCAATTTAATTGATTTGAAGCTATAAACCGGGTAAATTGAAAATATCGCTCTGCCAAGTCTTTTTTTAGCCAGTTAAAGGTCTTTCTTTGCGTTTGCTGAGTAGGTAGTTGTCATTTCTTCATTAAGTTCCGTTTAAACTACGTAAGTCGAAAATTTGCAACTATTTTTACACATTTCTAAGTTATGATGACAAGCACTATCGCGTACTGAGCGAGAAGAATCACATATACAAATTTGTTGGAGTACAATTTTTTTGTTCTGGGAATCGAAACCGCGTCCTCTTATTACCGTCCTAAACAAAAAATTTAGCCCGCCAATAATTTGTAAATTAAGTACCTATTTTTACATATTTTTGGACGATTAGTCTTTTAAACTACAAAATCAATTTTTGTTCGAATTTTGAGTCAAATTATTGTCTACCTAACATAAACGCGAAGTTGACTTTTTTTTTTTTTTTATGCTTGATAGCTTAGCCTTTGACCACTATCTCACCTGATGGTAAGTGATGATGTGGTCGAGGATGTTATTCAGACTAACCTAGAGTTACTGGCTCTCAAGGACAGCTGCCGGAACACACCGTTAGGTGCTTGGCGACAGATTTTCAACTTGACGTAGTATGATATGTATAACAATAACAATTATAACGAGAATGGAAATATTCAGTGATGCTCGGACAATGGTAATTGAATGATTCCGCGTAAATGTTTACAACAAGCAGACTGAGTAAGGAACGGAGGCATTTGAACTCTAACAACCGGTTTTACTGACCCGAAGTTACGAGCAGGCGACCAACGACCACGGCGAGCAAACGTTGCACAACACAACCCACCGATTTATCAGATCATGGTTAAGTATATTTTGATGATTTGGAAATTTTTACACATTTTTAGCCGACTACAAAAAAAGGAGGTTCTCATTTCGTCTTTTTTTACGTTTGTTACCTCAGTACTTATGACTGGGTAAACCGATTTTGATAGTTCTTTGTTTAAGTGAAATGTGATGCTTGTCGTTTGGTCCCATTTAAATTTCATCAAAATCTGTCAAGCCGTTTTTGAGTTACACTCCAATAACTGAAAAATATTTTGCCATCTTGATGATGTAGTTGTTGACAGTGAATGACAATCGACCCCGTAAGTAGCAAGGGTCACTAAAAAGAGTATTAAAAAATTATTAACCAAAAATATAACCGACTTCAACACTCAAAAGTACACCATGCGCACAATACAGTGATAATAGGTACTTTTGAACTATCATGGAGCAATATCCGGTAAATATTACGCGAGTCCTAGCCAGTTACTTTTCATGGTACCGACTTCAACAAGTTATTTGACACTTTTGAGTGTTGAAGTCGGTTCCATTTTTTTTTTTTTTTTTTTTTAGCTTGTGTATGTTCTGCATGGAACATATAATATAATATCTTAGGCTACTATGGTATCTACATACTTTGATTGACTATATATAGTTTAATGTTTTTGCTCGTTTTGCCTTTTACATTTAAAAGTCATTGATCTGACATGTAATATTTAAGGAAGGACCTAGATCGTCTGTATAGAAAATCTGTAAAGTTAGATAGTTTCCGATCAAGGCCTGCGGACTCAACCGCATAGGTTAATACGAGTACGTTTTCAAATGCTAAGCTAACCTACCAGCAATTTAAAACTTACTATCATATGACCATTACAATCTTGGTCGTTACCAGGAAACAACTATTAGTAGCTAATAATGACAAAACCTTCTGATAGATCCCTGATAATGAATATTGGTCAACTGTATAAACTATGTATATCGCTCATTTGGAGCGACAGTGACACAATTGCAAAAAATGCGAAATCGACTTAATTACACCACAACGATCACCATAATAATCTTCGTTAGAAGTGAAAACGTCATATTTATAAGTTCCAAAAAAGCCCGCTAGAGAACGAAAAGACGTTGTTGAAATACTGCATTTTCGCGCGCAAATTCCGAGCGACAACGTCCAAACATTCAGTTGCGCGGGGCGCCCCTCATAGTGTGCACGTGTCAGGGAGTTACATCGTCTCTAAGGTAAATATGACATATTTTTCAATTAAACTTAGGAACTACAAAGTCGCAATTGTACTTTATGACAATTTTAAACTTGCAAAAATAATAGTTTTATAGCTACAATGACGTATCATACAATTGCGCCGATGTTTCACCAAACATTTCGTAATTTTTAAAATAGTTATGTGGCTACAATGGCGTATCATACAAATGTGCCGTTGTTTCATTAAGCGTTTAGTGATATTTCAAATAGTTTTATGACTACAATGACGTATCATACAATGTGCCGTTGTTTTATTAAACGTTTAGTGACATTTCAAATAGTTTTATGGCTACAATGACGTATTATACAAATGTGCCGTTGTTTCAGTAAATAGTTAGTGATATTTCAAATAGTTTTATGGCTACAAAGACGTATCGTACAATTACGCAGTTATTCCTTTAAACTTTTAGATTATTTTTTTAGACGTTAATGTAATTACGCCACTACTATCCTGAAATGAGTACTATTTAAAACAATTATGACTAATTACAATAATTTATAATCAAATATAACTCGCAAATATTATTATTATTATTTGTTATACAATTTCAGCCACTAAAATGGGAAGCCGAGCACGAATGTTAGTCAAACTTTGTGAACAGGATTCTGGTAGTATTGAGGACCAATTTTCTTCCAATAGCTTTAATTCTGCCAGTGTAAATGGTAATGTGCATTTATAGTTTTTGTTAAATATTTTTCACAGTGTCGAGTTTCAATGTTTCATTCCTAAATTTCAGAGATACATACTGCAGACCAAATAGCATTGACTGTGACGGAAAATATTATAACTTCCCTAAATAATACAAATTCGCCACCAATCCTAGCTAACGACGAAAATGGTAGTGAAGGCGAAACTAAAGACTTTTCTGCAGATGATAGTGGTGACGAATATAAACCAGAGCAATCTGTAAAACGTGGCCGTATAAATTCAACATCATCTACCTCATCGACGAGCTCCTCGTGTTCTACTTCATCGTCCAGTTCGTCTGATTCTACTTCTAGCTCAAAATCTACATCGACTACTCATGATTCGGTCAGAAATTCCAATTTAATGGATGACAGCCAAGATGTAGCGCTACCTGCTGAGACTACTGTACCCAAGAAAGGAAAGAAGCGAGTTCGTAATGAATCTGCGTGGATAAAGAATGTACGAAAACGAAAACGTAACTCTGGAAAACAATACGTATCTAGAACTGGCAAATCTGTCGCAGAAAAGTCTATTAAATTACCATGTACAGAAAAATGTAGACTCAAATGTCGTAATAAAATGACGGAAGGACCAAGACAGGAAATATTTGATTGTTATTGGGGCTTGGGAACGCTGCAAAGGCAGCGTGATTTTTTAAACTCCTGCTTAACAACATTAAAAGTCCCTTACCGTCGAGTAAAAGAAGGAGCTGCCAAAACTAGGAAACAAAATTGTGTTTTTCATTTCACGGTGAATGGCGAAAGTAACCGAGTGTGTAAAATTTTTTTTATCAATACTTTGGGGATATCCGAGAGAACATTGCGAACTGTTATTGAAGGTAGAAATACTACAGGTATGATCCCAGAACATAAACGTGGCAAACATGGGCATCATAATCAAACAAACCCGGAAATCGTACAATCGGTTCGCGATCACATTAATTCTGTACCTAGAATTGAGAGTCACTATACTCGAGCTAACACTACTCGTGAATTTATTGATGGCGGTCTTACTGTTAAAGAGTTGCATCGTAATTATGTATCTATTAGAGGAACAATGCCATCAGCAACATTTGATATATACTACCGAATTTTCAACACTGAATTTAATTTATCGTTTTTTGCACCCAAAAAAGATCAGTGCGATCTCTGCGAGTCTTATAAAAATGCCACTGGAGAAGACAAAATCAAATTAAAAAAATGTTACGAAGAACACCTAAAGCAGAAAACATTATTTATATGTAGGGAAGAGAAAGCGAAGGATATAGAGTTGGTAAAAGAAAATGAAGAAACTGTCGTTGCAATATATGATTTACAGGCAGTTATGCCTGTACCTGTTGGTAATAGTTCAGCGTTCTTCTACAAATCGAAATTAAATTGTTTAAATTTTACGGTTTGTATTTTCCCTATTCTATACGTGTGTAACTATATATAAATACTAATATTTTAACTATTTTTACAGATTACAAATATAAAAGATAACATTACTAATTGCTATTTCTGGCACGAGGGACTTGGCAATAGAGGAGCTGTAGAAATTGGTTCTTGTGTATTGAAATTTCTGAAAGAGACTGCCGAACGTTATCCAAATAGCAATATAATATTCTACTCTGACAACTGCTGTGGTCAGCAGAAAAACAGGTAAGTTTACTGTCATTATTTTTCTAAAAAAATAAAATATCAAAATATTTTTTTGATCAATTTCTATATTTTGCTCTTCTAGATTCCTGGTCGACATGTATTATTACGCCGTTGAAACTCTTCCAATAAAATCGATTACCCATAAATATCTGATTCGTGGCCACACACAAAATGAGGGTGACAATGCTCATTCGCTAATCGAAAAGTCAATTAAAAGAGCAAAAAAGTCTGGTCCTATCTACATTCCTTACCAGTATGTTCAACTTATACGAGACTCAAAGAAAACTGGAAATGCTTTTGTAGTTAACGAATTGAACTATGACGATTTTTATGATTTAAAACAGTTGTTTGAGGATATTACATTAAATGTTAACAAAGATCTGCAAGGTAACCAGATTAAATTATCTGAAATAAAATCTATACGATTTGTAAAAAATAGTGAGACTTATGATTTAAAATATTCTTATGAGGGTGAATGGATTTCAGTAAAATCAAAAGCAACCATTAATACGCGTAAAACTCGATCAGATAATAATCTACACATTAGTGAAATACGTTTAAGAGCAGCTTATAATTCTAAACTAACGATTTCTGATCAAAAACAACAGGATTTGCGGACTTTGTTACAAAAAAATATTATTCCAAGATGCTATTCTGGATTTTACGAAAGTTTGTTTTAAATATTTTTATCTGTTGTCTATTTTAATATTTTTTTAATATTTCTAAATAATTGTCATTCACAGAAGTCCTTTGAGTACTTCACAACAATTTATGGTTTAATAAGTGGTCTAACATTCCATTGATTATAAGGTTTATGATTATATTGAGTAAGTTTAACTTTTAGGAGTAACTTTTTGCAAGTGCAGGGTTATAGATTTTAAGAATATAGTGTAAGTGTAGTAATCATCTGCGATTTTTCTGTGCCATAAAGATAAAAACGGGTAAGACTGATAAAAAATAGCATGATTGTATCCTATGATGTCATTTAGTAGGTACTTATAGAATAGTTCATTATTAAACTGTCATTAGGATAAAGCTCTGCGACATTGTACCTTGTTTAATTGCCAATTCTAAGTCGGCATTGACTGTGATTGTAATTTTTAATTGAAATAAAGCTACTTGTATTGATTAATCAAAATTTGTTTCATTTTATTATTAAGACAACCAAAGTCATAACTACCAAGTTTTTCATTTTCTAGGGTAACAACGACGCAAGTGTAAGTATTAAAATGTTTTTTTTTTATTTTCTCTCAGATATGGACTGATTATTAAAAAAAAAAACTATTATTGTGCTTAATGTTCAAACTACAAAAGTAAAATAAAAGAGGTAGCCATTAGCTGTAAGAAATATATAAAATCTTCATAAGTGTTACGAAAAAATCTTAATAATGGTGTAGTGTAAAATAACAAATTTGCAATTGTGTCACTGTCGCTCCAAATGAGCGATATGATATCCGTATCATCTAAATAACAAATAAAACCTTCCAAGTGCTAGTGGGACTCGCGCACGAAGGTTTCGTGCCATTATCTGTAACCTAATCATGCAAGTTACAGACACTTTTCGCAATGTCCGATTGAGTGATCGTTGTCGAGCAAGAAACGGTTGAAAAATCAAGTTTGTTCTATGGGAGCCTCCCTTAAATATTTATTTTATTTTATTTTTAGTGTTTGTTGTTATGGAGGCAATAGAAATACATTATCTGTGAAAATTTCAACTGTCTAGTTATCACCGTTCTTGAGATACAGCCTCGTTCCTCGTGATTCCGTACCCAAAGGGTCTCGTTTTTACCCTTTGGGTACGGAATAATGGTCCCTAAAAAGTATAAGGGTAGTATCGTAAAGGTAGGATTTTTTATGGACTGTTTATTTTTGGTTTAACATGATTATTATTATAATCTCTTTTTTTATCTACACTTTTCACTGCAATGAACAATTTACATAATCTTGCCGTTTATTTATTGACAGAGTCAAGTGTCAACTACCTACGATGAATGATAATAAAATAAATAAATTGAATAAAAGTATTGCAAATTAATGCTTTCGTACGACAAAATAAATTATGGTTCTTAACTTCTGACATGGACAAAAATTTTTACTCTCGATTTGGCATTTTGTACAAAATTTCCGACCGCGGCTTCGCCCGCGCGTATGTCGGTTATCGCGCAAAAACAGTAACTTTTTTTGCGCAGTTGGTTATAAACTATACTATGTTCTTCCCCGCATCTCAAACTACTTCCATACCAAATTTCGTTCAAATCGGTCCAGTAGTTTCGGCGTGAAGCCGAGACAGACAGAGTTACTTTCGCATTTTATAATATTAGTATGGATATTAATTAAAACATAACATATACATATTCTTGTACAAATAACTTGGCACCATGATACTAATATGTAATTAATGACAGGAAGAATCCTATATTAGATTATTAAAGAGATTAGCTCCGTGGAGCGCCGGGTCAGAATTGCACTTCCCCATATCATCCCATGGGTGTCGTAAGAGGCGACTAAGGGAAAAATACTGGAAGGTGGGCAGCTGCTGCAGTACAGTACAGATTAATAAAACTATGTTATCGACATGACATTCATCTGTATGTCACAAGTTTAGTATAATTCCATAGTTCATGCGATAAGGGTTAAATAGTTAACTATATATAGCTATATATATGTCTCTGCACAATGTTAGTTGACAAGTCGTGATAAAACCTCAGTAACTCGTTATCAGTATCACTGACAAACAATAAAGACATAGGCTACAGCATGAGCAAAGGACTACAGAACGAACGGTTATCTTAATAGCATTTCGTATTGTCCTAACAAACAACATAATCCGGGCACGTTACATTACAGTAAACAATGTTTTGAACAGACAGGATACAGATTATTTATCTGCAATAAAATCCAGTTGAAACACTGCTGTATGAGTAAACTATACAGTGCCGGAGGTATTCTTTGAGACCGTTACAACTTACAACATTTTTAATGTATAAATAGGTCTAAGGAGGTTTTTTAACCGAAGAATTTTAGTGTGAACCGCTTTTGATGTTTCTTTATTTTATTTGAAAGCCGATGCTTGTAGTGTGGTCCCATTAAAATTTCATCAAAATCTGTCTTGATCACTATGGCTTGCCGTTTTTAAGTTAAAATCCGATACTGATTGTATATAATAGTCATTGCCAGAGAATGACAATCGATCCCGTAAGTAGCAAGGGACAATAAAAAGGGTGAAACATTTTTTTTACCTAAAAATGGAACCGACTTCAACTCTCAAAAGTGTGAAATAACTTGTTGACTTGAACTATCATGGTGCAGACTTCAACAAGTTATTATTTCACACCTTGGAGTGTTGAAGTCACAGATTACCCCCATTCCCCCTCTATTATTATAAATAAGTAATCAGTGGTTGAAGTCGATTCCATCTTTAGGTAAAAATAAAATTATTGTTATGATCTAGGAATAAAGCTCATGCCACATACTAAGAAGATTTGGAAGGGTGTGACAACACAGGAAAGCTCACTTCATGCTGTTAACATTTTCACGCTTTTTTCTAAAGACTGGATGTTGTTTACTGCTAGCCAGCCGTGGCAGCTTCTACCGTTTAGAATGGACCTAAGGATATTTTCTCTGTGTCAATTAGTCAGGCAAGAATGTACATGTGTCCTAGCATACTACAGCAAACATACATATTATGTGTCCTATTTTAAGGAATATTAAATTTTTATTGTTATTTTAGAAAATGTCTATGATAGATGGAAAATATTTATATATAAAGGCTTTCTTTTTATATACTGTAATCAAAATTTCAAAATCATAATTATCAATATTGAGAAAAATATGCAAAAGTTTGTAAGTAAGGTAGCTGTTTTAACAAACTTAGAATGTAATTGATGTATAGTGCTTTATTTTAATTTAGCAAATAAATATTTTAGTAAGAAAGGGACTGAATCCCATGACGCAGGGTCACTCTAGTGCGGAATTCAGGGATACTTGTGCATACTTATTAACACAAGTAATTTGCTGTAGTTACATTTCTATTTTTTTTATTGCAGATAGGTTAGCCTTTTACCACTATCTCACCTGGTGCCCCTGACGGTAAGTGATGATGTGATCGAAGATGTTGTTCAGGCTAACCTAGAATTACTGGCTCTCAAGGACAGCTGCTGGAGCACACCGTTAGGTGCTTGGGGACAGGTTTTCTACTTGAGGGTGGTAGAACTATAAGCTATAACTAGGCGGGCATTTTGTAAATAAGTACCTATATAACAATACCCGCCTAGTTAGTTACTTATTTCCTACTTATTATAGATTATTAGTTATACTAATAAATTACATGTAGGTATAGCCTAAGTTTGAATGAATAAAGTTATTATTATAAGTAATACATACTAACATATAAAAAAAAATTATCATTGTGAGTAGATAAATGTCTGTAATATACTCGTACAAGCAAGTATAATTATGTGTGGGAGAAACGTGGGTTGTATACCTCTACATACTCCTTCGGGAATTTAAAGGCATGATGATGTTGTACGTGGAAAGATAAATAAGGCGAGTTTAGAAATTGGCAATATCACGTATCTAAGCAAGTTATTGTGCCGATTTAATTAGCCCAGAAGTTTCATTAGCAGCATGGTTCATCGGGCCGTCGAGTAATTACGGTCGTCAGCCACACGCGGTGCTGTGCTCTGCCCAGAAGCTGTTACCAAAGCTTTGGATTATTTTTAAACCACAACTGCCACATGGTAGTTACTATGGAAAGTAATTTCATACATTTTGTCGGATCGGCTTGTAGAGAGTACCAATTTTAACGAACATTATAAGGTTCGTAGTAGTTCCAGTCAATGCAACGGTTTTTTCATCTTTCGATTTCTAATACAAAACCTGTTTAAGTTTTCCTACTCTTTTTTAGTAGATAGGTATACTCTACTATTAGTAGATAATATACTCATCACAATGCTGAATTATTAGAGGAGTAGAATGTTTCTAGAATGGAGGATCACGTAGGGCTATTACGTCAGAACCACAGCACAATACCAGTACAAACTGCAACGTTACCTAAGACGGTGATCTCATTAGCTAGATCGAATTACATTTGAGTTAGAATAGAAGGAAGAATACATACTCACTCCCACACTCAGACAGATCCAGATTTGCAACATAATGATCATAAAGAATTTATTGTTATAAATAATGTTTTAAATTATTAACTCGATCTGCAGACAATGTTGCGAAACCATCAGTGCAAGGAAACCTTTGAAATGAACCTTCAATGCAGACCGCTCACCAACCAAGGCCGGCGGTCATGGCTGGCCATGGTACTACATAGCTACTTAAATAAATAAGAAAACGGTACATTACATAAATTCTCTCAATAATTACCACGACATTTCCAACATAATTGGCATTGAAACAAAATGAGATTTCTCGAGCGCATAGATTGCAACACGTCTCGGAATGCACAGGTGAAGTCAGAAGTAAACAACTTGAAAGCGGAGTTATTTTCGTACGTTGAAGTGAAAATGCGTAGGTACATTAGAGCGCTATAAACTACGACACGATGAATGCCGAAATACTTTCATCAATGCTGTAACAGGCATAACAGGTTATTCGAACGGGGCCATAGTTGTGTTGATATAAATAACAGTTAATTTCTCGTGTCACGCACCGTTAGATGGCTTCGCGTGCCTCAAACCTTCCTGCTTCTACTTCGGTTCTACGGCAGATTCCTGACGTTCAGTGATGTTTTATGTTTTGTGATCGAATGCCGGCATGACATGCGTATATTGTTGTGATAAGCGCTTTCCTTTCAGCTACAGTTTAATAATACAGCTTAACCTAATAAAAATATATATATTACGTAACATTGTGATAAGTATAAAAGGCGTTATTTAAATCTCCAAATATTTAAGGATTTTTAAATACCTATTGTATTTATTTCATTCAGCTCCAATCGTAATAAAGGTATTTCTGACTGTGATTCCCGCCTACATTCAGATTACTATAAATTCTACAACAATTCAGGCATACTTAGACGATAAATTCTACAGCAATAAGGATATAACTTTTTTAAACTATTTTAACTCTAACCAATGATGTTTACTGATGTTCCAATACATAACGCCATAGTTTATTCGGTTCTTGAATTTCGTATGACATCACGTGTCTTATTGTTTTAGTTTAGAGCATACTCCAAATAACATTACCGACGACGCCAATTTTTGTACAAAAGTAAGGTCAGCCTCGTCTATATATTTTATTAAATTGAGACCGTAAATAAAAAGTTACCACTAAGAATGCAGAACAAGTAGGTATAACACCAACGGAAGAGAACCGTGGTGCGTGACCGGCGAAGGCATGTCGCCGACTTTGTGGCTCTGAATATAAACTACAATATTGACAGCTTACCAAAGTAACTTCTATGATAGTTCTTTTCTGAAATATTACAATAATTTTCCAAAACGGATCCCTATAACTCTATTAAGACCACTTTAACTGAACATTGCTTTCAAAGAGCTGTAATTAAATGAAAGTCAGTAATGAGCAGGTAATCAGGCTGTATTGTTCTTAAGAAGATGATAGATAGCACGGTATTTATATAAAAGCTAAACAATAGGCCGGTTGCATTTTAATTTTTCTTGCAGCCGAGGCGAAAGACCTTGAAGTAGGTGAGTGCCTTCGATAAGATTTGCATAAATATTATACATAAAGTCGTGCGGATTAATGGCTCAAAGGCCGTGTTAGGGTATTTGTGGATGGTATTCGAGCATATAAAACGTGAAGACTTGCGTAGTATTTGGGTCGAGTTTCGACTGCAAGCTATTTCCAATCTTCCCTGTGGTACAGATTCCAATCCAAACGCTTGAGGAGGGACGAACGGCATGGATGAAACTGCGTTATATAATTCATAATACACCTCTCGCACCTACTTATTATATTCCAGATTTATATATATATGCCAGATAATAAATTAACATTTTCTTTTTTTAATTTTTGATAAGTTAGCCTTTGACCACTATCTCACCTGATGGTAATGTGGTCGAAGATGTTTTTCAGGCTAACCAGAAGTCCTACTACATAACCGAACACTACTAAGTAATAAGTTGATTTAAGCACTTACTCTAGATAAAAACAGCTAAAAAAATTAAGTTACATATGAAACTACGACTAAAGTTTATCAGATACTCCTGGCCAGTTATTTGAAAACAAAAGCAATGAAGGGTCAATGTTGTTATTTACAACAAAATAAAACGATACTCATGTAGCAACAGACTCGAAGAACAATGGCATTTTATAAAGTGACAAAGTAGGTATTGTATTTGATTGTGCGGTCGTAACAAGTCTTTGTTAAGATGTAATAGCATCTAGTAACGAAGTAAACAATCAAGAAACACCGGTTTTAATTAAAGCAATTTTTATGGAATTTCATTATGACGGTTTAGAATAAGAGACAGCAGATTTCTAAATCATTCCGAGAGTTAAGTGTTTGAAAAAGCACTTCTTTCGATCAGATGAAGTCTAGTAGTCTGATTGAGGGTCGCGCACCGTCCCTTATGACGGTTAAGGTAATACAATCGGAGCACGAAATTTCGTTTAGAAATAGCGTGCCAAGTTGGCCGAGTGGTTTAGGCATCCAGCGCGAAATTGGAGGACGCGGGTTCGATTCCCGCCCGGGGCATAAAACAAATTGTGCTCCAATAATTTGTAAAATAAGAGACAGCGGATTGACAATGTGCAAATTGATCTAAAAATAAAAAATGTAATTTCACAAAGTACCTACATATTGGTAGCTGACCAATATGTAGGTACTTTGTGAAATTACACGTTTATATTTCAAAAAAGGTACATGCAGGTTAATCGGTAAGATGGCGACGACGGAGTGAGTGATGTGATGATCATGAGAGAACAAGTTTGTAAAGTATTATTTTAGTCGATGGCACTGAGGCGCGGAGGCCTCGCAGGTTGATTACAAAGGGCCAGCCTGAGCGAGGTTACAACACCAGCCTTTATAAGGACGACGAGTAAATAATTTAAATGCGATGAGTAAGTACGGTCGTGTAATATGTGTAAATTACTATTGGAAATTCATGAAAATGCAATAAACTTTGCTATTTGCTATGTGTTATTTGGGATTTTGGCACAGCTTAAATAGCTAACCGAATGCAATAATAAGTTGCTGTTTTGATTTATCTACGAAATGGCGACATCGCTAAGTTACACTATACTATAATAAGAATATCTCTGTATTCAGAAGTAATTCTGCATAATCGTTTTAGCGGGTAATACGACCGCTAATTACCTGTATATTAAATAATAATATACTGCTAATACGCATCAATTGCTGCTACATTATATAATTTTTAACCAAATAATCGATTAGTTACGGTATCAATTATATTATCTAACAGAAAGTTAATGTTACAGTAAGAATTAAAATAGAATCGTTGATAAACTGACTATTGAAATGACTTATTTATCTCTCATGCATGTAGGTATAGTGTTCTTTTATCATCATAGATATACGAGTACCTACATGATGGGTGACTGATTACTCTGTCTTAGTAGCTAAGACTATTTGAAGTAACTTCTTGATAACACGTTTACCAAGTAGCTGCTTGACTTCAAGCCTTTGCCCGCCTACATATATTACTATAATTATTGGCCTTAGATAGTAATCTTTATATATTAATAATTAAGTGTCACGTTGTTTGTCCGCGTTGGACTCCTAAACAACTGAACCGATTTTAAATTTGATTTGCACACCAAGTGCAATTTTTTTTTTTTTTTTATGCTTGATAGGTTAGCCTTTGACCACTATCTCACCTGATTTGATCCAAATTGAAAGATAGGATAGCTTACATCTTAATTTACGAGTATAGTCGCAATTACCCGTGCAAATCCGGAGCGGGCCGCTAGTAGTAACACAGTAGTATGTATATAATGGAAAGCAACTCTTGTTTCTACGTATTTTGGCAGTAAATAAGTAAATCTTTCTTTTTTTATAGATAAAAGACGAAAAATGATTTTAGAAATGATATATTTTATTACATTTACCTCGATACTTGTCTATATTGACGAGGTAATTGTTTTTAAAGCCAGCAGCTAGAGCACTACAGCACAAAACACAAGGTCAAATCATGGCTCAGTTTTTTTGTCTTCTTCCTCGTAGCGATTTTTTATTTCCAACTGTCCAGACAGATCAACAACGCAGTAATTTATATCAACAAATTGCGATAATTTGTGTTTTGTACCTTTAGTCTTGCCTACATACAATTTTTATGTACCAATTCGCTATACGCATAATATCCGATTTTAACATATTAAAAGAAACAGAGATAAATGCAGATGATGTTGTTATTTGTTTTAGAACTGCTTAGTTTGGATAAGGGCTACCCACACTATGAATTCCTTCAATATTAATAACACGTAGCGCAATGAAGCTACCCATACTACCTATTCATAAGATAGTCTATGCAGAATCCTTTATGCTGTATTATAGCGTGAGTATAAACCCAACAATGTGGCAAAATAAAGTCATTATAAGGAATTTCTCCGTGATCTACCACACCGCCCTGTAATAACCAAAAGATGATACAAAAGATAATCATGATTCCATCATAACTTTCAGTACTCTCATTGATTTTCCAACCTCACAATCAACACTATAGGGTAGGTATATGTGGCTATCAAACGAAATTTTCAAGAGACAGCCAACTTTCCCTATGGTGCTGCGAGCAACTCGGCTCTGTGGCTCGGCCCCGCTCGGTTGATAAGTGGCCTAAGGGCTCCTCCCGCGCCTCTCTGACCTACTTCCCCACCCTTCGCCCTCGCGATCTTTGCGCTGCACGCCACTTGCACAACTTCGATATCAGCTGGAAGATAGCGTCGAAACACGAAGCGTTAGATATTCTGCATTAGGATAGGATTGCGAAACCCTTGATTGCCTGCGTTTGTTGATTATGTAACTTCCTATGGGTTTATTTGTGTCTTTGTGATCAAAGCGAATACCATAGGTTAACATAAATTGCTACTATACATAAACTTTGCAGTTTGTAACAGAATTCTGTAATTGGGCATAAGCATTTAATTAAAAGCCATTTTGATACAAAAAAAAATTAGAACAGAACTTTGGTATAAATCTGATGAACGCAAGATACTAATTTTCCGGATATGGCCCTCTGTATGTACCTAGTTAGTTTCCTTCAAGACAGCGGACGGCATTGGCCTTTCTATGATTTACTCTAATAGATTATGTATTTGGTAAGTTAGCTACAAATTTGAGGCACATTTGGTTTAATAATACTGTTATCTCCATTACATTGTAACCAAAATTATCATCTACCTTGTACCTACATAGTTGGAGTAGTGTATTTCCTAACTAAATCATGATCGATACAATGCACAGAGTCACAATCAGTATACTAATATTATAAATGCGAAAGTAACTCTGTCTGTCTGTTACGCTTTCACGCCAAAACTACTGGACCGATTTGAATGAAATTTGGTATGGAGATAGTTTGAGACCCGGGAAAAAACATAGGATAGTTTTTATCCGACTGCGCAAAAAGAGGTTAATGTTTTCGCGCGATAACCGACATACGCGCGGGCGGAGCCGCGCCCGGAAAGCTAGTTTCTTATAAAAACCTATCTTAGAGATATCTCAAAACAAATAATATAACACGAGGCTATTTGCCCCGACTATACGTTATAAATAAATTAGGTTGTATAAGTTATATCAGTTCTTGCCGTACAACACAATACAACAATATATCAGATCCCAACAAAGACCTTGCGAAGGTCACACTCAAATGGACACACTTAATCTTCTTCCGCGTTCACTTTATTGCAAAGGCTCTCAAAAAGCAATTTAACGTTCAATTTTCTTTTCTGCCTTCTTGGTTTTAATTAAAATGTTAATTGTGTTTAGTATAACCTAAGTACAATACTAAGAAATATAAATTAAGATCAATATTATAATTATGTCTGAGGCTAAGGTCAACACAGTTGTCTATATGACTCAGCAAGAGCATAATAATTATTATAATAATTTACATACAGGTAAACAGACAAATTGGTTCAGAATTAGCGTTGATGAAAAAAAATTATAAAATAGTTACTTATGCTTGTAATTCTCGCGATAAAATTGGATCGTTTTTTTTGTTATTTTGTAAACTTTGGCCGTCTTTGCACCGTTTCAAAGGTTTCGCTTATCTTATTTTGTTCTTTGAGCATTATGTCCACGAATATCAAGTTTCACTTTTGTTGTACAAATAAGTATACATTTATTATACTTAACAATGTTATGTTGTAAGTAGGTGCCGAGTCGTTTTAAGCGAAATCCTTCATATAGATTCCACTAAAACTCTCAGTTTCACGTCTAGTATTAGCTCTGCATATATATTTGTATAACTGGTAATTAACGAACTGGTTTCAAGTGACCAGATATCAATTAACAACAAATTAACAAACTACTCTAAAATAATATTTCCACCATCTAACTGATAAATAAACAGTGATGTAACTCGTCAGTTGGTAAATTAGTATCATTATCTGCTTCTTGGTCAACAATATTCTGAAATTGTGGAGAAAGAATGAAATTTAACAAAGTCACCTTAAACATAATTGTTAATTTAAAAATAAAATTGTTATTTCACTATGTTATTGAATTGAGATTATAGGGTCAGTAAGGCAATCACATTGTTGAGTCATGCTTCACTTGACAGAAATTAGAATATACAATAATAAGTTGCTGTTTTGATTTATCTACGACATGGCGACATCGCCAAGTCACACAACATATTCAATATTATGGATACCTTTGTATCCAGAAGTGATTCTGCACAAGCAGTGGCGCATCTGCTACTGCTAGTGCATTTTTCAACCGAAATTATTATTGCTGTATCAGATTGAAGGAGACTGTCGTTAGTGTTAAATGATATGATATCAAATATCTCGGAATGCAGATGTGACAACGTATCTACAAGTATTGTGTGTGGGTTGTAAGCGGGTCGGGCCTTCTTGTGATACTATGACTGGTGCAAGTCTGGCGTCCTGCTTTTTCTTTCTGTCTTTCTGTCTAGTCCTCTAGGTAAGATGTATTTCATTAATTAATAGGCAGTTAATTAGAGGCATATTAATATAACATATCTCAAATTATTTATCGTACCGCAGCAGGTGAGAGTCAGGCTGTAAAAATTTCGTGAATTATTGATCGCAGTGTTTGGTATCCTCATCCAGCACCATTGGACCATAATCATACAAGACCATGCGTTTGCAATTTAAAATCTTTCAAATCGTCCCCATTGTAAATTGGATCAACTCCAAACTTAATACTGTTAAAAGTGCTGTGATTTTTTCTCAGTAACCGGTAACATAATCAAAACAAAGTGGCACCTGCGCCAATCGTGTCAGCCTTCACACCGAGCAGGCAATCCTACCTACGTAGTATATCAGACATCCAGTCTATGAGACAATCTAAACAAAATAAGTACGTTATCACGCGCACAGTTGCGTTAAAGTTGCTCTGGGTTTGCTCACTCGCCGGGAGAGGATTGCTGCACTGCTACAAAGATATGTCGTCTATTTATATATCGTTGGGCTTGCAGCCGGGCGGGCGCATCAACGCGAGAGTTCTCTTTTGTCGTGTCTTGATTTTGATTTGAACGTTTGTATGAATACGGTATTCTATTCTACGCAAATGCGTCAGTGCGAAACTCCTGCAGTGACTTGCACAATCGGCTGGGAACTGCGCTTGCGGTTATCGCGGTTCCTGTTTTGTTCTCTAATGGCGCTATTTCTATGATTTGTGAATGTACCGCTCAAGACTTGATTAGATATTACGTTTCGTAACTGTTGTTTGCACTGTACGCTTAGATTCATCATCATAATCAAAGATTTTACTGACATTACTTTCTTTGATTAGCTCTGTTTTTATCATTATCCACCTAGAAAGTTTTTCTGTCTTTTAGATCTTCGCTTTAATTTTCTTTTAGATTCCGAGTTGAGATGACATAGTAGTTTGTTCATATATTTGTAGGTATAATTCCTAACAAGTAGTTATTATTAAATCTATATCTTTACATACCAAAAGTCCCTGTTATGAGGTAAATTTTTCTTTGTTGGGCACATTTTCACGTCTCTCAGATTACGTCTATCTAGATTGCTTTTAACCCCTTTGCGTTGCGGAAACCTTCAAAAGATGCCAAGTTTTCGTCACGGATCTTCATATTTCTTGCTATTTTTAGTACCCAGTCATAAAGCTTGCAGTTTAAAACAGCAATGATTTGCGAATGCTCCGTTTCCCTGTAAAACCACCGTCGTAAAGATAAGAAAGACCTGTTTTATTCGTATGCAGATGGCGTGAAATATGAATTCAGTAGAACCAGTACTGCGACGAGCAACCCTTCTAATATTGTACTCTTACATAATCCATTGTTGCCATGTTATATGTAAGTAAAGTACGTAGGTAGGCCCTACCTATTAAATGAGAAGTTTGATACGCCGTATATTTTGGAGTTAAGTAACAACTGGCGCGATGGTTAAAAAGCCTTTGCCTTAATAATAATAGGAACTTTACTCATCAAATGAATCCTTCTATAACAAGGAGAGTAAAAATTACAGACATGTGCGGGACTCGAAACCGCGCCATCCACCCTTATAGCTGGTTATGCTCTAACCGCTAAGGCAACATGACATATGACTCTAATTTACATTTTCTCATCGTATGGGGTTTATCTTTTTACATTCCATTGCTTCCCTTAGATTATATTAGATTCGACCTGCATAGCGTTGCCACGAGTAGTAGGGGATGGTCTACCCTCGCTCAATGGTAAGGCGGAATCAAGCAGATCTTCGCCGTGTCCTGTGTCCGCCAACGTAGACATTTTCGATTAGCGACCTGACTTCCCTCGAGCTTCACATCCATCAGCACAGACAGATTTTCGATACGGACTTTTCCATCTTCTAACCTATTTATTCTGTGCCTTGACTTGACACAAATTCGTACCAGACGCCACATAGGTATTACAGGTTGTTTCAAACTTGTGCCTAACAAAAAGACTACTACTAAAAACTTCGAACCGTGTTTCATATTGGAATTTTTCCTTTCTTTCGTTCCACTAGATCAGTTGCGTTTCTTTAACGAGGCTAATCACCCCTGTTATCGTTAATAGAGACACGACATAATGCTCAATGTACAAAATATACTTAATGAATATGTTGATCCGGGAACTCTTCTTACCAAAATGTATTAAATTACGTTCTCATAGTCACAGTGTGCTTAGTAATTTATTATGGGTTCCGTACTAGAAAACGGCACCCTATTATGGCAAAGACAAGCGTGATGGACCTTTTTAGACATTTTCTTAGAATATATGATAAATCGAACCACATTTTAATTCAAAAATCGAAATTTAAGTAAACGGCGATGACTTTTAACTATTAGAGATAACTGACTAAACTTTTAGTTTCACTATCAGTATTACAATCAACTGCTTTTAATAAAACTAATTTAATAAGAAAATAGTCTTATTCATCAGTGCGCAGTATTGAAATTCTAATTGAATTGCTTGTAACAGAAGAACATGATGTTTCCATGGGTACATAAAATTTACTCTGCGCATATCTTATCTACACTGACTAATAGGGACTGCATTTATGAAGTACTTGTAGGTAGGTACTTACTTTATATTTTATAATTAATTAATGTACTTATATAGGTAAACTAATTAATAATAATGTGCCTAGTGGAACGCGAACACGAGCTAATTAATTTTATCTCTAAAGATCTGAAATAAGCTCCGAAATAAGAACACTTTACGCTTGGGCTATTGGGAGTTGGAACCAACAAGGGCCTTTAAGGATTAGGACAACGAAGGCACATGAAGGGCTGAAATTCTATAAAGTATATGAATATAATGTAGGAAAGGGTAAGTAGGTATATTATGTTTTAAAATAAATTTGGAATCGAATTGAACTGGTAGCGTTTCGTATTTTTAACTTCATTCTTCATCATGACTTTACTGGTTGATGGCTCTGTACTGGTAAGGATGTTTTTTTTTTATATTCGAAAGCTAGTGCTTTTCATGTGGCCCCATTTAAATTTAAGTGACATCTGACGAGTATATTTGATTTATCCCTAATAATGCGTATGTTATGTTTGAATTCGGTTGTTTTTGTAAAAAATATTTGTTAATTATTATGCGGACGGACAGACAGCAGCTTTTGCCCTTTGGGTAAGGAACCCAAGAAATTATGTCAATTCATCGCTGGCTATAAATTATTTGTATTTAATAAAAGTTATATAATATTGCATGTGGATATTTTGCTTCGTTCAGGTGATAGGTAATGAAGTATTCGCTTATTTGTGTTCATAATATAATAATAATTGGCAAAGGTAAAACTACCCTGAACTTTTTGATTTTTACCGGCGGTATGCCTTTATGAAAATAGTACTTTATATCATATACAACACTACAACTACCTACTACAATGAAAGCATTTAGACAACCTACAAGTCATTGACTGTAGCACGTACTAATGTCGCCGGGAATCTCGAGCTACGTATTCGTTTTATATTGCAATTTTAGTCAATGTTCATACGAATACTTAAAACATTTTTACATTTCTGGTACCTGTATCGTCTGTGGTAGACACCACAGAAGAAAATGTACTGACGTCCCCGTACCGTACCATACCATATGGTACGTTGTTACGTGACGTGACCGACAATTTCCAATAATTTACAACTTAGAACAAGAGGTAATATCAGATCAGACTTTTTAATAGCCAAAAGCATTTTCGTGTTACGGTCGCCTAATATTTTTTTTTCTCGGCTCGAGGTAGCCGCCCAGCCGCCGGTGCTTTGGACGTCGTCGTCGGTGCATCGAACGCGGTGAGAGCGGGGTCGATGAACCTTTCCCGCCATCTGCATTATATGAAATGTTCGACAATATGCCTAACTACCACGGAATAAGAGCTATTTATTAACATTTATTAAGATCAGAAACGACTATTTTCTAGAAGTTGGAGATTGTTTAAAATATTATTTATGTAGGTACATATTACCTTTGAACCTATAAATAACAAAGTGTAAGAAAAGTTTTATCATTATCTATAATATCAGTGTCAAAGTGCTATAATTTAGACACGACACAACACGAGTGCCAAATCATTTGTGGATATAAATAAATGTAGGTAAACCTACGTTATAGGTAGGTAGGTACGCCGATTCTGTAAGTTCGGTAATATCCAGAGTGATATAGGTACCTACCTAGGTACCTATATCGTAGTTTGGCAAGTAGGAAGGTAAGTATATCGAGAGTGTATTTTGGGTATCCAATTTGGTATACCTACCTACCTAGTATAATATATATCTGATCTTGCATTAAGAAAAAAACAAGTTTTGCAGTAATTTGTTGATTGAATCAAATAAAGATATGGTGAAGTAGGTACATAATATTACCTAACTACGTAACTACATATGTACGTAGTTTTGTTTTTCAGCTAGACCCCGTAACAAAAATGGTCCATACACCTTCATTTAATTCAATCAACAATAACCGAAAACGCCAATATATTCTCCAGTTTTTAGGTGTATCATACTATAATTGAATTGTCATTTTACGGGCTTTAATGCGGAACCCTAAAAGTGAGAGGCGCGTCGCACCTGGCCACTTTTGAAACTGTAAGGTGATTCTGTCAAGCATCCATGAAATAATCGGCTCTATATACCTACCTAGCTACTTATGAGCAGACTATAAGTTACGTCTATTTGAAAAAACAACTACTTAAAGCAATAACAACAAAATTTTACACAGAAATAACCTGTAGCGCGAACGTCTAGATTAATATTCTAGCTCTCTAGACTGATCTACATATTATGGCATAAGGGTTACTTTTCTACGAGTATGTTAGTGTGCTCTATCTTGCTGCAGACACTAACCCTGCTATTATTCATTCTGCGACTACCTACCTCGTTCTCATCCAAGCTTGGTTCGTTTCATGTAATAGAAAACGGCCTTTTCTGGAATTTTCTAATCTTGCTTTAGATTAGTTCTTACTTACCTAACACTGTATTGCTCTACCGCGTCCACATAATCTATCTAGGTAATTAGCCTGCTCTTTGCTTCGCTTCTTTGTCTAAATATCCCCAACTTTACTTCTTCTAGTCTGGACTGGGTTCTTGGTCTAGATGTCTCACACTGAATTGCTCTTCATGCCTACCTACCCAAGTCTGTTCTTCTCCCTAGTCCTGCTTTCCTTATCTCTTAGCCTGTCATTTTCTGTATCCTACATCTTCCCACTAACTGGTTTTTTGGATATACCTACCTTATACATTTCCTATTCAACATTGCTTTACCTTGCCTATTCTTAACTGAACTGTTCTCTCTTGGTATGGATGTCCTAGGTAGATATTGTAAATGTAATATATTATCCACTACCTGCGTTACTCTATCTTCTCTATTGGTCGAAATGTCCTTCTCTGTCTTTACCTTCTTTACATAAGAAGATATGACTCTGGTTTGTATACCTATTAGGTACTTACAGCCGAGTTTTGGTAACCAGGTAGGTACATGGGCTTATCCAGGTTGTGGCTGTGGAGTCTGGATCTGGACTGACTGATGTAGGTAGGTACTTAAATAAGGAATATATACATACATACATTAAAATAGTAAGTTTATTTATTTAATGGTAGGTTTACTTTACCTTTGGTTTGGTCTATCTCAGGAGTTTTAGAGCCGATTAGGTCACAAATCTGGATCAGTTTCCGACCAAAGTTAGGTAGGTAGGTAGGTACAGAAGTAAATATACTCGTACATTTGAAATTTGATACCTACTTCGGGATACTATATACCGAGGTATAGGTTAAATTAGCCCATCCCTCGAGAAATAATAAGTGTCGTGTACCGGGCAAAAAGCATAGTCGTCATGTGACATGTCATGTCATATCGACACCTGTTTATGGTAAAATAGGTCATTATTGTATCTGTGTTATTTTTATTTTATATCAATGAACCAATACAATATTATTGTCTACTGCATCGCTTTGGCGTAAACTGTAATGGTGTCTGTAATGCTTAAATAAATAAAATAAATAATCTGTGGGGCTATATTGACTGTGCCAAATCTCATTGTTTCAGTAAATAGGTATCAAGGCAGGTACCTACTACATTATGAATATGTAAGAAAATCGTAGGAAAGTTAGATATACCTACGTAAAAATGTAAGTTTAAAATATTATTCATTCATTAATCATTACCCTTATAGGTAGCTGCTTAGGTATTATTATCACATAACGTTACCTAAAGATACGAAACAAGTCTTTGTGCAGGGCGTACCTATATGTAGGTACCTACGTAGGTACCAACCTACTTCCTTTGTGTTTATGTAGGTACCTAGGTAGGTACCTACCATATAGAACGGTACTGGTTACGGGTAGGTAGGGCGCCGGGCGGGATCCTGTGCGCTAAAGAGAATTTACAGATGCTTACCTACCTCTAGGCTTAGGTGAGAAAATCGTTAATTTCGTCATGAGTAGGTTGGCTAAGAAAAGCTTGAAACTATGGAATGTAGCCAAGTCAATAGTTTATGCGATAAAGTGTTAATATACATAATCACCTTCATACTGTAGGTAGGTATACAGTAGTTAGATGTTATAAGATATAAATCAAGTGGTAAATCAACTATTACACTCTATTGAGTACCAAGAATACCTACCTATTGTGCATGTATTGATGAGATATTGTACATATACCTATGTAGTAATTAAAAAGGGTCGTACCTACCATAACCCTAGAGAATAGAGGCATAATATCAACCTACATTAGAACGGGAGCCATCCTTACGCGGCGCGCGTAAATAAATAGCACAAAGAGAAATTACCGTAGCAACAAATAGTCATTAATATGAATTAAACCATAACTATAATATAAGAAGGAATAACATAAATATTTTTCAGCTATACCTGAAGCTCTTTATTCTTGTTATCTTTGAGCGAAGCTGCCCTGATAACACCAGCTTTCCATCCCCATTCAGTAACTTTATTCACGTTAATTTTTGTCACACCACTCACAGCGAGAAATCGTTTGCCAACTAGATCTTCACGATATTTATAGGCCATAACGAACTGCACAATCACATTATTCACTTCAAGAACTAACACAAACGTCAAGAAAATAAGCGCTAAATACGCTCACACGTCACCCTCTTCGTTGAGCGAAGAGATACTACGTGGAAAGCACGAAGTGAAGTCGTCTGCGGAACGTATATTTAATACGGCCAAATTAAAAAGTATGTAACACTTTGTCCATTCGATAGAACTGAGCTACTCCCTAACTCTATAGCATTAACATGAAGCGACCATTTTTGTAAAAGGCCGTGACAAGGTAGTTACTTTGCAACTAGAAATTGTACTAGGTATTTATTTCATTGTAATCGAATGTGGCAAAATTTAAACAAAATAATATATGGTCTTGCTTTCAATCATACATACTATTACTTATCCTACCTTTAGGAAATCACTAGTCCGTGCAAAACACAATCTAGTAGGTATTTAGGTTGAAGTCTGAAGCCACGACAAATAGTTTGCCGTAAATATTACGCTTTAGTTTTCAGAAAAAGCGACAGATGTCGTGAATATAAATAGATTAAAATTTAAATTAGTTCCCATAAAAATATTTGTATAATATGTAGTACAATACCTTATATACATAGGTTTATATAATTAATTAGGTATATAATAATGTAATGTGCATACTGAACATTTTGTGTATAAATGAATAATTAAAGCACTTGAAGTAAGGCTAATGTCACGGTAATGTTATCTAGGAAGGTACCTACCTACCTAAACATTACCGTGCTTATGTTGCCTTAGGTTTACGCGATTATTAGGTAGGTACCTACACATAATAAATACCTTAATACTCATTTCTTTCGTATCTGATACTACGGCAAACAGTCAAAATGAACATAACGTCAGGTACCAAAATAATGCCATAATTATCTTCCGTAGGATGTCAACAGAGTGATTCTCTGGAACAAGTCATCTTCAACCTTGCCATCAACTCATTAATCCAATCAAACTTTAACGTTTGGTAGGTATTTCGTTGTCAGAACCATAGGTACCTACCTAGTAGGGTAATAGGCGGTGCGAACACTATTGAATAACTAGCGTGTAGGTAGGTAGGTACACAGTACGATTTTCGTCTTATTGGCCTTGTGTATTTCAAGGAAATAAGATACGAATGAACTAAATTTTTCCAAATGCGAACTTTTTTGTCTGTTAAGTTAGAGCGTAAAACTCGCGAGTGCGCGCGATATGGCACCTTCAGATTTGACCTATTTTTCATGTCGTCAACTCGCGCGCACATACATTATGAAGTGCAGTCAAATAAAAAAGTATTTGGTATCAACTATCCAAAAAGATAGGAAGAAAGAAAATATGTTTATTTGATATATAGTGATACCCCTAGTGTTTCAAGCTCATAGGCTACGGTAACTGCTTACCATCAGGTGGGCCGTACGCTTGTTTGCCACCTAAGTGGTATAAAAAATATATTTAACATGCTTGACTTAAACAAAACTCACTTTTGAGAGTTGAAGTCGGTTACATTTTTTAGAATAAAAAAATTACTCTTTTTAGTGACCCTTGCTAATACGGGATCGATTAACATTCACTGTTTTAACATTACTACACAATAAAATAAAGACCGGATCATTTATTTGAGAAATGTATGTAAAACGAGACTATTGCTAGCAACAACTGCATTAAACGAGATGATAGGCACAACTGTGTAACTGGTATTGTCAAATGAATTGGACCTTTAATAAGTGCATTGAAAAAGTGAAAATAGACTATACTATTCCTATATACAATGCGTTTCGACAGGCTGCTTCAACACTTGTACTCATAATAAAAATACCCGAATTTAAAAATAGTAGGAACAAATTTGATCGAAAAACCAAAAACCAAAATATTTGCCCAAATGCCAAATGCTATTTTCGTAAATTACTATTTAAATTACATTTAGATAATAAGGAACGATTTCGCTTCACTCACATATTGTGATTCTGTTGTTTTTGTTTTATTTTATTTTTTTAGACAAAGTTTATTTACATTTTTTACAATAACAGGCAATACACCAAATTATGGAGTAATTGTGATGTTGTTGATTTTTGTGATATTGTTAATCATTATTACAAAAATGAGCAGTTCCATATTTTTGTACAGATTTACTTACATCTTAGTGCTTTCATTTTGTATAAGCAAAGCATGTCATGTCAAATAAACATATTTTTTTATACCACACTCCCTTTTTTTCTGGATAGTCGGTATTTAACTAGATTTTATCATTTTGTATTTGACTGTACGTTATACGCGCGCGCGAGTTGACGACAAATAAAATAGGTAAACTAGGAAGGTGCCAACTCGCGCACACTCGCGAGTTTCACGCTCGCCAGTTGACGAATAAGCCTGGGCGGATAGAGTTTCAATTATTGAAAAATTTAATCGCTCCTAATATAGGTGTCTGGAAGAGATTGCTCTCAGTGATAAGACCGCCCATTGTCACACCTACTCTTACTTTTTATGTTCTTAGTTTGTAAATTTGTATGGTGTCAATAAAGTGTTATCTATCTATCTATAGGTAAAATTATTCAGTAGAAAATATTCGCTCCGTCTTTTGGGTTCACTGATTCTTGGCCAATCTTTAATACCATTTGTTGAAGAACAAATTCAAATGCTTAGAAATGTCTCGTAACAGATTAATCCAAATTAATTCCCATATGACTTTTACAAATATAAAATTTTGCCTTGTCGTTCCTGAATTTACATTTACCTACCTAATTTGAGATGTTATCAGCTGTGGAAACGGTGAGCTTCTTTTAAGCTTAGACAACTTAGTAAAAGATACGTTAGTGTCGGTTTTGAATGTTTTGATGGATATGATACAAGCTTCCCAGCTTGCACCTAAGCCCTATCATATCCATCAATCCATTCAATCATGAGAAGTAATAAAAATGTGAAATAATAAATTACAGGCACTAGAGACTTTAGGTGGTCGTCGTGCTTATTACGTCAAATACACATAAACAAACATAAAAAAAAAACACAAAAAAAAAAACTCTAAATTTTAGTTAGGTATATCTAGCAGAAGTCAACCCTAAGAGGTTGTTAGCATTTTACCAATAACCCTGTATACCTAATCAGGTTTATACAACACCATATCTACTACAATGAAAGCATTTAGACAAGCTACAAGCCATTGCAGGCAGTCAAAATGCTCCAGCTCCAGCCCACTAACATTAGGCAGCGTGTCCAGCAAGGCAAAGCGTTGTAGCATTACCCGTTGGATTGCAATGCATATTCGTTGAGCCAAATAGGTAAGTACCAGCATTTTGATCAAATGTCGCATTGACGAAGCGCGTTGGATTCAGAAAAATGTGACGGCGCTAAAGAAAGCGTCCACGCATGTAGACTAAAGGTCGCCCTAACTTCCACGGAATCATAGTCTATGATTCCGTGGAAGTTCTGCCATCAGGTCTTTTACCATCGTCACACATTCGTGTTGAGATGCTGCAACAATTGCGGTGTTATAAGCCCGGCGGATGATATCGTTAAGGCTGGCGTGGTGGGAACTTTGACCAGCACTTCGAGAGCAGGAGAGGCTATAATGACCGAGTTGATCAACTGAGTACCTACCTATCACACTGGCAGTGATGTGCAACACAAAAACTTGCAAAGTATAAGCTAAAAGCGAGATGAAAAGCGGATGGATCTTTGAGGCTAACAGTTTTGACCAGATTTCCACATAGAAACAGCGAAAATACGTGCACGATCTGCGATGCTAGGCTTAGGACATAATTATGTATCTAAAAGATCTTTCCGTGCTAACTCGCATAGTGACTACTATTCCTGAGAGGACAAAATTTTAGATTAATTAATTTTTAATTCAGTATTTGGACAAGCCCATCTCCATTTGTTTTCGGCCATAGCCATATTATTATATGCTACATGAAAAGAGCCTTAAGGTGGTCAAAAATTTTTCTATTAATTCGTGTGTACTGTGCACAGATAGTAGATAAAAACGCTGGTTAATGCCACACTAGCAATGTTGTATATCTCTATGTTATAGCCCCCAAACTCACAAGGAGCTTGCACCCAAGCCCTATCCTCAGACCGAATAAAAAGTCAAGACAGAATGTTGTGTAAAGAGCAATGAGGCCGGCAAAACTACGCCTCGCCATGTACAAACACAATTACACACACATATGTACAACGAAACTACGCCTTGACTAGTCAGTCGAACTATTGCGGCGCGTGAAAGCAACACGTAAAAGACTTCGATATATTTGCTAGTCAAAATGCCGAATTGTGTTGTGAAAGAATGTATAAAACAAACTTCAAAACATAAAAAGCAGGATGGAATCACATTTCATTTGTACGTATCGTGGAAACCAATATTTTTAATAAAACAAAATCAGAATAGAGGTTTTTGTTTGAAACATAGCAAGTGTTGCCGTTGTTAAGCCTATCAGGTTTACCCTATTATTGGGTGATAATATACAACGTATTGCTATTAGTTTTTTTAATAGTTGATCAATGTGTTTTAACCGATTTCAAAAAATAGAAGGTTCTTAATTGGACTGTTTTTTTTTCAATACAGATATTGCGTCGTAGATGCCTACGACGCAATATCATTATCAAAATCGGTTCAGTGGTTTAATTCGAAATCTAAAAGACGGATTTCATTCAATCAGTTCATTTTCAACCGACTTCAAAAAGGACCAGGTTTTCAATATGGTTGTATTTTTTTTTATTTAATTTATTTAATTAAATCTTTGTTACTTCATAACTCCATCATTTTATTTTTGTTGGAAAGCTGATACCTTTAATTATGACTCATATCCATTTCATTGGTATTGGATTTTCGGTTTCGAGGATATTGAAGTAGATGATGTTTTTTTCGTTATAAAAAAAACATATTTCCATTGTTTTTTTTTGTTTTTAACGTTGTTGTGTATAGACTTGAATTATTACCATATTATTATTGATATTACAAAAGCAAATTTAAGTTCTCTCTTAACTTTTCACACTTTACTGGTAAGTGTGTTTAATTATTTTTTTATTTTCCGAATTGAGTCCAAAAATTATACAAAATTGGATCGAAATCGTTCGGAAAAGTAAGAAGGAACTATCATGGCAATATTTTAAAATCGGCGACTTATATTTATTTATACCTATTTCTACCGCCAAGCAGTAATCTTCACATTCTTTTGTTCCGGTAAAATTACAGATACATGAGACTTAACATCTTTATGTCTCAAGGTGATGGGCGCAGTGACGTTTGCCACTTGTGACGAACTGTATCGGCAGAGGTTACAGCTTAACACCAGGTGGGCTTTGTGCTTTTTTCCCCGATTGCATAAAAAACCCGTCACTAATTGGATACACGAAATAAATGCATGTAAATTAAATACCCAGTAATGTTATTTCTGAAACACTTTTTCTATTCCCTTCCCCTACTTAACGACACTACTTTTACCGACACCTTACGTCGGAACCCTATTGTTGTATTAAATTAGTAACGTTATTTTTATAAGGTAATTTGATTATCATGGCAACACCAGCACACGCAAAATGTTTGGAAAACCGGCCTCACTTCACTGTTCACAACATTCTGTCTTGACTTTTTATTTGGTCTGAGGCCCTATCATCCTTCTCCACATTCAAAACCGACACTAACGTGTTTTTTAGGTACTAAGTTGTCTAAGCTTAAAAGAAGCTCACTGTGTTTTCACACCTTACAACATCTCAAATAGTAGGTAGATATGTCAATTTAGGTACGAAACGAAATGTTATGAAGTAACGTAAAATAACTAAAGTTTTTTATATATAAATAACTAAAAACTTATCTTGCCGTGAAACTAGTAGTGACATCTAGTTTTTAGGTGTCATTTTATTTATTTTATTGACATGATGAGGGTCATGCATGCTGGTATGCACGACTCATGCACGACAACAGCTATTGCAGTGTTCCCAAGTCGCTGCACTACATTGTCCATATCTTAAGCATAACAGTGATTTGCTTGTGGTTTCGTTTCTTTGGTTTCTGAAAATTTGCCGATGATATTAATTTATAACTAGCTTATGCCTGCGGTTTTCCCACAAAGTAAACTTTGGTTTTCTTATAGTTTATTATTTTATTTGATATAAACATTCTCATTCTTTCACAATTAAGTTAAGAACCTGTATTAATTATCCACCTTACTTTCACACTAATTATCATCTACCTAGATATCATCACCCGTATTCCCACCGTTACTCCCTTCGGTACTCTCCGAATCCTGGAGTTTAGGAAGTATTTTTATAGTTGGTGATGTCTATATAAAATACAGACACTACTGTGTAAATATGTACATGTTCAGTTTCAGCTTAAATATAAAGTTTCATATAAATTTAAAGCCCTATTTGTGAGTCTCAATTCTTTATGTACGAGTATGTTTGAGTAAATCAGTCAATATCGCTGGGAAGGTAACGTTAAACCATGCCGCTAATTCCCGGGTAGTTTGGCTTGGATCGGCTTCCACCATCTCTTTCAACTCATTGTTATTCAAATGTGTGGGCGGTTGTAGTGATACGAAACTCTTTCAAGCTCTATGGGTGTTTGTAAACAGACAGGCTGTCATAACGACTTTTACCTTCATTCAATCTTACTTGTATTTTGTTGATTAAAACCATTATTCTAAAGGTTTTATCTTATTTATCAATTTAATCAACAAAATGTTCTAATAAAATGGAATCATTTCTGCGTCCTGCTAAATTGGACATAGATCCATCAGACAGCTCCGCTTCAAAGGAATGGGAGCACTGGAAGAGGACATTTGAAAATTTCTTGTCATTCTGCGGAAAAAGTGAAAAAGATGGTAAAATCAAACTTGATTTACTGGTTAATCATTTATCCTCTAGAATTTACTCATTTATAAGCGAATGTACAACGTACGAATCTGCTTTAAGTACACTTAATAACATATATGTCAAGCCTAAGAATATAATTTATGCCAGACACATACTTGCGTCTAGGAAGCAGCAGAATGAAGAGGATATCAACGCTTATATTCGTGTTTTAAAATTAATGGCAAAAGACTGCGAATTTGAAAAAGTAGATGCTGAAAAGAATAAATGTGATAGTATCAGAGATGCGTTTATTTCTGGTATAAAATCAAACAAAATTAGACAAAGATTACTAGAAAATCTATCATTGACTCTCGATGAAGCTTGCAATCAAGCTCTATCGTTGGAAATGGCTGAGATACAATGTTTCAAATTTGAGTGCTGTTAAAAGTTTAGAAGAAAATCAGGAACTATTAGCAATAGCGTCATCTAAAAGAAAGTGTTACTTCTGTGGGGGTCTTGTACATAATAGAAGAGATTGTCCTGCTGTCAATGCCATCTGCCAGATTTGTGACAAGAAGGGACACTACGCTAAAGTATGTCGAAGTAAAAAATCTAACAGTGCTGCAGTTTTAGTTGATGAAAATAAAAATATTGGCTCAGCATGTATCACAGCAGCGTCACCAGATTCCTTGAAGAAAGCTACTGTAACAGCTTACATAAAAGGGATTCGCGCTCAAGCATTGATCGATACTGGCAGTTCTGTAAGCTTTATAGACAACGATTTCTTCAAGCTATGTCGTTTAAAGAAGAAACATTGCAGTCAAACTATATTAATGGCTTCAACTTCTCTTACGTCTCAAGTAGAGGGACAGACCTACACATCAGCTAAAATTGGAGATTATGATTACGAGGGCCTTAACCTACTGATTGTCAAGAACCTGTGCTCTGCCCTGATTATTGGACATGACATATTACAGAAGCATTCTTCACTAGAATTCTCTTTTGGAGGAACGAAGAATCCTATTAAAGTGTGCAGTGTTGCTGCAGCGTGCGTACCTGCTGTACCTTTATTTTCAAATCTATCTCCTGATTGCAAGCCATATGCTATAAAATCTCGAAGATATAGTGAGGATGGTAAAAAGTTTATTGGAGACGAAATAAAAAAACTTCTGGCTCAAGGAGTAATTGAAGAAAGTACGTCACCATGGAGGGCACAAGTTCTCATTACCAAGAATTCAAATCATAAAAAACGTCTTGTTATCGACTATTCCAGGACTATAAATAGATATACGCAACTTGACGCATATCCATTACCAAATATAGAAGAATTGGTCTCTCATATTTCAGAATACAGTGTATTCAGTGCTATAGATTTACAAAGCGCTTACCATCAGGTCCCGATCCTGATAAAAGAACGCCACTTCACTGCTTTTGAAGCTTTGGGAAATCTTTACCAATTTCGGCGTATTCCATTTGGTGTCACCAACGGTGTTTCCAGTTTTCAGAGAACTATCGACTGGGTAATTCGTAAAGAAGAACTACAGGGAACGTACGCGTATCTCGATGATATAACCATTTGTGGTAAAAACCAAGAAGAGCATGACGAAAATCTGAGCAGATTTATGATGGCAGCTCAAAAATATGGTCTCACTCTTAACAAGGAAAAAAGTAAGTTTTCTCAAAACTCTATTGATATTTTGGGATATAATATTAAGGACCATATAATAAAACCTGACAGTGATCGCTTACGACCACTATTAAGTCTGCCACCACCAAGCGATTTACCTGCACTGAGAAGAACAATAGGCATGTTTGCTCATTACAACAAATGGATTCCAAACTTCTCAGAACGAATTCACGACCTGGCCCATACACAAGTATTTCCATTAAATAACGAACTAAATCATAGTTTTAAGAAACTAAAAACTGACATTGCTAAATCTGCTATTCATGCTATTAGCCATAACTCACCGTTCACGGTGGAAACGGATGCGTCCAATCATTCAATTGCAGCGACTTTATCACAATCTGGTCGACCAGTTGCATTTTTCTCTAGAATGCTGAACAACAGTGAACTTAACCACTCAGCGATAGAAAAAGAAGCTTACGCTATAGTTGAATCACTAAGGAAATGGCGCCATTTTCTCATTGGCAGACCATTTCGCCTCATTACTGATCAGCGATCTGTTTCATTTATGTTCGACAATAAAGTGACGAGTAAAATAAAGAACGAGAAAATACAGAGATGGCGCTTGGATTTGGCACCATTTAAGTATGATATTGTGTACCATCCAGGTAAACAAAATGATGTTGCAGATGCTCTTTCACGAGTATGTGCTTCAATACCAGCACGAACCGAAAAACTGAAGTCATTGCATGAAGCCTTGTGTCATCCTGGAATAGCACGCATGAACCATTGGATAAAATCAAAGAATTTGCCTTATACAATCGATGAAATCAGAGATATGACTAATTCCTGCAGAATATGCTCTGAAATTAAACCTAAATTTTATAGAACAACCCTGCCAGAGCCTACTTTGATAAAAGCTACTTCACCAATGGAAAGATTAAGCATTGATTTCAAAGGCCCTGTACCTTCCAATACGAGAAATAAGTATATACTTACTGTTATTGATGAATACTCACGCTTTCCATTTGCATTTCCATGTGCTGACATGAGTTCTACAACGGTAATAAAGCATTGAAATGAAATATTTATGCTGTTTGGTTTGCCGTCATATCTTCATTCAGATCGAGGTACTTCATTCATGTCTGCAGAAGTCAAGAATTTCTTAAGTTTACGTGGAATTGCTTCCAGTAGGACTACTCCCTACAATCCAAGAGGAAATGGACAAGTAGAACGTTTCAATGGGACACTGTGGAAAACGATACAATTGGCTTTACGATCCTGCAACAAATCAGTAGAAAATTGGGAACAAGTTCTTCCTCAAGCTTTACATACCATACGGAGCCTATTATGTACAGCTACTCATTGTACACCGCATGAAAGAATGTTTAACCACACCAGAAGATCGACCAATGGAGTCTCTATACCCACTTGGTTGACAGAATCAGAACAAGTGTTAATGCGAAAATTTAACCGGGCGAACAAGTATCAACCGGTGGTAGAGGAAGTAACATTGCTTCATGTAAATCCGGACTATTCCTATGTTCGCCTTGCTGACGGTCGAGAATCCACTGTCTCAAACCGTCACTTAGCACCATTAGGACAAGATAGTCAGATTATACAAGAAGCACCTGAGATACTGAACGAGTCCAGAGAATCGTTCGTAGCAAGTGATGAAGATTTTTATGATTCTCAGAGTATGAACGGTATAGATGAAAGCAATTTGGCAGTTGAAACAATTCCAGCTGCTGAACACTTAGATAACTTTCCTTCTACATCTGAAGAACCAGCCACTATCGAGCGAAGATCAACGCGGCAACGAAGGCCACCCAGCCGCTACGATAATTATATTCTGAACTGAATTTATTACTTTTCTGCCTGGAAGAATGTAGTGATACGAAACTCTTTCAAGCTCTATGGGTGTTTGTAAACAGACAGGCTGTCATAAAGACTTTTACCTTCATTCAATCTTACTTGTATTTTGTTGATTAAAACCATTATTCTAAAGGTTTTATCTTATTTATCATTTATTATTTTTTATTTTTTGTTTTATTTTATTTTGTTTTATCTTCCACGTGGTTCGTTCTTCAAATCAAAGTTTCCACCACGAAAGCGTTTGAACCAAAATCACACGGTGCGTTCATTAGCAGTCCCCTTTCCAAACGCAACATTAATATTGCGAGCTATTTCTACCGGGTTAGTTCCGCGTCGGAACTCGTATTAAAAATTACTTGAGTATTTGAAGTATCCATATTTCTTGTATAAGCTTGAATAAAAAAAAATTACTGAAAGTGGGCACTTCTCCAAACAAAAAATTTTCAATGTCCGGCGGGAGAAAGCCTTTTTAAACCATTAATTTCTACCTGTTATTATTTTTTGCATACGGTTTGTCTAATACACTACCTAGAACAATACAGTAAATGAAAATATTGCATTACAAATATATGGAAAAAATATAAGACTCATAAAATGTATCGCTCTGGAGTGTCCTAACTCCCGATTTGTTAAAAAACATACGTGAAACCTATTTTCTAAGAAATATTTTGATAGCAAGAGTTCTTTTCTAGAATAGTAAAAAGGAAATATAAAATAAATATAAAAGGAAGAATAGTAATAATCATATCATTATCATAGTTATGTCCTTAAGCTGTAGAAACGATATTTGTTATATCGTATTTAGTTTAGGCGGAATTAACGAATTTGTGTGTGTATTTTATTGGTTGCATTGATCGCTCTGTTTTAAGAGACCAAAGCGATCAATAATTGCATGGAAGACTCTTATGTGAAGGAAATCATGACTTTATTCACTATTCTAATGTCTGCGAATTTAACCTGGAAATCCAAGTAATAAAGGAAACTGAAAATGTTTCAATAATAAGCCGTTGTAAATTACAAATAGGTAGACATTGATGATATTGTAGGTCAAAGTGTTCAAACCAATCAGATTTGGACTTACCACAACCTAACAGTTTTTCGGAAGAAGTTCCTTCAATCAAAGATTATCTGACATCTAAGAAAGAAAATACATTTAGGTATTCATGACATAAACACAATATTTTTGATGTGAAATACTAAAACTAAAGAGAACACAAAAACTTCAATGTGGATATGCCACGAATCGGTCCCAACTCAGCGTATGCTAGTTATTAAACTAGCGCTGGTCTTCCGTTGGGGCCGGTTGTGACGTCACGGAAGGACTTCCTGACAGTACTAAAATAATAATTATGTACAAAGCTTTTAACATAAAAAGATTACCAATATTGTTGTAAAAATTGGTCCCAACTCAGCGTATGCTAGTGATTAAACTAGCGCTGGTCTTCCGCTGAGGCCGGTTGTGAGGTCACGGAAGGACTTCATGACCGTACTAAAATAATAATTATGTACAAAGCTTTTAACATAAAAAGATTACCAAAATTTTTGATAAAATTAGTACGCATGAATATAAAATAAATAACACAAATAAAGAAAATATAGCACAAAAATAGTACGATTAAAAAATAACATTAATAAACACTGCGCTTGTTACATAAATAATACTACGAGTAATTCCATAAAAATAACAGGAATCAAATCTCAAATACTTATCATACAAATCAACAACTTATCAAAAATTTACAAAAGATATTTAAATAGAATCCATACGGAGTTGCAAAACTATCATATATATATATATATAATAATACTAAAAAAATACATAGGTAACAGACAGGATTCGCAAAAGTTATTATACTGACTTTAGGTAAGCATTTTTGCTTTTCATGGCACTTGTATCATGTTTTTGAGTCTCCTGGTTTTTTTGGTGATCAAAAATAAATTGTTTTAATTTGTTTTTATATATGACAACGTTTTGCAGGTTCCTGATTGGTGGTGGAGTATTATTCCAACATTTGGAAGCAGCATAGCGGAAGCAACCTTTAAAAGCAGCGGAACTGTGCCGTTCCATAGCAAGCTGCCTCGCGCATAGTCGCGATCCAAATGTTTTCTCATGCGACAACTAGGACAACTTTTGGTATAAATAATTAGGAGCTTTGTATTTTATGACACCGAAAAGTAGACAAGCCATATGAAGTTTACGACGATGCGTCATTTTTAAAAGGCAGTGCTTGTTCAGGTATGGTGTCACGTGACTCCTGAACGGAATATCAAAACAGTAGCGAGTGCAGGCATTTTGAACTCGTTGAATTACTTATTTGTTCTTGCCAACAGACGAGGACCAAATACTGCATCCATATTTTGTGGGATAAGCGTGGAGGCGTGCTCGTCGCATCCCCTGCCGGCCCAGAGGGCTGCAACTCCACTCGAAGAACCACCGTGGTGGTAGGACCTTAGGGTCCGCCTGGTTAACTACCACCCTCCCGTTAAAGTGTAACGCCAAATGTCCATGCCCCAGCTTGGACGTGTTCCGGTACTATTGCGGGAGTACCAGTCCTGTGTGACTTGTACTTGTCCTAACTTTTAGGACCGTACTGTGAGCTAAGACAGTTAACTGCTAGTCAGTCGTGAGAGGTTGGCGCGGGGTCCAGGGAGACCCGGTGAAACGGCTGACCGCTGGCCGCCCGCGGGTCAGTAGGGGACCCGAACCCTGGGATTGCTTTTAATCTCTGCCCGGGGAGGCTGTCCCGCCAACCGGCGCATAATCCTGTGAATCAACTGACGTGCCGGAGTAGGAGACCGGAGTGGATCCCGTCGGTTGGTTCCAGGGGGGACCGGGGGCCCTTCCGTCCCGCGCGCCAGCCACTCACACCACTGTTTTTTGTTGCTGTTGCAGCTTCAAGTCGTATTCTTTGCCCTATCGTTGGGATGGGTATAAGTCACACCACCCAACTCTTACATTTACCCAATGGCTAATAATAAAACTAAAAAGAGATGTTATTCAGCGGCTTCCAATTCCACTTTATCTGTGGACTTCTGTAACATTCGGGGCCTCCACTCCAACCTAGATGCCGTTCATCACCACCTTGAAACGGTTAAGCCGGCCCTTCTCTTTCTAACGGATACACAAATATCAAACCCGGCGGATACCTCGTACCTATTATATCCAGGTTACACGCTCGAGCACGCGTTTACTCTTCGCGCTGGGGTTTGTCTATTCGTCCGGGAAGATATTTGCTGTCGGCGTCTTAATGGTTTTGAAGATAAAGACCTATCCATACTGTGGGTTCGCGTGGATTACGGTGGCAAAACTCTAGTTTACGCTTGCCTCTATAGGTCACATAGCGGTGATATGGAGACTTCCTATCTTTTCGAGCACCTTGCTAGAGGAGCTGATAAGGTCGGAGAGCAGTACCCGTCGGCGGAGTTAGTGGTGCTTGGAGATTTCAACGCTCACCACATCGAGTGGTTGGGTTCCAAAGCTACGGATCACGCCGGCCGTACTGCTCTCGATTTTGCTTTAGCGTATGGTCTCTCGCAGTTGGTTAACACACCAACCAGAATACCAGATGTCGAGAACCATTCACCCTCTTTATTGGATCTGATGCTGACTTCTCACCCGGTTCAGTACCAGGTATCAGTGGAAGCGCCCCTGGGTTCTTCTGATCATTGCCTGGTACGATCTAAGGTAGCGATTGTGCGCAACCACCGTAACGTGCCTCTCGGAAATCGTACGGTGTGGCATTACCAGTCTGCTGATTGGGATGGAATGAGAGATTTTTTCTCGTCCTACCCTTGGAGGCAGATTTGTTTCTCCTCGGAAGATCCAAATGTGTGTGCAGACTCCATCACTGACGTCGTGCTTCAGGGTATGGAATGCTATATTCCTAAATCTGTTGTGCGCGTTGGCGGTCGGAGCCGTCCATGGTTTAATAAGTCTTGCGCTGACTCATCCGGTCAGAAAAACGCTGCTTATAAAACCTGGACCGAAGCACATACGCGTAAAGATCCCAATACCGCCGAGTTGAAGAAGAAACTGAATGCTGCCTCCAGATCTAATAAGAAGACAATTGCTAAGGCAAGGTCTGAGCACATCAGCAGAATTGGCGACCAGCTAGCAAGTTTTCCCTCAGGAAGTCGTGCTTTTTGGTCTCTTGCTAAAGCTGCTGAAGGTAATTTCTGCCAGACCTCCTTACCAGCGTTACGTAAGCCGAATGACTCTCTGGCCCACAGTGCTAAAGAGAAAGCCGACCTTTTGGGTACTCTCTTTGCCTCTAACTCGACTCTTGACGATAGGGACGCAACACCTCCGGTAATTCACGGATGTGAGAGTTCCATGCCAGATGTACGTTTCTCGCAGAGAGCGGTACGGAAGGAACTCTTATCCCTTGATGTGCGAAAGTCGAGCGGGCCGGATTGCATCCCGGCTATCGTCCTCAAGTCATGTGCTCCTGAGTTGACTCCGGTGTTAACGCGCCTTTTCCTGCTCTCCTACTCCAAAGGATGCGTGCCGTCTTCGTGGAAAGTTGCTCATGTACACCCCATTCCCAAGAAGGGTGACCGTACAGACCCATCCAACTACAGGCCTATAGCAATCACCTCTCTACTCTGTAAGGTGATGGAGCGAGTAGTTAACAACCAGCTCCTAGGTTACTTAGAGGATCACCAACTGATAAGTGACCGTCAATACGGTTTCCGTCGTGGCAGATCCGCTGGTGATCTTCTGGTTTACCTCACTCACCGTTGGGCTGACGCAGTCGAAAGTAGAGGTGAAGCTTTAGCTGTCAGCTTGGATATTGCTAAGGCTTTTGATCGGGTCTGGCACAGGGCACTTCTTTCGAAGTTGCCATCTTACGGCCTTTCCGAGGGGTTCTGCACATGGGTCGCCAGTTTCTTATCTGGACGGAGCATTCGTGTCGTTGTCGACGGAGCTTGCTCCGATCCCATGCCAATTAATGCTGGCGTCCCTCAGGGATCAGTGTTATCGCCTACGTTATTTATTCTGCATATCAATGACATGTTGCAAATCTGCAACATGCATTGCTATGCGGACGATAGCACGGGCGATGCGCAATATTCTGGCCGTGCTAATGCCCCTCGCGTCGGAGTAGAAGAAAGCCGAACTGGTCTTGTGTCTGAAGTTGAGGGTTCATTGGAGCGCGTCTCACATTGGGGACAGCAGAACCTTGTCCAATTCAACCCTACAAAAACTCAGACATGCGTTTTCACCGCGAAAAAGACCCCGTTCATCATCGTTCCGCAGTTTCAGGGTATTCCCCTAGAAATCGCAGAGAGTATTGGAGTTCTTGGCGTCGACATTTCCAAAGATGTCCAGTTCCGCTGTCACATCGCGAGTAAGGCTGGATTGGCATCCAAGAAACTTGGTGTGCTTAATAAGGTGAAACGATACTTCACGTCGAGACAGCGACTTTTGCTTTATAAAGCGCAAGTTCGCCCTAATATGGAGTACTGCTCTCACCTCTGGAATGGCGCACCAAAGTACCAACTCCAGTCTCTCGATGCTATTCATCGTCGAGCGGTCCGAATTGTCCACGACCCCGCGCTCTCTGACCACCTTGAGCCACTGAGCCTCCGTAGAGACATCGGTTCGCTCTGTGTATTCTACAGGCTCTATAACGGGGAATGTTCTCAGGAGCTGTTTGATCTTATACCGGCATCGCGATTCTACCATCGTACCTCGCGTCACCGGTTAAAAGCTCATCCACATATAATCGAGTCCTGGAAATCTCAAACAGCTCGATTTATGCGTTCCTTCTTACCGCATACGTCAATGCAAAATGTGGAATGATCTTCCATCTAGCGTCTTTCCGCAGAGCTACAGTATGGATTCCTTCAAAAAGGGTGTTAAAAGAGTCTTACAGGGTCGGCAACGCATTGGTAACGCCCCTGGTGTTGCAAATGTCCATAGGCGACGGTAACCGCTTACCATCAGGTGGGCCGTCTGCTTGTTTGCCACTCCATTACATAAAAAAAAAAAAAATATATATATAATTTAATTTAGATAAAACTAATGACTCAACGAGTTAAATCCGTAAACTTTCATTTAAAAATGGTCTTATTCCATATAAAACTTTTAACTTATAAAAACAATTTTTAACTGCATTTCCAACATGCATTTCATAACGTAAATCTGAATCCATAAGCAAGCCTAGGTTACGAGCTACGTAAACACGCTCTATGGGTTCACCCCAAGCATTATACTAACAGTAGGATTTAAACTATTTAATTGAAAAGGACTACCAAATATAACATATTTTGTCTTACTAGGGTTGAGCATAAGGCAATTATTCGTAGCCCAATCAGCAATACTATAAAAGTCATAGTTTAATTTATCAATAACAGTATCAATTTCAGAAGGTGCACCAGAAATATACAACTGAATATCATCAGCGTATGTATGACATTTGTAGTATTTAGGATGTTTATCTATATCAGCCGTATATATAATAAATAGGATCGGCCCCAGTATAGATCCCTGAGGCACGCCCCTTTTAACAGCTAACTTTTCAGGCTCCAACCTAGTGCCGTCATTTCGACTGATCTGTACGTACTGAAATCAGTTACTGAGGTAGTTGTGAAACCATTGTAAGGATTTGCAATTAAATCCATAAAATTTTAACTTAGAAATAAGAAGGTTAATGTTTATATAATCGAAAGCTCTCGAAAAATCAAGCAAAACAAGTAAGGTACACATTTTTTTATCTTGCGAAGCAAGTATGTTGTCAGTTACGTCAAGTATAGCAGAAGTCGTGCCACGTCCCTTTCTAAACCCTGACTGAACTTCAGGTAAAATTTTATTATTTTCGAGATAGTCAGTTAACTGTAGACAGATAGCGTTCTCTAATATTTTCGATAAACAAGGTAAGATGCTTATTGGCCTTAAATCCTTAAGTTCAACTAGGTTGGTATTCTTAGGTAATGGGCGTACTATTGCAATTTTCCACATATTTGGAAATTTGCATGTATTTATAGTTATATGGATCAAATTTCTTATAACTTCTATTGTATAGGGGAATGTCATGATAAGCATGTCTAAACTAATTTTGTCACAGCCTTCTGCATTCGATTTCAAACTACTAACCTAACCTAACCAGCTCAATTTAAAATACTGCATCACTGAATTTATTAACCCATTACTTCCCAAGCATCGAAAACATTGGAATTTTTTGATCAATTCTTTAAATATATCATTAAGAAATTAAGAAAAAAAGAATATGTCAAAAATATAATAAAAAATATACCTTCATCCTGCCCAATAAATATGACAATGGGGACATGTGATCAGAAATAATACAAGTTAATAATTATTAGAAAATCAGCTTTATTTGAAAATTATGTCCACAAACAGTCTTAAAAATAAAATATTATGAGCTTATTTTGTATGATAAGGTATGAAACTATAATTGCAAAGTGTTTTTTCACATTTAGCACAAAAGATAAGTGGTTTTTTCTTACAACCTTGTCCTTGACAACGCCTCTGTTTATCTCCCTTTGTCATATAGTGACCAAAATTATCAAGCCTGACAGGTTGTAAAAGAACTTCTGAAGAACCGGGTGTCGGTTTACTTGAAGTTTAAATCATTTTTATGATGTTAGGCATAGGTTACAGTTTCGTACACAATATATTATAGAATCTCGTCAGACAACAAGTTTTCGAATATTTCTAACGCTGATTTTTCGAATTTTGAACTCCGAAATCATACTTTCCAAACATTGTTTAACAGTATTAGATTCAGGCTGTATTTCAGAATATACTAGTTCACACTTACGCCAAGTGACTATCTTGATTATCCGAGATATGGTTTGAGTAGGATGATTTTCCGCGACGTTATCGATCGTGCACGAAAATTCCACTTGCCAAGCTACATCAGACACTGGCAAAACTCCCATATTGTCGCCACGACCTTCTTCTATGTCAGTCATTTCATCTACCTCAACCGGCAGCAATATGGCAACTTCAATGCCATTCATCTCCTCATCACTAGAATCTTCAATATCTTGAAGATAGTCTAAGATTTCGGACACTTTCAAAGCAATTTTATACTTTTTTGGATGACCTAAAATGAATAAAAAATATTAATATATAGCCACACGTATACTTATAATTAGACAGACAGGTATATTTTCTACAATTAGATAAAAACAAAAATAAAATAATTTAACACACCTGTAATTTCTCAACCTTGTAAACAATTCACTTTTTTTACTCTAGGTCGATAAATAATCACAATCGTTTTGTGTGACGAGATGTAATGTGTTCGGCGTAGACTATTCGACTAATGTAAACACAAGCAAGACAAGCAAAAAACAAACAATTGACCATTTTAACCTGTACTAAGCGTGACAGGATGGAACACGCTTTCGCGGCAAATTGTACCGACAGGTTCCCGGTGTCATATTTATAAGACGGCTTATTTTGAACGTATATCAGAAGTTAACAGATTATATTTTGTGTTTGTTTTTATTTGTTTTATATTTGGTAGAGATCTAAGAATATGTCTTATGTACTTTGAAGTAGGTAACATTTGTCTTTTACGGTATATACAATCGGAACTCAATGCTCTCTTCAGTCAACAAAAATGATTACTTTTAAAAAATTACATTAAAATTACGTAAACATTTTTTGCAGCGAAAAAAACTATTTTATTAGAAAAATAGTGTAAAAATATGAATTCCCTAAGAAATAATAAAAGTAAAAGTCCCAATACGTAAAAATAAATTTTGAAAATAGTGTCCTAAGAATATGACAGTGGGGAGGAATGGGTAACTCAAAGTATATGAGTTGTGAAATAGTTATACGTGGAGAGTATGGAAAATGCAAGAAGAAATTATTTATAATATTGGGATCGTGTACCTAAATTGCAGGTGTAAGTCAATATTGTTTTTTGGCAACAGAGTATTTTTTTAGTTCACCATTTCATTTCCATCGCTGAGCGCATATGTTTGATGCCAGTTTATGATTCCCAAATCATTATTAAAAATGTCTATAACTATATTTTTCTTAGGCCTGTATGCTATGCTATAAGGCAAAGATTTTTCACGCTTAATATTAAATTCGCAGGCTACTAAACAGTGCCCATAAAGGGTCCCTACAAAACTTATTCTAAAATTTTTTTCCTGGCACGCAAATCTGTACAAATAACGTCGATTTAAAGTCTGGCTAGTTTCGGTGAAATTGACAGATAGTGTGACAGATCTAGACTTCAGCTAAAGCTCCAGGTATTTACGATAACGATATCAAATTTCCATTCCGCAGTGTTTTAAATAAAATGAAAAATAATACTATAGCTTAATGTACCTCCTGCACCAAACAATAATGCACCAAATAAATAATAAGACTACACTCAACGCTCAAGAGAGTTACGGGAGTAATGGCGAGTCTTCAATCTTTGGTGTATAAAACCTACAGCTCTATCTGGGGTCTATGAGATGATGAGATTTAAATTTTGAGACTATCAACTAAGACAAAAATAATCGATATATCCAAATAAGACTTATTAATTATTTTCATCTTATTAACGTATCTACGTTCTCGTGTGGTTCGTCTAATTGCAGACTTATAGCCTACGTTGTACATCATGAAATTGAACCAATTATTTTTAATATATTATACGTTTAACATAATTATCTAACAATATTTGTAAATATTTCATTATAGATATCCGCAAAACAACGCTTCATTAACAGATAAATTATTTTGGGTTTGTTTAGTCTGTTAATAAACGTTAAAAATAGCCAGATTTTCAGTTTTTTTAAGGTTAAATCTTCAATTAAAATACAAAATGCTGGTTAATTCGCTAAATTTCTTTTTATTCAGTTGCTCTAAGAAAAGGAATATTGGTTCAGTTTCGAAGGAAGCCAACAGCAATTCAATTGTTTCTTTTTAAAATTTCATCAAATCTTAGTATTTAAAAAGTCCACAGCGATCAACGAAATAATACAGTTTTGAAGAAGTGCCCAAGTCGTATATTCTAAATTTGCACATTTTCAAAAGAAGAACCTCATAGGTACCACGTGAAAAAAGTTTCACTCAAAAATCTCAAACCTTGAAGGTTCTATGTCAATTCGAAGTTCCTATTAAAATAAAACGGCAATTTCATACCTTCCCTTGCCTTAGCCCCATAAAACAACCTCAGCGAAAATTTTCACAATATCACGTTTTTTATGCGTAAATTGTTTAGTCGTATTGCAATTCTGGAACATTAGGGTATTGATTTTTTATGTACCTAACAACTGTCACTGTCACGAAATGTCATCTGAACATTTTGAACGTAAGAAAAAACATGGCGGATTAGACATTACTTTGATCGGTTGTGTTTTGCTATGGTTCTCCGGATTTACTAAAGTGAATTTTACGTATATTTTTGTTAATTATGATATCTGCAATTATTTCGCGACTTGTTATGTAAGTACTTATTGTTTTTATATCACCAGATAACCAGAATTGTAACGCCAGGGATAAATGAATTGGTTGATTGTTTGTAGATTGGGTGAATCGTAATTTTCTTTGTCTAAATTAAAGATATAAATTGTAGCTGTGTTTTACGCATTAACGCAGTAACGGCTTTTAGCTCTTTAGCATATTTATAAAAATACACATTGTATTATAGTGTGGGTATACCAAGTATGAAAATGTCCGAAAATTCTAAATTACATACCATCTGTAAAAATTCAAGGCTTAAACCGGTATTTTGATTCTTATTATAACGCGTACGTTACATAGATGATAATTAGGATATTTGCCAACAAACAAATATAACCAGCAACCACTAAACTACAACTTCATGTAGGTACATGTTATGTATAAAATAGGTAATTATGTACATTTATTATACCTTAAAAGCAAACAGATCTTGATTAATTATATTAGTTACCCTTTCATTTTGATAAAGTGGAGGTTGCTGTTTCATCATCTACACTAGAGATATTTCTTTACTCCCGAAAAGTAACACTAGCTTTGCCTGCCTTATTTTAGTAAAAATAACAAGTCTTAGTCAGCAGAACAGATATTTGAGTTCATTATATCTCTAATTATATTCTATTAACTGTTTACTATGTTTGCAGGGCAATTTTTATTTACCTTAACTTTACTAAAAACTATTAATATCTGGCACTAATTACAATGAATGAAAACAAACCAAACCTTTCACAATTTCCTATATTGTAATTTTTGTACTTTCAAACATTACCCTTGCAACTCTAATATCTTCTGAATTTGTGTACAAGTTGAAACTGAATGTCAGGATTACTGTTACTAGTAAGGTTACACTGCTAGCTGCTTGCTGCAGATGATCAAAGCCTGACTCCAGCTCAAAGGCAAGTCTGGACTGCCTTTCTGTAAATAAATATGATAATCATCAGAATAACATTTTCTTTCTACTTTTTAACTGGCAACATGTTTTTTTTTAATCAGTGAAACAATGTTTTACATAGTAAAGTGTGATATGCTAGTGTATTATACAGTATAGTACTTATAGAAGTTACTGTACTGTAGAAACAAACATTTCTAAAGACCATGCAATAAAAACCAACAAATATTATGACTTAACCAATTAATTAAACAAAAACAACTATGGGGTTAGTTTCTATGCTTTAGAAATCAGAGCTAGAGGGGTACAATAGTAAAATCCCTCTATAACCAACTAAAAAACATTGGCCTGTCAAGAATGGTTAGAAAGTTATGGTTGCAACTGCCATCCATATCCAAAGCACCATTAGTAAGATTTTATCAAAGTTGGTTAGGCAGGGGAGGAGGCTCTAGGATTGGAGGCCAGTATTGATAACATTGTAAACAAGCACCTTAACCCTACTGTCTTGGTCGCAAGTTCCAGGCATGACTTGAGGCTGCCCTTCTGCAATGTGATGCACCTACACTAGAAATGCTAGGAATTTGTTTCATCATTAATTGACAGCCCAGAGAGACGGATTGGTACTAGGAATACAGTTGACTGTTTGACTTTTGGTAGTACAGTACCACGAAAAAGTCAAATTTTTCTCAAAGCAATTTGGCTGTGGGAAAAGCTTGGCTTTTACAGGCGCATATAAATCCAGGAGCATATATATGTATATACAGAGCATATATATATATATATATATACCTGCAAGGTTTGTCATTGCCTGTGTAGACAACTGGAGAAGCCACTTATAGGTATCCACGGGATTCTTCTTCTTCCTTCAGCGCTACAACCCGATGTGGGTCTTGGCCTCCTTCCAACTTCCACCACTTTGCTCTATCTTTGGCTGTCCTACGCCTGGCTGTGGTTTGTCCATTGTGCTCTGATCTTCCTCCACACAGTTAATCCCGCTCTTTCTTGGTCTGCCCCGTGGTCATGACTGTTGTGGAGTCCAACCTGAGAGAATTTTTACAGCTCTGCTGTCTTCCATTCTCAATGTTCAATGACCTGCCCATCTCAATCTTTGCACTTTAATTATGTAATCCAGGGGATTACCAGTTTCATTTTCTTAACACTGAAAATAGTTGAACCAATCATGTGCTGACCTAGTTGTATGAACTGAGGTCTCATACCCTATATTTATTTGTAAATACCTATTTTATACACCTTATTTTAATATGAGCTTATACAAAGGCTCACATGAGAACACTATAGAAGTTTTTTTTACAGACATTTCTGTTGTAGTTTTTAGGGACTCAAAGGGCAAAATGGAGTCCTCCACCAGGTGTTTGTCAAATTCAAATTCAAATGTTTATTTGCCAGAATACATAATCAAATTACATTTTAAGATCATATATAATAATGTTAGTCACTGTATTCAGCCTGCAAGCAGGCGTGCAAATTTTTAATATTCTTTGTTAATTTAATAAGTCAAGTTATTTAAAATGTCATATCAATATAATATCAATTAGCATTATGAAAATAATTAATTAGATTTACATCATTTAGTGAAGTTTAAGTATTCTTTCATGCTGTAAAAACAATTGTCAGTTAGCCATCTATTTAATTTAGCTTTAAAAACATTACCATTCAAGATTTTAATATCTTCTGGTAAATTATTATACACCACTATGCACATATTAAAAACATTTCTCTTATAAATATATTTACGGCAGGGAGGTTGATATAGTAGGTTTGTGAACTTGGCACATTTTTGCCTCGGCATGATTTCATTTCGTTTTTTGAAATATTTAGGATGTGTTTTAACGAAAATACATAAGTCCCTGATGTACATACACGGAAGTGGCAGAATATTGCATTGTTTAAATAATGGTTTGCAACTGTCCATGAACCATGCCATGTTTATAGCTCTCACACACCTTTTTTGCATTATGAAAGCCCTCTCTGACTCTACTGAGTTACCCCACAATAAAAGACCGTAGCTGAGGACAGAGGATACGTACCCGTGGTAAGCAGTTAGGGCTGCTTCTTTAGAATCTGTTTGTCTTAGTTTCTTCAATGCAAATACAAAGCGACTAAGTTTTTGGCAAACTGTGTTGATATGCATTTTCCAATTTAAGTGCCTGTCTAAATGAATACCCAAGAACTTATATGTCTCAACTTCATCAACTTTTCGTTCTTTATATGCAATTTCCATAGTCCGTCCGTCCGACTATGTCACATCAAGGGTGTTTATATTGTAAACTGAATGAGTTACATGAAATTTTGTTATTTTAGTGGTTCATAGACGAATATTGAATTAGATATTTTATTAATTTATTACTATTTTATTATGACTGTATGTTTTTTATTAATTGAAGCTGTAATGGCTGAACATTTTTGGTTTTAACTTGGTATATACATGTATAAATCGTTTAAGTTGCGGGGTGCAGGTGGTTGGAGTATAAAAATGTATCTTGACAGTACAAGAGAGTCAAGTGGGGGTGCCTGAATTCTGTTTCGGCAGATTCTGATGAGACTTAATATTTTTATGATAGAGCTAGGACATAAAAGCATTTTGTTGTTATTACTATTACTGTATAAATAATAATATTGTATCTTATAATTATGTATCACAGAATGTGTTAGTATGAGAAATAGTGATAGTAGCAGTCAGTTTAATTTTTTTAAAGAATATTCAGTATTCTGTGAAATTTCACAGAACTTGTGAATATTCTGTGAAATTTTACAAAACATGTGAATATTCTACGAAAATTTAAACTGGCTGTCTTTTCTCGTTGATACTGTACCATGGAAAACCAAATAACATAAAACATGTACCTATATAACTATCCAAAAAACCGGCCAAGTGCTAGTCTACTCAATAAGCTGTAGACGAAGATACCCCACATACCCTCTACTCCAGTATGTTAAACTGTTTCTTCCACCAGTTGTACATATGTATTGGGTAACTTTCGTATTTTTTTTTCAACTTTTGGATCAATTGAACCGTTTTAACCTAACAGATCAGATAAAAGTTAAAAATTTGTTCAGATTAAAAGAAACAATCTTGCCTGCAACAATTTGTTGAGGCACTGTTCGTTTACTGTTATGTTTTTCTATAATAATTTCTTGTATTTTCCATGAGTAAGTTGTACCGAAAACAATTGACTGGGTCAATTATTTGTGTTTAACAGTATGATTTTTTTTAAATATTTGACATACAAAAAAACGAGAAATGGCAACATCTTTTACCTAATGAAATTAGTATACAGAATTGAAGTCGGTATACTAATTTATTTGTGACACTATATTTCATCAGAGTCTGTCCAGTAGCTTTTGTGTGACGTGTGCAACTCAAGTTGCAAAATTTATGAAGGTTTATTTAAGTCATCAAGTTTATTTGAATATTAAGTGTAGTGGCGTGATTCACCACGGTTCTAAACACTGTCAGCACTTACACTATATGCACTCAATATAGATTCGGTTTCTGGTGTGTCGCCTTCGGAGGTCGGTAACAGACTGAGTCGAGCCGAGCCACCCGCCGTGTCCTGTGACGTAAGCCTCGAAGGCTGAGTCATAGTATCTCAAATGACTATAGACTAGTAGTACCACAGACTATAATAACGTCGATGAAGTGTTGCAAGTCTCGTAGTAAACTAACTACAACAAATATATGAGTTACTACATATTATATTATTAGAAATGTATATCTTTAATATCTATATCCTACATCTCTTCCTTTTTCATATAAAAATAAAAATATGATAACTGTATAAGCTCTTGCCGAACACTACATAATAATCTGGTTGAAGTAGTAAGCCAAGTTCTTATAAGACGTAATCTTGTACTTGGTTTAGCTAGGTACTTAGAAAATATATACTTACCATATAGGACCAATTTTCAAATCAAAATATTATTTAAGCTCGTGAACCACTTTGCATTTATTTAAATCAACTTAGTCAAATCTCTCATTGGGTTCCGAGTCTACCTTAACGTATTCCCGTGATCTATATCAGTATCAGATATCAGTAATTGTCCGTTCTCCTCCTACCTTTTTAAGATGAATAACATTTCGCTTGTATCCCTTGCCAGTTTCGTTATTCCTCACCTTTATCTCCTGATTCTGGTCTGGCTTTTCTAACTGTGTGTGATAGGAGCAAAATTTGGTGACAGCTTATTATCCTTGTTGGGATTTCTGACAAAACTTTATCTCCTGTTTCAGTGTTGTGTTCAGTTGCTCTTCTTTTCCGATAACTGTACTATTTACCTGTTTTCGTTCTGCATTTCGGTCTCTAGTTTCTAAATCAATAATTTAATATTCGATATATATGAGTGGCGGAATTTTCAAGATCAAAATATTTATTTGCGTAATTAAGGAGTACATTTTATGCAGATCTCAGTGCATGAACATAGTCAATCTCTATAATTTGCAATTCGGTTTGCAAAACATGTACATGGCTTTTTTGTCTCTGAATAGTCCACCGTAAAATAATTCTGATGGAGATTTACCCGTAGTCTGATTTGGAGTGCTGTTGTACATCATCAGGTAATAGACAGATAATAATAGAACAGATCTGGTTTCAAGTCTCGTATTTCAATTTGGCTGATGCGCAACTTTTTTAATAGGTTTCGGTTCAGCCTTTCAACTTCACCGTTTTGCTGTGTCCAGTAAGGTATGCTGTTGTAGAGTTTAATACCACATTCCAGGAAGTACGAATTCAGCTCATCACTTGCACTTGACGTCCGTTGTCTGCAGTGACTGTTACGGCATAACCCAGCCTTGATCATCTCTACACACATATAAAATATGTTCTTCAGATGGTAGAGGTCCTTAGAGGTCCATAAAACAATAGTCTAGTAGGGAGTTCCCTTCGTTTCATCGGGTTCGGTGGGTTTGTAGCAAGGGTTGAGAAGAACTCCAAAGCTTCTTGAGCCTAGTCAATTATGTCGGAAAATGAATACCGAACCTTACTACCCTGACTGACCAACTGGGAAAAGTGTTGCGGTAAAAGACAGGTAAAGAGATGAATACCTCTGGAGAGTGGTTGCCCAAACAGCAAGAGGCATCCAAAAGTCAAAACGTTAAAAAACAACTGTCGATCATAAACTATTTTGGTTATTACGATCCCGCTGACAAAACTCAGGTTGTTGCGGATGCTAGCCCTCTAGATCTGGTGGCAGTTCGACTTGCAAATTACGGAACCAAGTTTTTGGAGCAGCTCTCGAGGGGCCATGAAGCAACCATAACGTACAACGTTTGGTGGCCTAACAGTTTGGTGGATCGATAAGGATGTCGAACGCATGGTTAAGAATTGCAGTAGTTGCATTCTAGTATCTGCTCTATTGTTGGCAAAGGGTGACTGTCACGCGTGATCGCCGCATTCACCTTTCGCATGTCTATACAGAGTTGATTTCTTTCGGTATAGGGACTATGGGTGATACCCAACTGGATGATCCTTTCACCTTTTCTAATGTGATAGGAGGGCAAACGTGCAGGTGGCCCACTTGATGGCAAGTGACCACCGCCACCCACAAACATCCGCAACACCAGAGGTCTCGAGAATGCGTTGCTGGCCTTTAAGGAGTGAACATACTCTCCTCCTGAAGGCTCCCAAGTCCTATCTGTTCGGAAAAACTTCACCTGGCAGCTGGCTCCATACCGCCGAAATCGTAAGGTCGTGGACTTCCAGAATTAAAACACCACGCCCCGTCGGGAAGTCCGATGGCGAAACTGAGCTGCAGTAAATCGAACAGTTCCCCAGAACACTCCCCGCGACAGACACGGTGAAAGATGCAGAGTGATCCAACATCTTTGCGTCTGCGTCCGGGAGATCCTGTAATTTCCTACTTACCCGTTTTGTCTAGTGGAATTGGTATTTTGTGGTATGGCTGGTAAATGGGTTTCATCTCTTTGTTAATTGATAACTCAACAAGAAAATCCTAGAACGTGCCAATCTTAATGACATAAAATATTGCAGGGATGTTTTTCATCTCGCACCTGCACTGCTGATTTTAATGATCCAATCACTGTGAGTGGTGTGTCCTATGAAAGCATAGGAATGAAATATCTTGTATCTTGTTTGGATTGCTGTTCTGCTGTCACTACCTTTTTACATCTTAAGACGGTTCCATATCTTCTCAGTTAGAAGATTACATTTACTGCCAGAGTCTATCAATAGGTTGGCTTTTACTCTACCAATGTTACAATATATGAGGCAATCTTCGTCGATCCGAAAAATGTAGTGTACCTCCTCGCGTTCCTCAAAGTTACAGACTAGTAGGCGTCTACGATGCTCTAATGAAGGTCAATTACAAATCTCTATATTGAAACATTGTACATTGTATTGCCACATTTAGCAAACAAAATTGTATAGAGCCACTACGAGAAGAACGGGCACGAAACTCGGGACCACTCTCTTAAACGTCTTTGAACAATGCGTTACATACGTACTGTATAATAAAATTATTATACTACTTACTATATAAAAATATTTGTGTAAATTACGTAGGTGACAGGCTAAAGCCTGGCAGACGCGGAATTGTCCAGGCACTTTTGTCGTCCAAGTAATCACAACTGTGGAGTAGGATTTCTTAATCAATATGATCCCCATGTGCAACCTGAATTTCCCCACTGTGAGCCCCGTAATATGTTTGGGAACTCTATTATTATATAAAACCAAACAAAACCACCTAAGGAGGACCCTTTATTGTATTTGCGAAACTTAGACCTGACACCGCTATTTTATCTTTATTTCCAGTGTTCCAATCGTGATTGTCACTGTTTAATTTTACCTTTTTTTTTACCCACACTCATAATATTTTCAAACATATACAGACTTACATATACAGGTAAGATCCATAGGATCCATTTCATATATAGCTCGAATTACAATTATTTTGTGCTATCGTCCCTTCTTGATCTCTTATAAGGTTCAGGGTTATTACTGTCAGCAACGTGTTGTCGTTTGCGAAAATTTCTCATCTTACAACATTGTTGGAAATATCTAACAATGTCACACCTATGATACCTACTTTGCTTTTCTCGCAGTATGCGTATTTTCCGCATTATTCAGTGTGTGAAAGAATGTGTAAGGTATTTCCGTTTTCCAAAATGATTAACAATACGCTATATCAATCATATTTCGATCAGTGTCCAGTACAAGGAACTACATCCTTAGATTTTATGCGGATGAACGTGTGTCTGATAGCATAGTAGACCGTCACGAACTCCTTAAATTTTATGTGGACGAACGTGTGTCTGATAGCATAGTAGACCGTCACGAACTCCTTTTGTTGAGTATCCTCAAAGGGATCAATTAGGACTGATCGAAATATGATTTTCTTAATAGCCTGCACCCCTAGTTACTGTCACAAAGCCAGACAAACACAAATTAAATGTTAGACCTTATACTTGTATAAGACTATTTTGTCAACCTATAGACATAATTTATTGAAAAGATTAGCTCACTTAGAGTAAAATACTGAGGTTCATATTAAAAATAACCGTTACGGCAGATTGTTCTTCTAGGTATTTTCAATCGATTTAAGACGAGGCTGCGGAAAAAATACTCTCATTCGACTAGTTTTTTTAAGCAACTTAAATATGCAATCGACACGATAACTTAAATATTTGATTTTTCAAACCTTTTTCTATCCGTTGTTAAGACAGAAACACATTTGAAAGAAATTTACTCGATAGTTTTAATTTTTTTAAATGAAGCCTTTTCTTTGAATTATTGGATTTTTCTTGGAAACTACGTCAGATACATATCAATAATAAATACACATAGAAAGGAAATGTAGTTTATTATCCACTGTAAAAGTAAAATTTACCTAGAGCTATTAGTATTCTCATAATAAATTAAATTGTGTTTTAGACTTACGACCTTTAGTTCTGTGCAGGATTACGGTCAATCGGAAGATTCGATATTCAACCTTATTAGCTTACGGTTACGAAATGAAATCAATGCGTAAGAGCTGTCCTTCAGTGCCGCGCTGTGCGCCGTTGGACGTGGACCTATCGCTCGCGCGCTATCACCTGTGCTGTGCAGTATAAATACGTATCTTGGTAGGTATATCAATCAATATGGGAAATAAAGATAACTAAAGAAATAAAAAAAGGAAGCAGAAGAGTCGATACAAAGACTTTGCAAGAATTATGAGAGAGGCAAAAGCGTATAATATTTCAGTTTTTTTTTACTGCACCTATGCAAATTTAATATTCGTTTGTGTTTTGGTGTTTATTCTATTCATGAAACATACTATCTCTACCGAACTAAGAGATTATATGCCAACTAAGTTCCTATAGTACTGTAATGGAGCTATAAAATAACTATATGTCGTACTAATCTAAGTATGATTAGTAAGGTACTATAATAATATCTAGTATATGTATAATTATGGTCTCACCTGATGGTAAGTGATATGGTTGAAGGTGCCAAATAGGTGTAAACTAAAATTATCTGGCTCTAAAGTACAGCTGCCGTTCAACCGTAAATGGAGTTGAGTGTTGCTAAATAATAATAGCACAAGCGTAGCAAATCAAAGCATTTGGTTTGGTGGGTAGGTATATCGCAATAAAACATCGAACATTGTTTATGACTAGATATAGATTTATATCAATGAAAGAATATTCAGAATCAGGCAAGTAAGTATATATTCAAGAGATTATTTACCAAGTAAAGTCACCTGCATAGGTATACTTTTAAATATACATTTTATCACTTAGACATGTACATATAAGTATCGATTTATACAAAAATAATAGAGTGGAATAAATAGATTGTGTATATATATTAAAATAGACTGTGCTCATAAAATGCACCTTCTTTCTCAGGAAAAAAATAAATAAATCAGTCGAAGTCCGAGATCACTCGGAACAGGGAGAACCATAGAGATCTAGAGAGATGGCAATCCCGAGCGCCCAGTACAAAACCTGGTGTCGCATTCAAAGCTCACGCACACACAGTTAACAAAATAAAAACAATACTTTGCGTTGTGTGCCCGTTGTGCACACGGAGCATTGAGTGCGGCTATTCGTTCGCATACCAGTTCGCAAGTAATGTACCTTGTTTCTGTTATCTGTGGGGAGAACTGTCGGAGTCGCTATCTCATATAATAAGTTTAGACCGTTCTTCCACTACATGAAAATAAGTGAGTAATTCTTTGAATAAAGTATTGCTAAATTTGCACATTTTATTCACAGGAAATTTCGTAAAGGAAATATTTTTTATACTACCTATATTAAGCTAAAAATTATTTTGTATCTAAAAAAAAATAGCAGAGCAGCAGGTAAAATTAAATAAAAAAAAGTATACTTAAATACATTAAAATTTTCTTTTTAACACTAAAAAAAATTGTTTTCATAATTATCGCCCTGCACTTGTCACACCTCTGTAGGGTCGGTATAAACAATATATTTTTTCTGAGTACCTACACAAAAGACAACGCTCACATAATTGTGCGGAGTAAGACTTAAATTTTATGGCCGACCTCCTATCTGAAGCAATACCCCTTTGCGAATGCCATCGTTGATATGTATTATACTCGCCTTCGCCCCCTTTTCGGTTATTAGGGTATTAGATAGATGGTAAAGAGCGATGTTGTACTCTTGACGTGCCAAAAATCTGACGTGCAAATTATCTGAATTAATGTATTTAAATTCATTTATTCATATTCCGAACACCCCCTTTCTGATGGCCGAGCTTCAGCAGGGGCCGAGCAGTTTGTATGGTGGCCGTCTTGAAATCGCCATTTTGGATTTTTTACAGGTGTCATTCGACTGCTCTCCCGACATTTATCCTTACTTCTACCTTTTAACAAATTATATCTACACATTCTAACAAATTGTGCGAAATTGATTGTCAGACAAACAGAAATGTACAGTTGCTTTTCTGAAGGCTTCAGGTAACTGATTGTCTGTAAAATGTATTTTGCAGGTATATATATCAATAAAAAATCTGATTGATATTATCAAACTGAAGACTAAATGCACACTTGTTATATAACTAAATGCTTATTTACCGTGTAGTATGGAGACAACAAATTAAAAATAGAAATTCTACAAATGATGAAGAATTTTGGAGGAAAAAAATGGAGACAAAACTAGTCACATTCTATATGGACTGCCTTCTGTCCGAGCTGGTCTTTCTGGTCGATCCCGCCACCCAAAGAAAAGAAAGAATATGCGGATACTTCTAGAAAAAGAAAAAATCAAGAGGAGGCTGTCGAGGGTGACTTGCAACATCAAAGTGCAAATGCTTCAGTACTTCCTCCCGCCATAAAAAGAAGACTTGACTTAATGTTGTCTTACGGGTGACGATTGAGGGGGCTGCAAACTTGAAAAAAAACTTGACTTTCCGTTCCAATACTCGTTCTTTCTCACGTACACTTTTGCATATCATTAATTCTGTATAAATTGAAAACAATATATTTTTTATTTCATAAATGATTTTTTGTTAATTTATATACATCTTAACCCACTTGTCTGCCATGTTGCATTAAAAGAAGCTTGTATAACATGTTCTCTACAATGTTTCTGCAGTTGTGTGTTTTTTTTTAATATCCCAAAGTTTAAGGCCATTACAATTGCGTATATAGACTCTTCTGCAAGTTTGGTAAAAAAATCTTATCCTGCTGTTTTGTGGCTAGATCTATATCTGGTTGGTCTAATTTTTACCATAGTTGGTATCTAAAAGCAGAGTAGTAGTAAAATAACACTTTCTGTTTACCACTGTAACTGAAAAATAAAACGTAATAGGATGTATACGAACATATATTTTCAACATTAGTAATTAATAGTTAAAAATTATATGATGGCAATAAAAAAACAACCTACTTTATATTATTATGGGAACGTGTACCGTAGCACAGTTATGAAAATCTATAATTCATATTTGTATGACGAGTCATGGTAAAATATATTGCCCACAACTAATATTTAATCAAATCAAATCCATTTATTTCAGGTCAATTGTACCCATATTCACCGAATATAATATAATATTATGCTCATTCAATTTGATGGTATTTTACTTTATTCTAATGATGTGTAATCTGATTAATCGCAATCCAAGATACTGAGAACAATGTTGATTCATTCATAAATTATCGTCCACGCGGATGCCAAGTGGTAATGAAATTTTTTTAGTAAGTTTAATCAGTAGAAATCACTTTTATTACTACGGAGAATTTAAAAACACCCCCCATTTATCAATATATATCGTGCCGTTTAGGCTGTTATGTACCATCATCATATTCCGACCCTTGTCTCACTTTATGTTGGTTTGTTGCAATATGTTTTCTCTATAAACACAGAGACAGCGACACAACAACATAGCAAAGAAAAAAAAGACTTGAAAACAATGTTTTTAATTCAAAAGTCTGAAATAACTGGTTAATATCGGTGCAATATGATCTCAATTTTGTGCTCATGTAACTGACTTTGACAGGTTATTTGATATACTGATGACTACAGACTTTACTAGAGAGATTATTATTCACATATTATTTATAGATTTTATCACTATTTAACAATAACTTTCATCTATATTCATAGTTGCCACTTACATTAGTTGCTAGAAGCACTGCGATCGTCAAGGCATTTTGGCAAATTACTTTTGAGTAAGTTGACTGTAACTGGCACACCGTTCGACCGATGTTGATGAAATTAAAATGAAACCAATTAAGAGTTAAACTGTACTAGCAAATAAATAGTCTTCAAGATTGTAAGGTTCAGTAAAAAAGTTATGTGTGGTCAAACATAAAATAAATAATAGACAAGTCAATTTATGAACCCTCTTTCTTTTGAGAAGTCAGTTAAATATGTATAATATATATATACCAATACATACGTACATAATAACATGTACCAATAAAGTCGAGCAGACATGATCGTATTGTAAAAAGTAAAACTCTTGACTTTAGTTTTATGAGCTACTGTCGACCGAAAGAATAATTTTTGAAAGTAAATCAAATAATCAATTTCTTACGAAGAAATATTAGTAATGTTGATAAAAATAAAAACGTGACATCAATTGCGGTATATACAAAGTTACTTTATGTATCGAAATTCGTCACGTGAATAAGATTATGAAAAAAGTTGAAATCGTCTCAATGGTATCTGTGTTCGCGAATCTAAATATCAAGTACACAAATATTTTTATAAGCGAGACGCGTGCGCCGCTGCACATCGCGTCGGTCGGTGCAGCGGGGATCGTTGCGCCGCATGGGCGGAGCTAGCGTGGGAATTATTTTTGACTGCCTCGACTTAAGCACCTTGACCTTATTACCCTCCCCTCTTACAAAACTCATCGGAGGGTCCGTAGCCATATGGCCGGCAATTTAGAAAAATATTGTGTATATACACGCAGACTTTCCGTCAAAATTCAAAATGTTAGGTACTCACTTTTTTCCTCGTCGCCAAAATGTAGTGGCGTGATTCACCACGGTTCTAAACACTGTCAGCACTTACACTATATGCACTCAATATAGATTCGGTTTCTGGTGTGTCGCCTTCGGAGGTCGGTAACAGACTGAGTCGAGCCACCCGCCGTGTCCTGTGACGTAAGCCTCGAAGGCTGAGTCATAGTATCTCAAATGACTATAGACTAGTAGCTACCACAGACTATAATAACGTCGATGAAGTGTTGCAAGTCTCGTAGTAAACTAACTACAACAAATATATGAGTTACTACATATTATATTATTAGAAATGTATATCTTTAATATCTATATCCTACATTAAGTAATTTATCAATTAAACTGTCTGCATTTATTTTTCCAAACTGTTAATTTTTGTTCAGTTGAAAAAACTGGTCGAAAGTTGGGATGTTTACAACTAGTTCAACTGAAATTTGTAACAATAATTGAGTATGCCCACATTTTTGTTCAGTTGAAAAAACTGGACGAAAGTTGGGATGTGCACAACTAGTTGAACTGAAATTTTTAACAATATATTGAGTATGCCCACATGCTAGGGTGCCAAAAAGATTAAATTTTTCGGCTTACTTGTAATGTATTGGAGCTCCCTTTAAAATAATTAAATTTATAGACTTAGCATTCATGTTTGGCTCCACGTCTTACACCAAATGATAAAATGTCAGTTGTCATCCTCTTTACAAGCTAGAAGAGACCCGTCATCAAACAGACATACAGTGGAGTCTCGCGGATAGGGTTCCGTTTTACCCTTTGTATGGAACCCGAAATAAAATTAGTTTTGATTACAGCCTAGAAACTATTTTATGAATAGGCGTTTGTTTCTTGTCTAATTGGACTGGTCTTCGATGCACATAAATTCTATAACTCTGGTTTTTAATTCGAGATCAAAAATGTATACAAAGGGGTTAACCGTGCAAAAAAATTACAAGTACTCAGTAATTGTACTAATTTTGGAAACGGATAAGGTATTTAACATAAAAATATATTTTAAGTTATAATTGATTTCTATAGTATTAACCAATAAAACACTTTTTTATATGCGTACATATTTACGCATATATTAAAAAAATAGTGTAACATTTTTTTGTTTTTAATTGCCACACTGCCGATATCGTCAACATTTTCCAGCTGACGCCATTTTAGCTTATTCGTAATACCTATCAAAATTTTTTTCGCAATTATATTAACAAACGCAAAAATTCGCAAAAACAACTATGGTCTAAACTGACAATGTTAACAGCCCCCTTGTCTTTATTTAATAATTTATTCTCTACTTGACCAGCCTTGATTATGATTGCGTCCTGGCGGGACACGGAGCTCAGTTTTTTTATAACTAAATTTTTTATTACATCATTTAATAATTGTAGTGTTAAACAAATTTATGACATTCTTGATTAGCTTTAGACTTAAATGTTTATGTGTGGGTTGGCGATGTCGCCCACACATTAAAAAATAATTTTATATTCTAATATTATTAACAAAAGTTTGGGTCCAATTATACACAAAATTCTGTATCATTTAGAATTTCTGTTATTGGTATTTCGTCGTAATGCTAAGTACCCGTTACATTATCACGGACAGACAGACATCAGTAAAGACATTCTAAGTTTTGGACATCAGAGTGACATTTAATAGAGCTCCGTTTTTCTCTGTGGAAAGGGAAATAAGAGATTTTTTTCATTAAATGTAGTAGTTCTAGTTATTGCTAATAATAAATGTTCACATAATATCAGTAGGTATATATAATTTTAAATCAATAAAAAAACTCATATGAAATAGTAGTTAACCCAAACTTGTTTAATGTAGAACTGGTCGCTCATTTCTCCTTTCAAACGCCGGAGGATGATCACTCCCTTATTTGATATATAAGATCCAGGAGCAAGTATGATATCGATTGATCTCTTCATTAGCTAGGCTTGCATCGTTAGGACTTTTTTAAAAGATAATTAAGTTGAAAGTTAGGAGCCAGAAAAATATGTATTTAACTTTTCCGATGATCGTAACTATTAAGTTTAATATCTTTTTACATGTTATACGAGCCTAGATGAAGAGATCAATCGAGAGAATCATGCTTAGTTTTGAACCTAAAACCACAAAATATAAGGGAGTGATCACCGTTCGTATAGCATAGAGACCGGCTAGTACACCCTTAAATTTCGGAATCCTACTGTTAAACGTGGTAAAGCTAACTAATTGACTAATAAGTTACTAAACGAACAACTTTTTAATTATTTTACTGAAGGGAAATTATTTATACATGTTGGTCAAGCGTCTCAACATAAACTTGCATTATTGTTCGAAACACATTAAAACAGCTGCCTATCTGTAATCCCAATTGGCAATGATCCAACCATCACAGTTTTGAGATCGGCAACCCAACCCAAATTTTGGCATCAATGTTCAAGTCTTTTATTCTCATTTTCACCTTCAGACGTGGACTAGCTGTCTTACCGAATAGTTGTTGTCAGTTTTGTTTTTCATAACACTTATATCATCAATACAGCTTTATATATTATAATAACGAGCTAGTTGGCACTAGAGACGAGACGGACTAAAATATGAATGCGCAGTAGCTGACTGAAAGGTTGAAACTGTATCCGGCGCAATTAGTAGAACAAAGAAGCATCGATCTCAGCATCGGCGTGGAATTCGTCATCAGGGTATCCCAGTGCACTGCCGGGTGCTATTTCGGTCGAAGCTCGGCCGTTCGCCTCCTTTGCTGCAGTGACGACGTGCTTAGGCCGAAGCGCTCACGGCTCTTCGCGACTCCCGCCGCGGACGTTACTTACATCCAAGTGAAGTGCATTGACACCTAACTGTAGTGCAAAGTGATTCATCGATTCGGTCTTCAATATACCTATCAGTGTACTGTTTGTTCCGAGTGCGCTCTTGCTGCGCACTCATTGCTGTACTCTTGTACACCTTGACAGACGCGTTATGCTCACATTGAGAACGCTGGTCTTGCCTTTTTAGGTCCAACCTCGGCTGAATTACGTGTACCTTTACCCAGTTTTGTAGTCTGACTCGACCTGACACAGTTTTGTATTGTATTATTTTTTAAATGTCTTCGCGTACCAAAATCGATATAAGAATAACAATTTATTACGAAGATCATGTTGTAGTGATTTATATTTGATGCGATGATAATTTGTTTTGGGTAACTCAATATAAAATGAAATGGTTGATGTGTTTATTTATCCCGTTATTTTCGAGTAATTTGCAATACGGTCCAAAATGGAGAGGTCAAATTAAATTTATAATACACTGAAAGGCCCTTTAATTAGGTCTTCCCGGTACTACCAACGGTGGATAAACATGTAACTAGGTTACCATACCGAAATAACCATGCCATAATAACTGACCGAGCGTTTGACGCGCAAACGCGTGCTTCATAATTTTACTACCAACTACCTATATTTACGAGTAAATTAAATCTACGATTAGCATGACAACAGAACTATTTTAAACTCAAAATAATAGGGAAACATTGCTTGTAAAATTTTATTAAATTATTCAAAAACTTCTTAGGTCAAATAATATTATTATTTTACTTTTATTTATTTATTTATAGCTGGTAGACTAACCTTTGACCACCATCTCACCTGATGATAAGTGATGATGTGGTCGAAGGTGTTTTTGAGGCTAAACTAGAATTACGGGCGTTCAAGGACAGCTGCCGGGACACACCGTTAATCTTGACGACAGATTTTCTACTTGAGGGTGGTAGCTAGCCAGGCGGGAATTCTCAAAACGCCTTACCACCATGCAAAACTACTATATTGTACTACTAGTAAGACCTATTTTAAATAACTTTTTCGAAATTGTTCGCATATCACTTGGAAGTCCCATCTCGTACACCGAGCTATTTAAAACCTCTTTAATTATTAGGTCATATTAAAGAGTACTATTATTAGCCATAGTAGGTACGAACTTTAGGTAAAACACATCATTACCATAAAACTTAATTTCCAAAAATTATGCAACATACTGAAAGACAATTCCACGAAGCATTTACAAAGAAAATCTATCTCTTCTATACCTTCAGCTCAAATGGCTTCCGTTCCGGTGGATAACTACAGGAAATTGCAGCGAGCTCTGCTCTGCCCTCAATAATAGCCTGAAATTCAGAGAATCATAGTTCATACTTAATATTATCAATGCAAAAGTAAGTCTGTGTGTTTGCTGCCACTCACCTCCAAACGGCCGAGAACATTTTGATAAAACTTCTGCATATGTTCCTTTTGCAAATAAAAATAGTTTAACTGACTCAAGTTACATACATACAGAGTAAATATGAATCCATTGGTTCCCGAACTAGCGTCAGCTGTGTTTCACGAACCATAGGCTTCTCCCATAATAGTTATGACACTGGCACTTACGTCTAATATTAACTATCCGGTGCTTGCAATATTTACTTAGCGTTTTAGGAACATATAGTGTGTATAAATGTATGAGTGTTAAGTGAGTTTGTAGTTGATTATAGACTAGTTAAGGAATGTATATATTATTAGTATATATAATGTTGTTATAACTATATAACAAAGGCAATTTGAAAATAGCACCAGTGACAGAAAGAGTAACAAAGTAACGTGGAAGCAGCATGTCATAGTGGACGAAAAACATTAAACAAGAAAGGAAGGCCAAAGAAAGCGTGCATGGATTGCGGTGATAATAATATTTGTTCGAATCGTTTATGTAGAAAGATGAGGAGGAAATAGGTACATGTTTAGTGGATGCCATTTCGGTATGATAATGACAGGATATTAATCATAGACCATAGATGTCGAACAAGAAAATCTGCCGCCAAGCACCTAAAATGTCAGCAGGCAGCCGTCCTTGAGAGCCAGTAGTACTAAGTTAGCCATCAGGCCAAACTAGTATTACTTACTGGAAGATATTGTCCACAAACTCTGACCGCATCATCACATACCAGTAGGTGAGATAGTGGTTCCGACCACTGGCTAGCCTATCAACAATAATGAATACATTTGTTTTTTTATTTGTATGTTCTTTCTTTCACATAATACATTTTCAAAAGTATATACACCTAATGTAGCTGATCATTCAGGCAAAAATGTAGTTTTATACCGAAATAAAATTGTATAATAATAATACAATTTTATTTCGGTACGGCAATTTTTCAAGTACAAGTAAAAAGAGCTCCTGATTCCTAAACTAGGTTCATATAGACACGTGCGATAGGTTCCAGGCCTCCTTCATCTGTGTATAAAGATATCTAGTTTTTGCCTAAATGTTACAGTAACATAATTATACAATATACTAAACAATATTTAGTAAGTACAGTATTACAATTATCATAGTAAGTTTTTTTAGCTGTAGGTACCTATTATACATGTTTGCTGTCTGAAATTGTTTCAATTATTTATTTTTGCCAAAATCAGATTCAATACTCAATTATTGTAATGACTGTTGAAAGTATGATACGCTTGAATGCATATCGGTGTACCTATCAGGAAGTTACGTTGACGAATAAAAGATCAAAGCCATTTATCGTTTAAATTAATGATTAATTATTATAACATAACGAGTCATAAACCGATATTGATAATACATAGTACTTATGAATTTATGATACGAGTGAGCAGTTTATCATTACAGTCGGACTGACGAGCTCAAAACACTTGCGAAATAAAAATAACTACGTACATCAATTTAAATCAATACAAAACCAACTTGTGACACTCAATGAAACACATATGTCCAGAATACATTTCTTTACAATTTCAATAAGCGCAAACGTGGGAAGGATACTTTGTTAGCTTATGTAGTGCCTGCCTTTGGGTTCAACCACAAGATCAGAACGATTGTACCACAAAACTGTAGATACTGTTATTAGAACTAGTTAGAGGAAATTGTGACTATAAATTAAAGTGTACCTATATCAAAAATAAGTATATATATGATATACCTTTGCGTACGACCTCATCACCTGAGTGAGTTTTCATTATTAAGTAACTATTACCCAGTATTAACTGCAAGTGCTTCTAAGAATGGAGTACATAATATGTCAATAACTCAGTTCTAAATATATTTCCATCACTGCATTGCATTTTCGCAATTTTTGTTTGTTTTATCTGCAGTCTAATGGAAAATTTCATAATAATACAAGCATCATTATTAATTTATTGTGTGAAATTCAGATCATTATGTGTATTAGAACTAAATAAAGGTGTGGTAAAATAAATATAATAAAATGTTAAGTAAAATTAATAGTGCGGTGAACTATTAATAGTTATACTCAATAGTTTACTTGATATTACGTCACTTGGAATATGAGCCCCCTTTCAGAAGGCATTATTTGGATTCAATAAAAATATATGTCATGTAGGTACGGACATTGTGGCAAAAAATCCGTCTAAACTGCTTGATTATAAGGCAAAAAAAAATAATCTGAAGAGCAAATGCTTTAATTTTTTTTAATTCCCCTTCGATAACGAATTTTGTCATCTAACTTTCGCTAAAATGTGGCCAATTTTATCATTACCAAATCCGTGCAATTCGCGTCAATTTTGTAATCGTTATGTGAAAAGTTTTATTTTCTCTAATTTTCGCGCATTCCGGACAATCATAGCTGCCACGACAACGTGCTTTGAGGTTGAACTTTACCTACATAAATTATATTTGTTTTATTTTCCGTTAATAGCTTCAAATACACTCGAGAGCAATGAATCCGGGTCACTTAAAGAATGTTAAAAATCTCGGAAACTAAAAATGATAGGTTAATGCAATAAATTGTATTTAATAGACAATGTAATACTCCTTAAATGAAAGTAAAAAAAATATGAGTCACCATACATTTTATTAACACAAAATTACATAAAGAAAAAAACTGCTGATCTCTCCTTAAAACAAAAATAGGAAACATGAAATTTTTGAACTTTATTACGATTTTCTTGAATTTTAATACTTCGTATTGCCTCCTCGTGCTTCCATTACTGCGTTTACGCGGTTTGGCATGCTGTACACCAAGTTCCTTATACGATTTTGGGGAATATTCTCCCATTCCTCTGTGAGAGCAATTTTGAGCTCACGAAGCGTGATTGGGGGAGGGTTTCGTTGTTTTACGCATCTGCCTAGCTCGTCCCAAGCATACTCGATCGGGTTGATATCCGGGCTGCGCGCTGGCCACTCCATACGAGTAATGTTCATCTCTTGAAGGTAGTCATTCCAATCCTACCTGTATGAGGTCGGGCATTGTCATGCATAAATATAGCATCCTCACCTAAATTGACCATAAATGGACCAACGTGATCATTGAGGATTTCTTCCACATATCTTACGCTAGTTAAAGAGCCGTTTTCTATGATCACCAGCTCTGTGCGACTTTCAGAAGAAATTCCGGCCCACACAAGTACAGACCCACCACCGTAGGCTACTTTTTCTTCGATGCATGCTTGCTTGAATCTTTCCCCTGGTCTTCGATACACTCTGTGTCTTCCATCGTGCTTGTAGAGCATAAATTTTGATTCGTCGGAGAACATAACTTTTGACCAATCTTCAATACTCCAATTTACGTGGCTCTGGGCATATCTTAGTCTCGAAATACGATGCCCACGCTCCAGTTTAGGGCCGTTTGCAGGTCTAAGGGGTTTTAAGTTAGATTCAGCAAGCCGACGTCTTACTGTCCATGCACTTGGGTTACTTCCTCCGAGGCGTCGAAACTGATTGGTGAGTTCAGTTCCTGTGAGAAAGCGATTTCGAAGCATGGTGTTCACCAAGTATCGGTCTTCTCGTGCTGTGGTACACCTGGTTCTGCCCGTTCCTGGTCTGCGTAGGTTAGAACCAGTTTCTTCGTAACGTCGGAGAACTCTTTGTACTGTTGACAGCGACACACCGACAGTCCTGGCTGTATCGCGCTGACTCCGGCCGGTTTCCAGCATTGTAAGTATTCTGGTGCATTCTTCAGGCGTAAGCGACATAATTTCAGCTTGAATAATGAATATAGAGCACTATCAACATGGTTTATGTACCCACATAAATGACAGATTACAAACAAAAGCAAAACCAAATGCTGTAATTTCGTAGTTCCATCTTCGAAAGTGGCCCTTTTTCAAATTTGATTTTTTTATGATATAACTTTACAATAACTAAGAAGTTTTAATACCTTCATTTAAGGAGTATTACATTGTCTATTAAATACAATTTATTGCATTAACCTAGCATTTTTAGTTTCCGAGATTTTTAGGATTCTTTAAGTGACCCGGATTCATTGCTCTCGAGTGTAGATCTGAATCAATGAAAAGCACGCATAGTTGGTCGTTTTACAGCACAACGCTCGACGTCACATCACTTCAGAATCTTCAGATACTATAATTATATATAATTCTTGTAAGATAAACTTTTTAGTTAGTTTTTATCCTCAATACCTTGTCCCATTTTATTTCAAACAGAAGTTAATTAAAATATACTAAGTGCGGTAATGTATCGTAAAAACACATGTGAGCATTATGAACCTGAAATGGTGCAAGGGCTACCTTACAAGCAGATGCTCGGAACTTCCGTGGTAACGTACTGCATACAAATACCAGAGTACTTTCAAAACAGTGCATACATTCTAATTAGGTACCAATTCTATAAACTGTATTGATAAAATCGTTTGCTATCAATGGACAGCATTCACTGTTATCAAAAATTGAAAATGCTAGGCAGTACAATAATGTAGGTACATGCATTGTAGTAAACTATACTTAATAAATTCGTATTGTTCGTGTTACCAAACTTGATCATAAACCTCGCTCAACTAGTTGTTGCATCGTCTCTAGAACGGAAAGCAACGATACGCTAGCGCACGCGCATGTCCATATTTGGTGCATAGCAGTACATCGATAGAAAGGATCCACCAACCGATATCCAACACTATAAAGTGTATAGTAACAGGATGCATTCCAATAAAAAACGTGATATGAATGCGGGAACTGAGAACCAGTTTCTAAGAACTTGATCGGGAATAAATTCCATAGATTATCTCCGATAGCGCTTCGTAAACGTCATACATGATACAATCATTTTACCACCTTGTGAATTATAAGGTACAAGTAAATATTTTGTTGAAAGATCTCATCATACATAAATATCAGCGATATTAGTTACATAAGTAGAATCACCTCACAAGGAAAGGTTTGTTTGTCATTCGAAATCTGCATGCAAAATAAATGTGCTTTATATCCGCTGGCGTGGTTGTAAAAATAAAACAGTACCAAAAAATATTACCAATTATAGTAAGTTTTACTTATAATGTTTAATATAGTTAAAATGTATTTTACTATATTTATTGCTCTTAGCATTTCCCTCGCTGTAGTGAGGTCACCCCGTGGGGTGCCGGGCTAGAATGCCATCCCCCCCATAGCTACCTATGGGTGTCGTAAGAGGCGACAAAATGTTAAACACCGGAACGTGAGCAGTCGCGTCTTCTGAGGAACTGATATCTTAAACTGCGATCCCCAAAACGACTGCCAAGCGTAGGGATTAAGGCAAACCACCTTAATAGAGAAGGCTGTGTTCAGCAGTGGACAATGCAGCTGATACAGTACAGTGAGGTGAAAAAAATTATATGTTTCTCACGGCAGCAAAGTTATTTTGCGACTCCTACCTTTCAAACCCATGTTACGTTCAGGGTTCTTTAGAACCACCACTCGCTGAGCTCGTGGTTCAATCCTAGAATCCATCGCTTCCTCGGGTTTCAATTACTATACATGTTACTCGAGCCAAATAACTGCAGCCATGTATAACAAATAACAATTTCCAAAATATAATGGTGTTGGATAAAACGGTGACTAATCTAACAAAAGCTGTCAGAAATCCCTGGAGTGAGTGAAAGAATGAACCCTGCGTTCTGCATAGTTATAACTGACCCGATCAATATTATATTTCCATACCATAGGTGTACCTACACAAACTCATCGTTACAAATCGAACAAATAATATCGCGTGCGTGCTCGTATGCATCTCCTTCTTTACCAGAGCCATTAGTCGGAGGTTCTTGACCTACATGAATGTAAAAAAGTTTATTTTTGTTACTAGATTATGCTTTATAATCGGTCATTATGCTGCTCGTGCCTGTCAATGTATTATATTATGGCATATGCATAGAGAATTTTTACCATATTACTTTGAGCGATTGAGGCTGAACAGCTATCTTCATGCAATGTATGTTTTAGCTGATATCGAACGCACACGCGTACGATTGCCCATAGGCAATAAAATAGGTATAAAAATAGGTTTATATATATGGATAAGGTACCTACTTTACAGGATAGAAAAGAGGTAAGACCTACCATCATAATTTCTCTATAATATATCAACACGAAAGATTAAACATGTTAAAAATAATATGGAACGTATTTCATGTATGTGTTCGCTAACAACACAGAACAACACAAGGACAAGATCGTAAAAAGATGTGTGTTTAAAGTTGGCCTCCTGTCAGACCCAGACCTCTTTGGAAATTCTTGTACCCATACCCGCTACCTTTCGGTTAATTGCGTAAAGATGATAAAACCCCATTTACATCGAGGCGCGATGCGACCTATATCATTAAATTATGTAGGTACCTATGTACATTACTTGTGTGAAAAGTTCCTACGTTTGAAAATCAATAAACTAATCGTTTGTTTACAGTTGATCGCATTTTACGCCTCATTTATTACTTGATGTTTGCATCATCACCTCCGGTAATAAATAATAAATACAGGAATTCAGAGTACATTTTAGAATAACTTTGTAAGACTTATAATTCTCGTACTATGTCAGACATAGTATGGTAACAATATTTTTGCAATAGCGCATGCTCTGCGGATTACATTACAAAATTACAAATTTACGAGAGGAAAAATGAGAGTAAGTCATAACTCTCATTTTTCCTTTTCTTTCTTCTATTTTCTCATTGTCATCTTAGTTCAGTCGGTCAGAGCGTACCCCGACTAAAGGGGTAGATGATGCCCGCACATGACTATAATTATTCCTCTCGTATATTTGTAATTTTGTTATAGTATGGTTATATTTTTCTGTAACCTAGACGTAGTGAAGTTTACTGATCAGCTCGTGGTAAAGGATTTAGAGCGTGACGCATATGGGTTGATTGAGTTTCGAGCGTATTTATTTTAAAATTTATGTCTTGGGCTTGGGACGGAGCATTGGAAGCGTAAAGCGCGTGTTATTCATCATAATACCAAATGTTTGTCAGTTTTTATAAGGTAGATGGTATTTTTTGTTTGCCGTAAAGATTCTTTTTATCGCATCTTTTCGAATAACGGCGATTGTTCATTCAATAAATGCTAGTATTGTACTGTATCAGTCGGATAGTCCACTGCTGAACACAGCCTCCAATTTGGAGGGGTTTGCCATAATCCCCACGCTTGGCAGGCGGCTTGGGTATCGTAGTGTGAGATATCAGTTCCTCAGAAAGTGCTGCCCTTAGTCGCCTCTTACGACACCCATGGGTAGAGATGAGGGGGGTGACATTCTAGCCCGGCACCCCACGGGCAATACGGGTAAATGCTAGTAAAGTAGGTATTTTCTCCAAGAGACTTTCATGAGTTTTTCAGTTGACTGTTCCGCGACAAAAGAGTTTATACAAAAATTTATTAAAATACCTTTGGCTGGTTAGAAGGACGGGCTAAAGATGTTTTTGTATTTTTCTCATAGTGAGATAAAAGTAGAGTGTTGCAGTCGGCCGTAATATTTTTATTCTTCGGGCAACGACGAAGTCAACTAATTAAGAAGCTACTTCGATGGCTGACTTAATACTTTTTTAATTTAAAAATAGCGCCATCGAAGTAAAAGTATTATTTTGCTGCTTTGTAATACAATCTACTAAATCAGTTCGATTATGGCGAATACCCCAATGGGGGAGACGTTGTTCAACGGTTGATATTGCGGTTGAAGTGCTGATGATAGCAGTTAGGATATCACAAGAAATACCAAGTCGATAAATCCTTCAAATAAAGTGATATATTGTTCTCAAATCATGACACAATAACTACATAAAAGCCATTTCGCGAGACTGATTTACAACGACATCTCGAATAGTATTTATTATTGATCCAATTCGTATAATTTAAAAGTTATTTTTTGTCCAGACTACTGCGTAGGTTTGAAAATTTTGTGCAATGACTATAACGCTCTCGTATTTCAATTGAAAATCTCAGAAAAGATTAAAAAACTGTGGTATTGACTCACTTGTACAACAAACGATTATTCGTTTCTTTTAAGGGTTAATAAATTCTATTTAGCAATATTAACTAGCAGTTAGCAACATTTCGTGAACTAAACAAACCTATCATCGTATAAAACAAAACAATACCGATTGTTGTTTGAATCAGCTACTCTTCATATCAGCATTACAAGTCGTGCATCTGCTATGCAATTGTCTTTTATTGTTTATTTTAGGACCTGGCCAGTGTATAGTGGACCTAGGACATGCTAGAACGTTAGCGTTTAGATCTTTGAGGGTGGATCTTTTTATATTGGCTGTAGTAAACGTCTCTGCAGTGTCTTATTATTCATTCGCGGAACCGTACTATAGTGTTGGACTGGCTAGCATTGCTTGTTGCCTTTGTGTCCAGTATTAATTCCTATCCACTTTTTTACGCGTAAGCGATCTAAATATTCCAACTACGCGTCATTAATTTTCAACTTGCTTTAATAAAATTTTGAAACTGCTAACATCCGTATTAACTTCTGCAATTACGACTATACTTAACTCGTTAAATTTTCACGCGCACTTGCACATCGCCGATTCTGTATAAGCAGGTTCGAAATTTCAATCGTGAAGATTGAAAAATGCTAAAGAAACTTATTCGTACTCGGTTCATAAATACAGCATTCACAAATTAGCTAGAGGATCCTCTCATCTTACGGAACTTTGTCATATTATGTATCGCCCACGTACGCTTACGATGCCCACAGCATTGAACAGAAACTTCAGACCATTTGGAAGGAACAGTAGAATTCTAATGTTTATTGTGCAATTGATGTTGTGGCTCGTTATTTAGTGTTTGAAAAAACAGCCAAATTACCGTAGCTCAAGGGCATTCCGTGTACATTGCCTTTCCAACCTAAGCACTGTCCAGTGGCCTTAGTATTGCTTAGTATCGATTTACAAGGCAGTGCGCACAAGTCCCGTCAAGCAAGACAGATCTCAACTCAGTACGGACAATACATCAAGCGTGCGCGCATCTGCTAAACATTCAGTGCACTCGGACAAACATTACAAATTAGGTCCTTAAAAAACACCGTGTACCCATGTCGTGGGTCTGGTATCCATGGAGGCAGGTCGTGCGTGCGGTTACCGTGACGACAGCTCTCGCTTGCCGACGCTGAGCCTCGGCCTGTCCAGTGTCCGCCTCATTGTCAACAAGTTTGAGTCGCAGCACACACGCGTCATCGCCTCGGACGAATTCCGAGACAGTGAACTCGTCAAATACGATCCCAATTTCGACGAAGGCTACCACGATTACGATGACTCCCCTCTCGATCGATCGAGAGGACGAGTCTGGTATCGTTTTGTACAAAGCCTAGGCTTGGCACTAAGCAGTTGTATTCCCAGTGTCTCGTTCGGGAATTTCGGTGTCTTAGCTGTCAGCACTGGACTGTTCGCACCGAGGATGATCTCTTACCTGGTCCTGTATCCGTTTTGCAGATTGGTATTCGGTACTCTTTACCCGGCTTACGCTTCATACAAAGCTGTGCGGACGAAGAATTTAAAAGAATACGTGAGTACAATATTTAATTTTTAAAACGCTTTCACATAACATCATCTTTCCATGCATCAATTTATATCAATCCAGTCTAGTTATTCTCGATCTAGATCGAAACTAGAAGATATACACAATATCATAATGCTCCTGTAAATAAATGTGTATCATATTTCAACGTGTCTGTCAAACCACGATGTTCGTAAACGCTCGCGCTCCAGTAAAGTTCAACAATGGCCTTGTCACGGATGCATGCGTTCGAAACGCTCCGACTCCTGCTGTGTCCTTTACCTTGTTTCCCGGCTTCCTATTAGTAATTACTGTAACTAGCGTGCCGACTACCGCCGGTGCTACATGAGTAGTGAGCCTATTGTGTCCAAAACGAGCTCATTTGGGATGTTTCATTCTAAAATAACCCTACTGCCTTATCAAACAACAGTTCAAATTGTGGATTCGATTTACAAATATTTAGATAACTACTTTTGTTTCTGTTTTTATTTTGTACTAATAGAGTGACAAGGGATCCGCTTGATACTAAGGTAGCTAAGATGCAAACAAAAAGCAACATCATATTCAATCAAAATTTCAAATATAGTATTGCCGGAAATAACAATATATGTATTACGTCAGCTTCGCTCTATATAAAGGTTTTTTTGTGAGTGGATAGCTGCACGCATTGACCATAAATGATCGCAATCAACATTAAATTTTGGTTTGAGTAGTTTACCGCTTTTATTTGTGATGTGTGGGATGTTATAAATACTGTCAATGTACTTACTTTTATTTATTTATTGCTGATAGGGCTAGCCTTTGACCACTATCTCACATGATGGTAAGTGATGATGTGGTCGAAGATGTTGTTCAGGCTAACCTAGAATTACTGGCTCTCAAGGATAGCTACTGGAACACACCGTAAGTTGCTTGGTGGCAGATTTTCTACTTGAGCGTAGTAGCTAGCCAGACGGGCATTCGCAAAATGCCCCACCACCAGGCTAATTTAATACACAGAACGTCGAAAATTTCCGGATACACTACTTTTATGACGTCACGACCGCTTAGCAGAAAATATTAGGCGGAATTGTCACTAGATATTTTAATTTCAATTAATTTTTCTAAAATATTAACTTCATATGTTCTTATCGCATGCACATGAAATTTATCACGTCATTCGTACCTCTACGACTGCTTCGTTAGTACAGTGGGGTCGCTTTGAAAACTCGAGGTCCAAGGCGGATAAGTTATTAGGTTTTACTAGAAAAACATATTTTTGCCTTAGAAGTCCTGAATGTGAAATGCCCGGTAGACGGCAATTGGCTCGCCCATTCTCTTTATACATGGGACTAAAAATGGGAGTTAAGACACATCTGCCTGTACCTCTTTGGGGATATAAAGGCCTGATGTTATGTCTCTTGATCGCAATGTCAAATCTTGTAATAGTTATTTCCGGCCTAGCTTCAACATGATAGAAGCATTTAGTATGGCGGTCATACTGAATTCTGTCATTTAGGATTTTTGTCTGATGTCATTCGACCCTCCCGATTCCCTAACACCAAATATTGAAACAAACACTTTATTGAAAAACACGACTGCCGTACCAAAGTAATTTTAGCCAGTGTGACCCGGGATGATGTAAAGATTCTAACCATACCCCATACTTCCAAATGTGTTCAGGCACATACATAGATGAAAACTAAAAACTTTACACTCATTTTGGGTATTCGTGTAAAAAAAAACAAAATGTTTAAAAGATCACTGCCATCTGGTAAACTTATAACTGCCATCTGGTCTACCAATTCTAAGGCATTTTTGTACATTTCAGGTAAAATGGATGATGTACTGGATAGTGTTCGCTTTATTCACATGCACGGAGACGTTCACGGACGTGTTTCTGTCATGGTTCCCGTTCTATTACGAAGTGAAGATAGTTCTCGTGCTGTGGCTCCTCTCGCCGGCCACCAAGGGATCCTCCATATTGTACAGGAAGTTTGTGCATCCCGCGCTTTGCAGGAGGGAACAGGTTAGTAAGAGAACCTAACATAACACAAAATAGAACATAAAAAAGAAAACGGCCTTTGGTTCAGCCTGGGCCAGTATTGAGATAGACACGGAACAAAAATGATCTAAAAATAAGAATATTATCATTGTTGTTGATATGGATGTATTGTACTCAATGAGTTCTTGATAATGACATCCCACGTTCCAGGATGTTTTGTCTATTCTTTCATGTATGAAAATTAATAAAATCCTCTTGAAAAAGAATACAATTGAATTTCTGGTCAATATTCAGTTTTGGGTCAAAATTATAAACAAATATTTCAAATCAAATCATTTATTTGCTATTTTATCCGACCCGTAACAAACGGACAGACAAACAGCAGAGTATAGCAGAAAACCGCCCTATGGTTTAGAACAGAATCCTAAAAATGTTAACACATAATAATATATCTTTTGGTAGGTAAATAATTACCTGATGCAAGAAAGCATTTTTTAGAAAATGTCTACATATTTGCTAACCCTGTGAATATAAGACATAAATTTGAGGACTACTTATTGTTGCCTATATTCACCATCAATATTTCAGAGTGATTTTTCCGGAAATCTGAAACATCCTGCAAAGTGGGTAACACCCACTTAAGTTAACACACAAGAGAGTGATGATCGGAAATACATTACTTAGTTATTTTTAAACCCTTAGTATTTGTTTATGTATAATTTATCAGTAACAGGTCTTGTTGTGTAATACATTTATTATAGCTTTCGAATCTTACCTGTTGGTAAAAGATAAACATGGTTGAAGATGAAGCCTCTATATACTGGGAAGTCGCTCTCAAAAGTACAGCATCGCTTGATCGGGTAGACGAAGTATTAACCATTTAAAAAAATATAGTCCTTTTTTTAACAATACAACTGGTAGGTTAGCCTTTGATAACAATCTCAAACTTACGTGATGACGTTGTCGAAGATGGTAAACATGCTCGACTTAGAATGGGGACTGAATCTTGAGGACAGCTGCCGAAACATAATGCAGAAGGTGCTTCGTGGCAGATTATACGATTTTTCAGCTAAAGCTATACGATTTTTCATCTTCCAAAGTAATGAAATATCTGTACACCCGGTGCTTTATCTTTGCGGTTAGTTTTACACATATTATGATATGCGGTTTTAATTATCATTAATTTAGTCTACTCAAAGCCCTCATGAATAATAAGATACCAAAAAATTGGAATACGATTATTATACACCAATACTCAATTATTCGAAGATAATATACAACTCTGTTTTTTGTCTGATACTGTACCATAAATGTGTAGGAGTGTTTACTTGTCTACTCAACATTTAACCGTATTAAAAGTTCATTGTCAATGTACGATAATCATTGACAATCATTTCAAACCTACGTTATTGCACTCTACATGTGCTAGGTCAGTCAGACAAACTAGGTATACTGAATTTGAAGTAAGCACACAAAAGCTCATTGAGCTCATCAACGAAGCAAACAAAAAACATAACGATAAAAGTCTGACAATTGGTTCCATTAAGCCAATCCACACGTAAAAGGGCAACAGTGTGACCTTACTTCTGAACGCTCGTTGCGTTAAAAGTAATTACTATCTCTCTCTAATTTTCAGGAAATAGATGAGTACATTGCCAAAGCCAAAGACCAAGGTTACCACACAGTCCTCAACTTGGGCACAAAAGGCGTTAATTATGCCACAACTGTTATTATGCAGACTGCCATAAAAGTAAGTAGGGACATGTTTGAATTTAATCGCATGCTTTTATAATTTTGTTCTGTTTCACTCAAAACATTAGATTGAGTTAAATAGTTCTCGCTGAACTAAAAAAGGGTACAGGTGGACTTAACCCTTAACGTTACTCAAGCATTGGTGTACAGTCAATGATTTTAATTCAATTAATTTCGTGTTGTTTTTATCGCCTTTAATGTTGTCACACTGAATTTGAATAAACAAAGTGGCATGTTTGATCGCAGTATTCGTTACATTAGCAAGATTGTAATCACACTGCAGTGCTAATTTTTGTGCACGCTTGTAGAATCCAATGTTTAGATGGTAGTTCACTGTTATCACTGTCATCAGGCATGTCACCGACACTCATTCGGGCCACACGTCCGCTTATTTCCAACCATTTTTTTATTTTATTAATTTTATTAACACGCTTTTTTAATTTCCCACCTCCCACACCTGTTCATTTCCAATATCCTTTCCGTTGCTGCTTCACTCAGAATTTTAATCTGCCGAGTCCCGAGAGAGATCCTAACGTGAGGCGACAGATACAAGGCCGAGACGAGCCCGACGGGTATCAGAACACTTACGAAGAGTTACAATATCAACGCTCTAATGAAGACAACTTGCCTGGAATCGTCGAGATAGTAGAGTTGGATGATGACGACCAGATGCCGCTACTTGGTGATGGAGACTACAACGACCCTGACTATGAACCAGAGAACAGTTCGGCTCGCAGTCGCGGCAATGTAATCCGCAAGCGCAAAGTGGCCAAAGAGAAACGACCCCGCAGCAAATCTAGAGGTCGCAAAACTAGAAGCCAATCGGCCGTAGACAAACAAAACGAAATCGCCGTCGATTAGATATTAGTATTTCGAATGTAACTGAACTGTGATCCGTAGACGATTTTAGACGACAATTTTACGTTTAGGAATAATTTTATCGGCATTACGAAGTGATGCCAAGGTATTGGTAAAAATGCAGAATTGACGCGTACAATCGCACAATACATTTTCCGTTCTTGCGTCACTTCGCAAAACCGATTGAAGATTCACCATTTTACACGATCTATTAGCTCAAACCATACATCATTGATCTTCCATTCGCTTTCAAAAATATTCGTAACACTTAAGTTAGCTGTAAATTCGCCTACGTATAGTTTAACACAATACTGTGACCTTCTTTATCTGCAGTAAGGTTAAGGCTGTTGGTTGACTCATGTAATTGAATTTAACTATCGAATGAGAATGGCTAGGATTAACAGGGTTTAAATGTCACCTAGATATTATATGAGATGTATCTTCTTCTTGCCCTGGTTCCAATAAATTTGGGGTCGATATATGTCTATTGTAGTGTATCGCATTAGAATAAAATAAAATTGTATATAATGCGAGCGGGTATTACAACTACGTGGACTTAAGAGAATAAAGATTTTTTTTTAAATATTTTATCCCAAATAATATCTCTGTTACATTAAATCGAATGCAAGCGCAGGACGCCATGAAATCCTTAGTCATTGAACTACTTATCGATAAATGAAGTCCTGACAAAATTGTAGTAAATTTTTGATCTCTAACACTTTTTCCATATCGGAGTGATAAGCCTAGGGATAGGATTTTATTGTTCATCGTAGTCTAACATATAGTTAATATGCCGAAAGGAGAGCTTGTCAAAGTAACTATTATTTTATCTATGTATTATCAGAAAATTTAAAAAGGCAGTGTCGCGTTATATTGCGAGGAAGGAAGGCAAAAGTGTTGCCTATAGTTTTGTAATTACAATAATACCAAAGTTCTGAAGTTACATCTTTTTAGTTATGTAACTTTTTTTTGTGTTGTGTCATATGCTATTCCTATTTAGTACCTTTAGTGAAGTGTTTTTTTTTTATACTCTTATTATTCTTACCTATATCTAGTGAACTTTTAAATGTATATACTTAGTTACTCGTATTTATGTTTCAGGAATTTAGACTAGCATATTTTTTTGAAGATGATTGAGATTTTAAAAATGGAACGAAACCGGTTAGAATGATATACAAGTTAGTTTTATGTCCATACATGTTTCACTGTCTTTTAAAAAATAGTTTAGTTTCGTTGCATCTTTAAAATCGGGTTATTTTAATTACCAACGAGAAATTCAACGAAAGTAATCAACCGTCCTTTAGCCAAAATTTGTTTGTATTTTTCTTAAGTTGTGCTCCTATTTTCATCCAATGTTCCTTTTTTTGCACAATCTCAAATAATGTTTGTACAATATTTACATTGCATGACTTGTATGATAAATAATAATCTAGTTAATGTGCGTAGATGTAAAGAGAGACGTGTGTTTGTATTTGTAGAATCGCGTGACTGATTTAGTTTTAAAATACGTGTTTCGAAATAAATTAGTGATACCTTCTTTGAAGTATTGTTTCAATTCATTGTAGTGAAGCAAAGCTGCGTAGGTAAAATGCATGCGCCTTGCTATCAGGGCTTCATATAAAAAGGACGGCATTATGCGTGAGTATTCAATATTTTTTTTATTATTAAATTAAGAATATTTTTTAAAGGAAGCAATGCTCAACCTATCTCGATTATGGATCCTTGTTCAGCATTAACTACGATGTAGGAATTTTGAAATGACCTTTAAAATGCATAGACTTAATTGAAGATTTATGATTAGCTTAAAAAATTATAAAGGGTACATAAATATTCTGTTTTTGATCACATTACGAGAAAATTTACTGTACTGATTTCAGCTTAGGTTATCACAGAGTATGACATGGGATTTATTTGGCCCGTGAGGTAGGGCCCTTTCAGGTCAAAGGCATAATGCCTGTTATATAGACCTCAAGCTTGCTCTTGTTACGCCATTTATGCGGTACCAAGTAAATCGTTACTTGGGACCGCATAAATGGCGTAACTTGAAGAGCTAGCTTGAGGTTTTAGTACCTGCCTGCATGATCGCCACGAACGCTAGGTTGTACTAGCGTGAGCTGTCTTCGGAATTTTATACCCCTAGATTATTATAAGATCTGAGAAGGAAACGAAAACTTGTTGTGGCCAAATCTGGTGGAAACTAGTTTGGGCACGAAGTTGACAGAAGGGGTAAATAATCAAAATAAGACAAAATCCATTCATAAAACGTGAAGCAGTGATAATATTTTACTTTTTGAATAGAAGTCAATTAAATTGTTATATTAACAAATTACATTGATAAAAGCTAAAACAAAGTAGGTAACTTATTTTATATCTGAAATGAAGTATTATGTAAAAATAAAACAAGTAGGTACGTCTGGATATAAGAAATAAGTATGTGCGTTTTGAATTTAGTCAGTTTTTTTCTCAGGTAAATACTACCCGACAATTGAAAGTGGGCTAAAAAAATAATATGAATACCACATTAGATAACTTTCAAGAACTGATAGACATTTAAAAAGAGTTCTCTCAATTTTCAGGGAGGCGGCGGTTTAGTACAACAGCTGCGCAAGAGTTACAGTCTGTCGGACTTGACGGAGTGCGACCCTCGCGAAGAGAGAGGGGGGGATGAAGCTGATGATGTTCTAGCTGAACCATTGTTGTTGCGAAAAGGAGTTAAGAGGTATGATGGGTTGTTGCTTCAGATGTTTTATGCTAGTCAGTTTTGCCGATAGTGTTATATGCATTGGCAGGCACATACATGTTTGTATTCTGTATCATTCGGATTGTCCACTGCTGAACACAGCCTCCCCAACAAAGGCGGGTTTGCCATAATCCCCCGCTTGGCAGGCGTGTTGGGGATCGCAGTTTAAAATATCAGTTTCGCAGAAGGTGCTGCTACCTAATGTGTATGTCTCCAGCTTACTCAATTGAAATTTCTTAATTCTGAATATGCCAATATTTAGAGCCGATTTAGTGCAATTATGAATACCAACTCAAAATTTAGGTGCCAAATAAACTTCGATGCTACACGTGATTATTAGTGTGTTAGCTGGCGTTATGGTCTCCAGCTGACACATGCTGTATATACGAAACGGCTGAAGATGTGATTATATACTATAGCCAGAGATTTAGCGCATAATTTGTGCCAGTGGCACAAAAAAATTGAAACGCTCTACTTGAAAACTGTAGTAGTAATGACCCGATTACAACGTGTAAGCTGGAGACCACGTGTCTACAGCTGCTCATCTGTATCTTCTGAACGAATGGGCCTACGACTTTGTTTAATATGTCAAAATTTAGCGCCAAATTTGTGCCATCGGCACTAAAATTTTCAAGTCTGTGGCTATTAAGGTTTTGGAGCTACAAGCTCAAATAAACGTGTAAGCTGGAGACACATGTCCCCAGCTAGCACATGCTGTACAGCTCAAACGGGAATGGTTAGACTACTGTTTAATAGCTTAAAATGTTGGGTAGAATTTGTGCCATCGGCACCAAAATTTTCAAAACAATGGGCTTCATAGTTTTTGCGTAATAAGCAAAAACATTTCTTCCCGCCTAAATATTTAAATATTTCGTTGAAAACGTTACTGAACGCGGCGTTGCCGTTCCTATAACCGTAGCTACAATCTGTCTTGAACCCTATTTCTATAGGGTTGGAACCTATTATCGCTTTCATACAAAATAAACGCCGTTGAGACATAGGCTAGGAGCATGAAGGTTTAAATATAATCTGACAAATATTTTATACTATGCATGCTTTCCGGATATCAAAGGTATTGAAGCCGTCACTATTTACGAGTGGTCGTTTTAAAACGTTACTGGTTTCGAAAACTATCTTCCCATCGTTGCTATAGCGGATTTTCAGTTTTCGTTCTGAAATTAAACTATTTAGAGTTTTGAAAATCCGACGTATTGAATAAGGATATATTACGCGGAAGTCCACGTTTGTAGCTAGTTAGCGCCTATTTCATTCGGCTGTATAAGTATAAAAAGCTCCCATCGGTTTCGGAAACATTCGGTACCATAGTACTCGAACACACTCGAGTTTCGTCGGGTCGCTAACTCGCTAGTCGCTACATGCATGCGTACCTACTCGTATGTATAGCAGGTATGTACCTATCTCACTAGCTTGCTGTTGTTTGTATTATTTGATAAAGCGCGATGTTTTTGCAGTCTGTTTTTAAATTTAGGTAGGGAAGGTCGTAGTGTATTTCGTTAATGTGAACAAATAAAATTTTAAATATTAGTTTATAGATACCTACTTAGTAAGTGTAAATACCTACATATTTTAGTAGCTAAATAACAGATTTTAGGGTTCCGTACTAGAAAACAGGAACCCATTACAAAGCAGCATGGATAGCTGACATTTATAGGTCTGTACCTTTGGAACGGTAATAGGTAACCGGATGAAATTTTCACAGAATGTGTGTGAATGTGTTAGTATGGCAATCTGCCATACTAACAACATATTCAACAATTCTGTGTCGTCAACATATTCTGTGAAAATAAGCATTACGGTGTTTCACCAGGCAGCCGTTGCGCGTAGCGTATTAGAAAAAGATATATGGCTCATTGGCATTGGATATGGACTGCCGTGCAGCAGGTCCATGATTCGAATCCCACCGCGGGCTTGAGCTTCACCGCATGAAAGTACGGCATTTTGCGAATGCCCGCCCGGCTAGAGACCACCCTCAAGTATAAAATCTGTCGCCAAGCACCTCACGGTGTGTTCCGGCAGCTGTCCTTGAGAGCCAGGTTTCTAGGTTAAGCCTGTTAACATCTTCGACCAGATCATCACTTACCATCAGGTGAGATTGTATACCAATAAGCAATAAAAAAAAAGTTGTATATATACATTTTCTTCGACTGGACTGATAATTTCTTATATATTCATATCCTGAAGGTCGTCCAATATTCCCAAAGGAACGTATTAAATGTCATCAATTATTTTAATAGTGCATTTGTGTTTGCATGTCATGATATTGTATGTACCTTTTATGAAAGCTTTTATCTTTTTTTAATTGCCAATTTGAAACGTTTCTTCAAACTGTCTTTTTTTTTTATGCCTGATAGGTTAGCCTTTGACCACTATCTCACCTGATGGTAAGTGATGATGTGGTCGAGGATGTTGTTCAGACTAACCTAGAGTTACTGGCTCTCATGGACAGCTGCCGAAACACACCGTTAGGTGCTTGGCGACAGATTTTCTACTTGAGGGTGGTAGCTAGCTCAGGCGGGCATTCGCAAAATGCCCTACCACCATGCTGTAACGACTGCCATCCTAAGACAACAACCGGGACCGACGGCTTAACGTGCCCTCCGAAGCACGGAAGCGCACAGAGGTTATGTCACCAGCGGTCACCCATCCAACTCATGACCGTGGCGGACGTTGCTTAACTTTGCTGATCGATTCAGAATGGCTAAGCAAACTTCGCTACGAGGGCTTACTGTATGGGCGGGGGGCCCTTTTTCAATGTCCCGTAGTCCCACACTTTACCAATAAGTCGTGGCTTATTCGACTGGTTTCCTAGAATGTCACAAGAAGACACAAGCCGATATATATAACTTACCCCTTAACGGTTCGCTAGTCGCTCCGTCGAAGGGGGCTTAATGCAAAACACCCTAACCTACGTTAACTGAAGTTAAATAGTCGTAGATTAAGGAATTTTAATTTCATCAATCGTCCCTTGAGCCCGATGGTAATGTAGAGGCCCGCAGACAGGAAACCGTTGCTCCTTTACTCCCAATGAACGTCCGACGCCCAAAATAACGATGACCATACCGAACACAAAACACACAAAACAGCCGCTGTTTTGAAAACGGTATACATTGGCAAGCCGCGTGCGTTTCTCGCGAAAAAAAATGTGCGTACACCCTCAAGTAGAAAATCTGTCGCCAAGCACCTAATGGTGTGTTCCGTCAGCTGTCTTTGAGAGCCAGTAATTTTGAGTAAGCCCGAACAACATCTCCGATCAAATCGTCACTTACGATCAGATGAGATAGTGGTAAAAGGCTAACCTATCAGGTATAAAAGAATTGCACAAGCTACTATGTAAAGAAGATGTTTAAATCAATTTAAGATAATTCATTGGTACCCCAAAATCAAAACATAAATTTCACCTACTTTTATGAAAAAGCCTTTAATTACTGGTATCACGTCTTTACCATCAGTGATGCACTCCGCTTCTAAAAACAATAGTAGCTTCGCATACTGTTGTGTGCGTGATACATATACAATCATTTCAAACGTGGCCTGTTATTTTTTTTGCGATTGCAGAACTACTGTCTTTCTAGATCATGATTTGTAAATGCTATACCAATTTGGACTTTTCAAAGTCAAAGTCAAAGTCAAAATCATTTATTCAATTTAGGCGTCTACGACGCTCTTATGAAGGTCAATTACAAATTTTAATATTGAAATATACTACATTGTACTGCCACGTTCAGCAAACAAAAGTTATAGAGCCACTGCGAGAAGAACGGGCAAGAAACTCGGGGCCATTCTTTTAAACGTTTTTTAAAAATGTGTTAAGTACATACTATATAATAAAATTATTACAATACTTAATTTACATTACGTAGGTGTTGGGCGCTAGCTTGGCAGAGGCGAACCAGTCCAGGCATTTTTGTCGTTTAAGTAATCACAAACTGTGTAGTAAGATTTCTTTATCAAAATATTCTTCACATGCAACTTGAATTTTCTTTCTGTGAGCGTTGTAATATGTTTGGGCAATTTATTATAAAACCGCACACAATTTCCTAAGAAGGACCTTTTATTTGTCTTTGCTAATCTAAAACCTGGCACCGCTATTTTATCTTTATTCCTAGTGTTATAATCGTGAGTGTGACTGTTTGATTTAAATTTGCTCAAATTTTTACGAACATACATAATATTTTCAAATATATACAGACTTGGTAAAGTTAAAATATCAATTTTTTTTAAAATATCTCTCAGGGATTCCCTAGGATCCATTTCATATATGGCTCGAATTGCACGCTTTTGTAAGATAAAGATTGTCTCTATCTCAGCAGCAGCTCCCCACAGCAATATACCATAAGACATAATACTGTGGAAGTACGCGAAATAAACGAGCCTAGCAGTAGCTACGTCTGTTAGCTGTCTTATCTTACGAACTGCATATGCAGCAGAACTAAGTCTTCCAGATAGATCATGTATATGTGGATTCCACTGTAAAGTTGAATCCATTTTAATTCCCAGGAAGACTGTCGCATTGTCAAAAGAGACTTTTTCTAGGCCAAGCTTAATGTTTGGTTCAACATAAGTAACATTTGGTAAAGAAAACTTTAAACATTTGGTCTTTTTTGAATTTAAGAGAAGATTATTAGCCGCGAATCACTTAGAGATCATAGATAACACATTATTTACATGAATAAGTTCACTATCCCTCCTATCTACTTAAAAAATTAGGGAGGTATCATCTGCGAATAAAACTATATCGCAGAAATTTTTAACCATGCAAGGCAGATCATTTATATATGCTAGAAACAGAAAAGGTCCTAAAATTGATCCTTGCGGTACGCCTATTCTTACCAAAGACCCGGAAGAAGTATTGCCATTTATTCTAACCTTCTGTAGCCTGTCTGACAGATATGACTTTATAAGATCCTGAGCTTTTCCACGAATACCATAATGTGAAAGTTTTCGAATCAGAGTGCGGTGCTCTACTCAGTCAAATGCCTTAGAAAGGTCACAGAATACGGCAATAGCATCCTGTGAACTCTCCCAGGCTTCAAGTATATGTGACATCAATTGAGCACCTGCATCTGTTGTGGATCTGCTCTTTGTGAAACCAAACTGATTCTCATTCAATATATTATGCTCATTAAAATGGGATAGAAGTTGTTTGAGCATAATTTTTTCGAATACTTTACTCAGAACAGGTAAGATAGAAATAGGTCTGTAATTGCAAGGGTCAGATGTAGCCCCCGAAGTCACTAAGTCATTGGATGCATGTCCCGATGTAGCAGAAACTCTGCTAATACATAATTTCCCCTGCAAATCACCGGACTTTTCTTTCAGACACACAACAATATTTGAAATTATAAAGACATTTAAAAATTTAAATGTTAAGAGCACCGAAGACTTGTGGGGTATGTCAGTTAAAGTGGCAGAGTCTATAATATGCATTATTGCACCATATTTAAAAACAATATTCAATCTTTGTATTGATAAAGGAAACTTCCCCGACTTAATGAAACAAAGTAAAATCACTCCAATTCTGAAGTCGGGGGCTACATCTGACCCTTGCAATTACAGACCTATTTCTATCTTACCTGTTCTGAGTAAAGTATTCGAAAAAATTATGCTCAAACAACTTCTATCCCATTTTAATGAGCATAATATATTGAATGAGAATCAGTTTGGTTTCACAAAGAGCAGATCCACAACAGATGCAGGTGCTCAATTGATGTCACATATACTTGAAGCCTGGGAGAGTTCACAGGATGCTATTGCCGTATTCTGTGACCTTTCTAAGGCATTTGACTGTGTAGAGCACCGCACTCTGATTCGAAAACTTTCACATTATGGTATTCGTGGAAAAGCTCAGGATCTTTTAGAGTCATATCTGTCAGACAGGCTACAGAAGGTTAGAATAAATGGCAATACTTCTTCCGGGTCTTTGGTAAGAATAGGCGTACCGCAAGGATCAATTTTAGGACCTTTTCTGTTTCTAGCATATATAAATGATCTGCCTTGCATGGTTAAAAATTTCTGCGATATAGTTTTATTCGCAGATGATACCTCCCTAATTTTTAAAGTAGATAGGAGGGATAGTGAACTTATTCATGTAAATAATGTGTTATCTATGATCTCTAAGTGGTTCGCGGCTAATAATCTTCTCTTAAATTCAAAAAAGACCAAATGTTTAAAGTGTTCTTTACCAAATGTTACTTATGTTGAACCAAACATTAAGCTTGGCCTAGAAAAACTCTCTTTTGACAATGCGACAGTCTTCCTGGGAATTAAAATGGATTCAACTTTACAGTGGAATCCACATATACATGATCTATCTGGAAGACTTAGTTCTGCTGCATATGCAGTTCGTAAGATAAGACAGCTAACAGACGTAGCTACTGCTAGGCTCGTTTATTTCGCGTACTTCCACAGTATTATGTCTTATGGTATATTGCTGTGGGGAGCTGCTGCTGAGATAGAGACAATCTTTATCTTACAAAAGCGTGCAATTCGAGCCATATATGAAATGGATCCTAGGGAATCCCTGAGAGATATTTTTAAAAAAATTGATATTTTAACTTTACCAAGTCTGTATATATTTGAAAATATTATGTATGTTCGTAAAAATTTGAGCAAATTTAAATCAAACAGTCACACTCACGATTATAACACTAGGAATAAAGATAAAATAGCGGTGCCAGGTTTTAGATTAGCAAAGACAAATAAAAGGTCCTTCTTAGGAAATTGTGTGCGGTTTTATAATAAATTGCCCAAACATATTACAACGCTCACAGAAAGAAAATTCAAGTTGCATGTGAAGAATATTTTGATAAAGAAATCTTACTACACAGTTTGTGATTACTTAAACGACAAAAATGCCTGGACTGGTTCGCCTCTGCCAAGCTAGCGCCCAACACCTACGTAATGTAAATTAAGTATTGTAATAATTTTATTATATAGTATGTACTTAACACATTTTTAAAAAACGTTTAAAAGAATGGCCCCGAGTTTCTTGCCCGTTCTTCTCGCAGTGGAAAATGTGTAAAATGTTTAAGTCTGTTAGAAATAAAATTAGCAATTTTATTTCTAATCAAAAGAGATTTAGCACACAAGCAAACAGACTTAAACATTTTTGAATAGTTCCTAAGTTCCTTTTGCAAACAAACTAAGAACTTTTATATATCACTTAATTTTAGTTGGTTTTCCATAACAGAATTACGAACAATCATCTTTTTTTTTCCAATTATAAAATTACAGTATATTCGTAACCAGTTATCACTGATAGATGTAGAGTGTAGGATTAGATTAGAATGCAATATCTTGGTCAAACAAAGAGGATGTAATAAAGATCTAGTAAATATGTCAACATTCTGAGAGAAAAAATACCTACCAACATTCAAACAAAGAGGATGTAATAAAGATCTAGTAAATAGGTCAACATTCTGAGAGAAAAAATACCTACCTACATATCTTGTAAATATTGGCATTATATGGTTGTCAAACTACTCAACACCTTCTCCTAGTCTATACATTTACTGTTTCTTTGTAACTTCTTCCACATATCCTTAACGTGAAAGCAAAAAGTAAGTTCTAACGCTATATAAATAAGGTTCAAAACAGATTGCAGTTACAGCGAACGGGACGGCAACACCGCGTTCAGTAACGTTTTCAACGAAATATTTAAATATTTAGGCGGGAAGAAATGTTTTTGCTTATTACGCAAAAACTATGAGGCCCATTGTTAAGAAAATTTTGGTGCCGATGGCACAAATTCTACCCAACATATTTAGCTATTAAACAGTAGTCTAGCCTTTACCGTTTGAGCTGTGCAGCATGTGCTAGCTGGGGACATGTGTCTCCAGCTTACACGTTTATTTGAGCTTGTAGCTCCAAAACCTTAATAGCCACAGACTTGAAAATTTTAGTGCCGATGGCACAAATTTGGCGCTAAATTTTGACATATTAAACAAAGTCGTAGGCCCATTCGTTCAGAAGATACAGATGAGCAGCTGTAGACACGTGGTCTCCAGCTTACACGTTGTAATCGGGTCATTACTACTACAGTTTTCAAGTAGGGCGTTTCAATTTTTTTGTGCCACTGGCACAAATTATGCGCTAAATCTCTGGCCATAGTATATAATCACATCTTCAGCCGTTTCGTATATACAGCATGTGTCAGCTGGAGACCATAACGCCAGCTAACACACTAATAATCACGTGTAGCATCGAAGTTTATTTGGCACCTAAATTTTGAGTTAATATTCATAATTGCACTAAATCGGCTCTAAATATTGGCATATTCAGAATTAAGAAATTTCAATTGAGTAAGCTGGAGACATACACATGCTACCTACCTTCCGGTATTTTACCTTTAGTCGCCATGTGTGCCGTATGGGGATACGGCACCCACATGTAGCAATGGGAGGTGACAGTCATTCTAGCCCGGCACCCCCCTGGCATGTATGTCTTAAATAGACGTGATTTATACTTCTATGATAAATGCATTTACCAATCGTCATCCTTTTCTTTATTTTGAGGATTTCACACTTTAGGAGAATCTAAACTAAAATAAAAATAACTAAACCGTGTGAGTACACGCTTTAGTGTATATTTGACAAAGCGGAATATATTAGGGAGAATTGGGTACATACTGCATAATATATTCCTGGCGTTGAAGAGTTAACATTATTCCAAATAGTTGTCTACAAGACTCTGACATCGGTCCAATTAAATCTACAAACTGCTTGAAATATTTTTTGTAAGTCAGTGAAGGGAACCAATACAGCAGGCTGCATATTTGCTTCTTTTTTGTATCCGTTTTAGAACATACATAGTACACATAGATATTTTTTTAATGAATGACATGACTATTCTTAAGCCTAAGAAAAAAAGTCTTAGTCCGGTCTTTCAATGATTTTTTAAATTATCAGTACTAATATTATAAATGCGAAAGTAACTCTATCTGTCTGTCTGTCTGTCTGTTACGCTTTCACGCCAAAACTACTTGACCGATTTGAATGAAATTTGATATGGAAATAGTTTGAGACCCGGGAAAAAATATAGGATAGTTTTTATCCAACTGCGCAAAAAGAGGTTAATGTTTTTGCGCGATAACCGACATACGCGCGGGAGGAGCCGCGCTCGGAAAGCTAGTATTTCATAATGTCATAAAATTTCATGTAATATTCTTATGATTTGGGGATATTATTATCGTGACGACGTTATTATCTCATGACAACATACTCTGTGTTTATACAGCTCGTCACTCGTGTAGGTAAACGTATTTATGATTTTTCTATGAAACAATATCAATTCAATATATGTAGGTATAGTTTCTATTTAAACAAATAAAATTATTTTAACTGTTTATAATCTTGATAGACAGTTAGAAACACTATTGAATTCTTGATATATAATTTTCGCAGTGGATACGCGACGCGACGCAGTGCATCCGAATCGAACAGTCGATCGCCCATGTACTTCCCCGAGGTGGACGTGGACGTGCGTCCCCGCCCTAGGAGCGATGAGCCTGACTTCAGGTATTGCAATGCTTAATATTTGATTCGGCCAATTATTCTCAACGCCTATCCTTGAATCCAAGCGATAATTTCTCCACAACCAAAAGAAAACGGTAAGAAATAAAAATTGACATTATATCAAAGTACGGTAACGTATCCTCGAGACCTCGATTGAAGCGCTCTTAGAGTACTTTGCTTAGCCGTTCTTAACCGATCAGCTAAGTTAAGCAACGGCTGCTGCGGTCTTGACTTGGATGGGTGACGTGACATTACTACTGAGCGCTTCCGTGCTTCGGAGGGCACGTTAAGCCGTCGGTCCCGGTTGTTGTCTTAGGATAGCAGTCGTTAGTTACAGCATGGTGGTAGGGCACTTTGCCACAAATGCCCGCCTGGCTAGCTACCCTCAAGTAGAACATCTGTCGCCAAGTTCATATCGTTTCGACAGCTGTCCTTGAGAGCCAAATATTCTAGGTTAGCCTGAACAACATCTTCGTCTAAATCATCACTTACCATCAGGAGAGATAGTGGTCAAAGACTAGCCTCCCCCATCAAGAAGGCTTAAAAATAAAATCAAGGCATAAAAATCCTCTCTAGTACAGCTGCCAAGATACACTGTTAAATTTATGAAGTAACTATTATCTAATCCGAGGTCAAGTGAATCTTACATTTTTTACATGTGGGGATGGTAGTTAATCAGTCGAGCTTTTGCAAAATGGCCTACCATCATGGGGCGAAGCTCAAACTCGCGGCGGGACTCGAATCATTGACCCCTTGCGCGGCAGTCCATAGCGATTTATAATAAAATTATTATAATTACTACCAGAACTATGAACGATAACCAAAACGCGCAACTACTCTCTGTAGTTTGACTTATTTATAGGCACCTACATTTCGGGGAGTGAAACTGAAAAGTTCCATCATATCCATAACATTCATCCTACGGACGACCAGACACTACTATAATTGTAGTAACGTATATATCTCATTATAATGTAATTATTACTATTACCAATATTTTATATTACCTATCTTTACATATAAAAATTACGTGCCAGGTTGTTTGTCCGCGATGGACTCCCTAAACTTCTGAACTAATTTTAAATTTGATTTGCACACCGCATGCAATTGGATCCAAACTAAGCTTACATCTCAATTTATAGTCGTAATTACCTGTGCGAAGCCGTTGCAGGCGCTAGTATTTTGTATAAAGTAATAATTATACAGGGTGTCCCAAGAAGTAGTCATATACTGAAGCTGAGAGGTAGAGGACCTAGAGGGCAATCTGAATCACCCCCATGTATGTTCCGCGATTTTTCGTATTTTCGTGAATTTTTTAAAAATTGTTCTCCTATCGCCGAGTACGATGAGATTTTTATTTATGGTGACGCGAATTATTGCGGTAGATGCTTGATTTTTTTTGTGTGCTAAGCTGATAGATAGGCCAATTCAGTATGGTAACATTTACTATCGTTAGATCATAGAATGGAATAAAAAAAATTAAATGACAAGAAAGATAAAATTACCCAGTAGCCCTTGAAGTTCACAACTTAAAAAAAAAACCGTTTGGCTTTTAAAAACTTGCTCTATTTATCAGGTAGCTACCACATACATATGGGAGTGATTCAGATAGCCCTCTAGGTCCTCTACCTCCCAGCTTCAGTATATCACTACTTCTTGGGACACCCTGTATATTACTGTAGTACCATTGCTTGAGTCTCATCATCAAAAACAGTCACATTATCTTGCGGATAGTGTGGGATCCCCACGCTTGCCAGGCGCCTTAGGAATCGCAGTGTAAATTTGCAGGTCTTCAGAAGGCTCTCCTGCCTGGTATTTTCCCCTACATTGCCTCTTAAATCGACCACAGAAAGATATGGCGAGAGCGATTTTAACTCGACACCCCACGAGGGTCTTTACTCTTATTGAACTTATTATTTCATTGCTTCGGTGTGTAGAAGTTCAGTATATATGTGTGTATAACTTGTAAGTGCATTTGGTCATAAAGCTTACCAAACTACATATTATTAAGCTAAACCATATACGTTATCCCTCACAAAACATTTTATCTTTTATATGCAAATTCAATAATAATATCTTTCGGCCAACAAATAAACCTACTTACGACAATTTGTTGAGTTTCTCCAGAACTTGGTCAGGTTATTGGGTCACGTCATAACGAAACAGAGGCAATAATATTTGTGACGAAACTAGAACATCCAGTTTCATTACAAGCATGGATTAATCCGACGCTGACGCCAATGGGAACGGTGACGTCTTGCGGAAAATTCAATATTTTATCTTTTTTTGTTTTGTTCTTAGCATCCTCAGGAGGTCTTGACTCTTTAAGCGCACGAACTGGACTCTAGACTCACTAAAAATGCTACAATCAACTATACTGCCGCACTGAGGCATAGTTGTCATAGTGCGATCATGATGAGTCGTTATAAATAGGCGATGGTCGCGTTCAAATTCATATAAATCCTAACCTGGACCGCCTTCACTGCTTAAACCAAAAAAGTAAGATAATTCGGGCTTCAGGAAAATACATACAATAATTAATAATACTACTACAATAATTAATCATTTTGTATCGATCGAACTAATATTTTTTTATACAAAATATAAGTGAGTTTGTGTAATTGATCGATTATTATATGAGCCAGTCAATCCTTGTTGATTATTACGAACTTATTCTGCGAATGTTTGCAGAAAGTCACAAACGGACAGGATAAATCAAAATATGCAGTAAAGCTAAATTCTGTTAAGCTTAAACGACTGTCTCGCTGGAATCCAATATTTGTACATAATTCTTTGTCTTATTTCGAGTCGGCGCGACCGTTGCATTAAATTTTGACTGACCAAAAAGCAGCTACTTCGATTGCCTTCTGGTGGGCTTCAAGCAAATCGTCGCGTGACCAGTGCCATATAAATATTTTTATCTCTTCAAAATACATAAAACAGCTTGTATATTTTTTCCAGCCACATCAAATCGAGCGAGGACATAAGCTCGGGTTACTCTAGCGCCGACAATTCCGCTTCGCTCACGCGCACCGCTTCGCTCGGCGCGGCCGCTCGCGCTCGCTCCCGCACCACGCGCACCACTACAGTCACCACCATCAAACGACCGCAAGCCGCTGAGGTCTGGTAACTTTGTACTTAACATTTATGACACTAAAAAGGTACTTTATCTGTAGGCTGATTCACAGGCTCAATCTCGGTTTGAAACATGAGCATTAAGCTCGGGATACACGGATGTGATTGTGTGGTATTTTTAGACTTATCTCTGTCTCTCGCTTACAAAAAACGTTAAATCGTTGGTGCAGAGGAAAGAACATTACATTATATACCTCAGAAAATGAACATTAAGTAACACTATCTCCCTTTCCTCGGCATATGACAATTGGCTCGCCCCCTATCACATGAAACCAAAAATTATCTATCTAATATACAATATGATATGTCAAAGTAAAATGTATAAAATGTTATACTACAAAACTGGTATTGAAACATCTGTTGCAATATTAAATTGTGATTAGGAAATGCTTATTTTCTTCTTAGGTACAATACAAATTTGAGGATAAGCTGCGCAAACTTGTTATGGTGAGGCAGAGATAAGTTTGGTTTATAAAATACTTTGGAATTAATTTAAAATTTAATTAAAATGCCTCCATGGAAAAAAACTAGTTGCTGTACAAGACTTTAATTCTATAAATTAACAGAGAAACAAGAGTCTGGATACTTTACATCAGCCTGCACATAATAGTAATATACGAGGGTGGTCTGAAAAGTTTCCGACCTAACAAAGAAACAAGATTTTTCTTCAGTTTTTTTATTAAAATTTTTCAACTTAGTCTTCTTGTAACTCGGCACACTTCTCACAGCTATGCTCCAATCTCTGTAACCAGTCCAAATAGTACTCGGCGTTTTTCTCTTAAAAATGATTGTTTACGAAGTTGATTGCCTCTTCATTTGACGAAAATGTCTGTCCTCCGAGCGCAATTTTTAGATGACGGAACAAAACGAAGTCGCTTGGTGCTAGATCTGGTTAGTAAGGCGGATGGTTAAGCAGTTCAAACCGTAATTCGTGAATTTTCGCCATGGCAACCGCTGAGGCGTGAGACGGTGCGTTGTCTTGGTTGGAGCAAACGCGGCACCCATCGCGCGGTCAGTTTTCTCGTGTCTAAATGTTGATTTAATATGTGACAAACATGTTCTTTTGACATGTTCATAACTTCTGCTACCTCTCCCACTTTAATTCGGCGGCCGTCTAATACCTTTTGGTGAACTTTGGCGATGTTTTCGTCGGTAGTTGCAGTTTTTGGACGTCCCGAACGTTTATCGTCTCCCAAGCCCTTACGACCACGTTTAAACTAAGCTGCCCAAAATTTCACTGTGGTAAATGATGGCGCAGAGTCCCCATACACAGAATCCAACTCATCTTTGATTTGCATAGGCGTATTGCCTTTCAAAAACAAATATTTAATGACAGCTCGATACTCGATTTTAACCATTTTCATAAAAACACTCACATCAACTCACTCAAACGACTGTCACATACCAACTGCGCGTCCAAAATGGCTGAAACTTTGGTGAATAACTGTCAACAGAAGTACAACTAAATTCACTAGCTTTTATTGACGAGTGCTGCTATCTTCATGTTGAGGTCGGAAGTCGGAAACTTTTCAGACCACCCACGTAAAATATAACATTTAGTTAATAATTATTATTATTACCACCAGTATTAATATAACAAAACAGACTTATATGGCCTTTTTATTAGACAGGCCTGCAGGAAAAATTATGTAGTGGCTCTTTGTATTGGGAATTGTTAGAAATTATAATAGATTTGTGTGTATTGTAATTTTATATGCAGATTATAAAGCCCAAATTTTCAATCATCAGATAGTTACTATTCGTAAGAATAAAATAAATATATACAACCAATAAAATAACGAATTTTGTTTGTTTAAGAATTCCTGTGTTTTATATTTGGTCAGTTAACATTTTATCAATCTTATATTTTTTATCTGATGATTGAAAAAATTACAGGCCTTAGTAGAATAAAATGTTACTTGTGTCAGGGTAAGGACTAAGGAATGGTGCTGGAAAATGTTAGATTTTAAAATCTATGGAGTTTATGGCATAAAATTTACATATGGTAATGGATCTAACATGGTTTTGGTATGTGAGAAAAACAAGCTCAAATAGTACCTCTTAAACACTAAAATGACATGAATATTTAAAAATTTACTATTGGCTTTTTTATCGTAAATATTATTACAAAGTAGTTACAAAACAAATTCTGTGAAAAAATATATACTGGAGCAAACATATTGGTGTGTTTATGTGTGTAGTTTTTCGAAATATTCTCTAGGATAAAACAATTTATGCATGAGTATAGATTTTTTCTTGCTCGCTGAAAATATTATTATTATTCCCGTCGTTTTCTATAAGTCTGTATTTGCATTTATTAGCTTGTTTATTTATGAGTTTTACTTGATTTAGACTTAAGTGCTTTTTATTTAAAGGAAAGTGAAGTTATCATCGAGGAGCTACAGGACGACGATAATAACTTTGAATATGCGAATATGCCTCCTTTAGTCAATGTACCCTCTCCTATATTTATGTCCCATACGGAACCCCCGTTTTTGTACCAATATATTGGAGATCAAGTCAAAATTATCCAAGTATTAGGTGACTTCCCTTTAAGTGGAAATAGCAATAGAAACTGTCAGAGTAATTCCCTAGATAAAATAAATGAAAACGATAAAGTGAGGACAGAAAAAGATATTACAATAAAACATGAAACTCACATTTCGGAAAATGATAATGTGAAAGAATCAAATGATGAATGCGCAAAAACAGAAGGACATAGTAGTATAGAAAATACTAATGAGAACAAAAGTAAAGGAGAAACAGGTGCAAATTTTGAAAAGGATACTGCTAAAGATTCTATAGATAAAACTAGTTTAGATACTCCTGACGATGATTCGGGTGATAGTGACGACGAAGCATCGTTCGGCACGCCTGATCATTCGCCAAGAAGTAAACGAAAGACTTCCAAAGGAAGATATGGTAAATCTAAAGCACCTCTTCCTCCTAATTTTGATTCAGCAAATCAAGAAATTGATAAGACTGAAACAAATATGTTGGAAAGTGCTACATCACAAGAAAGCTTAGTAGATATAGTTAATAAATTGCCTAATGTCGCCTTTAAAGAAACTGGCACATTTAAAGGACTTCAAGTAGTAAATCCTATAGCAGAAAAGAAAAGACGACATAAGTCTAAATCGCCTGGAGTTATTGCCAAAACCAGTAGTTCCGGTCTTAGTAAATTACTTCAATTGCCCGGTAAACTAGCTTTTTGGCATAAAAGCGATGACAAATCCAAGTCCGATGCTTCTTCCGATCATAGTCGCAGATCATCCATCATAGATGAATTTCAAAGTTGCAGTGATTTAACGAAAAAATTAAATAGCGAAATTGATAGTTTTGAACCAGAAAGAGCTGAAGATCAAATTAGTTACCATGATGCTTCCGATTATGATACTGAAAGCATATCGCAAGAGATACAAGAGAAAAGTGATGCATTGCAAAAGACTATCAAAGCGAAATTAGAGAGTCATCCTGAATACATGACAGTTTCATTACTCGACAATGAAATACCAACGTCTTCGAAAAGCACAGAAGTTTGAGATATTATTCGTATGTTTCTATTGCTGCAGAAAACAATCCAAACAGTATGTTTTTTGTTTCGTGTGTCTGTTTGAGCATGGCATTAAATTGACCAGAACAATACATTCGCATATTCAATAAAAACCACCTTTTCTAATCCAAAAAAACTTGTTTAACCTTCTTTTTAAAAATCATTATTTTGTATTTTTGCATAATGTATTATATTTATTATTTGTTGTGTTGGTGTGTTATTTTGGCTTATTAACATTGTTTTTTTTTGTAAAAAAAAGTATAATAATTATAGTATTGTTTCTATATTAGATAAATTGGTTATGCCATCTAATTATTTAACCCTTGGCTTAGAGTGCACATAGTGTTTTCCATACAAACATAGTTTTGTCATATTTTAAATACCAAATATTCAAACTGTGAAATTTCTCATACATATAACTGAGCCTAATATCTGCTTTGCCAGTTTTTCGATTTATCATGTATGTACCCTTAAATGTGAATATAAGAATTCCGTAATGAATTTTTCAAATATAAAAAAGTACTTAATTTTACGTAAATGGCAAACCAGAAGCATAGATATAAGGCTCAAGGGCATGCATGCAAAATTTCACCTACATAGTTCGAATACTTAGTATATAAAATATGACGAAAATTAGTTTTAAGATTGTAAAACAATTTGCTTGCTGAAATAAATATTATTGTTATTACTATGCTCGTATGGAAAGTGCTTCAGAACACTCGACTAGCCTTAATTTCAATAATTTTAATGAATAGTTATGGCGTTAGGATTCTTACGAGAATTAGTTTTCTTTTAAATCAGTTAAAGTTTACGATGAAGTTAATTTACAGGCCAAAAGCTATCTCATTATATTGAAATTAAATGTACATCCAATTATACACATTGTATTTGGTTGAGTATATTCTGAATATTTTCCACATGCACAGATTGGCTTTGTTTCTTTGTTTTTGTGATGTGCGTGTGTTCTCTACTGTGTGCTTATGCTTTTTTTATGTTAGTTTTCAATATAAATATTTTATTTTCAGGGAATGCTGTCAGCCTCTGCCACCATTCCACGCACAAAAAAAACTAATAAAAGGAAAACGCAATAGCCACATGCATAAGTATTATAAGACCTTATTTATGTACGTGCTTTCGGAGAAGTAAGTGATTAGATTAGATCTCTGTCTATCAAGGCGAATATAAAATGACAAATTTGGATCTGCACTTACTAATCTGTTGGTATTTCATTTCGATCTCTGAGCTTCAAGCTTTTTAAATTGTGCTCTCTACAGTTACAGGAATGTCATTGCTAGAATGTACTCTAGACAAAAATTACAAAATGACTTCCACAGCTTATTAGAGAGCATTATTAGCGGTACAGTTCTTCCAAACTATAAAAAAATTATTTGCATGTATTGTTTATTTGGTAGTTAACTTACAAATAAACTTGACAATGATATTTTATTTTCAATCTTGTGGTCATGCTCAAATAAAGTGAATTTTAAAATTGTTCAAAACTATTTTCAGTTTAAAATAAGCATCAAATGCACTTCTAGTTCTCAACTCCATAATTTTTATGAGAACATAATTCTCAAAAATACTCGATTTTAGTTATCCAAACATTTAGGGACTGTTTCAGAATGTTCGACTAAGTTCCGGTTTTACTACCCAGAACATATTTCATAAACAAAACACTATCTTTGCGTTTCACAGTCATCGATTTAGCCTATCAATCGGTTAAAGCTTGAAATGCGCTGTATATTAACTGTCATTTTTATCATTTGGTTATTTTATGTGTTGCATAGCAACCCGAAACTTTATTAGGACATTCTGAAACGGGCCCTTAGTATAATAGCTATCTACTATGTTCATTTTAGATAGTGTTTTAAATTAAAGTCATTTATAGTTAAGTACTTTTTTCTCTAATTACGAAATTTGATAGGATCAATAAGATTGGCAAACCATATTATAATTTTGCCAAAATTTGCCAAAAAAAGTAGCAGTAAATAATTAGCAAAATTATCTTTATGATGACATGTTTAATATAAAATTATTTTTTAAATGTAAACCTAGTCGATCACATTGTTTCCTTTTGATTGAATACAGCTTCAATGAGGCTTTTTAATTTTCATATCTAATTTTGTTAATATTTAGAATACTTATACAACATGTAAAATATTTAAGTTACATGTGAATATGATATTAGAAAATATTAATTACTTTCATATTGAAATTAAGTTAAATCTTCCTTTTAAATAACATTGTTATGTTCCTCATTTAGTGAAGTATTTCCAAATATTGTGAAGAAATGTTTAAAAATCTGCAGTATTAATATAGGGAATGTTGAAGTGAGTGTGTGGAGTTTATGAAGTTCAGTTTTTGTTTCTGTAATAATATATGTAATTAGCTCTATAATTTATAGTAAATATGGCTGCAATTTATTGTAAAGAAGTTACCTTGTTTTGTTACTGGCTGTAAAATAGTTTTAAAGAATGCATTGTGTTTGAGTTTATGAAATAAAAATATTATAATTGATAATTCTTGCTTTATTTATAACAAAAAATTACAAAACAACTCCTACTCTTATCCTTAGTGTGTCAATTATATATTTTACATATTTACTTTTGTATGCATTATCTAGCATTTGGGTCTCAAGTAGATTCAAGGAATCGTTGTCCCAAACTTTGATCCAGTGAAGTAAAGCAAAAAGTTTGTGATAACTAGTCGTGTCATTCACAGCATCAACTATTGTGACAGCTGGTAAATTCTCAATTATTTTTTTCAGCATAGGTTTTATAACAATGTTAAATTTTGTATTATTTCTAACAGCAAAGTTATGTAGTATATCAACAGTTTGCACATTGATAGTTTTTTCTAACAAAATGTCAGGCAAGTTTTTAAGCCATTTATCAAAGGCGTCACTTTGATGGAAATGAAGAAGATTATCATTCAAAGCAATAGTACAGAGCAAACTGAATATGAGCTGTTTAAAAGAACTTGACATGGTTTTATTCATATAAGCCCATATAACTTTTCTGAACAGCGAATCCATAACTGAAACTGTTTTTGTCCAACTGTTGACTTCTGAGAATATAGCATGCAGAATCTTAAGGATAACTACATTTATATGATCATGAGTGTTCTGATTGAATATCCTTTCAATATAATCAAGAATTGATAGAATTTCGTTATTATTAATTTTGGTATTGATGTTTGGATTAAGGTGTATATAGAGATGACATATTTCCAAATTCTCTAAGACTAATTTAGTATCTGTTATCACATTATCTAATGGTGAGTTCTCATTTTTTTGTTTTGATCTGTTACTGGTTACAAAAGGAAACATTTTTACAAAATGTTGTGTATATTGCTGGCGGTATTTATGACAGAATACCTTCTGAATATCAGAGCTAGGATTTTTCTGGTTCAGATATTGAATAAGGGTCCATAACAATGAAATAACTTCAAGAGTGTGTTTTAATAATGATGCAGTCTCTTCACTTATGACAGTTTCGAAATTTTTCTCCCCAGATGTATTAGGACACACTTCAAGCCAAGTTTCAAAGAGAAGTGGCATGAGTGTGTCTATGTATTCCATAAACTTGCTTACTTCATCTACAAGAGCCATTTCCTGGTCTTTCTTAAAAGAGAAACAAGACAACTGGCAGACAGATGTGTAGTTAGAGTTATACAGAGGGTAATAATTTAACTTTGAAGTATCAAATCTTTTGGTAATATCCATAACTTCAATTGGTTTTTTAGCACTTTCATACTCAACAAATTTGTTCAAATAGTCTTTTAAGCGATGGAGCACTTTGACTCTCCATTTAACACTTGTGTTTTGACTTCCTAAGTTAACAGTCAGAGTTCTTCCTGGCTTAGAATCAACTCGTAGCTTTGAAATCATATCTAAAAAGTTTGGTACAATTTTGTGGAAGTCATTAGCAATCTTTTTGGGAGCACAGAGTAAAAGGATGTCCAAGAATAATAACGAGTCTTCCTGAATTCTGTTGTCAATGTGTGTCATTGCACTTCTGAGGTAAGTTGACATTATATCATAAAATGGATCTATCTTTTCATTTCTTACATTTGTTAACATAGTGTGTAGCACTAAGAGGGTGTCCTTTCTTACCTAAAACATATTAAAAAATCATTAGAACACATGGCAAAAATATTTAAGAACTCTAGAACCATACAACAGTTGTAATTACCAATCACTCATTGCAAAAATGTAGCCAAAATAAGAGTAGGCAGCGAAGAGGATCATGTAAAATGTGTCATTACTACTTACAACTTTTTCAATATTCAAAATCAGAGGCGTAACCCTGGTAACAAGTAGGCCAAGATGTTGTTCCAAAACTTCTGGATTTCTAGTTATAAGGTCTTTCAATCCTTGAAGAGCTTCACTCCTTGAATTCGTATTAAAATGGTTCAAACGCGATAGAAGTTCGTTTACATTTAGTTTTCTCGAAGACAAAGCTTCCGTATCACTGTGCTTCTTTAACTGCTCTTTAATAACAATCTTCTTTACCTTAAAGTTAGTTTTCGTAACATTCGTTCCTTTTGGGAGATCTTTCTTGGCTTTTAATTTAGTTTTAGATTTTTCAGATTTTAGAAACTTTTGATATCTAGTTGCTCCTGTTTGAGGCATTTTGACTTTGAAATAGAAATAAGTACCTATTGATGATAACGTATTGGTTTTGAAATATTGTGAAGACTTGTAAACTCTAAACTGTATTTTTTATAACCTACAATTACAAAAGAAACAACCTCACTCCCTTGCTGCATGTTTTTTTTTATATATATAAAAAAGGGATGTTAAAAAATAATCGACTTTTATTTCATTCGATTAGTCTTTTAATATTATCGATTTTTAATCACCAATTTTATGGTTATATTAATCGATGTTTAGTAAATCGAAAATGTAAATGACGTGTTTCAATCGATTTTCAGAAACAGCTCGTATCTATGTGTGGGGTGCAAAAATCTTGCAGTAAGTTTCAATTTTATAAAAAGCGCCATCTATGCGTTTTATGAAAAATCTCGATTTTGCATCTGATAAATTGTTAAAATGAATCTTTTAGTTTTATTATTGGAACATGAAAAGCATGTATTTTTAAATAAATCCATTTTTTCGCATAAATCGATTATTTATTTCTATTCAAATCGATTTTTTGATAAATCGATTAATTTTGAATAAAGGAAAATCGATTATTTTCCATTAATTTCACATCCCATTTTAATGCCTACACAGTTCGAAACCAGCCTACCACCATGGTCGCCAACCTTGGTTTAAAAATGTGGAGATGATGGTTTGCGACCAAATTACGTATGACTTCCCAACGCCCTTGAATGTATAGAATGCGTTGTCAACCGTGGTGAACAACCACTATTTCCCACTGTGTGGACGCCGCCGGTCGCAAACCACGCGAGGGCAGAATGCCGCTGCAGCCTTAAAATGAACTATGATGCTCAGCTTTTAGTTTGGATAGATGTCTTTCAGCCATTCTTTGCAAGAATTCCAAGTTATCCAAGTAGTGTACCCAATGTTTTTGATGAGCGATCGTACACTAACGCTAGTAAATCTAGTACCTAATTAAATATTCAAATTCCTTATGTACTGTACCCTATGTAGTAGGGAGAAACTTTAAATAAATATTTATTCGTAGGTGAGGAGAGTAATAGAAAGTCGTACATACAAAATAATTTTATCTGTATCTATATAACATAAAAAGGTAAACCAAGCTCGATGGGAGTGCTGGAACGTACCCCTGGACTTTGAATCAAACTCATGAATCCAAATATTAATAGTGTAAAAAAAATACACTGGGCCACGTTCCAAGGATCAGAGTGTAGTTGTTTGGTTGCTTTAACTGACTCCAAGGTGCCGAACGACTAGATTGTTTTATAAATTCAAAATATCGATTTTGGGCGGGGAAATAGCAAAATTTATAGACGTTTTATGATGTTTGACAAGCAATAACTACCGTTACCTGCAAAATACAAAAGAGTGCCTATAATTCTCCCATCAAGACATGTCAAGGTCATGTCAGTTAAAGATTCAACCTTTTAACGACCGCTTGACCGCTTTTGATAGTTAAAAAGTTGCGCTCTACTTGAAGTACCTACGTTACGTTAGATTACGTTAGAGTGAAAAGTTGCACTCTGAGTGCGCTCTAACCAAGGTTCGGAACGCGCTCCAGTATATTTAATCTATCTGATCTATGATTTGCTTAATAATAAATACTACAAGTAGTGTGACCAGATTTAGCAGAATTCTGCGAATTTAGCATAATTTGATCTCCAATTTAGGGTCTAGCAGATTGTGTCGCAGATCTCAAAATATAGCAGATTTTGGCAGAATTTTATAAAATATCCGCAGAAATTTAGCAAGATGAAGAAGAATTGGCAAGTGAACTGTGTTTCACTTGAGTAGTGCAACAAATATTTAAAATTCTATTATGCATTCTATTATGATGGAGAATTTCTTGAATCTTTTGGTCGAATTTTGTTTTGAACTAAAATCTTGTCTACCTTTCAATGACCTATTTGAGCAAGTACTATTTCTTGACCCACAAAGTGTATTCTGTGTACAAAGATTTTAGAGTTTTAGTCATAATTGGTTCGCATTTGCCAAATTTTGTATACAAATCTGACATACAGGCAATTGACTCCGTAAATAGAGACCTTAAATTTTCATCCAGTTTAAGGTCCCTATTTTCAGAGTCAATTGCTTGCATGTAGTAGATCTTTTAGAATCGGGAGAAGTTTGCTTACCTCACACCAATGAAAACTAAACTAAAACTGACCTGCGGAACAAATTTAAAAAGTCAACATGTTGCTGCAACTCTACATGTAGATGCATTAAAATAACAGGGTAGATGCATTTTTAATTAAATTTGTTTTGATTTTTTTACGTCATCAATCAAATCTTGCTTTTTTTGTCCATAATATTCATTTAATTGGGTCTTCATTCATTAGCATTATTTTAGCATTAATCAAAATAAAGTTAGCAGACTTTAGCAGAATTTAGAGGAGGAGCTGGCATAATGTCCAATTAAAATCTGGTCACACTGACTACAAGTTACATATACAAATTAAAACATAACCTACAAATACATATGTACTCAGTATTATTTATTACATTCACAAATTATTACTTTTCTTTACGATTAATCAGTTTTTAACTATCACGTCTGTTACAAAAATTTGCGAATAAGATATACAAATCTACACTACAAAAATAATCAAACCAAACGACGATCTATTTAACTTTTTTGTAACGAGTAAAAATGAAAATCAAAAAGCAGCATCGTAAGAAGAAATATCTTCACAAGCTAAATCGTAAACGGATGCATATTAAGCAAAAGAGCACCGGTCAAGTGAAGTGGTTAGAATGCGATATACATATTAGAATTTTGTGGTTAAGTACGTAAGTATGAAATCGAATACTATTGTTTAAGTTGTATTTATTTTCACAGTAATGTAATAAATGAGGCGTGGGATCACAAGAAGTCCACAAAACGCAACCTCAAGGACATGGGATTGGCAAATGATCCTAACAAAGTAATAAAAATTCCTAATTTCAAAGAAAGCAAACTCAAAGAGGCCAAAAAGATAGTAAAGAGTGAATCTGATGACAGTGATGCCGAAATCTTTGAAACGTCAGCGCTTCCTGCACCAAAGAAGGAAGTTGCAGAGCAGCTAGAAAAGCAAGCCAGAGCACCTCGTCAAAGAAAGTTCATGTAAGTAAAGGTACCTGTGGCTGTTTGTAATATAAATGTGGCAAGAAATAAAATTTAGGTTCTTTAATAACAACTTTCATGTTGGGCCTCACACCGGAGAATAGGAAGCATTGTGTGTTGATGTTCAATTGAGCCATAGTTATGGTGCATAATAATAACAATATTTATTGGAACCTTAATAATTTTTTATTGTTATTCAATATTTTATTTATAGCTTTGCTTCAAGAATCATCTGATTTATATGTATCCCTATCGTGCATGCCTATGTGCTATGAATAAGGGTGTGGAGCATGTTAAATGCAGTGTCACAGATTTTACTATGCCAACTATGTGATTAAGGCTAAGATAAGTTCTTACTATCGATTAAGTAAATCCTGCCATCACACTAATACAAAAAGTTAAATATATTTTAAAACTATTTTTGAAACATTCGAAAAGTTATTATTATCAGGCAGAGAAAAAAATGATCAGCTTAGAAAAAAAAAATTGCTAATATTTTATTTTTCAGCAGTTGAAATTATTATAAAAAACCAATTGACTGGTTATTTCATCCTACAACACCAGTACAAAAAATATTTAAGCAGACTAATAAATGAATGGACAGTAAAAATTAAAAAGGTGAAATGGGCAGTTAGATTAATATTTAGGCAGTTCACATATCTTATGAAGTATCTAATCAAAGCAAAGTCACAATATGTGCGATGACAAGCAAAGTGAATTGGTGCTGCATGCCGTGGCAGCGGCTATCGAAGCACCAGAAATATCTAGACTAACTCCGATTTGTTAACTGCCGGTTTTGCTATTTTACTGCTCAATATTGATTACCCAGTTCATTGTTTTTATGAATGATTATCGTTAACAGCAGTTCTTTTTAATAAATAAGCATTTTGTAATTTGTATCATACCAAAACTACAATATACAACTGCTGCTTTAAATCAAACCATTTAAAAACATAATAATATGATCTTTCGCTTCCACTGATTGAATTGGGGTTCAAAAGACAGAGAATAAGCCATGTTATACAAGGTTCTTATTTCTTAATACAATGTTGCAATATTCCTAATGCACTAACTAAAAAGCACCAGAAATATGTTAGAACTTCATTTTCTCAGGTTACCGAAAAGCCAAGTGGAATTCATCACATACCTTCTTGACAAATATGGGCATGACTACAAGGCCATGGAAAGGGACAAGAAGAATTATTACCAAGAGACATGGAAGCAAATAAGAGCAAAAATAAAGACTTTTATGGGAATCCCCCAACAATATGCTGAATATTTAGAATCAAGAGGTCTCCTAGACAAAGAAATGAATGACGAAGAATTGAAGGAACAAGCCAAAGCTTTAATAATGGATGATTAAAACATCATTGCTCTTGGTGTGCTCTGTATATATATATATAATTGTTATAATATAACAGTTGATAAAAATGGGGTAGGTACAGAACCAACAAATTACTTGTGTTGATATAGATACCCCATCAAATCTCAAACAAAACCTAGTAACAAGTCAACCAATCATTTTTTTATGTTTAAGATATTACTGTGTACTTCTTAGTCCAAGTAAGTATCTTAGTGCTTTCTATTTAAAATAAAGATTTCTGAGTTTGGCTTGTGCCCATCACCTAATAAGTCCAGAGATACAAGAGCAAAATCTCTATTTATGAACTCCTTCAGTATGCATAATATGCGCCTAGTACCTTTTATAATTGATATTATTTCCATAACATGAAAAAAATAAAACATTGAATCCTTAGTTGGGATACAATGGGAGAGAAACTAATGGATTGTTGGTATGTAGGGTTTCTTTTTTATATTGCGTTTTGATTTATAGGATTTGTTGGGAGCTACCCTTAAAATGAATGCTTTTTTTTGTAATATTTTTAAATTCAGCAAGATGATCATATTTTTAGATTCTGAGAACATTAAGTTCATAATATTTTCCTTCATCTTACCCACTTTAGTTTGTGAGTATGAAATGGTATAATGCTCTACAACAGTACTGCAAAAATCAATAGCAATTAATTATATTTATGAAATAATCTATTTATATGTTGTTTTATTTGTACCAAATTATTAGGCATTGATTGTGGCTGTTCTGCAGGGTGTTAGAAGAGCCATTTGCAAAATTGTAATCAGAAGACAAATTACCTAGCACTCCATGGATTGACCATGCGGGTACCGGGTCCACCTTGTTTCAGAGGACTCCATGAATTGACGATGCGGGTACCGGGTCCACCTTGTTTCAGAGGACTCCATGAATTGACGATGCGGGTACCGGGTCCACCTTGTTTTAGAGGACACCATGAATTGACGATGCGGGTACCGGGTCCACCTTGTTTCAGAGGAGGAGCCTAAAATAATGCTTGAGACCAAATAAAAGAGTAGGGTTAAAGGCCTCTTTACAATTTCTTCAATGATCTCCTCCACTCTATAATTATACTCTATTACAGATATTCCTATGTAATCCTGCTCTGAATGGGCATTGTTCTTCTTTTATATAGATATTATTGTGACGGTGTAACATCCTAGTTTCTATAAATTATGAATACTCTTTAAATTGCTAAGAGATAACAAAAGGTATATGCGAGACCGTAACTAGCTCCGACCGGTTCACCGACTTCCCCTCACCTCATACGGCACGGACTAATACGGCGATCGCATTCCTTTCGGCAGTCTACGCTAGCTACCGCTCGGAAACTAAGTACGATTATACAGTAAATCCCTAAGTAAACATTAGCTCAAAGTGGAGTTGAATCCAAGTTATTGTTTCTCAGCTATATCATAGTGTTATAAGTGTATTAAGCCCCATACTGGGTAAGTGTTGCAATACTGTTACTTTACACTTTATTTAGATCTGAATACGGAATTTCTAATTACCCTCATCATGATAAATAAATACTAATTATTTGTAATGTTAGTGTAAACTGTAAAATAACATTTTTAATGTGTATTCTATATTAATATAACCATCAATGCTTAGCTGTAGGTATCACCCATGCTGCGTATTGTCATGATTATCATACCAAAACTATTTAATTATCCCATGTCAACTGTCTTACTTGTAAAACTATTGAATGTATCTATTTCCGTATTCTTCTACTATAATATCATTTTATCATCTGAATAAATCATTCATGTAAACATCGCCTGGACTGCCTCATTGTCGCTTCTTCTTCACACAGAACGGCATGTTCCGCGCGGTCGCGGTATCGGGCACATTGGGCCCCTGCCCGGGGTGTTCAAACGCCGGTTGTGCTTCACAGCCGGGTCGTGGGGGTGTGCTTCTTTGCAGTGGCACCTTCGTCATAGTCGGGGTAGTAGGTCAGTCCAATGATCTTCTGCCTCCCTACTCGCGCTCAGCCCGTCGGAGAGACCAATGGGCGAGGCGCTCGGGAGGCGAGATGTTAGCGCGCCCAGGCCGGCCCTTAGGGCCCGGGCGTCGCGGCGTCGCTGTGGGTCCAGTCGGTGCTGTCTAGCGACAGGCCAGGAGCTTAGCCACCCCCGCTAGTAGTAGCGGGGTGGGATCTGCTCCCTCCCTGATGGCCAGGAGCACTTCCTGGAGGATGCTTAGGGCGGTTTCGAGCATTTCTAGCTCCGCCGCCGTCCTTGTCTTCGTCATGGCTGTCTCAACCTCGCGTGGGGTAGAGACAGGTATATAGCTCCGTCCTTGTCTCGCAGCCTGGGCAGGTAGTGCCTTGGCCGACGAGAGATCTATTTCTGGTGTGGGAGCAGTGGGTGGGGTAGCACCCTTCCGCACGCTCTTCCTCTTCTTCTTCTTCTTCCTCTTCTTCTGTTTGTTCTCCCCCTGGTCGGTGCCACGGGCTGTGGGGCCATTGGCAGCGGCCATGAGGGTGGCACTGGGTTCGGGTTTCATGGCTGTCGGCGTGGGGCGCGCGGTTGCGCGCTGAACTCTGGCTGCGGTGGTGGTCGTCGCGGTCGTGCCCGCGTGCTTGTTCCGCGCCTCCTCGCGGAACACAGCGCAGCGGGGGTTGTTTGCGGTGTGTGCACCGCCGCAGTTCGCGCATGTTGCGGGCTCATCCAGGGGACGTGGGCAGTCGCGCGCGAAGTGTTCGCCTCCGCACCTCACGCACGCCTGCCGCCGGTAGCAGTTGTGGGAGGAGTGCCGGAATGCCTGGCATCTATGGCATTGAGCTGGGCCACTCCTCCCTCTCCAGTGTTCTAGTCTAACTCCCGGCATGCACAGGAGTTCGTTGACTTCGTAAATGCCGGGAGTGAGGTTGTCGGTCTTCTTGAAGGAAGCGAAGAAGATGCATCCTGGTCTGCCTCTTCTTGCTTGAATCTTCTTCACTATTTCGGGCTCATACCCGAGTGCGATGAGCTCGTTCTTAACTTCTTCGGGGTTGGTGTTGTATGGCAGTCCTCTTATGGCCAGCTTCAGGTTCCTGTCCTTCGTCGGGGCGTAGGAGAACCAGGTCACCTTGTCTGCCTCTCCCAGGTTTGAGAGGTAGGCTTGGATGACCCGGTATTCCTCGCCATCAGTGGGTGTGAAGCGGACGCCTTGGTTGTAGGGACGTACTGTAGGTGGTCTGCCGAGTCTTTCCTTCAGAGCACGGAGGTGAGTAGTGCAGTTTGGGAAGGACTCGATGATTATTGGAGGATATCGTGGCTCCTTAGTCGGCTTGGGGGCCGGCTGTGCGTCTGGTGTTGGGTTGGCAAGCGTGGGTGTAACGCCCGTCCGTGAAGTGGATGCCCCTTCAGTAGAGCGGCGTCGAATATGTCCCGTCCCTTTCCCTCCTTGGAGGGGTAGGGTGGGTGGTGGGCGGGATGCTTCTTTGTGCGCTGGAACGGTTTTCGTCGTTGCTGCCGTCTTAGCTGTGATTGTCTTGGCAGCTGAGGGCGGTGCGTGCCTAGTGCTGGCCGTGGTTACAGCGGCATAGGTTGCACGTGGCCCAGGCGTAGTGGTGGAGGTCGTGGTCGGTTGGCGGCGCGGGTCGCGCGGGTGTGGCGTTTCTTGCGCTGCGTTTGAAACGCGGGCGCAGGCGCGTTTGCTATCTTCGTAGGCCTCTTCGTTGCGCTTGCGGCGCAGACCGGGGGCCGGGTCTTCTGTTGTCGGTGGACACGGTGATGGGGGTGGTGACGGGTCCGGCGAGATCAACGATAACACAGGGATATCGTCGTCCAGCGGATCGACCCGCCACTGTTGGATTTCGCGTCTGGCTGCCGCGGCAGTTTCCTGCACGGCAAGCATGAATTGAGATGATCTTCCTGTTTCTTCCTCGTCGGAGGAGGCGTCGGTTGGGATCCTCCGCTTAGACAGGGATCTGTCTCTGGCGGGGGGTCTGGACGATCGGGGTTTCCTTGGTGCGCCTGGACACTCGCTGCTGGACGCAGCGTGCTCTTGGCGCTTACCGGAGGAACTCATCTTCTTATTTGCTGAGCGTCGTGTGAATCATAAGCTGGCGGGTGCAGGCTTGGCTGTCGTCGTGGGGGCAGGCGGTCACCGCCCTCGGTGAGGAGGGGTGAGTTCGGAGGGCGTTTTCAATAAAACGCCCCCGAGTTCCGCTGTAGACTGGAGGATTCCGTACACGAATATGCTGGCGCAAAGCAAGACTTTCCGGACTGCCTCATCTGATCACTGCTTCACACTACTATGCCTGCGCTATGCTATGACGCTGTTGTTGGATGTTGCAGTCAGGATGTGAAATCTGGACAGCTCATAAATCACCGGAATTTATATTACAGGGTTTTAATACCTGCTATACTACCCTGCCCAGAGCAGGCAACAACCGGAGGAGTCATCCGAATGTGTGCGTCACACTGGCAGGACCGCTGACAAGTGGGGGTCACGGGTGACCCTACCCTGGAATTCCAACTTCTAGCCAGGATAGTAGTTTTCTAAAGCGACTTGGACTTATTCAGTGTGTGTGAACCCCGTGCTCTGCCTAAAGACTGTTTTTTATTAATTATATTTTTTCTTATACATATAACTAAAGTAGTTTTACTTCTTTGTGGCGCCTACCCGTCACAAATGGCGCCCAGATTAGAGAGCAGCACACTGAATTAGGTTCTTGTTGTTTAGTGGGTTTCTGGGTGTTGGTTGTTCCATGGCTTATTTAGATTTTTCCTGTTGTGGTTAAATAGATTGGTGGGTTACCGTTGTTTTTATTGTTATATCATATTTTGCTGTCATCTATAAAGAAAAATAATAATAATTAAAAGTTATACTAAAACCTAGGTCACCCACTTATGTTATATTAACTGAATCATTCGTGGTATTACTAATAAGTTTTGTTAGATATTAAGTAGTTTTAATTAAAATAATATTACAACACCTATCCAATATCTCGGCTAAATATATAAAAATGTCTCATCCTATTAAATTTTTATCCTTACAAAAACCAGAACTTGAATACGAAGTATCCGTTCGTGCTTTGAAAGCTGGCGATTCTGTCCGTGAGTTACGGGAACAAATAGTTAAAATTAGCAGCAGTCTACCCTCCGAAGATATCTTAGAATCACATCTAGAAGCTATAGACGATTTAAAAGGTGTGAAGGAGTCGTTAATCAAGGCTCACACAAATATTCAGTCTCTAAAGACAAAATTCGACAAGTCACTGTTCTTAAGAACGGAAAACTTACTTAATCATATTTATCATCGTATGAACAGAATTTCTGTCACACCTGATACGCGTGACCTTTACAAAAATGCTCAGTCTTCCTTTAATTCGTTTTACAAAGATTTGAATAGCATGAAACCTTCATCATCATCTTCTACAACTACTTTAGAAAAACCAGCAGAACAGACAGTCTTAGCGGTATCTTGTGAACGAAACATAATGTCGGACATAAGTAAACTCAAATATTCAGGCAATACCTGCGTACGTGCCTTTATTCAGAAGGTAGATGAGTTTATCATTTCACGAGGTATTACTAGCGATAAAATACTAGTTTTTGCATTTGAAATCTTTACAGACGATGCATTACACTGGTATCGTTGCATCAAAGACAAAATTAAATCTTGGGAAGAGTTGGTACAGCTTCTGAAAGAAGACTTTAGTTCTAAAGACTATGATTATCGGCTTCTAGCTGAAATTCGTTTGCGAACCCAGGGTGAAAAAGAAAACATTACAATCTACCTATCTATAATGCACGGAATGTTTTCACGACTAAGCAAAGAACTAAGTGAAGATGATAAACTAGAAATACTGTTGCATAATATAAGGCCATGTTATGCCAGTACTTTGGCATCTTCCAGCGACATAAAAGACATAGCTCAGTTAAAAGCATTGTGCCGCAATTATGAAAATATACAAACTCGCTTAAAGCAGTTCCACGAGCCACAAATGGCAACTACAGACACTGTTGCACCTGAGTTCGCATACAAATATAATGCATCAACAAGTAGAAATCATACTATGAGTCGATATCGCTATCGACAATGTTTCGGCTTCTACCGGAAGCCTTCCTCAGGATTTTGAGTGTGGTACGTCCGCCGCGGTCGCGTCACGCTTCACACTGCGGGCGGCAGCTCGCTGTGCTCGAGCCGACGGCGCTGGCGGCGGCGGGGGTCGTTGCGGGGAGTGTTGTGGCGAACGCTGCGTTTTCGGTAAAGGATGCGATGCACCATCTTCGTCGCTACTGCTTTCTTCAGATGACACCATCGCAGTCCGACAAGCAAAACTAACTGTGTCCACCATCTCCTGCTTCACATTTTTCAAATCTCCATGAAGACAAGTTCTCCAGCTTTGTGACAGCGCCCACCCTCTATCTCTGTTAAAATTAGGACGACGACTAATTTCTATAGCCTCGCGGATTTTGCGCGGTACGTAAAACTTCTCCTTAGCTAAAACCCGGGCTTTGTCGAAACGGATGTAGTGCGTCGTCCCAGATGTCAGGGCGTGCTCTGCCACAGCAGACTGATGGCTGTCCGCGTTTCTCATGGAGCGAATGTGTTCTCCGAGCCTTGTGGACACGTTCCTTTTTGTTTCACCTATATAGCATTCACCACAATCGCATGGAATCATGTAGACTCCGGGGGTTCCCAGTGAGTCCTTATCTTTCGGAGATCGCAGTAATTGCCTAATTTGTGAGGGGGGGCGGAATATCGTCTTGATAGAAAATTTACGCCGTAGCAAGTTTCCGATTTTATCCGTCACCCCCTTGATAAATGGTAGGTATGCTACTGCCCTCTCTGCTGTTGTTGTCCGGTTCCGTGCAGACGTGTTTGCAATCCTATTGCTTTGCTTCCAGCTATACCCATTGGACTCTAGTACTGAACGTACATGCGCAAGTTCCATATCCACATGTTGAGGATCACACAATCTTAGCGCTCTGTTAATTAGTGACCTAGGCACGGAAGCTAGGTGGGACGGGTGATGATGTGAATCCGCTTTTAGGTAACTATCGGTATGTGTTGGTTTACGGTACACGGTGTGTGAAATTCGACCGTTCTGTTTTCGTTTTACCAACACATCCAGAAAAGGCAACGTACCATTTTTCTCTTTTTCCACCGTGAAAGCTATTTTTGGATGTTTTTTATTCAGGTGTTCTAATAAGGGTATCAAGTCATCCTTATGTAGAATGGCAAACACGTCGTCCACATACCGCCACCAGTATCTTGGTTTGAAAGATATGCCGCTCAATGCCGTTTGCTCAAACCACTCCATGAAGATGTTGGCTATCACTGGAGCTATAGGTGAGCCCATGGCAACACCCTCTGTCTGTAAGTAGTAGTCACCCCGCCATAAAAAGTATCCACTTGTTAGTGTGACCTCTATTACTTTCAAATACTCGATAGGTATAAGAGCAGTATGGAATAAATTCTCAATTATCTTAATGGTGTCAGCTATCGGTATGTTAGTAAATAATGACGTCGCATCAAAACTCACCATAAGTTCGTCCGAGCTGAGCACCACTTCCTCTAACATATTAACAAAATGCACAGAGTCCTTGACGAAACTCGTGGTGTTGCCTGTTAACGGAAGTAGTATATCAGCCATAAAACGAGCGGTCCTATAGGTGGGCGAGTCAATTTGACTAACAATAGGTCTTAAGGGCCACGATTCTTTGTGTATCTTAGGTAGCCCATATATTCTTGGTGATGTAGGATTTAGGGGACGCAGACTTGCATATAAATCGTCACTCAGCTCGCGCAGTAACTTTTTTAGGCACTCCGTAACACGAGCGGTAGGATTATACGTGACTTTTCTGTAGGTACTACCATCACTAAGTAACGTATCTATTTTGTTTTCGTACTCACTGGTGTCTACTACCACAGTCGCATTTCCTTTGTCCGCGGGCAACACCAAAATATCTTCGTTACTGCGTAAACTCTTGAGGGCATCCATTTCCTGGCTAGTCAAGTTCGGCTTTGGCATTTTAGCTTTTCGTACCATGGATGCAACTTCCTGTCGTAAACATTCCGCATCATGACTCGGGATGTAATTACGTGAAATTGTTTCTTCGATACCTGTAACGATTTCTTCGACGGGTAATTTTCGTGGTGTGGGTGCGAAGTTGAGCCCTTTCGATAGTATCAATTCCTCGCTAACCGATATCTTTTGAGATGATAAATTGACCACAAGCTTATCATTGTCTAGAGAACATTTCACTTCACTTTTTTGTACACAGTTATTTACCAGACGGTTAAGTTTCGAGTCATGTTTACTTATAATTTTGTTTACCATAGTCTGTGTTCTATTGAAGGTCATAGCATCCAAGGTATCCCACAAATCTGCTCGCAATAAACTGGACAGCTGTAGATGAAGTTGCAATAATTCCATTGTAACAAGCGAGATTTTTCGATGATATTCTCTGCAACATTAACTTATTATTCACTTCACTGAAAAACTTTTCGTAATCTCGAATACAATTCACCGGTTTAACACGCATGAATTTAGGCACTACACTGTTTAAACGGCACTTTTTCACGAACTCTAAACCGCACTCGAGTTTATTACGTTTTGTTCTCAATGCCGTGAATCGATGTACACTTTTTAGGCATACCTCCCCGTAGAGGTCACGTATCATATTATAAAAACTTACGCTCATATTTATATCTAATATATGAAAAACACGGGTGTTTGAGCGTGAACTTACTATGAGTCGATATCGCTATCGACAATGTTTCGGCTTCTACCGGAAGCCTTCCTCAGGATTTTGAGTGTGGTACGTCCGCCGCGGTCGCGTCACGCTTCACACTGCGGGCGGCAGCTCGCTGTGCTCGAGCCGACGGCGCTGGCGGCGGCGGGGGTCGTTGCGGGGAGTGTTGTGGCGAACGCTGCGTTTTCGGTAAAGGATGCGATGCACCATCTTCGTCGCTACTGCTTTCTTCAGATGACACCATCGCAGTCCGACAAGCAAAACTAACTGTGTCCACCATCTCCTGCTTCACATTTTTCAAATCTCCATGAAGACAAGTTCTCCAGCTTTGTGACAGCGCCCACCCTCTATCTCTGTTAAAATTAGGACGACGACTAATTTCTATAGCCTCGCGGATTTTGCGCGGTACGTAAAACTTCTCCTTAGCTAAAACCCGGGCTTTGTCGAAACGGATGTAGTGCGTCGTCCCAGATGTCAGGGCGTGCTCTGCCACAGCAGACTGATATGGGCTACCTAAGATACACAAAGAATCGTGGCCCTTAAGACCTATTGTTAGTCAAATTGACTCGCCCACCTATAGGACCGCTCGTTTTATGGCTGTATATCAGCCATAAAACGAGCGGTCCTATCATCGATCAGCGATCTTACATCCCGAGTCATGATGCGGAATGTTTACGACAGGAAGTTGCATCCATGGTACGAAAAGCTAAAATGCCAAAGCCGAACTTGACTAGCCAGGAAATGGATGCCCTCAAGAGTTTACGCAGTAACGAAGATATTTTGGTGTTGCCCGCGGACAAAGGAAATGCGACTGTGGTAGTAGACACCAGTGAGTACGAAAACAAAATAGATACGTTACTTAGTGATGGTAGTACCTACAGAAAAGTCACGTATAATCCTACCGCTCGTGTTACGGAGTGCCTAAAAAAGTTACTGCGCGAGCTGAGTGACGATTTATATGCAAGTCTGCGTCCCCTAAATCCTACATCACCAAGAATATATGGGCTACCTAAGATACACAAAGAATCGTGGCCCTTAAGACCTATTGTTAGTCAAATTGACTCGCCCACCTATAGGACCGCTCGTTTTATGGCTGATATACTACTTCCGTTAACAGGCAACACCACGAGTTTCGTCAAGGACTCTGTGCATTTTGTTAATATGTTAGAGGAAGTGGTGCTCAGCTCGGACGAACTTATGGTGAGTTTTGATGTGACGTCATTATTTACTAACATACCGATAGCTGACACCATTAAGATAATTGAGAATTTATTCCATACTGCTCTTATACCTATCGAGTATTTGAAAGTAATAGAGGTCACACTAACAAGTGGATACTTTTTATGGCGGGGTGACTACTACTTACAGACAGAGGGTGTTGCCATGGGCTCACCTATAGCTCCAGTGATAGCCAACATCTTCATGGAGTGGTTTGAGCAAACGGCATTGAGCGGCATATCTTTCAAACCAAGATACTGGTGGCGGTATGTGGACGACGTGTTTGCCATTCTACATAAGGATGACTTGATACCCTTATTAGAACACCTGAATAAAAAACATCCAAAAATAGCTTTCACGGTGGAAAAAGAGAAAAATGGTACGTTGCCTTTTCTGGATGTGTTGGTAAAACGAAAACAGAACGGTCGAATTTCACACACCGTGTACCGTAAACCAACACATACCGATAGTTACCTAAAAGCGGATTCACATCATCACCCGTCCCACCTAGCTTCCGTGCCTAGGTCACTAATTAACAGAGCGCTAAGATTGTGTGATCCTCAACATGTGGATATGGAACTTGCGCATGTACGTTCAGTACTAGAGTCCAATGGGTATAGCTGGAAGCAAAGCAATAGGATTGCAAACACGTCTGCACGGAACCGGACAACAACAGCAGAGAGGGCAGTAGCATACCTACCATTTATCAAGGGGGTGACGGATAAAATCGGAAACTTGCTACGGCGTAAATTTTCTATCAAGACGATATTCCGCCCCCCCTCACAAATTAGGCAATTACTGCGATCTCCGAAAGATAAGGACTCACTGGGAACCCCCGGAGTCTACATGATTCCATGCGATTGTGGTGAATGCTATATAGGTGAAACAAAAAGGAACGTGTCCACAAGGCTCGGAGAACACATTCGCTCCATGAGAAACGCGGACAGCCATCAGTCTGCTGTGGCAGAGCACGCCCTGACATCTGGGACGACGCACTACATCCGTTTCGACAAAGCCCGGGTTTTAGCTAAGGAGAAGTTTTACGTACCGCGCAAAATCCGCGAGGCTATAGAAATTAGTCGTCGTCCTAATTTTAACAGAGATAGAGGGTGGGCGCTGTCACAAAGCTGGAGAACTTGTCTTCATGGAGATTTGAAAAATGTGAAGCAGGAGATGGTGGACACAGTTAGTTTTGCTTGTCGGACTGCGATGGTGTCATCTGAAGAAAGCAGTAGCGACGAAGATGGTGCATCGCATCCTTTACCGAAAACGCAGCGTTCGCCACAACACTCCCCGCAACGACCCCCGCCGCCGCCAGCGCCGTCGGCTCGAGCACAGCGAGCTGCCGCCCGCAGTGTGAAGCGTGACGCGACCGCGGCGGACGTACCACACTCAAAATCCTGAGGAAGGCTTCCGGTAGAAGCCGAAACATTGTCGATAGCGATATCGACTCATAGTAAGTTCACGCTCAAACACCCGTGTTTTTCATATATTAGATATAAATATGAGCGTAAGTTTTTATAATATGAAGTAGAAATCACTTTAAAACAACAAGTAATTTTTTCAATAGAAATAATTTCGGTGCTAAATCATTTTCTAATAGTAATATGGACCGTAATGCCAACATACCTATAGCTGCTGTGTCTTCAAATACTGCCACTGAAGATCAACAGGTATTTTGTCCTAGGTGTCGATCAGACACACATACGCTTAGTCAATGTACTAAGCCACGCTTTCTCATTTGTTTCAAATGCGGTAAAAAGGATGTTCGTTATCCAGAATGTCCTGTATGTAACAGTCAGTCAAAAAACTAATATCCACGGGTGGTCGAGATCGTGTTACAGGCGACTACAGTAGGTTCGATGCTGCCGAATGGAACGATTGGTTGGGTGTTATATCAAAGTTTTTCTCCTGTTATACTGTCTCTTCAATCCGTGAAAAAGCTACTGACCACTCTAGACCCTACGTTACAGTCAACTTTAATGGTAATTCCATGTTGGGTTTACTTGACACAGGCTCTTCTATGTCCCTCATTGGTAATGGCGCTCACGAAAAGTTTGCTAATACTAATGCGAAAATTCTTAAATGCGACAATATACAATTTATGACTGTAGGTGGTCAAAAACTACTACCTGTGGGGTATATGCGCTCAACAATTTTATTCCAAAATCAGTCTCATGTTTTGACAATTTACATTGTGCCTGAATTAAGGGAATCCTTGATTCTGGGTATGGATTTTTGGAAAACTTTTAAAATATTTCCTAAGTATTTAAATGCTATACAATTATTTGAAAAACCTCATGCTTCTTCAGTTGAACCAACTATTAGTGAATTTGAACATATTTGTTCCTATGATCATTTAAATGATGAGCAGAGGCAAATGGCTGATGATATAATTGCCCGATACCGTGAGATTTCCTACGAAAATCGCGGCCTAGGTAGAACTCTACTTACAACACATGCAATTGATACTGGGGATGCTGGCCCCATACGTCAAAGATACTACAGGATGTCTCCCGAGAAGCAACGTCTACTGGTGGAACAGTTAGACGAAATGCTCAGAGAAGATGTAATTGAACCATGTGAGAGTCCATGGTCGTCGCCAGTTCTTCTTACACCTAAAAAGAATGGAGAACTAAGATTTTGTCTAGATAGTAGAAAACTTAATGCTGTCACAAAAAAAGACGCCTACAGCTTGTAGTGTTATTATCCTATTGCATTATATTTCCAATAAGAATTATCTAGTCGGTGGTGAGAACGCCTAAATAAACAGGCGAGCAAAGCATACTATTTAGATAGCACCTCAAACCTAGGTAAATCTGGGAGATGTATTGAAATATAAATAAACCGAAGCCTCTTAAATGTTTTGTTTGCGGAATGTACGTATGAAAGACCAAACCTGGTATGTTTTGATTAGTTAGGAATATTGAGAGAATGTCACGGCAAAGATATTCTAACGTTTTGAATGTGAAGAATGGTCTGAGATCCCACAAGCGCCTGATAAAAATGCGATGGAATAGTCGCCTCGAAAATATATTGCTCGCGAAAAGTAAATAATAAAATCAAAATGTTTAATAATAAAGTCCTGCTTTTCCCGGCATTCTGGAAGCTGGAAAAGATCACGAGGCGATCTCTCAATAACCCATGATTACCCCTAATATATAATTATTGCATGTCTAACAGATTATTGACCATTTGAGAACAATAACAAGTTTTGTCAATGAACTTGGAAACAGTCTCTGGTTTTCAAGATATTTCCTTTTTACCGTCCAGGCTCATTATGAAATTATATTTAACACCTGTTCCTGGTCAGGTAACAATATAAATTAATTTAAAAATAATCCTCGTTTAAAAGTTGTAGTCATTTGAAAAGCTGGGTCGACCACATGATGATAATTGTCATAATTGCAAGGGCTATTGTATATGAAAATTGAATAGATTAGTATTGGCATTTTCCTCTTTTGAATTGTATACTCAGATTAGGCTTTAGAATTTAATATTACAAAAAATACTCAATAATAAAGTGAGGTTATGAAAAAAGGAAAGAGGTAGCACATGCGAGCAAGCGAGAAGGAAGATCAAACTAACGGGTGTTACCCTGCCTCCCGCAAGCTGGTATATATACCCCTCATCCGCCGATGACACAGAGAGACCTCGTTACTTCTTGCACGAATGTACGTGCGTATACACATTTCGCGTTCCAGAAATTAAGTGCCAAGTCAAGGCATATTGAAGATTAATTTTCATTACAAATAATATACGAGGAAAATTTAAGAGGCGTTGAGGAAACGTGTGCCGTTGGCGCCACACAGCTTCCTTCGCTGAACTTTGAGGAACGGACGCTGCTCACCAAAATGGCCGCCACGAGGCGACACGAATCCATGAGGAATTAAACGGAGCAAAAGAGAACATATTTTTGGGAAACAACGAACGGCATGTATAAAGGACGGGACCTCCCTTCGTCATAACCTAAGGTACCAAAATAATCAAATTTAGACCCCCATGTGCGCGACAAACTTCCGTATTTTCCCCGCGCGTAGTAGTAAGCAGCAGTGCTCGGCTTAAAAGGACTATAGAGATAGACATTGTAATTTTTGGTATAATAAATAATATTTTTGTAAAGTGTAAAGATTGTTTCCATCAGCCATGCCCCCTAGCGAAGCATTCCTCTCGTATAGGTACTAGCCACCATCAGCACAAAGACGGCCTGGTCATAAGGTCATCACATGCTGCCCGCTGACTATCCAGGACACCTTATTATAATAAATATTTGTCGTAAGTATCGCTTAATTCACTCCCCGAAAATACACGATACGACAATGGCGCCCGAACTTTCTTGTTAATTTTTAGCAGTAAACTTTTTTAAAAGGTGGCACTAAAATTATTTTTACGGATGCTTCGTTAGGTGTATTGTTGATGGAATAGCTTTAAGTATTAGATAGCCGAGGAAAATGCACATTTCAGCCAATAATTTATTCAATTCTACTAGTATGGGTTAGGTACCAATCTTATAATTCTAATTACAATTTAATTATTATTCATGTATGCCCTTAAATCAAACGTTTTGAATTCAATTTATTATAATTATGCAAAGATTTTATTGTGGCGCTAGGTTTTTATTTTTTTGGAAAGGCATTTAGGTATAGGATTTAAATGAATGAATTTTACAATGTTATATACGTCTTCTACAATATTTATAATTGTCAATATCGATATTTCTAGTTTTTTTTCTTTGCTTATCAATATATTGTCTAAGTTAATATGGCCTTCAACCAGAGCGACCCAATTTTTATAATGAATACAAATATAAATAACAGTTATAAAGTCAACCGACCCCAACATGTCGTTAAACTGTGCTGCGACGAGAAAACGTCGTTAAATAGTTACCTATGGTGGTAGGATTCATTAGTAATCTGTCTGGGTGTGTACCACCACCATGTTTTTTGTCACCGTAGGGCATGGTACCCAGTCAACCGACCCCAACATGTCGTTAAACTGTGCTGCGACGAGAAAACGTCGTTAAATAGTTACCTAAGGTGGTAGGATTCATTAGTAATCTGTCTGGGTGTGTACCACCACCATGTTTTTTTGTCACCGTAGGGCATGGTACCCAGTCAACCGACCCCGACATGTCGTTAAACTGTGCTGCGACGAGAAAACGTCGTTAAATTATTACCCTAGATGATAGGATTCATTAGGAATCTGTCTAGGTATACACCACCACTCTGTATATTATCACTGTAGGACAAGGTACTCAGTAAAATCACATATGTTAAATATTAAAAAAACCAGTAATGCAAGTAAAAAAACAAGTCACAATTATTTCATCCCGAAGAACAAAATTTTTTCACATGTCAGAAATTTTAAAATTTGCATAACTTTTTAGTATCTAGACCATTAGGCGAGTCTAGAACCGTTTGAATTTTTGATCTAGGACTTCTACTTTTTGAATAATTAAGAAAATTAAGTTTTTTTTGCAACAAATTTCATCACAATTTTAAATTCAAATTCTTGTTCTTACACTAAATAAGTTCTAAAATTCACTATATCAATTCAATCTTATCAAAAAATTAGCATAATTCAAAACAAATCAGTATAGTTTCTCATAAGGGTACCTCATATTTTTTTAATAACTTGCCATACTAAATCATTTTGAAGTTTCAAAAACCACACAGTAGGCGTTTTGCCGAAAATACACGTCCAAGAAGCAGCTAGGAATAACTTAATAGAACTATATTTAAAGTAAATTGAATAACTTAGTACTGTATAAACCACAACTTTCTATGTTGGGGGGTAAGTCAAATTTTAATGCCAATTAGGCAAGGTAGGGAACAAAGCAAGCGTTCCGAGCTTGTGTAGGGAAATTTTTTTGAAAGAACTGGTGATACTTAGAAAGACATTGCAGGAGTTGTATTATGTTATGGCAGAATGTTAATCTAGGTAGTCCACCAACCACAAAATTGCTAGTTTTTTTCTTAGTGCTCATCTAGCACTATTTAAGGAAGGTTTTCCTATATTAAAAAAACCACACAGCCAAGTGATATACCTATATAGGTATATAACTATGAACCTGCATTATCTACTAAAATCTACATAAGATTTAATGAAGTGTGAATAGCACTTTAGGTAAGCAATGTCTTACTGTTATGAAGCATATTTCAATAGCTTCACCCCATTCTTTAAATTCTCTAGACGATCAATATGCATGTACTATATAAGCACATGATGTTAGATTCGTTTTCTGTTTAGTTAGGTATAACTACTTATGTAGTAGTGGAATAAGTAAATATTCAATAAAATATTTACGCACCATACTCAGTGTTCTTTTTAGTTTTAAGTAAGGTAGATATCAATATGAACTACCTACTTTTTAATCTTCTTCCTTAAAATGTTCTTAGCTATATTTATAAAAGGTAAATAAATACTCTGGCCAGTAGAATGACCACGAACAAAGTATTTATCAACGTATTCTGATGTAGATGTTGAAAGTATGCTGCGGTCAGCAAACCAAGCAAGCAGATACTGATTATTCATGACAATTAACAAAGTTCACTTAATGTAAACACTAGAATATTAACTAGTAATAAGCGAACTAAAAAATGGACTCTGATATGACATTCAAGAACATATACTTGAATTAATTTTCTCTTTGTTTTAGATGTGTTACTCGCGAAGTACCATCATACGTTTTTAACAAGCTCTTAGATAGCTGAAGCAATATATTATACTCTTTATTTCTTTGTAAAATAGAATAGTGCACTGATACGACATTCACTCAAGGTCATGTCTTTGAATAAGTTTTTCTTTGTTTCCGATGTGTTACTCAAGTAGTACCATCATGTCCTTGTAAATAATGTTCATATATGAACAAGGTTAGATACATTTAAAGTACAACCTTTAGTTAAGGAAATAATAGACATAACAAAGTCTTTAGTTCTGTATTAATAACATAAACATATAAAAATAGAAAAGTAAGGTTTGATCTATAAAAATGTTACCAAAACAATTGGTCATTTTATAATATATATAGATTATAGGTAGTCATTAATATGCATACCTACTCTAGATTAAATAAGTCTTATACAGGCATAATTTCTAACTTAAGTTTATAATTAAATAACAACTAGTTTTTTTACCTCCTCAAAGTAAGGATTTTAGGATTAATATTTGCATATCAGATTGAAGTATAATAGTAAATAGTGATAAAGGCTAATAGTATTATAACTATATACAACGTTTTATAATCAAATAGTACTGATTTTTCTTTGGATTGGTTGAATAATGGACAGGAGCACATGATGGACTGAGAATGCAAGGTTAACATATAGTGTATATATGAGTGAAGCAAAGTTAGGTATTTATATGGAAGTATGATATGTATGCAAGTGAATAAGGAGTAGGTACGTAAGGCAAAGCTTTTGAAAGGTGAGGTATGGACAATGATGCATGTATAGTAGAAATATGGAGTTTAGAGTCAAGTATGCTAGGAATCTTATAATGTAATGATGAAAGAAAGGTACGTATGGAGTCTATTAAGTGAACCTGGGAAAGTTTTTGTTTAGGACTGCCGTGGCTGTAGCGTCAAACTGAGTTTTCCGCTTTTCCTGGGAAAGGGGGTATTGTAGTGTTATTATCCTATTGCATTATATTTCCAATAAGAATTATCTAGTCGGTGGTGAGAACGCCTAAATAAACAGGCGAGCAAAGCATACTATTTAGATAGCACCTCAAACCTAGGTAAATCTGGGAGATGTATTGAAATATAAATAAACCGAAGCCTCTTAAATGTTTTGTTTGCGGAATGTACGTATGAAAGACCAAACCTGGTATGTTTTGATTAGTTAGGAATATTGAGAGAATGTCACGGCAAAGATATTCTAACGTTTTGAATGTGAAGAATGGTCTGAGATCCCACAAGCGCCTGATAAAAATGCGATGGAATAGTCGCCTCGAAAATATATTGCTCGCGAAAAGTAAATAATAAAATCAAAATGTTTAATAATAAAGTCCTGCTTTTCCCGGCATTCTGGAAGCTGGAAAAGATCACGAGGCGATCTCTCAATAACCCATGATTACCCCTAATATATAATTATTGCATGTCTAACAGATTATTGACCATTTGAGAACAATAACAAGTTTTGTCAATGAACTTGGAAACAGTCTCTGGTTTTCAAGATATTTCCTTTTTACCGTCCAGGCTCATTATGAAATTATATTTAACACCTGTTCCTGGTCAGGTAACAATATAAATTAATTTAAGAATAATCCTCGTTTAAAAGTTGTAGTCATTTGAAAAGCTGGGTCGACCACATGATGATAATTGTCATAATTGCAAGGGCTATTGTATATGAAAATTGAATAGATTAGTATTGGCATTTTCCTCTTTTGAATTGTATACTCAGATTAGGCTTTAGAATTTAATATTACAAAAAATACTCAATAATGAAGTGAGGTTATGAAAAAAGGAAAGAGGTAGCACATGCGAGCAAGCGAGAAGGAAGATCAAACTAACGGGTGTTACCCTGCCTCCCGCAAGCTGGTATATATACCCCTCATCCGCCGATGACACAGAGAGACCTCGTTACTTCTTGCACGAATGTACGTGCGTATACACATTTCGCGTTCCAGAAATTAAGTGCCAAGTCAAGGCATATTGAAGATTAATTTTCATTACAAATAATATACGAGGAAAATTTAAGAGGCGTTGAGGAAACATGTGCCGTTGGCGCCACACAGCTTCCTTCGCTGAACTTTGAGGAACGGACGCTGCTCACCAAAATGGCCGCCACGAGGCGACACGAATCCATGAGGAATTAAACGGAGCAAAAGAGAACATATTTTTGGGAAACAACGAACGGCATGTATAAAGGACGGGACCTCCCTTCGTCATAACCTAAGGTACCAAAATAATCAAATTTACACCCCCATGTGCGCGACAAACTTCCGTATTTTCCCCGCGCGTAGTAGTAAGCAGCAGTGCTCGGCTTAAAAGGACTATAGAGATAGACATTGTAATTTTTGGTATAATAAATAATATTTTTGTAAAGTGTAAAGATTGTTTCCATCAGCCATGCCCCCTAGCGAAGCATTCCTCTCGTATAGGTACTAGCCACCATCAGCACAAAGACGGCCTGGTCATAAGGTCATCACATGCTGCCCGCTGACTATCCAGGACACCTTATTATAATAAATATTTGTCGTAAGTATCGCTTAATTCACTCCCCGAAAATACACGATACGACAAGCTTACCCTATATATCAGACATTTTGGACAATCTTCGTGATGCTAAATATCTGTCAAGTTTAGACCTGTCAAAAAGTTTTTGGCAGATATTAATTAAAGAAGAAGACAGATGCAAGACCAGTTTTTATATTCCATCGAGGGGAACCTTCCAATTTAAATGTATGCCTTTTGGTTTAACTAATGCCCCTGCTACGCAACAAAGGCTAGTAGATATCCTCTTTTATGGTCCTGAATTCGAGCATATGGTATTTGTTTTCATAGATGACATCATAATTGTGTCCCCTACATTCGAAAAACATATCTGTTTATTAAACCGCGTACTTGACAGACTAAAATCGGCTAATCTCACAATTAACTTTACAAAAAGTCAATTTTTTCGTGAGAAACTGTACTATTTAGGATATTTAGTTGACAAAAATGGACTTCATGCTGACCCTACAAAAGTAGAAGCCATCCTCAACTATAAAACACCTACCAATCGCAAAGAAGTTCGTCGGTTCTTGGGAACTGCATCTTGGTACCGCAGGTTTATTAAAAATTTTAGCTCTCTTGCTGCCCCCTTGAATAAGCTAACTTCACAGGGCAAAAAAGCTCCTGCCTTCTGCTGGACACCTGAAGCTGACGTTGCCTTTCAGAAGCTCAAACAGTGTCTTGTGTCTTCTCCAGTATTATCGTGTCCTGACTATACAAAGCCATTTGAAGTTCACACTGACGCGAGTGATTTCGGTGTTGGCGCGGTTTTATCACAAAACTTGAACGGTCAAGAGAAGGTAATAGCTTATATGAGTAAGTCCCTGAGCAACCAAGAGCGTAACTACAGTGCAACCGAAAGGGAAGCATTAGCTGTACTTACTGCTATAGAACACTGGAGGTGCTACTTAGAGAACGGCGAAACCTTTATTGTTTATACCGATCACGCCTCATTAAAGTGGTTTTTAAATCTAAATAACCCCACAGGTCGCTTAGCTCGCTGGGGTGTACGTCTATCAGCCTATAATTTCATTATAAGACACCGTCGCGGCGCAGACAATGTAGTTGCTGACAGTTTGTCTCGCTCAGTGCCAATTGCGGCTATCAATACAGATACTACTAATTCTAATCCATCACGAACTAACGATGAGTGGTATCTTAATATATATAATGGCTGCCATCAAACTCCTACTTCGTTTCTAAACTATAGGATTGAGGATAACAAATTGTATAGATACGTTAAGAGTCTAAACCCTTTGAAGCGAGAGTTTGAATGGAAAGAAGTAGTTCCATTAGAGTATCGAAATGATTTGTTGATAAAAAATCACTCAGACCCTACATCTGGTCATTTCGGTACGTTTAAAACTCATAAGCGTCTTTGCTTAAATTATTTTTGGCCTGGAATGTATCGTTCTGTATCAAAGTTTGTCTCGCTCAGTGCCAATTGCGGCTATCAATACAGATACTACTAATTCTAATCCATCACGAACTAACGATGAGTGGTATCTTAATATATATAATGGCTGCCATCAAACTCCTACTTCGTTTCTAAACTATAGGATTGAGGATAACAAATTGTATAGATACGTTAAGAGTCTAAACCCTTTGAAGCGAGAGTTTGAATGGAAAGAAGTAGTTCCATTAGAGTATCGAAATGATTTGTTGATAAAAAATCACTCAGACCCTACATCTGGTCATTTCGGTACGTTTAAAAGTCATAAGCGTCTTTGCTTAAATTATTTTTGGCCTGGAATGTATCGTTCTGTATCAAAGTTCGTCTCTGATTGCGACGTATGTACTGCTCACAAACATCCCAATCACCCAATCTTAGGTACTATGGGTAGACCAAAACAATGCTCCAGACCATTCCAGATGGTGAGTATGGATCTGATAGGTCCACTACCTGTTACTCGTAAACAGAACACGTTTATATTCGTAATTACCTGCTGTTTTTCGAAATATTGTTTGCTATTTCCTATTAGACGTGCTACGGCAGAAATTATAGCTCGTATCATAGAAGATAATGTATTTCTTGTCCATGGCGTTCCTAGCACGGTTTTGATGGATAATGGTAGGCAATTTACGAGTAACATAATAAAAAATCTATTTTCGCACTACAAGGTTCCTAACGTACGATTTACACCAAAATACACTCCACAAGTTAACACAGTGGAGCGCTATAATAAAACCATAATGGTAGCTGTCTCTTCTTACATTGAAAATGATCACCGCCTATGGGATTCGCATCTAAGCAAAATACAATTCGCAATGAATAGCTCGGTAAACGAAGTCACTGGATTTACACCATCTTTTCTGGTGTTTGGCCGTGAGTTAGTGAGTTGTGGATCGCATTATATTGATAATAGTGTAACAGATGATATGATATTTTCACCTCGTGATGAGTATGCCGAAAATTTAGGAACCTTACAGAAAATTTTCGATAAGGTTCAATTCTCCTTATTAAAGGCTCATTCTAGAAACTGTACCAACTATAATTTAAGACGAAAATATACCGAATTTGACGTAGGTGACATTGTTTGGAAACGAACATACTATTTAAGTGATAAAAATGACCGCTTCGCAAAAAAACTTGCTCCGAAATTTATTAAATGCCGGGTTGTTGCGAAAAAATCACCTCTCGTCTATGATCTTGAAGATATGGATAGAAACCAATTAGGAACCTGGCATATCAAAGATCTAAAATCTAAATTTAACAAAGGCTAGTTCCCGTCATTTTTGTATTATTACAGGCTTACAACTATTATAAATTGATTTTTTACTTATAAAACTAAATAAATATCTCTGATAGTTTTGAAGAACATGTAGCGGATTTTTGTAGGAAAAATCCTGACCTAAAAAGGGGGGTATGTAACATCCTAGTTTCTATAAATTATGAATACTCTTTAAATTGCTAAGAGATAACAAAAGGTATATGCGAGACCGTAACTAGCTCCGACCGGTTCACCGACTTCCCCTCACCTCATACGGCACGGACTCATACGGCGATCGCATTCCTTTCGGCAGTCTACGCTAGCTACCGCTCGAAAACTAAGTACGATTATACAGTAAATCCCTAAGTAAACATTAGCTCAAAGTGGAGTTGAATCCAAGTTATTGTTTCTCAGCTATATCATAGTGTTATAAGTGTATTAAGCCCCATACTGGGTAAGTGTTGCAATACTGTTACTTTACACTTTATTTAGATCTGAATACGGAATTTCTAATTACCCTCATCATGATAAATAAATACTAATTATTTGTAATGTTAGTGTAAACTGTAAAATAACATTTTTAATGTGTATTCTATATTAATATAACCATCAATGCTTAGCTGTAGGTATCACCCATGCTTAGGGCTGCCATCCGTCCGGGTTTCCCCGGATTTGTCCTAGTTTAGAGGGCGTCCGGGAGGGGTTTTCAAATAGTGTCCGGGGAAAACCCGGACATTTAAGTGTCCGGGGAATCCGGATTGATAGCTATATAAGCAATCGATTGAAACAAATCTGAATTGAAAATTCATTCTTAAGCTGCATACAAGTTTACTCGGGCGCTGCAAAATCTACAACAGAACGTCCCCCGCGCCGCGCCGCGCCGACCTCCACCATAGAGAACTGCCGCCGACCCCGATCATTCACACACTGTGTTGCCGTTTTGGCGCATTTGGTGCTAGGTCTAGAATATTTCTATGGTCTTTAGCGCTTTTTTCTCATTACCTGCGCTAAAAACGTCTAGTGAAATCTGGGGAAAACATTATAATCTTGATATTAGTTGGCAAGTCAAGTTACATTGTGCGTTTATTCGCTAGTCCCGCGGCAATGGACGAAGGAGAAAAACTCACTAAAAGCACATGGTTTCATCTCTGATAGAAATAAAGTATAAATATAAGGATCTGGAGTGGCTTTGACTTTTCCGAATTCCTGATGGAAAAGTTAGACCACTTTGGCAAAAATTTGAACATCTGAAAAATACCGAAATAAATAAAAAGATCTTAATATTTTTATGTTTGCAATAACGCATTCTTTGCGGTTTACATTCCAATATTACAAATATACGAGAGGAAAAATTATAATCATGTGCGGGACTCGAACCCGCGTCATCCACCCCTTTAGCCGAGGTATGCTCTGATCTGACCGTCATGTTAGCTCAGTCGGTATATATTATAACCTAATATATATATATATATTAGCGGGACCGCACATGACCATATTTATTCTTCCCGTATATTTGTAAATTTGTAAAATAAAAAGATCTTGAGCTCGTCAAAATTTAAACTTGTTACTAACTTTTAATATACAAAAAAAAAGTTTACCGTTTGCGTACTTAATCTAAGTAAAACAACAAGATGGCTAAAAAAAAATTTGATACTACTTTATAGTTTCTAACTAGTTACTAATTTATTGATTATTTATTAACTTATTTGGAAACAGCTAATAAAAAAAGTTAATATGGATAAAATTCGCGATAGTTTTCAAAGTAAAGATTATTTATTAAACCAAAAATTATGATTTATTTCTAATTTGATACCAAATAACACTGATCCTCATGATTTTTATCACCAGATTGCCTCAGAAAAATAAGAGTGAATAATTATGTGTGTAGCTCTGTAGTTTTTGCGCAAAGAAGTCATATAAATGAAAAAATATATGAACTTTGTTTTTATGGGTGTCCGGGGAAAAATCTCAATTTCACCCGAATGTCCGGGTTTTTTAAGATTTTGTCCGGCATCGGTGGTTTAGGTGATGGCAGCCCTACCCATGCTGCGTATTGTCATGATTATCATACCAAAACTATTTAATTATCCCATGTCAACTGTCTTACTTGTAAAACTATTGAATGTATCTATTTCCGTATTCTTCTACTATAATATCATTTTATCATCTGAATAAATCATTCATGTAAACATCGCCTGGACTGCCTCATCTGATCACTGCTTCACACTACTATGCCTGCGCTATGCTATGACGCTGTTGTTGGATGTTGCAGTCAGGATGTGAAATCTGGACAGCTCATAAATCACCGGAATTTATATTACAGGGTTTTAATACCTGCTATACTACCCTGCCCAGAGCAGGCAACAACCGGAGGAGTCATCCGAATGTGTGCGTCACACTGGCAGGACCGCTGACAAGTGGGGGTCACGGGTGACCCTACCCTGGAATTCCAACTTCTAGCCAGGATAGTAGTTTTCTAAAGCGACTTGGACTTATTCAGTGTGTGTGAACCCCGTGCTCTGCCTAAAGACTGTTTTTTATTAATTATATTTTTTCTTATACATATAACTAAAGTAGTTTTACTTCTTTGTGGCGCCTACCCGTCACAACGGGACAAGCTCAAGGTCCACCACCTGATGTTAAGCAGATAACCTCTGCCTATAACAGATGCATTTCGTCACAAGTCACGAATTGCACTGCGTCCGTCACCTTGAGACATAGTTCTCATGTGCCTGGAATATCACTGGCTCTTAAGGACTGCTGCTGGAACACACCGTTAGGTGCTTGGCGATAGATTTTCTACTTGAGGGGGTCTCTAGCCAGGCGGGCATTCGTAAAATGCCCTTCCACCATGCGGTGAAGCTCAAGCCCGCGGCGGGATTCGAACCATGGACCTGCTGCGCGGCAGTCCATAGTGATTGCCACTGAGCCATCATAAAATCTTCTGCAGGTTTGCCACAATTTCACTAATGTCGAATGGATAGAGATAGATAAACTATGAATATTGGTCTATGGAGAATGATTAGTGCACACTTAAGGGTTAGGTACGGTAAGATGAGAGTTATGGTTATTTTTGACGACTTCATATTCATAGCTACCCTGTTGGCAGACTTATTCCAGTCCTGGCGCCTTCGCTTAGCCAAACATACCAGGACTTAATTATTTAGAATAATATTTTGAGTACCTTTCGGAGTAATCTCTATAGATTATATAGACTGAAGTAAGTTTCGATTTAATAGCCACTCGATAAATAAGTATTAATGTTCTATGTAAACTTTACAGAGGTGCTCAAGAACACAAAAAATATTATTAAAAATGAAGTCCTAATATCTCCGGGTCTTTGAGAAAGGCAAGGAGTTGGGTCATCACGCACAAAATTTGTTAAGAGTCTTTACGCCTTGCGCTATCGTTCAAATTTAGGCATTTATCGTAGCGCGGCGCACACGAGCACATCGTTAGCAAGGATCGAGCGGTCAAAGACGATGTCGCATGGAATAAAACATTTTGATTCTTTTTGAAGTGTTATTTATTTTTGATAAATAATGTAGAATGTTATGTAACTTTGTAAATTCATTTCGCATCTTTACAGTTTACATACAAAGTAGACTTAAATGAACCTAGTAATAAACCTCTCATTGACTAACATTAGCACACCTATAACTATAGTCCATTGAAAAGTTACATGAGCTTTGCATTTTTTAGAGCACGCACTTTTATTTTTGAGTCATGTATGGGGGAATAATAATAATAATAATACTTCTTCTTCTTTAGAAGAAGCTTAACCTCAAGTTTGTGGGGTCGCCACCCTTGTCCCCCGGCCGCCATCTTGGAAAAAGGGGTGAAAACACGTATTTTGCGATATCTCAGAAACTATGCGTTTTACAAAATATTCGTTAGGACATAATTTGTAGCAAATTGTTTTGCCTATATATATGGTACGTATATAACTTCGTGCCCTAAATTAAATATTAAAGAAGTTATAAGCAAAAATATATTTTTTTACTCTATAACTTTCTTTATACATTTTACAAAAAAATTACCCCAGAACGATATCGTAGATGATGTTTTGAGGATGTTTTTTCCGAAACCCGCAGTTTAATTGATTAAACTGAAAATAATATCAACAATTTTCAACACGTTTACACGTAACAAAAAATGTAGCACAAACTAAGAGAATAAACTGAGGTAGAAGAAACAGCTAAGCCTGCGTATAATAATAATAGTCGTAGCAGGCAGATGTTCCTTTGTCCCCAAACGGTAACTCAGACCTTTTCTACCTGCTTATCCTTCGGTAAGTTATATTTGGTAAGTTCTATGGTAAGGAAAACAGTTAGGTATGAATAAGTGAAGTTGTACGAATTTTTTTTTTTAAGGATATGAAAAATATAATTTAAACATTTCATTTTGACCGGATTCCCATGAGCATTGATGAACCTGGTCAACTTTGTAGCGCTGTTAGTGTTAAGTGTTTTAAATGAAATAAATTAAAAAAATCCTCAAATGATAATCAACAAGATTGGTCTGAGGTATCTTTTTTGTAAAATGAGAAAAAGAAAGTTATAGAGCAAAAAAATTATATGAAAATTTTCTCACTCTTTTTGGTTATAACTTCTTAAATTTTTAATTTAGGGCAAAAAGTTATATAATCATATTTGTAGGCAAAATAATTTGCAAATTATATGCTGTAGATTTTTTTGTAAGACGCATAGTTTCCAAGATATCGCGAAATAAGTGTTTTCACCTCTTTTTCCAAGATGGCGGCCGGAGGACAAGGGTGGCGACCCTACAAACTTGAGGTTAAGCTTCTATGGACCACCCACATATGTCTCAAAAGTAAAATTGCGCCCTCTAAGAAATGCAATATTCGGTCTTAAATTGTAACATTTCAATGGACTACTGTGTACGTATCTATATTCGATTATGTACTTCTAACCATCATTCTATATAGGCAAATAACTTAGTTTCGTAGTTTGTATACCTGCTTTGTGCATGCATATCTTGGTTCATTATATTTGTATAACTGCCCCGTTGGCGGAGCGGCTTTAGTGGTCGCTACGGAAAGAAAATAAGGTGCGTTTAATATAGAAGTCTTAAATCCTAACTCAGGGTCGGTACTAATTGTTTAATAAAATATATAACGTCTATATTATTATAAACATCATTTTTAACCAAATCAGTACACGGTACAGACTGTTAGATAGTCTTGCCTTAAATAAAATTATTTCTGAGAGGCATAGATCGTGCTTTTTGATGGCCAATTATTTCGGGTAAAAGACACTTTTTGTAAAAATGTATTACTTCGTTTCCATCTGTTTGGCCAAGTTAATACCTAATATAAAATAGAATAAAGAACAAATAAGAAAAAAAATACATTTTAGCCTCTAGCTAGTTTCAAGTTTTTTAAAACTTTTTTCTTATATATAGCAACCACGCAACTTTTTGGTTTTTGCCATAGTAAAAAAAATTTTTACCATAAAATGGAACCGACTTCAACACCCAAAGTGTGAAATAACATGTTGAAGTCGGTACCATGATAGTTCAAAAGTACCTATGATCACAATATTGTGCGCATGGTACCGACTTTGACAAGTTATGTCACACTTTTGGGTGTTGAAGTCGGTTCCATTTTTTGGTTAAAAAATTGATCACTAGTTTTAGTAACCCTTGCTACTTACGATATCGATTGTCAATGATTATATCATCAAGATAGGTAAATACTTTTCAGTTATTGGAGTGTAATGCAAAAACGACTTGACTGATTTTGATGCAATTTAAATACGACCAAACGACAAGCATCAGCTTTCAAACAAAAAAATAATACTCAAAATCGGTTCACCCTTTCAAAAGTTCTGAGGTAAAAACATAAAAAATACAGACGAATGGAGAACCTCCTCCTTTTTTTGGAAGTCGGTTAAAAATTCAATTCCGATCAGGAAATAATAAATCCTAGTTAATAATGAAAAAGGCATGGTCTCAACAAAAATACCTTTACAATAATAAAAGCATACGCATAGATCAAAACAACTCGGTCACGTTATATTTTCATTGCGCACCGTAGTTGCGGCACGTGTAGGGCGCGGGACAAGCAGCGATACGTCCTCCCTCCGCGAGCGCTAAGCGCAAACTGAGATGCAAGGCGTTGTGTTCCGTAATTTATAGGTCATATTGAAAAAAATGTATAAAATACATTTTTCACTAAATTAACGATAAAATATTATTATCTATTAAATAAAAACTTCAACTAATGAATTGCATATTTATTTATTTGATAAAATACCAGATTTTGTAGAAATAACAAGAAATTTAAATGGTATTTTTGTGCCAAAAGTGCCCTTTCAATCCCTTATTTACTCAGTTGTAACATATATTTATCAAAATGTTATTAATGCACTCCATTGGTGGTAATATGATTGGTTTACTGATATTTTTCAATCTGTAAAACGAATAATTTTTGTTCGATAAAAAGACTGTTGAAGTCACACTGATGAAGAAATTTTTGAAAACATGAGTTGGTAAAAAAAATTTTGTCGGATTTTGGTTGTTGTTTTTATTGTTTTAGTTAATGCAATCCATTAAAAAAACAATAAACTTTCTTCCTGCATCATTTAAAAAACAAAAACTTTTATACTTTAGCTGCAACAGCCTTGAGAAAACGACTGTAAAATGGCTTTGCTGGAATAAGGGCTCTTAATGATCAAATATTTTAATTAAATTATTTTTGATGAATTTTATTAATAATAAAAAAAAACATTTTGCCTAATTTGCCAGTTTCTCTTTAAGTATCGTCGTCCATTATTGGTAAATTTCATTAAAATCTTCAGTTTCCTACCAATTCGCAAGTTCCCTGTAATAACTAGTCTATACAATTTGACGTTAAACACAGACAGAGTTAATTTCGTATTTATAATATTAGTATGGGTTAGACCTGACTGATCAATGTTGTTCGCTGGGCCGCAACTGCCGCAAGAGATGCGCGTGAGTGGATTCTAAGCCACCATATCTGTAGTTCCTTTTCCATTCCCTAAATTTGATGTCTTGTTAGTCGTACAATATAAGTTGAACTATAGATGTCGCTCCATTTCCATAGGATAGTAAAGAACGAGAGGATAGAGTTATGAGTCATATGTTATGTAAGCTTAGCGGTCAGAGCATACCCCGGATATAAGGGTGGATGGCACGGGTTCGAATCGCGCACATAACTATAATTTGCTTGTTATAATTATGTGCGGTATAACAAATTTTCTTTCTGTCCTTGAAAAGCCAGTAATTCTATGTTAGTCTGAACAACATATTTGTCCACACCATCACTTACGATAAGGTGAGATGATGGTCAAAAGGTAATCTATCAGTTAAACATAGTTAAATTAAATATAAGTTAAGACTAGCTTTTGACCAAAATTTACAAGCTGATGCTGAGTTATGATGTGGCCGAAAGTGGTAGCGTACTCCCAGCGGCAACATGTTGAAATACATGATTTGAGCTTAGCAGATATTTAGTGTATGAACTGGTGTAAATGTGTATGGTAGCTTTAAATTTGTGTGTCCAGCCATTCATAAGATACTCGCGAAAAACTGACTACCGCTTGACACACGCTTCGATTGAACGGTACAGTTAATCCGATTCAATTTGTACGATTTAAGATTCTACTCCGTTCGACAATACAGTACTGTACAGTTTTGGAAATCGAATCGACCTCGCACACACGGTACGTACGATTGATCGAAACTCCTTACCTATACAATTCAAATAGCATTCGATTTCGTAAGATGTGTGGAAAGCAGATGTAACAGTGACATTAATACCACAGCCATTTGCTTAAGTATTTTATTGTGCCTTACAATCATTTGGTATGTCTTTCACAGGTTTCACTTTCTTGAGTTCTTCATACCACTCTTTTTCCATATCTAAGAGTTGTTGTGGTTTCTTATACTGAAACAAATACATATTATATTATATTATGCATTTTGAAGCAGTGACGGCTCAGTGGCATAGGCTATGGACTGCCGCCAAGCAGGTCCATGGTTCGAATCCCGCCGCGGACTTGCGCTTTTCACCGCATGGTGGAAGGGCATTTTGCGAATGCCCGCCTGGCTAGCGACCACCCTCAAGTAGAAAATCAGTCGCCAAGCACCTAGCGGTGTGTTCCTGCAACAGTCCTTGAGAGCCAGAAAAATTACAGGCACATGAGGCTTAACAGCTATTTCTGAGCACAGCTCAATTCGTGACTTGTGATGAAATGCATCTGTTATAGGCAAAGGTTAGTCCGCTTAACATCAGGTGGGCCTCGAGCTTGTTCCGTCACATTAACTATAAAAAACTACACATACACAAAACAAAGACCTACCCGCCTTCATGGGATAGAAGAATGTTACTCTATGAACATACTCATAACGCTTTGAATGGTGAGTGCAATTTAAAACTAAATAGTCTTAAACTATCCAATATGCCATTGTCTGGTGAAGATGCTATAAATAAACAGTATGTTTATAAGATTGTAACTGTTTTTATCTCAAATTTGAAATAAATAAACAATTCGAAATAAGCAAAATCCTAATATTAACGCAACAGTTGCGTTGCACTGTTTATTACACAAGGACAAGAAAAAAAGTAAATAAACCAAAACTTGTTATCACACACTGAAATATTTACAAAAGATCAAAGAAATTTTACATATAGTCATGTAGTATTAAGAGGTACGTATCTATTGATGATTTACGGCAAGAAGATTTAAACGACATGTTTATATAAAAATAATGGATAATAAGTAATTTTGCGTTGTTTGGTATTGATGCATTTTAAAAGATGGCATGAACAGTGTTCATGCCATCATCTCAGAAGTTTATGAAGCAGTGATGGCTCAGTGGCATTGGCTATGGACTGCCGCGCAGCAGGTCCATGGTTCGAATCCCGCCGCGGGTTTGCAGACGCCACGCAGTCGAACAGGGAGAATTTTCGACGCGTGTCGCTTCTACACGAAACATCCTCAGGAGATCTTGACTCTTCGAGCGCACAATCAAGAAACTCTTCTCGATCGTGTAGATATGTCTCTGGTCCATTCTAGGCCCGCTGAGGTTTTATGTGCATTCACTTTAGCATATTAGTAAAATAATTCAGTAACATACAATGTAAAAGACCCAGACTCTTGCTTACCATTATAATCAAGGTATTGAAACTATGGGTGCTTTGTAGATTGGCTTGCTCCAAAGGTAAGTTTAGTCTTAATAATTCAGGCACTTGTAACTTTTTAAAATATTTCTTATTTGTAGTACGGACAACGATGCACCTCTCATCATTGTTTACACTTATTGAATAAGTTTCAATTGGATATGGCAGGTTTCTAATACGCCACTCTAGATTGACTCGGGTGTTTCGTCTCGTGGGTATTGGCTGGAAAAATGGAGAAGACAGAATTATTGGTTACAGTTTATAATATATTTATTTATTTATTTTCTTGGAAGACCAACAGCCATTATGTCTAATAGAAGTATGTATATAAAGCAATGGGCCAATTATAGGTCCTCACGAATAAAAACAAATTAGTTAAAACAATGACAATAGTGTGAACTATGCTTAGAGCTTACCATGTACTTGCCATTATAAATATTATGCCCTAATAGTTAATTCTAAATATTACATAATTAACCGAAAAAATCCCTGGCCAATAATAAATATAATATCAACAAACTTGTAGAGTGCATATTTTCACCTCAGGTGACATGTGGATGTGATTCACTATGTATGTGGTAGTGTTTGAAAATCAAATTAAGGGTAAAAAACGATTAACTTATATCTTAGAAATGATGAGATGGCCAAGTTGCCCGCCTGATGGAAGTTGTCTTGCCTGTCCATTGCATTTGCTGTGGCACAATTCTCATTCTGCTTGACATTGCACTAAACTCAATACTCTGAGGCACTAATGCCTCAGAAATAATTCTTTACTCTTGAGAATCAGTAAATAGCAGGGGCCCATATTAGTCCAGAGCATGGTATTTTCAGAAATTTAGTTATATTCAATGCATGAGCAAATCTGGATTCTGGCTTGGTATAAAATAATACTGGATACAATATAAATAGATACTGGATTTTTTAATAATTATTATAGTATTTATATTGTATCATTCAATTCTGCCAATCTACTTTCTGAAATGATATATAAACTTATACATAATAATAATAAGCCCTTTATTCTGAAATTACATTTTGTTTACACAGTGAAACAGTTTTTACAGAATATCGCTTAATTCAGTGTGCCTCTTGGCATAGGCCTCTTCTAGTGTTTTCTATTGAGTTGTCTCTTGCCACATATCTCCAGTGGTGTCCATATAAACTTACATTAATACTTGCTATATAATAATTTCACATTTGAGTGTCCAAAATTCTGCAAAAAAATGCAAGAAATATTGCATACACAGTGCAACAGATACATTTTTTAAAGCTTTTTGGTTCATGCAGTAAACCAAGAAGGATTTTTACCCAGGGCCTTTTTAATATATAAATTAACAGACACAACAGGGAATTATCACAAATAAATTAATAACAATGACTATTAAAAATGGCTATTTACTCAATTAATCTGGCTTAAATAATATGGTCTTAACTGAAAGGTTATGTAGCCGCTAGAAATGTGGATATTAGTAATAAATACATGGTTATTAATAAAAAAAATTGATCAGTAAAAAATATTTTTATGGGACTTTTGTCTCTGGACATGTCAGTCCTATCGTAATCTTTATATTTATGTTATCTCATACTCATCTTATACATTTTTAATGCATTCTCTGAAGCAGGTTCTGCCAAAGTATTAATGTATTCTCCTCTATCCAAAATATTTAAATTTAAGGATGTTATTAGCGCATGCCTTTGACTTGCATTCTGGACACACTCCATAAGGACATGGTATATGTCATCAACCACTCCACATGACTCACAGTTAGGTGATATTTCCTTCTTCATCAAATATCCAAATTTCTTTGATGGAATGTGTCCAAAACATATTTTGTATAGCGCTATAACAAACCCATTGTTTATTCAACTTATATAAGGTATTGGAGGAGGTTGGCATTGTATGGTTCTATCACATATACCTTTTTCCTGACTTCTCTTATCTAAGTATTCTTTAAATTTATCACAATATTTATTTTTACATGTATTAAAATTTCTGTATGATTTGGTTGTATACAATAGTAATTACCCCTTGTCACTGCCAAATTTGCTAACTTATCAGTCTCTTCATTACCATTTAGTCCTTTGTGTGATGGAACCCATTGCAATTTCAGATCCACTCCAGTTTATTTAAGCCTTTGGATCTTATCTGAGATTGAGTAAGCTATCAGTGCACAACCTCAAATTTCAGTGCAGATAATTCATGTCTTCGTTTGGCCTTTGTTATACATTCTAAATTACTTATAATTACATTATAAGTCTATTTTTATGCATGTTACCCAGATTCTCAAGGAAAACATTGTCATGGAATTTGAACAATTCATATTGTAATTTTTACATTCAGCCAGCAAAAAAATTATGAAAATGAAAAAAACATGATTGGGGTTGAAGAGTGGAAAAAGGTTTGAGATAAAGATTTGAAAATCAAACAAATTTGAGAATGCATATTGAAGAATTCAACACAGTGTAGATGATTACAATGATACACTAGTAATAAATATGACTGATAGTGACAGTGATATGTGACCTCAATGAGAGCAGAGCAAGTGCAATGAGAGCACAGATAGTGAAAGGATTTGAGATAATTTATGATTAAAACATAATATAAACACATTTTTTATTATTTTTTCCTAACCAAACCTAACCTTAAAATATAGAAATAATTATATTCAGATATTATATTACAGTGCTTCTACTTTCTTAATGGCTCTCGGCAAACTTTGTGTTTCATCAGTTGGTGGATAACTATTCATTTTAGTTGCATACCTAATAATAAAAAAGGATCTCCTCTTTTTGGGTGCTGGTTGGTTGAAAGAAGTATTTTATATTGTTCATATTTTTATTGATGCGTGGCCATTAAGCATGATAGCAATGACAACCACAGGGAACAAAGGAGGCAAAGCACTGAGGACAAATACCTGTAACACGGGTGTGCGTGTGAAATTCCTGGGACTGATTTTTGTCTGCACAAATGGGTGTGTATCCCATATTTCACAGGTTAAAATTGTAATAATCTATGGATGGAAATTAGCATAAGTTTGTGTTTAGAAATGGGATGATTGTCAATGTTCACTAATAAGGGCCCGTACCTGTAATTACTTATTGGAAATAACACTTTATTTTTCCATAAAAAATCACATTTGGTTACGTTACCTTCACTAGTGTAATTTAATAATACTTACTTGGTCTTTACTCTCCATGATATCAAGAGCATCACTATTGGGGGTAGCATCTGGGATGGGATCACCAACTTCAACATCCCATTTCCCTTCGCCGCCTAGTTTCCCTTTCACCTTCCAAGCCCTTCTGAGCATCACTTGAGTATCAACATTGTACTCTTCCACCATCTCCCTCTCATCCTCAAATTTATAATGGACCTTTTTGATCTTATCATCCTTGAGGCAAGATTTCTCTGCATTTAGTAAAGACCGGTACCAAATTGTATTTCTGTGCATTGCTATTTTGTTGCCTTCGAATAGATTAGCTTTCAAACGTTTTCTAAAAATGTCTTGGTCGCATAAAAACGTTTCGATCAAACAAGTTTTTCTTTTCATTGTGTTTCTATGGCGACGTATAAATCAAAGATTACATATTATTCCTTACTGTTATTTACAACCAAAAAGAACCTAGCATAGATCAAATAGAATATATACTACGTTACCTAGGTTATGCCCAGTGTGACCAGATATAAATTGGACATTATGCTAGCTGCTCCCCTGAATTCTGCTAAGTTTATTTTTGATTGATGCCAAAACATTTCTACTGAATGAAGCCCCAATTAAATGAATGATATGTACAAAAAAAACAAATATTTTTCTAAAATTTTTTTTTTTTTTTTATTCCTGATAGGTTAGCCTTTGACCACTATCTCACCTGATGGTAAGTGATGATGTGGTCGAGGATGTTGTTCAGACTAACCTAGAGTTACTGGCTCTCAAGGACAGCTGCCGGAACACACCGTTAGGTGTTTGGCGACAGATTTTCAACTTGAGGGTGGTAGCTAGCCAGGCGGGCATTTGCAAAGTGCCCTACCACCATGCTGTAACGACTGCTATCCTAAGACAACAACCGGGACCGACGGCTTAACGTGCCCTCCGAAGCACGGAAGCGCTCAGTAGTAATGCCCAATCAGCGGTCACCCATCCAAGTCATGACCGCGGCGGACGTTGCTTAACTTTGCTGATCGATCCAGAATGGCTAAGCAAACTTGGCTACGAGCGCTTTAAAAATATTTATGATTGATTAACACGACACACGACATATTATGTACTTTTAATTTTCTGTGGTGTCGATTTTATTATACAGAACCATCGAACTTTGAGAGTCTTTTTTTTTATATTGACGGCGTAAAAAAAAACAAAATTTAATTAAAAATGCATCCACCCTGTTATTTTCTTGCATCTACATGTAGAATGGCAGTAACCAGTTGATTTTTTAAATTTGTCCCGCAGGTAAGTTCTAATTTAGTGTTCATTAGTGCGAGGTCAGCAGAACTTCTCCTGATTCTAAAAGATCTGCCACTTCTTTATCAAATTTAAGGTCACTATTTTCGGAGTAAATTGCTTGTATGTTAGATTTTTATACCAGATTTAGAAATTGTGAACCAGTTATGACCAAACTTATAAAATCTTTGTACACAACATCTTGTGGGTAAAAATTAGCACTTGCTCAAATAGGTCATTAAGTGGTAGACAAAATTGTAGTTCAATGCAAAATGCGATCAAAAATTCTGAGAATTCGCCTAAACTGTATTTAAAGGAAAACTGCCACAACAGTAAGAAGAAATCTTTCGTACATTATTAATGAAATGTAAAATTTTGAAATATTTCTAGCACCAATACCTAAATTGCAAATTTTTCTCCATCTTGCTAAATTTCTGCGTATATTATATAAAATTCTGCCAAAATCTGCCATATTTTGAGATCTGCGACACAATCTGCTACATAGTAAATTGGAGATCAAATTATGCTAAAATCGCAGAATTCTGCTAAATCTGGTCACACTGGTTATGCCGTGTTCCACTTGATGCCACTATCGTTATTTACGATAATTTTGTCTACATTTAGCCACAGATTACCTAGTCCTCTCCACAGATTACCTATGCTCTGGTGGTCCTCTCATTTTGCGTTTCCTTTGGCAATGGTTCTGGGGGGTGATCACGTATCTTCTGTAGCAATAAAATGCTGATTGCAACTCAAAAATGACAGTTTTGACAGATTTTGTATCAATGAAAAAGACAGATAGGTAACAGACCTTTTTGTGCCCAAACGTTAATCGCCGACCGTTTTTTTCTTTTATACCTGAGACGATAACGAATTAAAATTTCGTAATATACATTCTACTAATGAGTTTGTAATAAGATAGTTTAAATACAGGTTGTACTCCCATGGTCAGTATTTCCTTTGATTTCATTTTATTATTATTCTGAAATGTAATTTTATTTTTTAAATCTAATTAAATCAAATAAACTTAAATTTTATTTATTTCTTAGGAAGACCAACAGTATACCAAATATCTTAAATATAACTAATAACAACAGATAACCAATTATAGGTCCTCACGGATAGCTATCTTATAAATGACATTCAAATAATGAACACTAGGATACAACTTAGTCTAAACATTATGCTTATAATTACATTCAAACAGTTAGTCGAAGAACTCTCTGCTCAACAACCGCCTAGCCGATGCAATGCTTGTACAAAATAAGTCAAGGCCAACTTTCTTGTCTAACTCATTAAAATTTCTGCTCACACGTAACAGGTAAGAATTTTGCCTTTATTTGTTTTATTTAGATTTTAGAATAATAATAATATAAAATAAAAGGAAATACTGACCATGGGAGTACAAACTGTATATATACTATATTATTACAAACTCTTTAGTATATTGGATAGTACGAAATTTTTAATTCGATCAAGGTATATGCCAGTTATCGTCTCAGGTATAAAAGAAAAAAAAACGGTCGGTGACTAACGTTTGGGCGCATGAAGGTCTGTTACCTATCTGGCTTACAAAATCTGTCAAAACTGACGTTTTATTGTTGCAATCAACAGTTCATTGCTACAAAAGATACGTGATCGCCCTGCTGATCACTGGAGCGCGTTCCGAACCTCCGCTTGAGCGCACTCGGAGTGCAACTTTTCACTCTAACGTAGTTCACAACCTTTGGGTAGAGCGCAACTTAACAACAGCGGTTGGTAAAATGTTGAATCTTTAACTGACATGACCTTGGTATGTCTTGATGGTAATACCAAACAACTACTAAAACTAAAATTCGCATTTGGTTAGGCCTATAGCAGTAGGCACCACTTATCGTCGCCTAAATTATAATACCCTTTTCTTTCGCAATGCTACGGCAAACCGTCAAAATTAACATACCAAAATAACGTTATTTTATCTTCCGTAGGATGTCAACAGGGTGATCCTCTGGGACCAGCCATCTTTAGCCTTGCCATCCACTCAATAATTCAACGTCTCCAATCAAAACTTAACGTTTGGTATTTGGATGACGGAACCTTAGGAGGCAATGCGAACACGGTTTTGGATGACTTGCGAGTACTTATAGACGATTTTCGTCTTATTGGCCTTGAACTATTTTTTTCCAAATGTGAACTTTTTGTTTGTGATACTTGTCCAGATAAAGTTTCGATTATTGAAAATATTCAACTTACTTGCACCTAATATAAAATTGGTAGAAAAAAGCTCGCTTCGTCTTTTGGGTTCACCGATTCTTAACGAATCTTTATCACCATTTGTCGAAGAACAAATTCAAAAGTTTAGAAATGCTTCTAGCAGATTATCCAAAATTAACGCCCATATGGCTTTTTGTTTTTGTTTTTTTTTATGCCCGATAGGTTAGTCTTTGACCACTATCTCACCTGATGGTAAGTGATGATGTGGTCGAGGATGTTGTTCAGACTAACCTAGAGTTACTCTGGCTCTCAAGGACAGCTGCCGGAACACACCGGTGCTTGGCGACAGATTTTCAACTTGAGGGTGGTAGCTAGCCAGGCGGGCATTTACAAAGTGCCCTACCACCATGCTGTAACGACTGCTATCCGAAGACAACAACCGGGACCGACGGCTCAACGTGCCCTCCGAAGCACGGAAGCGCTCAGTAGTAATGTCACCAGCGGTCACCCATCCAAGTCATGACCGCGGCGGACGTTGCTTAACTTTGCTGATCGATTCAGAATGGCTAAGCAAACTTGGCTACAAGCGCTTCAAAATATTTACAATCATAAGATTTTGCCTTTTCGTTCCTAAATTTACATACTATTTAAGATGTTGTCACATCTTTCTGAAACCAACGTGAGGGCTGGCGCTGCGGCGGAGCAGCTCAAGCGGCGCAAATATGCTAACTTCAGTATGGGTTACATATTTGAGCCGTTTGTAGTGACGCTGGGTCCGTGGGGATCGGGAGCTCATCGTATTTTCCAAAACCTATCTGAGCGCTTGGTCAATGCGACGCGTGATCAAAATGGTGGCACATATTTGGCTCAACGCATAAGCATTGCAATTCAACGGGGCAATGCTGCCAGCAAGCTGGGCACGCTATCAACTGGGAGTGGGCTGGAGCATTTGGACTGCCTATGAGTCTGCTATGACTTATAGGTTGTTTAAATGCTTTTATTGTAGTAGCTGTAGTGCCTTATATAGTTCATAGTATTTTGTTTAATAAAGGCATAACAAGTACACTGTAAGGCTTGGAACGCGGCCCTGTAGTCTGGTGCAAATTTTCCAAGAACGCGTTCGCTTTTTGACACCTCGATCGATCCAAACCTCTTAATGGTTGGAATTTGGAAGATTGTGCATGTGAACTTGATGAGTCCGGTATAAAAACGATGTGAGAGTCATACCATAGACAGAACGTATAATAATGTTATACTTTACATATTTATTCGAGTGACATTCGTTATTAGATTTAAAAAAGCCGTGTTAATATTGATGTTTGTATGTGGAATGTTATAACCTTAGACGAAAATTGTGGTCAAAATTATCGAAAATAAAGCCTATTTCACACGGGGGCAGAACAGTGAGGCAGGACAGTGGGCAGCACAGTACTGCTACTGTTTGAACGCACAGAACAGTACTGTCTTGACAGTAACCATGACAGGACAGTTAATAGCCCGCCGGTTTAGTTTTTCAGGGCAGTTTGCTTCCCCCACCACCTTTCTCGCTCGTCTGTCTTGTGGTTGGACTCGTGTGAACGCAAGGGCATGGGCAGTGCAGTCTAAAGAGTTAATAAATTATAAATTCTAAAGAATAGTGTTTAGCTGTATATACTGCTTTGAACCTTCAAAAATGGCATCACAAACTTCTGGAATAATACTAGAAATAGCTGCTATTGATACTCGAAAATGTTTTTGCAGCGAACGAAAGCAAGTCCCAGTTGTTGAATAATCCAAACATCTGTCCAGAGCTATTAGTGCAGATATTTTTAGTAAACGGCGCAAATATTGCCGTTGTCGTCGTCGACGCTCCATCGCTTACTTGGACTGTCCCGTATATACTATAATCCTGTATTTAAACGATACTGTCCTTTTAAACTGTTCTGTCATACTGTTCTGCCCCCGTGTGAAATAGGCTTAACGATAGTGGCGTTAAGTGGAATACGGCCATCCAAAGTAATCTGTGGTCAGTAATCTTTGCATAGAGAAAAGTAATAAACCGGATAATCTTTGGTTCAGCTTGTTTTGTTTTGAGGTTATTTATTAAATTTAAACAATTATTTATTGATTATAACATTGATTCCTAATCTCTATGTTTTGACGATCTATTTATATTATATTTTAGTGCAACAGAGCAACAATATGCCAAAAAGCAATATACCCGACAGGTGAATACGTCTGCATCTGGATAATATGTGTGTATTAATTTCGACTGAGTGTTTATCACTACTAAAAATATTTTCACCATGTTTCAGATGGATACCATACAAAGCATGTGGTGAAATTATTGAAGGCACGAGAATTATATGCTTCAAAGTCCCTCTTCAAAAGGTTAGTTATTTGCATGAATTTTGAATTATTGCAACGTTTGCATTACCCATAAAATTGCACTTGAGAATATTTATACAACAACGTAATTGCCAAGATTTCAATAAAAAAAATGTAGCCAACTTATACTGAACCAAAGTGTCAATATGTTTTAAGCTAAGTTTATACATATATTTATCGGAAATAATTATAATATTTCGAACATGATATAAAGGTTTACTGATGACTTTATTCATCACTGCCCTGTAATGTTAAAACAACATCTCACAATGAAACTATAAAAGGAAGGACTTTAGAATCGGTATACATACATTATGTACCATAGGAAGGAGAGGGGGGTCGAAGCACCCCCTAGAAGGGTGGGGAGTTACGAAAACAATTTTTTTAAACAATATTAATAACAAAAAAAATATGTATACCTGCATACATTGGAAAGATTTTAGATTTGGTATATATACATATTAAGTACTATAGGGAAGGGGAGAAAGAGTGGAATATTCCCTACTGAGGGGATATAGAAACTTACAGTTTTTAATACTAGTGAAATTTGTCAAATTTAGCTTTTTCTTCTTAATGAAAAATGTAAACAATTAGTCTCTAATCACATGCATAAAAACATCAACAAAAAAAGGTTAGGTTCAAGACACAAATGTCTTATTAGACTTGAAGTAATTCTATGACAGCTCTGGCACTGTGGGTATGCAGCACTTTAGTCTTCTTGTTACCTCGTCGTAACATACTCGCTACGCCTTTGCAGTTTCGTCCAGCCTCCGCCACTCTGGCTTTGCTTTGTCCGCTGTTCCTCGCCACGAGTAGTCTAGCGCCACTCCTCTGCCTTATAAAAAACACAGTAGGGGTAGGGCACACAAGATTGCTTGGAAGGTGGGTGTCCCGATTCAGTTCTGTCACACCATTAGACCCAATCTATGCCACCTGAATAATTTGTGGTCAGGAACAGTCACACAAGTATTTTGAATCCATTAGGCTATGCCATGTACTTAGTAGAAGTGTAAAGTACACAAATATTCAAGGGTAAAATTAAAACTTCAATATTCAATTTCTCAATAACTATGATTTCCGTTAGATAAAATTTTGTGTGATTATTCAAGATAACTATATCTATCTTTAAAAAAAGAATGAAGGTTTATTGTGGTGTATACCGATTCTAAAGACAAGCCTTTTAATTATTTAGGGATTATTATTTCATTACAAAAAAGAGAAAAATAATCATGATAACAGAGCACAAAATCATGTAGATGCATACCCAATACTGTTACTGCTTCTTGGTTGTACATGCACTGATTACTGATACAAATTGAAAATTATACTGTGCAGACCTAAACATTACGATTAAGTTGAGTGTTTTCAATTTAAGATTTTATTTGTAGTATTCTATCTACAGTAACTGTAGATAATTAATTTGTAAGATATTGAATGACTGAGACATTGGCTACTGTGAAAAGCTAATTATTTAACTTTGTTTAAAAGTTGACTAGTGTCTATGAATGCAGCAGTTAGTTTACTTATCATCAAAACTATGTTTCAGAGAAATAAGAAATGAAATGTTTCAGTCAAAAAACTACAAAAGTCCCTATGCTAGAGACATGTCATATTAAACATACAGCCAACGAGCTACTGAGAGAGTTAAAAAGAAAAGTATTGGAAATTGGTGAATATCATGCACTATGCTGATATTAACCCATTTCCAGTGACCAATTATTATAAAGATTAAAAATAGTTTCAGTAACAAGTGGGTTCAGACACTGAATGACATTTAAAAATTGCACTCTTACTTATCATTAGCTGGAATGAAATTATATAATATATTTCCTGTGCTTAATTTTTTAACTCTTCCTTCAATAGTTTGATGAGAGTAGTTAATGTTTAATCAACCCATCATATCTAACCAACTTCTTCTTAATGTGGCTTCTGCAGTTTTGCCACAATTTCGCCAATGTCGCGTGGATAGAAAAAAATAAACGAAAAAGAGAGTGATTGGTGGCAGGCCTCTGTACGGCTCATATTCACAGTCAAGCCCTAGTCATGTAGCTGTCAATAATTTATAACAATTTGTGTTGTGTTTTTATTTAAAGTGGTTAGATGTGTTTCCAAAACTTTATAGGGAGTTTATGCGAGATCACGAAAAATTAGCATGTTCACAAAAACTAAATGGTAAATAATACATCATAATTTTAATTACACATTGACATGAGACAACAACTAACTGACAGATAAGACTACATATTTATATCTTTTCCCATTTTCCCGCCAATAACTAATTTTAAATGCCTATAACGTAATTTAAGGTAATTTAAGTATTGCAGAAATTATGTTTCGGGAAGAAGCGCCATCTAGGTTGAGAACAAGAAGCTAATGAGTTGACGCTTGCAATTGCCGTAGGTTACTTACGAACTTGAACGCTAGTTTGAGCCATCAACAATAGATGGCGTCACATGTATTCGAATTGAACTCTTTTTTGAGTTGTACAAAAGGCACTGTGCCCACCTATTATTGAGTTTGAGACTGAGAATTTGTCTGTTCGTCCGTCGGTATCACGTTTCGCACAGCAGCTAGAGAGCTGGTATTGGAATGAGTTACAAATATGAAATTTGATGATGATATATTTAGATATAGACAAATGTTGCAACTACCATAGCTTCATTCAAGTATGCAAATACTTCAGTTATTTGACTGTACTTAATAACTACTTTTGCTCCCTAGCATGTTGGTTGTCATTGTCTTGAGCTTCTTTAAGTAGAGTACAAATGTATTTTTTATTTTACCTGCACTATTTACATGAATGAACGCAATTAATTAATTAATCTACACTAATATTACAAAGAGGAAAGATTTGTATTTTTGTATGTAACAAATAAACTTAAAAACGACTGGCTCGATTTGAGCAATTATTTCACCATAAGAATCCTACATTGTCCCTGATGTTCATAGGCTATAGAATATTAAAAAATTATGTTTCTTTTTTTGTTGAAATTTCGAGCCGCTAGTTGTTTATAAAAATATAGAAATAGGGGTACGTCAAATTTGTCAATTTTTTAACGTGTTCGTGCTAATTATTAATCACGAATTTCGGTACCTACGCTATGTAATATCCTCTACTTTAAGCAACAACACTAACGCCGACTTTATAATGTTGATTTTTTATGCTATCGTGATGGATCAAGCACGAGGCCCACCTGGGTGTTAAGCGGTAGCCTCTGCCTATAACAGATGCAGTTCGTCACAAATGGCGAACTGCGCTGCGGCCATCACCACAGTTTCGGAGATATGATCAATACCAAAAAACATTAAGTTTAACGGGTTTGTTGGATGCGGAATCCGATAAGAGCGGGCGTGACTCGCACTCTGGCACAGTCGCATCGGCAGCATCATCAATTAACATCGGGTTAGCTTGCGCCCATAATAATAATAATAATAATCAATTTTAATGTTTTTATGTTTGCAATAACGCATGCTCTGCGGATTACATTACAAAATTACAAATTTACGACAGGAAAAATTTAATTCATGTGCGGGATTCGAACCCGCGTCCATCCACCTCTTTAGCCGGGGTATCTAATCCAATGTGTCTAAACATGACACGAATCCCGCACATGACTTAATTTTTTTCTCTAGTAAATTTGTAATTTATAAATAATAAATGTTTATTTCCTGAAAGAATAGCTTAACTTAATTACACTTTTACTGATCCATGGTTAACATTATTCAAACTAGTGGGTACTATTTATAGCGAGCCCCAAACTAATCGTAAGCCTGTATCTTGGGGCTCTGAGTGTGAATATACAGAATTCATACATTTATAAAAAAAATAATAGGTGTAATAAAACGTCATATATAAAAGATTAACAAAAGTAGTAAGTGATACGGAAATTCTTTGTTATGTTATTATTAAACTTCAAAATCCCGTTTTAAGATGCGTAGAAGCCGTAGAAAGGTGAGGTTCTGTTCTACTCAAATTTATCAAATTAATAAGTATACATGAACTTGTTAAGCATATTACAAACACTATCGCGTGCTAAGCGAAAATCATATTTTACAAATTATAGGAGTACAATTTTTTTTTATGCCCTAGGCCGGAATCGAACCCACGTGCTCCGATACCGATTCCCGCCTTGGGCATAAAACTGTGTACTCCCAATAATTTGTAATATATGGTTAAGCATATGTCTGGTATATGATCGAAAATAATGTGAAAGATAAAAAGTAGTGTGATTGTGTGGAAGTATGTGAGAGGGTGTGTATGTCATTGTATGAGTGTATGTGTAAGCTCACACATACACTCACACAATGACCTATATAATGAATGATGAAAGGTCTTTATGGGTATTTTGAGTCACTCATGTGTGACATTGTGCATTAAATAAGTTCCTCCTTTTACATGAAAATACCGTACAATCTATATATTCGAGCCCATAGAAGCAACCCTGCGTGAAGTACTCGTATTTGCAGCTCTCAATTCAATCTGACAATCCCTTATTGGTCCATCTTAGCACAATGCTTGTTTGTTTAACTGTGCGTCTGCGCAATGGGCGTTCACTTGACCGCCGCAGAAGCCACAGTTATAGTAAACATCGTAGGTACTCTTAAAGATCTGTGTTAATATGGTCCGAATAGCGCTTGTATCGCGGAGATATTGTATAGGTGTCTATAACTGCTGCGATGATGTAGGTGCAGGTGAATACGATCGGGATTGCGATTTTAGACCTTCTGGCCAAGTCCAACGTACTTTATATACTGTAGTCCAAGCGTTATACAGGATTATTGGTAATATGCTTACAACCTCTTAGGGTTGAAATTTGCTAGTCCTAAGAAACATTTTGAGATATTTTTTTTTGTATTGAAACATTTTTTTTTTGAATTATTTTTATATTTTTTTTTGTGTATACATACCTACTCCGAGCCCAGAGCGTTCACCGCGACAACACTGGACTGCGCCGTGCTCCCTTTGAATAGAGTTTTGATTATTTACGTCGAGCAAAGTAATAAAAATAATACATTACAGGCACAAGAGATTTTTAACATTAGATGGGCCTCGTACTTATTCCGCCAAAAACATATAAAAAACAAAATGAGATGTCAACCCTAAGAGGTCGTTAGCATATTACCAATAACCCTGTATATGTGTTAATAACTCCATTCATATTTTTCTTTCAAAAGAAATCATTATGAAAATCTTGTAAACACTTCAATAGTAAAAATAAGCTGTATGTGTGTCATCGGGTAACAGCTCTATTAAGAGGTTCCTTACTGACTTTTTACACGACTGCCCAAAAATAAGTATGTTATGTTTTCAGAGTTCATGTACGTATGTATGTTGTGAGTATCTTTATTCCACCATAACTTCTAAACGGCTTAACCGATGATAATGTATTTACGAGATATCGTTTGTCTTGACAACGCTAGTGATACTAGTAGAATAAAGTAAAAAACACACTGGTGGCTTTTAGACGCTGCCGTATTGTTAGATATTTTTTTTATTATTCCAAATTCATCGAGTTGGGTACAAATATGAAGGGCTTTAAAAAACGTAAATATATACTACAACTTGCAGTTTACATTTCAATGGAATGATAAAACGTTTAACGAACATAAATAATTAGCAGTCAGCTTTTTTAATTTTTTTAAAATAAATTTTATTTGTTTTTCACATTTGAAAATGGATCCATAATACCGCTTTATTAATTCTAATAAAAATGTAAAACCATTGTCACTCGTCGGGATGATGTTAGGATTACATTCGATTTACTTTATACAACGAAATCTGTTTAGGCCTTATCCCTAAGGGGATAACGGATATCCGCCCCGCCGGGTCCAGGCACCCGGCGCGCTGACTGACGTCATGCTTCGTCAGCCTGTTGGATCTTGTGGCATATCGTGGCATCCCGCAGAAAGCCTAGCCAGTCTAAAGTATTCCCAAAGTTGATGGGGTCACTATGACTGGCTGGGATTTTGTAGGGGATACCGGGTACAAAAGTAAAGGCGGGTCGCAAGTAACAAACGCTGTAGGTTTATCATATACCTAGTCGAAACGCCGCCCAGCTACCGTGAGGAGGTAGCCAGCGGTGTTCATCCCTCAGAAAGCGTAGCTAATCCAGGGTACTCCCCAAAGTCGATGGTGTCATTATGACCGACTGGAATTTAGTATTAATATCAATCCTTACTAAAGATGAAGCGAGACAATTGAGAACTGTTAAGTTGAAGAAAATATGTACATAACTTCTAGTGTCATCACACAACGTGCCGCGGCATGCCACGAGGTGCTACAATCTCATTGGATCGAAATAAAGTAAAATTAAGTCTAAACTAAGGTTAAAACTAACTTGATTAGGTATAAAATCCTTTGCCGCGCCGCGACGCGTTATTCGTTCACTTTGCAAAGAAACGAAATATCTGTTTAACATTTATTCCAAATAGTAAACCAGTGAAGAATTAATCAGCGTAAGCTCATAGAAAGAATGATTAACTAAACAATTCATCATCTTCCTAACTTTATTTCTCTCAAGAGGTACCTAAATATACGACATGTATAAATTGTATAATGTCTTATGTCTTCCCTAACGACATAAAAAATAACAAGAACATATAAACATAATATTTTGTATGGTTTTATGGCTGGCCACTTTCCTGACGTCCACCCTCCTTGGCAATCCTCTCATTGGTAGTATACCACTCACATTAACGTGAGTAATGGCATAGTGCTTTTTAGTCGCATTTTCGATTTTCCAACTTGAAGCTATATGAAGCGTACGTAGCGGAGCTTGCCTAGCCGTTCTTAACCGTACAACTAGGCGCGCTACATGATTAGGGTCGTTGACCGATAATGGCGCGTTTACTACTGAGCACTTCCGTGCTTCCAGTTGTCTTAGGATGGCAGTCGTTATTGCATTGCGGTAGAGTATTTTGTGAATGCCAGGATGGCTAGCTACCACCCTCGAGTATAAAATCTGTCGCCAAGTACCTAACGTTGTGTACCGGCAGCTTTACTTGAGAGCCAGTAATTCTAGGTAAGCCCGAACAACATCTTCGATTCGACCGCATTATCAATTATCATCAAGTGAGATGGTGGCCAAAGACTAGCCTATAAGCTAGACATGTATGTGCCTGTAAACTATACAGGGTTATTGGTAATATGCTAACAACCTCTTAGGGTTGACATCTGCTAGTCCTAATAAAAATTTTGAGAATTATGAGAAAAATATTTAATTTTTTTTTCTAAACGATATAAAAATAATCTCAAAATGTTTGTTAGGAGTAGCAGATATCAACCCTAAGTTGTTAGCATATTACCAATAACCCTGTATATGTTTTTCAACAGTCTTTATATTGTTTAGGCTGGGCTAGCGACCTCATAATATGTTCGCTCTGAGATTGCTACACAATGCTGACTATACACATCTAAGTCCCACCCTTTTCCGCCTGAAGTTCAGAAAGTCCAGTCAAAAATGAACTCCCTGTCCTCTCTGAGCATCCACCACCACAGTGAGAAACCCGACAAAATACTGCATATTTACTAGATACAGTATTTGGTGAAACTTCCGGTTTGTTGGTTCGACACATTATTATTTCAGTCAACAGAATAAACCTGTCTGAGCCTCTTAGGAAGCTTAATCGACTTGTGTAATATCAAAAAAGACGAAGATTAGAAAATCATATTAGAACTTTTCCACATATTCCCTAGTTATAGTTTCCTCAGAAACTTTTTTTATCACCACAAAACTGATGTATTATTCATATAAATTGATTCACATATGTTTTTATTATTTCTAATTTACAAGTAAGACTTTTGTTCAAATTTCAAATGCCGTCAATGTCGCTACCACAAACGTAAATTTAATTTAAAACACTGCCGTCGCGTCGCCGCTGGAGGAAACACGCAGAAATAATACTATGTGGAGTATGCTTTAGGAGAGTTTTTTCCTTTGTATTGAAGTGAAATGGGAGCTTTTCGAAGTTAAAGTGTAGACACAATTGTTTTATAATTCTGCAAGTGCCTATTCAGCAAATGCACGAAGAGTACAATCACTATCTTAGTAAACATCTGAAATACAAAACGAAAAGTTAAATAGTTAGGTACGATAAGTTTCCATATACATTTTCCACAAGTAGGCTACTAATCCGTAAAATCTCTAGACCGTAAGATTCCTCGGGTTCCCGGCATGTAGGTCATCAAAGGATCAGCACTCGGCAGGTATATTACCCAGTCAGCGGCGGCGTCTCAACTATTCGACCTAACGCGTGGGCCACAAGACAAGTGACAAACATTGTTATTAGTAAATACTTACACACTATAGACTCGTGGTCCATACTCTTATTTGTTTTTTTTTTGTTACATTTAAGCATTTTTAGGGTTCCGTACCCAAAGCGTAAAAACGGGACCCTTTTACTGAAACTTCGCTGTCCGTCGGTCCGTCTGTCACCAGGCTTTATCTCAAGAACGGTGTAATAATAATATAATCTGTGAAAATTTCAACTGTCTAGCTATTGAAGAGACAGTTGAAATTGTCACAGATTATGTATTTCTGTTGCCGCTATAACAACAAACACAAAAAGTTGCCCAAGTGCGAGTCGGACTCGCGTACGTTAAAACAAAAAAAGGTTAAAATATGAAGTCTAATGTTGTATAGCTAACGGATACAGAACCCATCGTGCGCAAGTCCGACTCCCACTTGGCCGATTTTTAACTTTTGAATTCATTCTCCAACTTACCAATATTCTTCCTGTAAGGAAGTTAGCCTAGTGTTATTTAAAATATCTTAAAGCTAAAGTGAACCAATATTCATTTATATATTTTTTCTACTTATATCTACTTGGTTAATTTATTACTTTATACATTTACCAATTCAGTTTGTTGTTGAAGGGCCGGCCGGCGGCCACAGATTCCGGCGATGCGAAAGCGACAAACATTAAGCGCTTCTATATCTAAGCACTCTATTTTATAATTTCTATGTTCAGATAAGAGAAGTTGCAGGAGTTCTTTAGATGGAAATATTTGAAAATAAGGAATATGAACAAAACAACAAACAGCAATGTTTGTTGCAACCGCAAATAAGTAACTACGATGACGGATGAAATGAACTATGCCCGTTTTCACCAACTAACTACTCCTAAATGAATGGATATCTTATACCGATTTGTTAGTCCCACTTGATTTGGTTTTCTACAACGTTTAAGGGGTACCTAAACGCTAAGGTTCCTTAATCTTACAGACATATGAGAGCCTTAAGATATTGTAGTAGCGCTGACAGCGATTCGAGTTTGAACCTTTCTCGTGGCCAATTGATTTAACTATTACAAAAAAAAAAACTGTACGGAAAATTAATTTCGTTCGATGGAATGCTTTCGAAGCAATCATTGGGTATTCGTAAAACGCCCTACCACCGTGCAATATTTCATGTATTTTGACCGCAAGGTCTTATTTTCATTTGACTACTTTTTATACTAATAATGTGTTATAATAATTTTATAATTGGCGTAATTGGTTTATCCGTGTTAATTAAGTAAATAAATAAATAAATTCATATATGGCCTTTTTGGTCGTTAATTTATTTCTTCAGGTATTCGGGTTACAATCGCTAGGAGCGTCTGATCAGACGCTCGTCGCTTGTGTTCATGGCCCTCGTGTATTATCGTGCGAGCCGGCTAAGCTATATCGGACGAAAGCCTGATGCAAATGACGCGCGTGCCTGCCGTACTGTGTGGATCCCTACTATGAAGTCATTGAAAAAAGAAATTCAATTACGTTGTGGTTTTGTCGCGATAGGATTTATGTTAATCACTGCTGGTGCATCAAATCAGAATGTTGAGGAAGGAATAATATTAAAGAGCTCATCAATACATGTATTCGGAAAAAGACGTTAGAAAACGCAAGCTATAGTTCTACGCATTTAAAGGGGCTCTAGTCTCTGTTGGGTGACTTCCGTGACTCCAATACTTTACCCCGAGGGTTACTGGGTTAGAATTGCACCTCCCCATATCTTTCCGTGGCTGTCGTAGATAGATAATACTTTATTGCACTTTTAAAATTATTAATACTAGTTACAAGAAATATTAAAATAACTTAAAAATAGTACAGTCGTAAGAGGCGACTAAGGGAAAAATACGAGACGGTGGGCAGCAGTGCCTTCTAAACAACTACCATCTTGCACTGCGACCCCTAAGCCGCTTGCTGAGCGTGGAGATTGTGGCAAATAACCCCTTAGGAGAAGCTGTGTAACAGTCGACGATCCGGCTGATACAGTAAGTCACTAGTGGCCTAAGGGGAAATGTGCACAAAAAATTGATTTGGTGGTACATATACTAGCTAGAGCTTAGCTGAAATATGAGAAAACAGTGATTCGACGTGACGTCGAACGGTAGGAACTTGATATTAGACTCGAACATTAGTTCAATATAATAGGAATATGGCTTCATGGCAATATGCGTTCTTAGTTCGGCTATAGTATTAACGACTGTCAAATATCAACTTTTTTATTTAATTTTTTTATTCTGAACTTGGTAGCACTTGAACACTATCTCACCTGATGTTAAGTGATGATACGATCGATGATGGAGCGCCCATATTGTACTTCGGAAACAGATTCAGGTAGGGTGTTTCATTCCTTGGCGGTTCGTATGACGAACGAAGAAGCAAATCGCGGTCATGACTTACCATCAGGTGAGATTGTGGTCAAAGGCTTACCTATCAGCAATAAAAAAAGGCGACTTAAATTTTTGTAGTAACTAGTTGCTAGATCACACAATACCTCTTATCACAGTTTTTTTTTATGCCTGATAGGTTAGCCTTTGACCACTATCTCACCTGTTGGTAAGTGATGATGTAAGTAAGTCCGTCGTTGTGGTTTACCATAGAATAAAATGTGTCATTGTGCTAGTTTTAACGTACATTATATTGAAAGGAAGAGACAATATGACACAGAAATCTTATAAAAGTAATAATTTACAAATATATAGACGATATTAGAACACTGTCTTCGTAGTATCTACAAGCAGTTTAATATTTAATTAATAATGGAGGTATTCTTAAGTGAATTTTAAATATTGACCATTGAATGTTGCAATATTAACTGCTTAATTTCATATATACATGTATTTTGGTGACATGCTTCTTGTTATTACTCTAGGTTTAGAGTACACAGCGTATATATGTAGCTTAAGATACCGTTGTAAGTAGTTGGCTTGTAAAATTATTTATCAAACCAAACATACAGACAGCAACCAGACAGGATTAACTTTCCGGCGGCTCCGACATCTTCAAAGATTAAAGGATAAAGATTATTAAAAAGATTAAAGCGTAATTGCACGTAAAGAAGTGACCTTAATCCGTTACCGGTTCTTTTTTATTTGCTTACTCTCGTGTCAAAATATTTGTTTCAACATAAAGAAACGGCTCCGACATTGAAAGGATTTATCCCGTTTTTTGATAAAACAGCGGGTGCCTCTATGAATAGTTGATTCTTTTTATCTCTACATCTTTCATTTTAGAATAAAAAAAGTAGTCTTTTATACGGTTTCCGTGGCGCTTTGATTCCGCTCCTTTATTCAACGGGACTCGGTCATAAATTAGGATAGTTTTGTTCCTTATGAATTATAGAGGTGTATAACCGTAATGGCAATCGGTAGGTGTAATTTGATATCGTTGTTCGATTGTTTCTTTATTATGATACACTATCGCTATTTGGTTTCTGTTACTTTAGGAATTTTGGAATCTTTATCGTAACATTTTCCAAATTCTTTTACGTGTAACAGCTCGCTCGTGTCTCTATGTCCTATAAAAGGCTTCAAAAGTTTCTATGCGGTATTTTTTTGGTGTCTTTGTTGTAAGTTTATGATGAATGATGACAGCGACAAGGGCGTTTGCTTTTCATTGAGCGGCAGATGGCACGTCTGTTTGGCCGGTTACCTGATTGAAAGTGTTACTACTTGCTCAGTCTGTTTTTATTTATAATTTTGTACGAGTATGATTCGTGTGTGGCATAAGAAGGAAATCTGTTCTTGAAGTACACTCGCAGCTCCTCCATTCTCGTGCTAATAAACATTTTTCTACACGTGTTTTGACTTTCGTTGAGCGAAAGTAACGAGTTTAGCAGATGCCAGACGTAACACATTTAATCAATCAGTCGAACGATTCAACGTCTCGGCAATAACAATATTTTCCTTTCTCAATATATTTTTACAATATCGCTTCTAGTCGCAACACACAATTGGACCAATGACACTGATGTATGCTTACGTTTTCATTATGCACACACACGAAGTCAACTTATGAAGTTATAAAGCGACGCTGGTTACTTATTGCTCTCGCTGTTCTTGTTTGTTTTACGCTTAAGAGCCTTGCTAGTGACAAATTTCTCTGCGATTCTTTTCTTAAGTTTATTATTACCTTGTATCTTACATGTAATTTAACACGACGTAAAAGAAAGTCCAGACTCCAGACAGTAAATCCAGCAATTATAGTGTGATGTTAAGGTTCTTTCGTAGAGGTGTGAAGCGGCAATAGTTTAGTAGTTTTAATGCGATTGATCGATATCTCGCGCCGTTAATCGATTTCATAAGGCATCGGTATGCGGCTGTTATGGTCAAGAAACTAAATCGGTATCGGTGTCGATTCTCCGGTTTAATGTGTGATGTGTGGTCCTAGTAACGTGTGAAAGAATAGTGTAGATGCGATCCTTAAATGAAAGGCCGTTGGTATAAAATTATATTCGTCGGTCGTTTCCAGTTAAGGTTCTTCGTAATAGAGTTCCATTCCCCGAGATTATGACAGGATGCCATAATAAGACTCGATTATTACGACGTATCAGTAATGCGATCAGATTTCAATTTTTGTCTTTGTTTATAAACAACAGGGACATGATAGGTGTACCGCATTACTAGGCACGTCGATGCGTTGTGTTCCATTTTGTTTTCTTTGTTGTTTTTGATATCGTCGCTCATTGACGTTAGTTATTCCTACCACGTGTTTACAATAATTGGAGTCTCATCACTGCTGGCCGACTAGATGGCGTCGTGATTGATCTAAAACGATTCATTTACACATTTTATAGCGCGCCACTCTGCGCCACACTTCAGTATCGCCATGGAAATCAGAATCGGGAATGGTGTTGCATTTCTCTGGCCGTCGAATCTAATAAAAAAGTCATAAAACTATGACAAGCTTGGGAACACGGGGTGGTAATGTAGGGCGATATGGAGCGTCCATTTCATCGCACCGACAACGGCGAAAGCCCATAGGATTGCACTTATCGCTTATCGCTATGTAATGCTCGTTAAAACACGAACTAAAAACTAGTCAGATCTCAAGCGCATTCAGCACTCCGATGACGGGTTGAATTTGTTGTCTGTTGAATATTTATCAGAGTGTGAAGGATCATGTAATTAATAAAGAGGGCGATCAAGCGTCAGCAAAGTATACGTGCCGCGTGATGACTATTCTTCCTCGCCCGGTTTGATCCACGTAACGGTACACGGTATCCTTTCAAAGTTACATAACGAAGATCCGCACCAGTGTTGGCGTTTCAATCAATATGCCATGGCTTAAAATATTATGTTCCCCGCACCGGGTGTCTAGATTGACGTAAATCATGATCATCACAAACAGCGCTGGACAAAAGGACTTTCTAATTCTCCTTTTTGTCCCTCGACCTCGTACAGTTACGTTTAGATCGCATTGTTTGCCATTGTACGCGAAATTACACCTCAATTATACGGAAGAATTTAGGAAAAAACCTCAGACCTCGCCATTGTGTAGGGTCGAAGGGAGAGCAATAAATTCATTCTCCGTCTGGTTTCCGCGCGGCGTCAAACGGTGTGCCTCTGGGGTTGGTTCAGGAATTTTTTTTATTTATTACCGCGTATCAACAATCGTTTAAAAACGTTATTTTTAGAATTTTTGTTAATTATAACTTTTATAAGCTAATCGATTTTGGGGACGGAATGTATTTATGATTAGCCACAGATATAGCTGGGACGCAAAAACTCCAAATACCTGTAAAGCCTTCGTTAATGATACGAAGATTGAGCTCAGGTTAGCCAATTAGCAAGGTTTTGGTGTGTCACTTACGGTGCGCGTATTACCTATCTAGGTACCTCTTTTTTTAAGCTATGAATATTTAAATATGTGCATTTGTCGTTGAAAGAAGACTAATTTTTCCATGACGCACGTAGCCAAGTAAATCGTGGTTATTTTTTAGCTTTCCTGTATCAGCCCGTAGTAAATATAAAGTGCAATGGGAAGTTTTCCAAGAATACCACAGGTCTCATTTGAGTCACATTTGCATCATGTATTACCGGTCATGTGTGCATTTGCATATTCCTCACATAATTTGGCGGCATTTCCACTCCACGTCGTAAAACCCGAGTTTGCACGTAGTATGACAGTTTTAGAGGCCGGCATGTAGGCATGTTGGCAAATGTCTTGATCGCGGCGCGTGGTAATTGGTAATTAGTATCGATGTGCTAAAATCGAGTCCGCTGCAAAGTCGATTAGCGTCGTATCGATTCTGTCTCCGATACCGGTGGGCAGTGTTAATGGCCTCCCATTTAGCGAGCTGGTTCATCTTAAAATAGTTAGAAGTATATATGTAGGTACTTTGTTTTTGGGTTTAATGCATTTTTGGTATGCTAATTTTTAGGTTCAACACACACCTATGTGCTTCGACGTGGGGTCGCGTGCGATTGCGTCAAACTCTTCGTTTTATTGTGTTAGTGCTGTCATCGTTTCATTTTGTGACTTAAATTATGGTGTTTTTTCTCATTGTGGAATTATTAAGATGATGTCACCATCGGATTCTGGACACGATAATCGTGATGGTTGCGCCCCGTTCGCTATTACCATGTTAAGTTATGAGCTCATTTATTTAGATGATTTCAATTTTTTGATTGTGTGGTTAGTCACATTTAAGTAGCGTTGACATTAAGAGCTCTGTGGGAAATTGATATACGATTATTAGGTCGGTAGATTAATTAATTTGAGGATTGCACGGCGGCGCCTGCTTATTGACGCGCCTGTACTTACAACCCAGAACATAAGATTCACTGCCTCTTACAACCTGGTGCTATGTGTAGTGGATTGTTGAGCATGCTTCCTTATAAACTTTTAATGATATTTTTATATACACCTAGTACTTGCTAACCTTAGTAAGTAGTAGCGCCAGAAGTGCCTAGGCGAATTCCAAAAATTAATGCATGGAATTTGTAACTGCATAAGTTACACTACTGTTGAAGTTATCGATAGATGGGTGTGGAGAATGCATATGCACTTGTAGGTAGGAAAGGATTGGCAAGGCGGCGGCGATCGGCAGTGTCCCCTGGACTTCACTAATCAACGCCGGTTGATTGCCAATTTGCACTGTGATATATCGCCGATTGCCGCATTTGATTGTCTGCTCAGGAAAGGTGCTGTCGTGCACACATATCGTGAATATGTACTTGCTGTTTTAATTCTTACTAAATGGCAGTCCGCACAACGCACTTTGTGTTATCAAAGATTTTTGCACATATGAAAATGAAATTCTTTTCAAGTAACGTGAAAATGGTCACAAATTTAAGTATACGGATCAGCGTTCATGATACACACACATTCACAAATAGTGTGTCTGTTCTTCTGCCAATTAGAGTCAATAGGGATTTATTGTATGCTACAATTGAATTACGAATTAACTATGCACATTCTCCATTACGATTACGCGTGACACAGTTTTCTTCATTGATTTATTTCGCTCTACAATGTCGACGTGTTCAGAATTTATTGCATCTAATTTGCTTTTGAGAGAAAGCCCGGGCTTTCGTCGTTTGTTGTGATTAAACCGTCCCTATTCTGGGAGTGTTCGAAATTGAAGGACCACCGAAATCGCAAAAGTTACGATCGAGCGGCTTGTAGTCCTTTTAATATGAACAACTTCGTACGGTGCAAATGACAGGCGGTGGGTGGCTCGGTTTATGCGCTCCTCAATCAGTGACGGGTGCTGGTCGCACGCGCCGGCCACGAATTACAACACGAATTATTATTGGCGCTATTTGTCGCAATACCATACTTCTCCGGTGGCGCGACACGCTATTGTCGCTAGTGAAGCTTATGGACCACCGTGCGGGAATCCATTCAGAAAATTCGCATCAAATAAGTTTCCAAAGATTTTATGTGTTTTCATGCTTAGTGTCATGAATAAGAAGTAGCTTTTGTGCTTTTTCTATTAGATTCTGTTCGGATTGTCTGTCTCTTTTTTGTTTCATCGGTATTGCTTTAACCTTCTACTTCTAAATATAGCTACTGTATTTTATTTGCTTTGCTTTAAATGTATTTTCCTTTGACATTTTTCAATAAGCGATTTAGCATGGGAAGATATCTGGATATAATTCAAGACGATTGAACAAGCGCCATCACGCTACCCACCATGATTTTACCCGTATCAATTACGCAGATCGTGAGATAAGCGTTCGATAAATTATCGGAGTGCTACGATAACATCTACCTACACGTATAGGCAACACTAGGGTAGGCCTCTGTTTTTTTTTGTGTATTGTCGATGATTATGGAATATGAATCGAGTATGATTGCAGTGGTTAGTTTCCTTAGACTTGGTTACGCAACTTGTGGTTTTAGGGTCAAAACCAACTCTTTTGTTTGTTTCAATATAACTCGATAACGTGGGGTGCCGAGCTAGAAATGCACATTACCATACCTTCCTGTAGAAGTCGTAAGAAGCGACGATGGGAATAATACCATAAGGTAGGTAGCGTTGTTCAATGGTGGACGTTAGGAGTTTGACTTTATATTTAGAGTACAAAACCGAGGTATTTCATAGTTGTTCATATAAAAAGCTATACATCCTGTAGATTTTGGTAGTTCAGATACATAATAATAATTAACGACTCTACGGCGCTCCATAAAATCATAACCATCCATATGGTCTAAAACCTGACATACCTGCTTCAAAGACAAACAAAGTAATGAGCCTTGATTCTCCAATGTTCCACCTGTTAGGAAACCAACAGACGTATTTAAGTCAATCCTCGGACACGTGGTTTCATCCAGTATTTGTAAAGGCGCTTCAGACCACACAGTGAGCCAATCATCGTCCATCGCATAGCTCACCTTGCTCGCTCATCCCGCTTGACTCGCTCATCTCGCTCCCACTATGTAATAACGCCATCATTACCTCTAATGACGTGTTAACCCTGCTTTATGGGAATGCCAAACATTACGTTCACATTTCGGTCATTTACATTTGTTTGTTCACTATCTTCGGTGTGTTTGTCTTCGTCTCTAGAACACAGGGCGGCGTCTCGGTCAGCCACCGGCGTGTTTAAGGTATTTTTTAAGTGCAACTCGGTTTCGGGTTGTGCATTTATGTTGGTGTTTTGTTTCCAGATGACATTTCTTTTGATCGTCATCTGTAGCGTAAACCGTGAAATGGACATGATTCTTCAATTGCCTTATCATTAGATATATTGGGGTCGATTACTGAAAATGTGTTTATTATATAAACACATAGTACACTGTATAAATCTAAATAGTGCAGATAAGATTTGTATGTCTATTTAATTTGTTATCATACATAACATAAACAGTGAGGTATAGAAAGAAACCTCAACCGAGTTGCCTGTAATCGAATCCACACTAAAGAAAATAATTTAAAATGAATAGTAACTAGTCTATCTGCCTCGTTAATGAAATGTATTAAATTAAAATGTCGATAGCCGTAAACATTTTATTCTAATTTCATTTCTGAATTGAGATACCTCCCCACGCACTCGTAATATTGACCTACTGATATGTAGTAGTTTTTATTAGAGCAATAAATTTTTATAAAACAAAAAGAAGACCGTGGAATACCGTTAGCTGAACCGATCAGGTGTACTGTTCCATTCAGAAAGATGCTTTTTGTTTAAAAATAGTAGTCTACATGATACGTGGTCCATGAGAACATTTTAGCGTTCCTTATTATTGCCTTAAAGAATTTTATAGCAATTGATTAAATAAAATTGATGCTTGATTATCTACGCTTCTAGTTTGAGATGCATTAGCGCGTGCTTGCACCTCATTCACGTCTATTACCAAATATTCTGGCGGTAGTTTGTATATACAAAAATGTTACTAGTAAAGAACACCCACGGTTTTCCACCATACGTATGGTGTTAATACGTCCCTGTTGATTTTGTATCCCGACAACTTTCGTATCATGGACTCCATTGGGGCAATTATGTTCTCTATCTCTGAACAAAAAGTGCCTCAGAAACTACCAGAGAACTTTGTGTATGGCTGTCGCAAGCCGAGCCTAATTTACACTATGTATTTAGCTGAACTTCGTGAAACACAACAAAGACGTAATGATGACTGTGGTAATGCATGTTTTCGTGTACTCTAAGACTGCCGCACTGTACGCAGATGCTAATCAAAATATCAATATACATTTCCGTGTCATTATTTAAAACGCGTTCGTCTACTCCCTTCCTAACGTCGACATTAACTCGTGCCCCAATATTAGTTATATTAAAATGAATGCGAAGATTTAATAGTAAGAAAAGCGGTGTCGAATAACGTCTGGCGCCAATGCAATGGCTTTAATTATAAGAAGTTTTTTTTTATAAATCGATTACATATTCACGAGTATTAAGCTGTCGGTGGTTTCGTTAAACAGTACAGTCACGTTCCTTATAAAGAGCTGTGAGTAAAAAATCTACAAAAGGTTGATAATAGTCAGTGATCACGAAGGTGCTCAGTATTGAACCAGGCGCCAGCAGTTGATGCGACCCGCTGAGATGTGATACGCTCTCCACTGAAACAAGACACACAGTTTTCTATACACCCTTCGTAGTGTACAAGAGTGAGTTTTAATTTGGGGGATCTGTAAGGTTGGTCTTGTTTGCCCCAGGATGCGGAGTTCGCCGATTGAATTCACACCCGTGGCTCCCCTGTCCCCGCTCGTTATAAATCAAACGCAGGTATGATTCCGTCTGGGGCACTCGCGCGGAATGCTGCAAGCCCTAGCGGGGGCGGATTGTGCACAACCACCGCTTGCTCGCCTTCTGTTACTGGCGAATTATAATTAACGAGTACGGCTATAAAATACGAAGCTGCTGTGTATTTTGGCATGCGATTCATAATAACTAATAAGATTTATTACTTATTTATATCCAAGTTTCTAACCCCATTGACTTGCAACAAAACTTTTGACAATAATTATGAAAAATGACTTTTATAATACTATTTAATCAATAAATAAAAGATTATACTAATAAAGATTTCATTTTCTTCGTTTTTGTGTGCGTTGATTTTCTATAGTTTGTTTTCATAAACACGTCTGATGGCAATAAATATATGGGTCATATTTAAAGTCTTACAAACTAACCTTCACATAAATTATGGGATTAAAGAATTCTATAAAGTAGGTAAATTAACGCAGATGTTTGGATTTCTACAATGAGTGCGATTCAAAGTATTGAAAGCGGAAACCCTTTAGTTTGATATTTATGCCTTTGTTTCTTTTCTCTAGTAAATGTTGGTAACATATCGTAGAATTGTCGACAATAGACTTGCCAGTCAGGCCAAGACTGAGTTCGTGTGTCATGTAGAGTTACTCTTTAAGAGAATCATCCTCACGAGTGACGGGCCCATGCATTTGTTTGTCTGCAGCTGCGGTGCCGACAACATATTTATTGTGCTCATTAACCTTCAAGAACGCTATTTAATTGTCGGTCGTTTTTTATTCACTTCACCTTTGACCCGACGGCGACTTATTGCTCCCCGGGCCCGCTTTGAAAGCGAGAACTGGATGTTATTTATTATCCTCAGACGGGGATGCGTGTCGCTTCTAGCATTGTGGCGCTTGTGAACTGCTCTTTATGATTTATGCTGTTATAAGTACGTGATTACTGTCACACGAAGCGACTCACGCCTTTTCTAATTTAATTCTAACTCCATTCATGATATTTTGAATAATATTTTAAGAAATCAGGAAATTGAGCTGGGTTTTAAACTATCATGGGAAAAATCTTCATTTGAAACTTTAGAAGTTTTAATTTTGTAATGAGGAGAGAACAGGATTTGTTCATTCATAAGATGGTTGTAGTAAGATGTGCCGCTAGGAGATAACGATATTCCCGGTAACTTAATGTGGTGGGATATACAAATATGAATGTATATTGGCCAGGTGAGGTGGACTAAGGCAAACGATATTGTCAAATGACCGACTATTTCTCACGCAGTGTGAGCCGGTACTCGCGGGGGTCTAATATCTAAAGCTAATGATCAAAACACACGGCTCACAGGAATTCGTGTATACAAATGTGTTTATTGAATAATAAACCTGTTGCACAATTTAAAATGTTACTAGTTGAGGATTATGACGACTCTCATGTGTATTTTATCGCTTAAGATGTCGGATTCTGCTTTTGCCGCATGCTTATTGTGGGATGTTTTATTCATACTATTGGACGGGTGGTTTTGTAAAATAACTCAAAGTCGTTGATGAATCTTGTTGCGGCGCTTTGGCCGGATATAAAATCTATTTTTTATCGTCGCGATAAATTGAGCATTGAATAAAATAAGTTTTGTTACGACAGCCTAATGTGCAAATGCATCGATAGATCAGGCTGCATCATTACAATGTATTATACGGGACTCAACATCACAATGGGAGCGAAGCTACCATTGTTCCGGGACTTTATATCTGAGCTTGTTATTCACTCTAGCTCTGACGTCTTCATACGTACTATCAGCAACAGTAAATTGTGGTATCATGTCGGTACCGTCGTCGGTATGGAACCGTTTATTGATTGGTATCGTAGTTTGTCCGCTGTTCACTTTGAATAAAATTCGAATTATAATTAATCACGGTCGCGTCGCGTGGGAGAGCGTCGTCGCACGACCAACGATCTATCATATTTTGTGATAACGCCACTAGGACGCATCTCGTAAACGTATTGAGACGATCGAGTTAGGGGTTCAGCTATGCGACAATGCACGCGTGCAACGGTATAAAGCTATTTCAAACGTGTATCACAATTGTAGTTTAAACGACTGTGGCCCTCGCATCAGTCGACGTTTACTATTCGATTGAATCGTCGTGAATCAGTGTGCAATTTTCCACTCCGTCTGAAAGGCTCTACCGCGAAGTCGCTGCGTTTATGGAGACGACAGTGTCGATGACAACAATAAAATTAGATCATAAACCGCGCCCTTTGACAGATACCTGTGCAATCTCGCCGCTCAATTTTATTTCCAATACTGGCGTTATATACATCGGTAGGCGGTGGATGTAAACGAGGGACTCCCCGGGGCTTCGGTGGAGGCTTCTGTCAATTGAATTTGTCTGCGAGCGCGCCGTGCATTAATAGCGCACTAAACTACTATCCATATACTATTATTGATATTTTCCTTAAAGCGCGTATCCATTGTGCAGCATCGACTCTCTCCTCTAGTTTTAGTGTCTCTTCGTTATGGATTTTGATATTTTATACTCGTGGCATTCGTTATGACCGCTCCGTGGTTTTATAGCTGTTCGATTTGATCATTTAATTTCACGCTTCCGGTGGTTCTGTCTGTTTGCTATTCCAATACGGACCTGTATATACTGTTTACTTCCCACCAGTATTTCCTTAAGCTGACAGACGCTCGTTATCTCGGCAGATTCATAAGTCGAGACTGGTGCCACATTGCTCGACGCGTATTTGTTTGTAACGATCACTATCCCCTTTCATCGCAGTCTTTCTCTGTCTGTTCCCACGTTCCTGACACTTAATCACGCCGTCGTCTCTGCGCTTGCGCCTAATATCGCACTCTCATGTGTTTATTAAGCGTCGTTCCCTTTAATGGGGCACCATTTACCATACAATGTGCAGTGGTCCGTTTTGCGTGTAAGCCAATCGTGGATGAGACATCTCGTACCAATAATGATCTCTACGCACGACATTACCGATCACTGCCTCTATGAAACGGTCTAGTATAAGCTTTTATTGCTCCTGTTCAGACGACATTTACAAGCTGGATAACGATAATTAAGTTTGCACCTAATGATCTGTAGTAGTTATTAATGAGATCTGACGGACCGTTTGCTTCACGAGTTTGTTGCTAATGAAATTGCTTTTGCTTAATGCACTTTGTGTATCTACATGTGGGTAGTTCCATAAGTTTATGTCGCTGTGTGAACAGCGATTTGCAGCTCGCTTTCTTTGCGTTTCGTCACCATCCGCTACCTCGTTATGAATAATACTGTATTAATTATTGCTACGTTTATTTGATGACTGACTTTATTCATGAGTTTGGTATTCATTCTCATGCATGTCAACGGAGTTTTTTACACGTGTAAAATGAGTACATGTTATCGTAGTTGCTCCGACAAGCACAGTTATGAGAAAAAGACATTATTTATACACAGTCTGCCGTATTCAAATTAAAAATAACTAAAAGCGCATTTTCTACCAAGCGGTCAATGAAAAATGGTAACGTTTGACTCTATTTGGCCGTCCATTATGTCAACACGAATACCTTAATCACCGAGCATAAGTTGTGGATCGAAAGTGTTTGATAAATCTCCGCGTGTCATCATTACCGAATGTGATCTACGCCTCTCATTAGCTCCCTCCCAAATAAGATATCAAAACAGTGATTAAGTGCTTGTGCCGGTGATTATTTTATTGCATTCCTGCGTTAATAAACATGCTATCGATTAATGTTTCCATTCTAAACGGTATTGTTCGGTGAGCGGCAACACTCTGTAAACTACTACTAAACATTTAACGGTTAGAGCATTTGAAACTTTGTCAGACTATCGCGAAACGGCTTGGGGAAAGTTTAGTTTATTATGTTGGCGACGCCGCCATTGCAATTGAGATACGTAAAAGCTTGTTATTTGATTGAATTTTAATGAGTTCTTCTCTATATTTTCATAGGAGACACCGGAACAGTTTTCTTGGACGGGCGTTAGTTTCACCGGTTCGAAGCGACGCAAATTAAGATGTTCGTTCAGATCGGAACCCACGTTTGATATACGATGTTGCTAAGCAGCATTATGAATGGCATTTCCTCCAGGTACATAATTCATGTAAGGTGCATTATTGTGAGTAAGGTGGTTCGACTGCCGTGCCATTTCTTTGAATCATATATATGATAGTCTTTTCTTTTGGATATTCAATTATGTTTCCCGTTTAAAACACCTAACCGCAATGCGTATTCAGGATTTCTCATATTTTATTGTGCTAATATTATAGTGTGCCTATTTTAGGCCATGGCAAATTACTATATGAAGCGCTTGTAGCGAAATTTGCTTAGCCGTTCTTAACCCATGAGCTAAGTTAAGCAACCGGTCATGACTTGGATGGGTGACCGGTAGTGACATTACTATGGAGCTCTTCCGTGCTTCGAAGGGCACGGAGATCCGGTTGTTGTCTCAGGGTGGCAGTCCTTATAGAACGGTGGTAGAGCATTTAGCTACCACCCTCAAGTAGAAAATCTGCCGCCAAGCACCTAACGGTGTGTTCCGGAAGCTATCCTTGAAGAAAAACTGGGTTATCTTAGTTGTGTTTTTAACAACCCGTTTCTTCTTTTAAATTTGGATCATAGCAAACAAATACTTTTTACACTGTTACAGTTAAGTGGTTGTTATATAGTAAATAATCAACAATTTTATTATATAGTTAATAGTAAAAGTAAGCAAGTACTTAGGTAATCTATTAGTAAAACGTCTGCAAATTTTAATATCTAATAACTCCTTATAATATTTTATCGTCTTTGTATTTTATTAACAGTACCCACAGTCTTTATTGATCGTTAAATCGTAAAAATATAGTTGCACGTTCCCATTTAACACATTTAATGGAAACTCGAAACTTTTAAACATATTCATTTATTAGTTTGTCAGCTAATTTTTAAAACTTCGTGTTGATTGAACACCGTCGTCACATAATTAATTAATTAACGAATACATAATGCTAGTATTAATTTATTGTTAATGTGATTTTATTTTATTATTCAAGTTTATACGTGAATATTCAACATGTTAGAAAATGTATATATAAATCATAGTTATACAAGTGTAAGTTATTTGGCGAGCGACTTGTTATTGCTTAATAATTTAAATGAAGCTAATGACATAGTATTTTTTTTCCAAGCCATAGAGATATTCATGTTAATTATATGTGTTTTAATAGAATATTTATTTAATGGGTCCATCTTCGTTCTTAATCATATACGTCTGTGTGATTATAATTATGTATGTATTTCGGCAATGTGTGTGTTAGTGAAGATGTTTCTGCGGTTTGGTTTATGAGTGTTTTTGTAAATATGAATTTTAAATTAATTATTTATTTGGATACATTCTGTTGGTTGCACAGAATAATGTTGTAACGTAAGTTATAGGCTTTATAGTATATCGAACCCACTCCGTAGATTACGGTCGTATTCGGAGAAAACTATGGCAGATAGCAGATATATACTATTACGGTATGATTTCTTAAAAGGGTGCCTTTACCAAAACTAAGAATTAGTCGTTGAAGTTGACTTTTAAATCTGTTGCTTATGGTTTACGATGTTTGGTTAAGACACATAAGCATGTTCATATCGCCCCGTATTAGTACAATGAAATATTAAAACACCAAATACCTATTAAAACAGTATAAATCTAATAACTCATCGAATATACGTAAAAATCACAACTACAGTAGATTTTCCATCGTATCATATGGAGTGCGGTGAACTACGGTTAGAATCATTGTCAATGCATCAATACAGTGCTATGAAATTAAGTTTGGGCCTTGGCATTTTTTTAGCAATACGTGACAAATAATATGTAGTGTATTACGATAAAGTTTCTATTCAAATAACAAACAAATCAAAGCTGTAGACGACGCTTGCTTTGGGGTCCATACTGTTTTTTGTAGTAGGGTTAGGTGATAGCAAGTGCTGAGAAATTGCATCTTTTTTTTATAGTTTATCACATTCGGAAATGATGCGGCCGAAGATGTAGCATGCTTGCCTAGAAGATACCTATTCACTTTTCACTTGAAGACTCCCAAATTATACTGATCGGGAAACATAGACGCGGGTAACCTCAATGAGTTCCACTCTTTCGCTGTACGGATGATAAATGTGGAAGTAAACGCTTCGAGCGAAAGGAAGAAGGCCATCAGAGCGTCTAGTTGTCCGATGATAAAAGGGGCATGGAGGAATCAGCCTGTGTAATCTTGTAATTTTATTTCTCCGTACAAGCACAATCCCCTGCCGGACGGCAGCTTATCGATTATGTTATCTCTAGTATTGTCATGCTAGTGGAAGTGTGATTTTTATTTCTTAATAATTTGTGATATTGGTTAGTAAATCTAGGCCATACAGTTTGCGACTTAAGCATACATAAGGAATTTTTCAATTAATGTTTGTATGTTGTTAAAGGGACTCAAGAAAAAATGCGCCCAAAAAGCCACATGCCACTTCTCATGTGGATGTGAGATGTTGCTGCACATTGGCCGCACAAAAAGACCTCCATACCATCTTATCGCTCTGAATACCCGAAAGTAGCGAAACTTCCAATGAAATCCTTCCCAACGGCGTCAGGAAGGCTAACAAGAACATATTTTTTAATACATTCTTATGTTACCTATTGTCAATGTTTTTACCCCAAATTAGTGGGAAACTTCCTTCTCGACTTTCGAGTACCTACCTATATAATGTTATATGCTTAGTCACGTTTCATATATATATATGAAGGTTAGATTATCCAAAGTAATAAGTTCTGCCGAATGCAGAGAATTTGTAAATATAATTTGTTTCTAACATGAATAAAAACTATCATGACATGTTTTACTTCGCTTTTACACTATTTTTGGTATTAATCATTAAACTATATTACTTTAAACATTTAAGTTAAAGCATAATTCAGTGGATTTTACGAGAGTTCAATCAAAGTTTTGGGTTTCAGAGTTAGAGTCCCAAACGCTCCACTGATATGGAGAAAATTAACACACTATTTATTAGTAATACTTTTAAGTAGTTTCGGAGCCTATAGAATGTGTCCATCGTGAATCAAACCACCAATTAATTTACAGTTGAAATTACGATCTCACAGATTACACAGCTGTAATCAAATAAGCGCCAAAAAGTGTATTTTCCATCGTATTTCGATTCATTTAAGAGTTGCTAGTAAACCAACATCCTTGCAATCGTCGGCACGTCACACCTGAGGCGTGTCGCCACACCTCTCCCATTAAGTTCAGCCTCTCCGAGGTAACTCTGCCGGTGCACCTGAATCTAGGCACTTCATTAAAATTGTTTTAACAGCTTGTATGTTCTAGCAATTACTGTCCAGGATACATGAAAATGAATAAATAAGGACTAAACTTATTCAAAGAATATTTTTTACCCGAAGAAACCGATTATATGCAACATTCAAAGCTGGTGATATGCATTCAAATAAATAAGACAAGGTTCAATATAGATACGCAGCTGCACGTAAAGCTGGAAAATGTGCCAAAATATTCAACATAGAAAAGATTCAATTGATGAAAATATGTTTCTTCGTATAAACAACATCAAACTTTAAATCGATGTTCAACAAAAAAAACCTTTAAGAAATAAGCCCTAAATGATTTTTTTTTTATTTTATTTATTTATTATAATAAGAACGCTTACAATGCAATTACACTTATTATCAAAACAAAGCCAAAACTCATGATACATATAAATAATTCATAGATCATGATAATTAATAAAATAAATTTAAAATGTCAAGGGGGTACAATATAAATATTACATTAATAAATTATAATATCACAATTATACATAAATATATTAAATAGGTATATAATGTCAAAAAAGTCAAATTGGTACAATATAAATATTAGAATATTAAATTATCATATCACAATCACACATAATTATGTCAAATGGGTTCATATTGTATTAAGTTCACAAAATGTCAAGAGGAAATTGAAAATATCAGGCAACCTATCACAAAAAATGTCAATGTTAGGATATGCGTTAAGGAATGCGTTGAGACCACTCATGATACGGCATATAGGTGTCTTACTCCGGGATACTGTACGTTTTCGGCCAATGTGGAACAACTCGTGTCTGTAATCGGGTCTATGGCGGATATACATATCGGGTAAATATATAGAACACATACGATTGTGCAGTGTAGGCGAATCGATAGCACCTCTTAATATTTTGATTCCGGTCTTTAGCTGGTCAAGCGATCTTCTTGTTCTCAAGGAATTATACCCTAATTGGCCAAGTAAGAAGTTGGTTGGGTAAAGGTAAGGATAATAGCCGTAGGTCTTCTTATAAAGATTTCGCAAGAAGGCTTTCTGAACTTTCTCGAGACACAAGATATGGTTATCACAATGTGGGTTCCAGATACACGCACTCGACTCCAACTTGCTCCTGACCAAGGAAGTGAACAGAAGTTGGAGGATCTGGGGATCTCGGAAATCCCTTGCGTTGCGCAGGACGAAGCCAAGACGCCGGAAAGACTCTTTTGCAGTTATTGCAACGTGATCATTAAATGTGAGACCACGATCAAAGGTCACACCGAGATCCTTAATAGATGACACCCGCTTCATGGCATTATTATCTATAAAGTACGTTTTCTGAATAGGGTTACGCTTTCGGTCGTAAGACATGACGTAGCATTTGTCAGGATTGAAAAACATTTTATTTGTCACACTCCATCGATAAATAGAATCGATGTCACTTTGCAAATTATTACAGTCAGCTTGTGATTTGATTTCAAGCGCAAGTTTTAAGTCGTCGGCGTACAATAAACATTTGGCCGTTTTTATTTCTGTCACCATGTCGTTTATCATAATCAGAAATAGCAATGGTCCTAGTACCGATCCTTGGCTTACCCCTGAAGGGGTACGATAAGGTTCAGAGACGTAAATACCGTACTTCACAAATTGTTCGCGGTCACGCAAATAGTCTGCAAAGAAAGTGAGAAGGCGAGGGGTAAAACCAATATTGCTAAGCTTTTGAAGCAGAATATCACAGTCAATTTTATCAAAAGCTTTGCGAAAATCAAAGTATAACACATCAACTTGCACACCTCGGTCCATGCTACCAGAGACGTAGTCGACAAGGCTAAGAAGATTTGTATTAACAGATCTCCCGGGACGAAATCCATGTTGTACATCGCTTAAGTACTGACTGACTTGTCTGTAAATTTCGTTATGGAGGATGTATTCGAAGACCTTGGCTGGGGAGGATAAAATCGCAATGGGACGGTGTTCATCCACTGCAGTTTTATTACTGGATTTGGGTATCGGGGTAACCCTAGATAACTTCCATTGTCGCGGGTAAATGCCAGTTTCCAGTGACAAATTAAAAATATGACAAAGAGGGAAGGTTACATATTTATGACATGATTTTAGAATGAACCCCGGGAGATTGTCTGGACCTGGAGAGCTACTCACTTTCAGCTTATTCAATCCTCGTTTAACATCCTTAGGAGTAATGTAAGGGATACTAACAATGCCTCCTTGGATGGAGTTATCAGAACAATGATTCACATCTAGTAATGGAGTATCTTTAAGAAAGACAGTAGAAAAATAATCAGCAAAGGCCTCGGCTGCTGTAACTCCCTCTAGAGTAATTCCCTTGTATGTAACAGAGGGCTCAAATCCGCCCTTGGATCTTAAACTAGATACGTGACGCCAGAAATGTTGAGGACAGCTCTTCAGATTGTTTTCAATAGACACAGTATGACGCTCATAAGCTTCAGATATTCGATCCTTAAGACTAGACCGGAGGTCGGAAAACGATTTATAGTTTTCCGCACTCAATGTACGCTTCCACGACTTATGCAGAGATACTTTCTCACGAATGTCTTTTATGATGTCCGAGGTGAACCAAACAGGATATCTGGTAGAAGAATTTTTAGATCGCCTTTTTTTAGGCACGCATTGATCAAAAATAGCATACATTATACCATAGAACATATCGGCAGCCATCTGAGCATTATTACATTCATAAATGCGATCCCAGGAGGACTCACTAAGCAAACAATTCAAGTACGATATATCAACTTTTTTGAAATTCCAGTCACAAGATACGTCAATGTTGCTAGGTAGCAATCGCTTCATACGGTTATCACATGAAGCAAGGCTAAAAGTTATTTCAAGTGGCGGGTGGAAAATATCTATTTTATTCACCAGTCCTCCGGTAGTCACCACATTCACATGTGACTCATCGCATTCCCGCGTCAAAACAATGTCTAGCTTACTTCCGCGTATATTAAAGATATCATTACGTTCAATAAAATTACAATACTCTAAAAAATAACCATAATAATTATTTACACTGACAGAAGCACTGTTCATATTTAAATCACCAGCAATTAATAATTTGCCTTTTATAGAATTAAGAAAAGATTCAATTTTACCAAACCATTGCATATATTTTTCATCCGTTGCACTAGGATTAATGTATATAACGCATATATACATAGTTGTACCACGGTGTGTAAAGGAGGCCCATAAGTCTTCCCCACAGGCAGTCTCCATTTCACGATGACGTTTGACAACTAAGCCAGGCCTCGCAGCGAGCAGAACGCCTCCGCATGGCGTGTTCCGGTCGCGGCGTAACAGTGACCAGCCATCTGGGACTACCTCGGCATCCTCAATCGAGCTGTCAAGAAAGGTTTCCGATGCTGCGACAAACATGCTCTCTAACACAAGAAGACTCTGTTTAAGATAACGTAGTTTTGTCTTAAGTCCTCGTACATTTTGATACGTAATAGTGACTTCAATATTACTCTTCTGACACGGCACACTGTTTGCCGACTTAACGTTGAAATGAACCATTCTCAATGGGGCGCTTCCTGTAATTCACCCATTTCTTCACACGTGCATTCTCAGGCCAGACTTCAACAGAGAAACACGTATCAAAGCATTCCTGAGGGACGCCTATTTTGAAAGACTTATAGTTGTTTTTTGTTTTAAGCTCTTCAACTGTGCAGACTTTCTGAGGGAAAAGCTCACTTAAGTATTGCTTAATTTCATCTGCGTTTGAAAGCATATTCCACAAATGCATAAATTTGCGTGGTTCTGCTGCCTTGAGAGACGTCACGGCAGGCCCGGCGAGACAGCGCAGTGACAATGACTGCCGCATTGGTTTGCGTCGCACTTCTGTCCAATCTTCATTGGGGGGCTGAATTGGTAGATCAGGTGATTTAATTGAAGCAGTAGGGTTTGCAGGAGGTTGATTTGAGGCATGTCCCATGACATGGTGATGCTAGGATGCCAAAAAAATATCTTATTCCTATTTAAGAGGATTACATAGCGTGTACTTCTCCATACAAAAAGAAAAAGCTCTCTTCTAACTCTTAATATTGCCCGATTTCGGTGATTTTAGTGTTCATGTATTGAACATATCATTGACTAGGCTTGTTTTGTTGTTTTATACTTATTTATTCCAGTTTTCTAAATAACTTTAAAGTAAGAAGTATATTCTGATTTCTTTAATAATTTAAAGTTTCTTCTTTTTCTTTTTGTATGGAGAAGTATGCGCTATGTAATCCTCTTAATCTTCTGATTTATTGCACCACCCCTGAGAAATAATATAACTGAATTTTCACATTCTACACAAAACATCGAAATTCAATTTCGCAACATATCATGTTTAGGAGCTAGGGACCCTTCTCATACGAATGTACGGATAAACCAATTAGATTGCGAAGTTCATTAATAGGACTTCGTTATGCCTTTAGGCCCTAAAGTAGGCCTTTACGTAGTAGTTCTTAAACCCTATTGTAGGGTTTCATACCCTAAAGTTTACGGTTTTAAACCCTACTATACATAAGCAGAAGGTTACATACATACATGCATAAAATCACACCTTTTTCCGTAGGGGTAGGCAGAAACCACAGATTTCCAGCAGAAGGTTATTGGAAACAATGTTGATATTAACCACATTATTTCACACATGTGTTGTGCATAATTCCCACACAATCAGATACTGTCCCTATATTGTTTGGTACTACAATGGTATCTTATTTCATTCAACTCATTTTTATAGACAGAAAATAGCCGCGGTCCATGGAAGAAAATGGTCAGTATTTTAAAAACTACAAAAACCTATTTTGATTTTTGGTGTTTTGGCAGGGCGAGTTTTCAATGCTTTAATTTGTCCTTTATACCTTTATTCCTCTCCTGCCGAAACGGTTTCACAATTAAATTTTTCGCAGTCAATACTACTTAGCTCTGAATTATAATGTCTGGAAGAGATAGCTTTGAGCGATAAGGCCGCAAATTGTTCACTATTTTTATTTTAGTTTAGTTTAAGGTGTTCAATAAAGAGTTAATTTATCTATGATGACGTCAACAGATATAACGCCTCGCATTTACCTGCTGTGTAAAAATCTGACATAAACATATAATTATCAACTATACAAAACTATAATTACTAACTTATTTAGTATCAGCCAACTACATGCGTAATACTAGTAAAACAGTAAGCTTTTCCTGTTCATAAATTTTAAATGTTTGGATTGTGAAATCAGTTTACCAAGAAATCCTCTCTATGTATTGCGAACTCTCACTCTATGATTATATCTGTTTCCTAATGTATCCAAGTCACTTGAAACTACTAATTATCAGTACGGTTAATGTATACTTATATAATTTATTTTTATGTAACGGAACATATTCTATAAAAGTACTTTTCGAACGTCACATGCGTCGAACGTCTGTTGAAGTACCCTCAATTTAATTAGTCTATTGAAATATTTCACTATGTTGACATCTTCGCTTCGGGCGATTCACTCTGCCGTTTTTATGTGACGAATACTACAGTTGATCGAACCTCGTATTCGAGGTTTATTCGAGTTTCAAGTGCTTATACTGCGGTTGGGATTTTTATACATTTCTCTTTAAACTTTGTTCGTGCATTCACAGTTGTCAGAATCAATTTGCATAAAGAGACTGGATTACTGATTGGCAAACTTTTATGCTGCCACTTTATAAAGTGATATGAGTTGTGATTGTGTGTTCTTCGTATTCTACTCGGTCTTTCCAAATACTTTGGAACTCTAGCTCATTAACTGGTAAGAAAACATATTTTAAAGCAGTGGAGGAAGCCTCTGAACACATATTTTGACAAAGTAACAAAGCGCTGGTACAATTATGTAGATAGTTCGTATCCATGGTGAACGTACAAACGTGAATCAGGATGGCCCGCTTTTTGGAGAATTGTAAATTTCATTATTTCCGTGATGCAACGTATGATTCGGTGGCTTTAGTCATTCATCGTACGCAGTGGGACTTCAAATGGTTGATATTACGAGATTACGTATACTACACGGCCGCGGTCATTGAGACAAAATAAGATATTATTAATGTTGCAGTTAAGAAGAGGTATCAGGAGTCTTACGTTAAGAGTGGTGGATTATTTGTAAAATTAACTTAATTTTATTAATAAATAGGAATGACAAGCACTTTTTCCACGTGATGTAAGTTAATTTGTCTTAGGTTTTCGCGATTGTTACTGTTACACATTACTATTACATTTAAACCGTTTCAAGTTGTTTAATTGTAATTAAACAACTTGAAACGGTTTAAATCGCGTATATTGTCACCCCGTGACCACGATCATTGCAAATTGTTTAAAACATCGCGTTGGGACAAAAATAATGATATATACGCGATTTAAACCGTTTAAAGTTGTTTAATTACTGTGATGTAAGTTCCTGTCACTGCCCTTATAAAAAATGCACAGAATATGTAACTGGACTGCGCGGCACTACATTGCGTTTGCTAACCGAGACATTATATTTAAATATTTTGCATATTTTTCTTGCACCCTCGTACCTAAATGCTTGTTTACAGCGTTATATTATAATTTAAAAAGAAGCACGTCTCTTTGTCCTCTAGAAATAAAATAAATCTTTCTCCACCTCACGATTGCAGAACCAAATTGATTCTTCCATTTCAATTAATTTCTATCTTTGTGCACAAGCTAGGCATATATCACATGTCTACGTCTGCCATCAGATTACGTTAGAGCACCTTCGGCGCCAGAGCGAGTCATTCTCACGAATTTCGCGGCGCCTGCGCGTGGGCGGCCTATCGGTCCAGCCATCGCACGTACACTTGACCTCACTTGATTCCATAACACGACCATGGGTCACAAGAATAAAGCTCAATATCTGTTGGCTTACAAATCTGAATAGTAAAATTCATATAAAGTAAGACAGCACTGAGTAAAACAGTACGTAAGCTACGTTTAAATTGTTAGAATGGGCGATGGTAGTTCAGACAATGCAAAAAAACAGGTGGTATCTGTTCAGGTCGTCTTATAGACGGGTCTTATTACTTATCAGTTTTTTAGATTGTGATTTAAAGAATTATAGTTTTTATCTGTTTTCTATTACGAAGGTTTTTAAGCAACTGGTCAAATAGAATTAACTTCTTAAATATAATTATTTACATTATTGCTTGTTTAGTATACCACACACAAGAATTTAGTGTCGTGGAAGTCATGGGTGCGGGGATTCAGGAAAAAAGGGCTTAGATCTTTCACAAGTGTATATCTAGTTTACGTATTTTTCTTAATAAAATAAATAAACAGGTATTTAAGCTGGTGACATAAATATTGCCCGGCCATGCAGGATATGAATATGTGCTCGCAAACTTTGCCGGCAGGGTGACCATCAACTAACCTACGTTACCGTTAAATATAGGTAAATATATTTCTTCCCTCTTCCGCTCTTAACCTTATAGGTGTAGTCGAATCTTGATTCGATATGAACAATATTATTTATGTTGAGTGGTGGCGCACAAATCCCTTTAGAGACCAAGCAAAAATTACTGAGACATCATACACTCCATTCTCAAGACTTTCACTATAATGTGCCTTTTCACTATAAATTTCCTCGAAAGTTGATTAAAATATAGTTTTTTATTTGGTAGCATTTTAATGTCCACTGCTATCACTACAAAAAAGGCCTGAGTTTCTTGCCTGTGGTTCTCGCAGTGCGATGCGAAGTGGCAATGCGATGAAGAATATTTCAATATAATAATTTGTAATAAACCTTCATTGCTCATGTTTTTTTCAATATATTTAATAATAATGTCCATTATTATTATACATTATTATGCAAGAAGATATTGGCTTATTTAATTAATCAATCATAGTACTTGGAGAGGAGGTGTACACAGTACACGCAAAAGCTTAAGGCATTTTATCCTCATACATCACATCCTCATCATCAGCAAAAATGCTTGTGATGATTTTTTAGAAGATAATGAGGTGTCTGCCATAGACCAGACTTATTGGCATATAACTGGTCTGTTATGTGAATCTCAAAAAACTTTGATACTGATGATTAATGTACAGCGGCAAAGGCTCTTTGTTGCCTAGTGCGTCTAATTAGTCAGACTGTTTAGTGCCCCAGTCGCCGTGGGCTAGCACAATATGCACTGTGAAATTATAAGATTTATTGATATTTAATGCGTGCCGTTAATATAGGGAGAAATATGCCATAAAAGATCAGTATTAAAATCGACGTACGAAATACATTTTGGAGCTTTCTGTAATAATTTGCATCTTATTCATTTAGAATGCCGCCGACAAATGAAACTAGGGACGTGTGATAATAATAATTTGTTTAATCGACATATTTAATTTATAATTAATTAAAATATGTCTACTAAATAGTAGGTATGTCATAGTCACATTTTTTTCCTTAGCAAAAATAAGTACTTTTTTTTGTTTTGATATCGCGTACGAATTTATTGTTGGAAGCAAAGGCGCCGTCAATACGCCTACAACAAAGCAACAACAAGCTTGCTCACCATTATATGTCTGGACAGAGGAGACATCGTATTTCATCAGTCGTGTACAGATTCATCTGGCCCGCTTATTCATAAGAATATTCGCAAGTGACATTAAAACTCCTCATATGACGTTTTTGTCCATTATCATTGTCAACAGATATCAAAGAGTATATTTCGGATTTATTACACCCGCCTTGCGGTATCGTCTCGACTTGAATAGCTTGTGTGATATATTTTCTTCGAGAATTTTTATACGTCGAAATCTTGCTCTTGTGTAAAGAGCGAGCGCGTCTCGTATTTGCTATGACTTATTGTGTTTATATTGGCTCGATACGTCGTGAGTTCTTTTGCTACTTATTGTATCGATTTCATCTTTTAACCCTTAAAAGCTTCGATCATTAATTCGAGAAATATTTGAAATCGAACATATACCTCGAAATACGGCGACACGTTGGCGCTGGCGCCGACAGAGAAATTCATCTGATTCGTGTTTCTGTTTAAACTTTTCAAGTGCACAAACGTAAAGTAAATTAACTTTCTTAGTTCGTATGTTTAATTCGCTTGTATAACACAATAATCCGTGGAGGATTAGAGATTTTATCGCTAAGATTATTGCCGGCGTATCTGCAAGTAGCTACGAGCTAGGTAGTGCTTGTGCAACGTGCATTAAGGTTTATTGTTATGTTATGACAACTATTATCTTACAGAAGCGAGCACTATAAAGATGTAAGCAATATCTAATATCGCCGACAACGCTCGCAAATAATAATGCATGTAAAGTTTTGTAAACAAGGATTGCGCTAAAGCGTTGAGTTTATCTTGGTTTATCGGGAAATAGAAGTCATTGTGATGCTACACACCATCATATTATAGTTATGTAAACTGTAATTTATTGAATAAAAGGGTACAAAAAAGTGATACTTCATTTCTTGTTTGCTTAAGCGTTTTGCGATCTGCATTATCATGAGGGAGTTTGCAAATTAATATAGAACGGTATTGTTTTGTAGGCTTTCTTTAATAACGGGCTACATCAATTCAGGCTTACGAAATCGCTCTGCCTATCAAGAAAATTGCCGCCCATAAAAACAACCTTGTTAGAATCGATACATTTTTTATGGTAATTACCTACGTCATTGTGGTCAAAATGACCGACCAAAATTAAGCGGCGCGGCGTCTTGCTACCGAATTGTCGCGCTAGGGTGATTTATCTTCAATAAATTTATCGCTCAATCAACGTCGTCGCATGCGCAGGCCGGCGCAAGCGCAGCCGCTGATTGGATTTCTTCATAATTACATCTTTTGACACGTACGCGCCAAGTTTCGAGCTTCGCAAGCCGCTAGGGCATGAGATCGTGGGAGCACCGTGTAATCAGCTTTCTTGACCGTCTTGTTTTGATATGCTAACATGGAGGTTGGCACTACATTGGGATGGATAAAACCTTTGTTTTGTAAATTAGTCAAGATATTTTATATATTTATCATCCTTTATCCTTAGGAGCTGAACTATGAGGGCTATTGCATTATGTGATTATGACGAGTATGTGATAAGAGTATCTATTATGGCGCACATTATTTAAAATCTACTATTGAAAATTGATTCTTCTAAAACATTTACATTCTACAATGTATGTTCTATTTCATACCTTCGTATTCTATAATAACTTTTTTTTTCTTATTTTAACATGCAGACATTTTCTTATTTTAACATGGCTTTGAATCCATATTATTATAAAATAAAAAAGTTTTTTCCACGATCAAATTCGGTTCCACCTTCAGTCTACCATTCCAAATAAAGGCACCGAAGGGCGGGCAATTTTCGTATGGTTTCGTTTACACGTCGTCCGGTTGTCATGAAGAAAAAGTTAATATTTTAGCCGTTAATAACCGTGATCGTTGTTACTGATTATATATAATTTATATCCATATTTATGTAATACATTCTTAATCGGTTATTTTGTATGGAAGTGTGAAGTATTTCGTTTTATGTGAATGCCGCGATTACTTTTATTTACCGCTGATAGTCCTAGTTCTTGACCACAATATCACCTGATGTATGTGATTAAGTGATCGAAGGTGGTAAACGGCATAATCTATAACGTAACTGCCTCTCAAGGACAGTCCTACCGTTAAGTTACATTTTAGAAACAAACGTGACATAGATCAACGAAATTTTTTGCGTTCATAATTCGTTTCCCTTTATTTCATATTTTTTTATGCTTGATAGGATAGCCTTTGACAACTATCTCACCTGATGTTAAGTGATGATGTGGTCATTGATTTTGTTCTGGCTAACCTAGAATTACTGGCTCTCAAGGGCAGCTGCCGGAACGCACAGGTGCTCGGCGACAGATTTTCTACTTGAGCATAGAGCGATCGTTAACGAGGCTTTGTGGCATCGTTAACGATCGCTCTATGTGAATTAAAACTATTTCTCGAAATCCAATAACAAATTTATTGGATTTCAAGCAATAGTTTTAATTCACTGTGGTGTTTAATTCAATGGTGGCAGGGAAATTTTTGCAATTGCTCGCCGGCTAGCTACAAGCCTAGCCTTCAAGTAGAAAGTCTGTCGCCAAACACCTAACAGTCTGTTCCAGCAGCAGTCCTTGAGAGCCAGGAAAATTCCAGGCTTAAAAACTATGTCTCATGATGGCGGGCGCAGTGTAATTCGTTACCTATAACGAAATGCATCTGTTATTGGCAGAGGTTAGTCCGCTTAACATCAGGTGGGTCTCATGTATGTTCCTTCACTATAACATTTACAGAAAACATTTTGGTTTGTATGTGTATAACAATTTATGCAAGTTTGAGTTCAGTTTGGATTTTCGCCACCCATCTTGTGTCCATGCCAAAACCCGTCGGTGGTCGCAATTAGGCCGATAAATGCCCCCGACACCAGACACTCCTCATCCGATTAATCGGTCGGATCAACACGGAATCCGATTTTAGCAGGTCGTAAGTTCTGATTCTTTATGGAACGAAATACCTTGCGCTCTGAAATATATTCGCTCTTATCTGTGTAAAGTCCTCTTACCGACTTATGGCATTGAATTTTAAGGAATCATTATTTTCTTTACGCGGATGCTGTTAGATTTTGGAGATAGTTACGCGGATATAACTTTAATTGCTGTTAAAATTGAGTATAATACGAGTATCTTTTTCAAAACTTTTTTTTTTGGTGACCTTTGTCTACAATCTTATCTGATAGTAAGTCGGTGTTAACAGGCTTTACCTAGAAGTACTGGCTGAAAATGACAGCTGCCGGAACATACCGCTAGATGCTTGGCGTCAAAGTTTCTACTTGAGCTTGAGCCATTAATTCAAAGTTAGCGTGAAGTACATCTTCGACCACATCACCACTTACCATCTGGTGAGATAATGGTCAAAGGCTATCAACTATAAATAAGTACATTAGATATTCATATTTTTACAAATTATTGGTGTACAAAATTTTTAGTCCACGTGGCCGAGTGGTATAGGCATCCGGCGCGAAATCAGAGGACGCGGGTTCGATTCCCGCCTTGGGCATACAATTTTGTACTCCAATAATTTGTAAAAATATGATTTTCGCTTAGCACGCATAGTGCTTGTAATCATAACATTTAGGACATTTCCCTGTAAGGAGACTAGATATTATTTTAACGAGTAAAATTAAAAAAAATGCGATTTCAAACATAAAAAACGCATTATTAGGGATAACTCAAATGCTACTCGTCAGATCTCACTCAAAATTTAAATGGGACCACATGATAGAACCCACACCAACTTTCGAATACAAAAATAATCATCAGTATCGGTACACCCTATAAATAGTTTTGGGTAACACAAAACACAAAAAAAACAGTTGAATTGAGAATCTTTTTATGATGTCGGTAAAAACAAGGAAAACTGCATTCATAGCTTTTTAAAAAATCGCGTGCCTCATGTGGGAATTAAACCAGTTCGAAATATGAACAAAACGGATTTTATGATGACGGTCGAAAGGGTTAATCATACCGAATATATTTTTTCGAAATAACATAACATCTTACATAAAAGGGAGACCGTGAAATTAAATATTCATTTTATATGTTATTTTATATGCATTGAATTAAAACTTACAATTTAATTTATCAAATCTCTCTCAAAATGTGATCCATTCTGTAGTACATACAGTCTCACTCTTCGCTCCCTTTTGGTTTACATTCTACAGGAATTATTATTTTAATAAAATAAAGCATTGCATTTCTTAAGTAGATACACGTTAGTTAATACCTTGAAATAATAATAATATTAGTTGTTGGATCCACGTCAAGTCAGAAAACATTCCAATAAATACACTATACCTACTGCACAAAATTTTGAATAAAATTTTCCTTATATTTAGATGCTCTGTAATTTAAAACGAAATAATCCTTATAATTAACCTTTTCGACTGTTATTATAAAATGCATGTTTATTTTTTTTTCATACTTCGAGTTGGTTCAATTCCCGTTTTAGCCAGATGATATTAAAAAATCTGTGAATACTGTCCTACATATTAAAAAAATGAAATGATATGGGGATTATCTTATCTTCAATATTTTAAGTACTTCCCGTCTAAAATCCGTGTAGCATAGCCTTGGGACGCGCTGTATAGATACATTTTCAATTATTTTCATGATCATAATTTGAAATCAATAACATAGCATGTGATGCGAGTAACAACATGCGTGCTGTTTACTCCTTCCAGTTCTTATATCATATAAAAATATTACAGAAAAGGGAACGAATATCATAACCCGTATGCTTGTTTAAGTTATTGATCTCTGAATTAGTAAAACACGAGACCGTGGTTAGTGACATTGACAAGGCCCGCATTCGTAAGAAACTGGCCACATATCATTTATTTTGACACCAATTGTAATTTTAGTGTCGTTAATCAATTACGATGTGTTAAGTTTTATGTCTCAATTTCTTATGTCAATCGGTTAACCAATGGTTTTAATTTATTTTAAAATGTTGTATAGTATGTGAACGTACTTATCGAAAATGTATTATGAATGGAAGTTTAACAAACTACGTAGGTACATAGAATGCGGACGAATTAGAATTTGATTATGAAGGGGAAATAACAAGACCAAAATTAGTCAATGACAATCTCAATACACATGTCGTTCCAACAACACCCGTATGACACAAATATTTGTAAATCTTTGAGGTCATAGATTTCAATGACACAACTCCGCCCTTTTTAAATTTACCGCTTCACCGCTTCCGCGTCGTCGATGTCAAGAGTGAACAGCCAATGAAACTAAACAAGCCAGTAATGATCCACCAGACAACAAGAAAAGCACGACCATTACAAGGCGACAAAACTCTAATATCAATAGAACACAATGGGAACAATAGTACCCTCTGTCAATTATGCCATCATTACCATTGGAATAAACGACGTAACGGATCAGATGCTTGTCAAAAAACAACACGATGACAAACTTAACGCGGTCGCAACTAACTCATTGCTTGACAATGAAAATTAAATCTTAGCACCTAATAAATATAATCTTAATAACGTTGCGACGGGAAAGATGAAACTGCATATTTTATATGTCGAAACAGTTACCCTATAAATGATTTATGATCTGCGGCGCCGTCTTTAATTCTGTCACTTGCATTAACAATGTATTATGAATTGATTAATTAAAATAATTCATACTAATAGTATCAGTTTGATATGACATTTTGCGTAATATCGATTCTTTCGTGAACTCGTGTCAATAGTGTAATTCAGCTAAGCTTTCTAATTATTGAGGTAGATTATTTATATTAATTAGTTTAAAATTTTTCTCCAGTCTTATGTGTAACGTAGTTTTTAACGTCCAAGAAGTGTTGTAAATAATTCAGGGAAAGTGACCGCAGGCATTCGAGTTTATAGATCACGCTTAGAACAAGCCCTTTCGTGTTACCCCATAAATACAGCTCGATATCGCCTAGATTTGTTCCCTGGACAATTCAATTTGAAATCTAATACTTAACGAAACGCTGACTCACACCAAACATTTCATTTGCGTAATCTTTACATGATTCTGTGTTGTCTGTACTTCGCATTATTCAAATCGACAATATATTGATTTTATTCAAATTGTGGTACTTAACTTCCTTCCTTGACTTGATAAATTCCCTGGTACTATTTACTAGCGGCTCTACATCATTATTTATCATATTCGGACAGGTTATCTACGATTTACTGCGGTTTGTTCTAATTGAATCCTTACTGTATTTGTATTATAAGTTAAATGTTATTGAATGCGTCGCGGGAGGTGCATTTGCGATTATTTGATCCTTACATTTGTCAAATATGATCGAGGCATGCAAAGGTGTTATTCGTTTTGTCGACACGCGATCGTCCGATAACTCGGAATGCTTGCCACTTGTAATTTGATGGGAGGTCCTCGAGTTAAGCATTTCATTTTTTGTGCGGCTTTTATTTGTAAGCTACCTTGTAATTTGTTATACCAGAGCCTTATAAAGATAATATTTTTGTGCCAGTTTCTTATTGATATCAGGATCAATGTCATTACTTTAATCGAAAACCAAATAACATTTGCAATATTTTTAAATGGATATTGTATTATTTTACTCAATTAATATTTGCGCGTCTTTTTAAAAACAAGTTGAATGTTAACAAGACGCAATACCTCGCAGCTCCCATTTATCAATTATGCAAGTTAACGTGATAAGAATCTTTTAATTTTCACTTAAAGTATCTGATACATCTCAATACCGGCGTGTCGCTGCAGGTGGCGGCTCTTCCTCCATGTTTGCAAATGTTATATGGACGTATGTACACGCCGCGCATCGTAAAAATGACAGACTTACATTTATTGCTCTGTAAGACACGTAAGTAATGTCTCGTCCCGTATAGGTTTTGTCAGCGGGCAATCGGCGATTTATTAATGCACATTGTTGATTATTTTATTAATGCCAGTCAGCGATCCTTGAAGGTTTATCGTTGAAATTTAAACCCTTCTGTCACAACACCCTGTTCTGTTGAAACGCTTGACGAATCAATGTTTATAACAGGCTGTAAGTAATAAAATATATGCACGACGCTCGGGAAGCTTTCTCTTGGCATTTCAACAGACACTTCATCATTCCATGAATACAGATATTTACGATATATTTAGTTCAGTCTATGCAATATCAATAATGTCCAGTTACATTTAGTCACAGTTGTTAGAAGGAGTTAGAAGTGACGACACAATTTCCCTTTCGGTAGTAGTTTAGATGTTGGTACAGTTAGCACATTAAATGTAAAGCCTGAAATACACATGCTAAAGCGTGCTGCTATTGACCAAACGCTACTTAGGCTCGTCTTAATAAATACATCCCAAAGTTGAGATGAATCTTATGATGCAGTTTTGGCGTTTAATAAACTCAAAGTTGAGATCGATCTTCAGACGCATTTTTGACAGATGTTCCATACATCTAAAACGAGCCTTAGTAGCACACAATTAGAAGCGTGTATACAATAGTAGTGTGCTTATAATAATTGCTATATATGAGCATATTACCCACAAGCAAACAGGATTGAATTTTAGGAGCTAGAAACAAGTTATTTTATGATTTGAAAGATCACAATTTAGTGTATAACTATATTGATAAGCTATTTAAATACAAATGTAGCATGCTTACGGGACCGTATCGTTCTGTGCTGTGTTTTATCAACATCGCCCCCATAGTAGAACATCTCAGCAAGTGAAATTACTGGGCAAACGGGCCATTAGAACTAACGTCTCGGAGTGTTGAGCGCAGTGCAGTGTCAAGCAAAACGAGGATAGTAACTGTACAAGCACTGTAATTACCAGGAGTGCCCGCTTACCATGGTGGATGGCATATCCGTTTCATCACTTCATAAAGAAAAAATAAACTAAAAATAATTCATCAAATTTTGTTCGGAGCGACAAACTCACTTTGAATAATATGATAAAGTTAGAACAAAACCTCTAGAAATCTTGGATATCTCGTTCCAATATAAGACATAAGACCCCTATCGTTAGCAAAGTGGAAAAGAGTAACCGATAAGATATGAGCAATATTTTAACATCGGCCCTCAGGCTAAATGTTAAAAATAGCACGCGTAGTCTTTTAAAGCTTTTGTCGTGTTGATGTTATGCGAAAGCATACGAGCGCATTCTATAAAGTTGGTGCGTATCTCGACCCAACTTGTGATTGAGAGTTACGATTGTCATTAATATCGTAATGGACTCGATTTATGATCGAGGATCATCGCATCGATTTTACGAGTATGCCCCTCACGCGTTGTATTTAATTCTAGATTACATTACGAACGGTGTTTTATTGCGGGATGCCAATTTGTAATGTTTGTGGCGGGCAATGGATTGGTGTGATTTTTAATCGTTTTTCACGGATTGTTATTGATTACTCGGATGGTCTGTTTTAAGGTCTATTTATTTATAGTATTTACTTTAACATTCATCGTATTTTTGTAATGTGCATTCGTTATAATGTGGAATGCCACAAAATGGTTCATATAGGTACTTTTGCAGAATCATATTTTTTTTGAGATAAAATTGAATCGTTATTGAAATGGGTATTTTGAGTGCGCTTCAAGGTTTGTGTGGCCACCGCGTGTTTTTAACACTGATATTCGCGGTTCCGATAAGTTCCTTTGTCTTTCTTGGGTTTTATTTGTTCCGGTGCCTTAATGTTAATTGAAAATCGTGGTAAGTGCAACCGATGAGGTCGCGATTGTTTAAAGCATTCGTAGCCTTTTTTGGTGGTGTGGTATTCGGGACTTGAGTATGTTGAACGGTCTTTTTATTTCAATTCATTTTGTGAAGCTAACAGAATACATTCTTACAAATGTAATCGAATGAAATACCTACGTTTTATACTTATGATCAACAGTATTAATTATGAGCCGGTGCTCATAATTAATACTGTTGATTGTTTTTATAATCGGTTCTCAGTATGAAAAAAACGTCCGACAATTGGGCAACTCCGTAACATGTCGCCAATTAATATAACTGATCACACAAAATGTACAAGCATAAACAAGTAGCGATGTTCAATATTTATGCAAGTTTCCCAGTAAAATAACTGCTTGTTCTTAATTTATAAAGGCCACCGGCGACTTCAGATTGAAAATTAACCCCCTTTAGACACGCCTCCTGGCGCTCAAACGTTTTTTTTCACGGACATTCTTTTTCAATCATGTCAACACCCGCCGATGAATTACTACCACTCTAACAACCTATTATTATAGGACTTGACATGACGCATTATTTAAAAGTTTAAAGCAATTTTAGGCGAAATTGAAAATATTGTCTGAAAAAATTTTTGCCTGCGGTGCAATGGGATGAGTTTACATGATTTATGTTCGAATTTCGATACATTTAAAATTCTAATGCATTGTTGATACTGCTTTTATAAAGTGGTTTCGTGTTCTTGGAATGGGTCGTTCCGTAAATTTAATTTGAGCATTAACATACTAATTTTTGGATAGCAAGTGGATAGCGTTAAGATGAAGTAAGTGTGGTCATGCAGCATTGAGTTGAGGTCATTGGTCCCGATCAGGTAGGGCCAGTGGATGATTGATCTGTACTCTTATCACTGCACTGTGTCGCCTACGTTCGGCTTTGTCAAAGGCGCATTGTATAAAAACGAAGGAATCATGCTGTAATATATACCTTCTCAAAATCTTTGAGTCTCATATTTATTGTTTTAACTGTAAATCTAGCAGTTGTTTGGGAGGTCTTTCATTATATATCGAGCAACTTGATAAAAAATTGCCGCATGCTATATATTTTTTTTAATATCTATGTATTTATGTCTAAAACAAATTCGTTTATTTTGTTTCAGAGAGTTCAAGAAGCCGAACCTCAAATAACAGAAATGTAAGCAACTTATGTTTTTTATTGTTGAATAGCTTCCGAGTGCAGCTTTATCCGTATTAAATTAAGGCTATACAGAGATATAAAATATCCAAAGGGTTAGTCCTAGACTTAATCTGTATACCAAATTTCATCTAAATCCGTTTAGTTGTTGCGGCGCGCGGCGGCGTGAAGAGAAGGCGAAAGCACAAAAAAATGTATGCACGAAGTTTAGCATTCATAATGTTTATTTCCTGGTAGGTTTTTATTTGACCACCATCTCACGTGTTGGATAAGTTATGTTGCCGAAAGATGTTATGGCACGCTTAGCAGGTAATTTTTTAAATGATATTGTGACGGAACATGCTCGAGGCTAACCTGATTTAAGCGAACTAACCTCTCTCTGCCTATGACAGATGCATTTCGTCACAAGTCACTAATTGCACTGCGCCCGTCACCTTGAGACATAGTTGTTGAATCTCATGTGCCTGTTATTTCACTGGCTCGCAAGGACTGCTGCCGCAACACACCGTAAGGTGCTTGGCGACAGATTTTCTACTCTGGTCGTAGGCGGGCATTCGCGAAATGCCCTTCCACCATGCAAAAGTAGTGGGAACTAGCTTTTAAGGATATATACTGAATAGAACCGCTAATTTGAGACTTATGCTATTAGAGTTGATCAAGTAACCGTTAATTCACTATTGGGCAGGTTAGGGCAAAAATATTCCGCGTATCTTCCGTAAAAATATCCACCATAGTACCGCTTGGTAGTGTCTTGGGTAAGGACCGGTAATAAACTACGTTATTGATATTACATTTTAATACTCAATAAAAATACAGAAATCTGTGGTTATAATTTTAGTGTCGCAAACAACACGAACCTTAAAAGTGGTACTACTACTACAACAGTAAAACCAGAAGAGTACATTATTTGAGTATATCACATATGAGCTTCAATTGCTGACTAAAATCTGGATACGCAGGGTTGTCATATGTATATATCGAAGCAATGATGGCCGAGCGGTAATAGCTACGGACTGCCGTGCCGCAGGTCCCTGGTTCGAACCCCACCGCCGACTTGAGCTTCACCGCATGGGGGAAGGGCATTTTGCGATTGCCCGCCTGCCTGGTTACCACATAGTTTTTTATGTTAGAGAAAACATATTGTGCCGACCCCACTTGAGTAGGATGAATGGGAAGCATAATCTTCTTTATCCTACGATGTCGAAGATTATGATGTTTCACCATATTTACACCTTAGTATCCAGTGAGCAGTATAGCTTATATTGGGACGTTGCGCTGGTGCCGTATAACTTATTCAGTAATTTTGTTGTGTAGCGAATTGGTATTGAGGGTAATTATTTACTGCCATTGGTTACTGTGTTTTCTGTAATTGGACATACTTTGTACCTCCTACGTGTATCAATCAAATGGTTTTGATATAAAATTCTGCTACGGTACTCGAGAACCGAAATGCCGAGATGCAATCGATGTTTTTGGGACAAACAACTCGTAGCGATGTTTAATTTAGCAGTTACGAGTAAACGGTTTTTGTAACACACTCAAGATATACTTTTAACGGTAATCTTTAATAAATTCTATTATTAAGGTGACTTCGGCGGAAAATAGAACTTTTTTTATTTATTTTATATCAAGTTGAGGTAATTTTTGTACTTGAAAGGGTAGTCAGCATGCGAATATCTATTATATACTCTTTCTTAATGATTTTATGCCATAAAAAAATTGTATAGAGAGAGGCAAAGGTTTTGAAGGAGAATCAGCCAAATCGATCTCGTGGTTCTTCAAATTTCTTGCAGGCTTCTTTCCATCGTAATCGTGTGATTCTACTTCTCTATGCTTTTGAAGCGCTCGAAGCGTAGTTTGCTGACCCGTTCTTAGTAGATCAGCTAAGTTAAGCAACGTCCGCTGCGGTCAAGAGTTGGATGGGTGACCGCTAGTGTCATTACTACTGAGCGCTTCCGCCTGAACAATATCGTCGACCAGATCATCACTTACCATCAGGTGAGATGGTGGTCAAAGGGAAGCCTGATAAGCCATAAAAAAACGCGAGTTTCCGAGAGTACTTTGTACATTTTTGCAATCAAAATGTGTATTCATTTGTATAAATGATTAATTTCGTTACCAAGACTTTATTTTCTATACAACACTTGTAAGAGGTGACTTAATTAAGCGTGTTTAATGTTCATTATCTTTACAAGATTTTTTTGTATGTACAAGAACTGTATTTTTTTTGCAGATGGGACATTCCAACAGTCCTCGAAGAAATACCCAACTTAGGCGCAGTCATAGACCTGACGAACACGGCGCGGTATTACAACCCGAAGGTAAGTGTTCTTTCATTTTGTTCTAACAACTTTGTTCTTTATTCCACATTGTTGTGAAATTGTCTTTACAAAAAGTTGTACCCTAGGGCTGCGTTTTCGTAGCGTAGCAAAAATGTGAAGCGTATGAACTCATGGTTCAAGAGTTATCTTTAAATCCAAGAGGGAGTGTAATTATTGATAAGTATAATAATTATACTCTCACAATATATAATAGTTATACTTATAATTATTCCATAAGCGAATATTAAGTTTTTTTTATTTCCGGTAGGCTATCCTTTGACCACTCCTTCATCTGATGATGCGGTTGAGCAAGAAACATCAGTGGATGTTTCTTGCTCCGTCCGTGATGACCTATAATTGGTTATCTGTTGTTATTAGTTTTATGTAAGATATTTGTTATACTATCTTAAGAAGATAAATTTATACTTCCTAAGAAAAAAAAGATGTGATGAACAATTTTGTAATTGATTGTGGTGGGCATTTGCAAAATGCCCTAACAACTGAGACAATAACCAGGACCAAGTGGACGGCGACGGATTGACGTGCCCTCCAAAAGCAAAGGCAATGACTGGGCAAGCTCCTCTACTAGAGCTTCAAAAGAAGCGATTGAAATTACATTTTATTAAAAGAAAATATACAAACAAAGAGGCAGAGGTCTATTGTGCTGATCACTTAGTGTAGTCACCACAATTGATAATGTAACTACATGAAGGCAGAAAATTTATATGCTGACATTATAGGGTATACCAAACAACGCTTTTTATGGCGCAGAAGTACAAGAAGAAGCGGCTTCTTGTTTATAAGTTTCGGAGACGAAAGCTTTTCTACCTCACCCCGTAGTCGAAATATGTTTCGCCAAGTTATTTGACAACCCTGTATTAGCGCTCTTTCAGACACCGGGCCGCGACACAGACGCATAAACATTCCTTCTAAAATTGTTACTAATAAATGAGTGGTAACAAGCACCGCGTGAATGTAGACAACGAGTTTAAAAGGTCAGAATTATGAGTTTTGCCCGTATGACGACTCAGGGAGGTTCTTACCGCCCGGTGTGTTAGAAATACCAGGAAAGCAGTAAACTTAGGCGCAGTTTTACTATTGAAATTCACATTTTACACTGCTTTGTTCGTAGTTACTTATGATTGCCTCGCATTCATCTTGTAGCATAATCCGATCGTAAAAGAACGTTTCAGCCGACTCTGTGCTTTACAGTGGTGCGTGTGATAGACGCATGCGGTCTAAATGTCTGCGGCACGGTGTCTTTTATGCTGCGTAGAGAGTTTTCTATTCATAGATTGACTATTATATCAGTATATTGACCCACTGTACTCTGGTAACTATTTCTGAACATATAAATAAGTATCTAGCTATAATTCTTATAATAAGATATCGTTACAAAAGTATCTCGACTTTAAGGCACTTATAAATTGTCACCTTTATTTAAGTAAAGACGGTAAATTAGTGTTTATTGTCTTTAATCAAACACAAATGTGATTATTTAAAACCCTTAATGTAAACTCCTGATTCAAATCCTGGTCTGAACAACTTTTTACTCATATTGCAAATGCGAAACGCAGAGTGCATTTGAGTCTGTATATAATTTCTTCACTCTGAGGCTACTTCGCTCTAAAGCTATTTATAGCAATACTATTGCATTGATTTTGATGACTTCGTATAAGAAATGGCCTGCAGTCCAGTGCCTAGTACTTATGAAACATTTTGTATATTTCGATCTTGTTAGCAATATGCATAGCTAAAAAGGATATTATAAAAAAAAACGAAACCGACTTCCAACACAGTGTTTTAAATCAACTTGGTACCGATTTCTAAAAGTTATTTAATACTTCTAAATTTTGGAAATAGGAAAAGTTTATTTAAAAAATTAAAAAAAGTTCCACGCTGTTTTGTGTACATGCAGCTTCGAGATTTCTGAAATGCCTAGAGGTGTGTATGCATATAATATCTTTTTGTAAAGCCTCCACCTTTTTGAATTTGCGCCACGCCTTTTATGCACTCGCAACATGCAATCAACACGACCCATTTCCCATAACTTGGAGAGTACGAATCTGGCCGTTTAGTTTTCTTTCCCGACTCCGGTAGTTCACACATTCTCTGGTTTACGGTTTGCCGGAGGGTAGAGTTTCTGCTAATCCGCATGATGCGTTCTCTTGTCCGTTATGCACCAACTAAGTGTGAAATTCTGTGGTAAAGACTTGGGTACACAGTGGTACAAAACTTGATGGTTGATGCTTCTTTGCTTGATATAATCTCTACACATACTATACATGCTTGTATATTTGACGGCTTGTTGGTATGTGATTCTATCGCACAGGAATCGAGAGAGCACATGAAAACTAACGTTTTTGAACAATTCTTGGAGGTTAGCGATGGAACTAAGTATCACGCGGGCTAAGGCGCGAGCAGAAGTTAGTTGAGATTATAAAATATCTTTTCGTCGAGTCTGTTCTTCTCGCCGTAGGCAACATGAAATATACATATTGCCATACAATCCATATTAGAAATAGTTCAAATAATATGTATCACCCATGTCCTACACATGTGACCAACAATATCACGTAAATTGTTACTATAATGCCATATCGATAGTTCTTCTATGTTAAGTCATTACATTATTCGTTACCTTTTTACTTTCTTCTGCGGAGAGGTAGGCTTGACGGAACTATGGAAAACATTTATGTTATAGACCGAGAGATATAACACCGACGATACAACCATGATAAAATGTCACAATAAATATATTGCCAGCTAGTGTCAAGTCTATCTACTCCTTTATGGCGTAAGAAGGTAGCAATGGATGTTACGATACAATGTAGGTATGAAATAGCGGTCCGGGAAGCACTATCTCTTTGTTGGATAATTATCGCATGCTCTTTAGACACGTTGAGAATAACCGTTGTAAAATTCTTCGATAACTGTCTTCACACCTTGTTGTATTATGAGACTTGAAATTCCCATTGTGGGGCAAAGGTCATCCTAGCGTGTCAATTATCAGTTGAGCTTCAAAGTCTGAAGCCACTTTACTGTTTTCTTCTATTTCAAAATCATAGTATGATACCTACATAGTTTTACAATATGTTCTCTAATACTTCAAGAGTTGGGAACGTTTGCACACGGTTGAACAATTCGAACCCGAAAGTAACACTTTCAAGTCTTCAGTACATGCTCCATCATGACAAGTCAAATGTTTTTCCCAAACATGACGACTAATTACAGTAACTTAACTGTGAAAGTGATACGGTTTCGGAACGTATACTCGGCGCCGCCCGGAGCGATGTCGTCGCCGTCACAGCGTTTCAACGATGTAGCAGTTCTTGTTTTCATATCTCGTTCTTTCTACTTGTAAGTGAGCTTTTTTTACTTTAGAATAGCCATTTGTAGGTACCTAAAAGTTTGTTTGATCGACAGTCAATAATAAATAACGAATCCGCTTTTCCTTCTTGGTTTGTACTCGTACGATTAAGCTAGGCGTATTGAAGATCGTTCGAATGCCTCTGTCGATACGTCCCAGAATAAGGGAGATTTCCGTAATGAGTGTACTAATTCCTGCCAGCTATACCATGCGAGTTTTATAAGAGGAGGAGGTTCTCAATTCTTCTGTTTTATTTTTTTTGTTTGTTACCTCAGAACTTTTGACCGATTTTGATAATTCTTTTTTTTGAAAGCTGATGCTTGTCGTTTGGTCCAAATTCAATCTCATCATTGAATGACGATCGATCCCGTAAGTAGCAAGGGTCACTAAAAGGAGTGAAACATTTTTTTAAAACAAGTCATTTCACACATTTGAGTGTTGAAATGGGTGGTTTTTTTGTAGCTTATAGGCTAACCTTTGACCACTATCTCACTTGATGGTAAGTGATGATGTGGCCAAAGATGTTGTTCTGTCTAGCCTAGAATTACTGGCTCTCAAAGACATCTGTCGGAACACACCGTTACGTGCTTGGCGACAGATTTTCTACTTGAGGGTGGTAGCTAGCCAGGCGGGCATTCGCAAAATGCCCTACCACCATGCTGTAACGACTGCCATCGTGAGACAACAACCGGGACCGACGGCTTAATGCGCCCTCCGAAGCACGGAAGCGCTCTGTAGTAATGTCACTAGCGGTCACCCATCCAACTCCTGACCGCGGCGGATGTTGCTTAACTTAGCTGATCGATTAAGAACGGCTAAGCAAACTTCGCTATGAGCTCTTCAAAAAGTTTTATCTCACAATGCAAAACATTTCTTCAGTTATCTTACCCAACTGTTACCATTCCTGTTATTTTCGACCTCGAAACGTCGCGTCATTATACTGTCGGGTTCCTAGTGAGTGCAACAATTCGTCTGCATTTATATGATAAAAAAGTACTGATAAAGTGTTATAAATACTTAATTTAATTAAGTATTTATAACACTTAGGTATGAGTTTATTACAGGAATTAGAAATTGACGGAAATATTCAAAAGTGAAGGATCATTGCGTTTTGTCATGCTATATGTGTGCATGAAAAACCTAGTTCTAAAAGAGCGTAAAAGAGAGTATACATTTGTAAGAATATAGCAGTAGGGGAAGTCCAAAGATGTATTGATACTCGTAGATACGAGAACAATGATGTGTATGAAAGCTGTAAATATTTTTGAGGCAGTGATGGCGCAGTGGCAATGATCAGACTGGAGCTTAAGCTCGTGGTAGAAAGGCATTTTGCGAATGACCACCTGGCGAGCTATAACTCTCAAGTAGAAATCCTTTCGCCAAGCACCTAACGGTGTTTCCCGGCAGGTGTCCCAGCCTATACCTTCGATCACATTGTCACGTGAGATGGGATTGTGGTCAGAGGCTAGCATATCACCAAAATAAATAACTATTGATATGGGCTTAGAGCGCAGTGAAAGAAGAAAAGATATCTAGCCAACCCAACTTATGGCCAATGAGGCTCGTATCTAATGTTAAGTTCCGGACTAAAAGGCAAGTAACCCAGAACATTTGCTTGTTGTGGTAGGTCTGTTGCCATAAATACGGGAAGCCACTGTCAAGTTTCATCCTTTTTAACAAAAATATGATGTCTTAGTTATAATCGCTAATTAGTGTTTGTATTGTGTTTTTCATCTGTCGTAATCGTTGTATTATTGATATATCACTGTATACTTCATGATGCATAAATCTATCTCTTATTATTCTGTCTCAATATAAATAGGCGCTAACTCTTTGGTCCAACCGGACATAGTAAAATGATGAATGCGTAGTGCAGAAGTCTCTTTAATGTATCTGTCATTCATATATTTGCGTATACAGTGATGTTTGCAACATACTATCTTTTGTCTTCATTGACATTCGAATTTGTTTTATGTATGTGACAGTATGCGACAGAAACTCGGCTCTAGGCATATAATAGTTATTACCGATTGTTTACGTTTCAAGACTCAGATATTTTACAGTTATTGCAAAAGCTGTGGGCGTCTGAATATACTTGTTAAATGGTTTTTAATTTAATGTTGCTATTATATTATTACTTAAATATAGTGAAGAGAGAATATTCTACATTAGTGTAGAATATAACAAGGGGGAAATCAGTGTCTTGGTAAATGGCCTGTCTTCATATTGAACTCCGAGCGATACGAAAGGTTCCATAGAGTTGAATCTCGGTCGAAGCTAGTATAGAAGCTTAGCCACGACAAAGACCCATTTACCTTCGAGGAGAATACTCTACTTGTCACATCTACTGCGATACAATGAAAATCAAAGCTATCAAAAATAGCGTTTTGTTTTGAGTTAAGTTGTATAAGACAATAGTTTGCACGATCACCTCATTTTATATCCTCATCCTAAAAATATAATAAATAATTTTAGTATCAATTTTGTTGCATATTGATGACGTGTGGATTAATTATGTAACTTGTTATCCATGAAATCTGATGGATATCATAGAAAAATTGTGGTTTCACAATTAAGTATTAACATTTGTTACTAAATAAAGCTGTTATTAACTGACGGACTTCAGGATCTGACTTGAAGTTTTTTTGTAGAATTTTTCATTATTATAAATTGTCTAAAAATTACGTGAAGGTATTTTTTTACTGTTCTGACTCAGAGGTCAGAAGTTCACGAATTCATATAAATTTCGTCCCCCTAATAGTTAGTAAGTTATTGAACATCAATGCACATGTTTCCATAAGTTAACCCTAAAACCGTGAAACATAAAATTACATTTACAGCGTAATTTAATACATCATCGAGAATCGATTCTCGAGCATGTGGTGTAGATACATTTTAAATTGCCATAATTAGATCTTTGCATACTTCATAATTCTAACTCGTATTAAGTATCGTGACAAATAAGTTGTTATCTATTCTATCAAGTGTCAACCACAGTTGTCCAATCAAATCGTACTTCACTTAATCAAAGCCCGACTTAAACCATCATTTAACATTTCGACACCTCCGATCATCTCTCTGACAATTGTCAGTTGACACAAGACTCGTGCTAACTCAAAGACAATTTTAAGAACCATGTCTGTATTATTTATGCTATTCCAAATTTAGATACTGAACGTAATGTAAAAATACTTATTGTGACAAGGGCTGCATGTGTTTAATACAGTTGCCTTAGTACGTATGACTTTATCATGGTCTACTTTCTTCGTAATCCGTCTCTACATAACATGAAGGAACCGGTTCTAATTAGGAGATAATATAATTTGGATTAGTTGTTCTGTGAGGTAGTGATTGCGTCTTCACCTATAGTGAGAGGTTAAGTGCTGGTGCAATAACATCGGTTCAAGTGAAATACACAGGGCTTAACAAAATGAGAGAATAGACACCGACCGATTTTTTTTTCTGAGGTATGGATTTTTTCACGCAACACTACAAAAATATATGTACAACCCTACAGCTACTACAAAGAAAGTAAAGAGCTTCTCTGATTTTAGTCATTTTGAAGGTGAATTCCTCTGCAGAGGATCATTGTTTGTAATTAAACAAAAAAAGGATACTATGTACAGACATTTTGACAACAAATCGGAGCTAAAGGTTTTTTTGGTAACTGCTTGGTTAATAGGAAATAATATATTTGAAATGCACTTGTTTTGATGACAAATATTTTACAGTTCAAGTAGTCTGACTTTGGGGTACCTTACTTTTTAATCTTCACAGATATTCAAATATATGGGTAAAAACCTATTAATCATCATATCATCATTACATATTGCAAAATTACAGCGAGAAACAAAAATATAGTCATGTGCGGGATACAATGCTTTTTAGGGTTCCGTACCCAAAGGTAAAAACGGGACCCTATTACTGAGACTTCGCTGTCCGTCCGTCCGTCTGTCACCAGGCTGTATCTCTAGAACGATGATAACTAGATAGTTGAAATTTTCACAGATGATGTATTTCTGTTGCCGCTATAACAACAAATACAAAAATTTGGCCAAGTGCGAGTCGGACTCGCGCACGGTAAAACATAAAAAGGTTAAAATATGAATTCTAATGTTGTATAGCTAATGGTACGGAACCCTTCGTGCGCGAGTCCGACTCGCACTTGGCCGATTTTTATTTATTTTGTTTATTTATCACTATTATGAGTGTTCTCCACTATCCAAGTTAAACTATGTATTAGTATATTTTATCTGTATTAATACGTATTTAATAAGATGTAGTAAGAATAGCAATGTAGATTTTTTTCTATATAGATAGAGTTAGTAGTACACTCGGTTTATTATTTACAATTTGACCCGGTTAATGAATTCAAAACCTTTTTTCGGGTACTGCAACGTCAGACAGGTTAACTCGTATATATACGAGATAAATAATTATTTTGTACATTTTATAAATGTATATCCCCTGATTTAAAACTAAAACTTGTATCATTCGGGTGGAATTGGTATCATTCGGGCAAAAAACGATGACGCGATCTAATAGCTGTTATACAAATGACTTTGACAGTGACAGTTGGCGGCAAATATTGACGTACGAAGTATCTTTTACTAGTCTGTGGTTTATTGTCTTCTGACGTCACAAAATGGCTTCACAGATAGCGATGTAGTGAAAATTAAAAAAATAGATTGACTTTACCGTGCATAAAGTGTTTAAGAAAAATATCAGATGTACGTACGGTTTCCTTAATAATGAAGGATATTAAGGACAATTTATATATATTTTTTATTGGTCCATTACCCTTACAGCTATAATTACTGAGCACTAAGAAAGTATTTGAGGATAATGAAGTGATCTCATTCTGAATAAATCGCTAAAGAATATAAGGGCTGTTCCATATCCTCCTGTTGGATGTCTTAATAGGTGACCAGGGGAAAGAATGCACCGAGTGAGCAGCATGCCATTTCTCACATCCACTGTGTGACAGACACCTCTGCCTAGCCCGAAGAGGAGTCACAACACCCATGTTATGCCAGATATGTTCTGAACCCGTGTGTTGAGCGAGTCTGTTGCCGTTTGCTGGGTACAGTTTCAGACCCTGGCCTGCCACTGGAAATAAGATCGATTAGACCTGGCGTTTACCTCTTCACCAAACCACCAGGCTAGTGAAGAGGTAACTACAATAGAAGTAGTAGGTAACTATACTATACTACGAGTATACTAGGTACTACTATAAAAGTGCAGTAACAGGTACATTTAATATTTTTATGTTTGCAATAACGCATGCTCTGCGGATTACATTACAAAATTACGAACTTACGAGAGGAAAAAAATAAGTCATCACCCGCGTCCATCCACCCCTTTAGCCGGGGTATGCTCTAATCTAATCATCCCAATACGATGGTTAAGGAACGAATAAACAGGTATATAATGATAAGTAAAAAGTATGTGTAAATATAAAGTATAATGAAATTATGAAAATCTAACATAACAAGCAAAGTATGAAGCGTCCAGAGTTAACACTGACACTATAGTTACTTGAATTCCATTAAACAAGAATTTCTTTTGTCGCAGGAATTTGAAAATGCCAACGTGTTGCACAGAAAGATCTTAATGCCGGGCCGCGAAATACCACCGCAGAGCAAAGTGCTGGAGTGAGTATGCTTTGTGTTTTAACATTGTTTTGTTTGTGTTTGCTTCAGTCGCGATTAATATCGACCTCGGGTTTTGTGTTGTATTCGAGAGCAGACATGATAATCAGAGTACAAGTAATCCTTGTATACCGTGGGTATGATCGTGTGTGTTCATTTGTCGTTATTTGGTTTTAAGGATTTGACCAAAGCCAAAACGGAGGTTTACGTCCTATTTATGTCAATCTGTCTGTGTCAGTTTGACACGGGTTTCTAGATCGTGCGGGGAATGCGTTACAAATCTTAAATTTTTATATTTTGACCAGAATGTTGACGCATAAATGGAATTACTTAATTAGATTTTTATATAAATTTTGACCATACCTATCTGAGCTTTAAATATTTTTGAGCCCCCAGAAAAAAATACGGGCGCGGCTGATAATCTTTAATACTGAAATATGACTCTATGCAGGTTTGGTTTTTAATTAAAATGGTCATAATGATTTTAGCCACAAAAATTACAAACGTAAAAGTATTACATATAAGGTTATATTAAAGAATAAAATGACAAAGGGGCCCTTCTATAAACAACCTCAAATCCGTTATTCTCAAATAGAATGAAGTATTCCTCAAGTATATTTCTTAATATTATGATTATAAACACTACCACGTACTTTTTTCACACCTGATGGTAAGTGATGATGTGGTCGAAGATGTTGTTCAGGCTAGCCTAGAATTACTGACTCTCAAGAACAGCTGCCGGAACACACCGTTAGGTGCTTGGCGACAGATTTTCTACTCGAGGTTGGTAGCTAGCCAGGCGCGTATTCGCAAAATGCCCTGTCACTTGGCTGTAACGACTGCTATCGTAAGACAACAACCGGGACCGACGGCTTAACGTGCCCTCCGAAGCACGAAAGCGCTTACTAGTAATGCCACTAACGGTCACCCATCCAAGTCCTGACCGCGGCGAACGTTGCTTAACTTAGCTGATCGATTAAGAACGGTTAAGCAAACGTCGCTTCGAGCCCTTCAATAAACGAAAATCACATTTATATATTTAGAGTACAAAATAACTCACCTCAAGTGGGTTAGGTACGAGTAGGATTTCTCACATCCCTCGATTTTACGCACCACTGAGATATCGCGGATCGCTCGACGCAGCCTAAATTTTGTGCTCCAATTGTATTACTTTGACCGTCATAGGGGACGGTGCGCGGTCATCAACCAGACAACTAGACATCATCTGATGTATTTAGTGCCTTTTTGGAACTCAAAATTCTCGCAATGACGTGATTCAATGATGCAACCATTTTAATTTGTAAACAATAAGAAAAATTCAAAAGCTTTGTGAAATTTTACTGAACAATTATTCCTTATTAAAAAAGTAAATAATCCACTGCTACAATTTTTTTTTCTTTAGACGTTTTATCGTTCCGTTGAAATTAAAACTGCAAGTTATATATATCTCTGGAATTGTTTCCTAAAGTTCTTCATTTTGATACAAACATCGACGGGTTCTGAAGAAAAAAAATCTATCTCGACGATAAATGATAATAATAATATGGCGTTTAAAATTTGCCATTTTGTTTTTTTTTTTAGTTTTATTCACGTATCTGTGTATGAGTAAAAATGTATCATTTTAAAGTGTCTTTCTAAAAATTAAGGCTTTAAACTGCCTAAATTTAGCAAGGGTAGTTTAATTATGCTTCGTGCAGTTTTCGTTATAATAAGTAAGGAGAAAAGGAATATCGTTTACCGTTCTAAAAATAATAAGAAATTGACCAAATACTATAGAAATATATCAAATATAGAATGGAAACATTGACATGATAAATTAAATATTCAATATGTATCGATCCAAAAATTAAATGATTTCCAAATCATTTAGTTGGCGCCATATTGGCACCAATTCGCCATGGTTAATCTTCTTTAAGAATAACCATTAACTACTTTACACCCCCCATATACGGCGCGTATAAATCACACCGAGTAGCTATCTATCAAGTTGCGATCGTTTTGCATTCGGTTTGAAGTTTTAGGACTGGTTTATACTGATTCAATGAATGGTATAAAGTCAGTTGAATGCTTAAAGATGAATGATTTACACGGCTAGGTTAGGCAGTGACAAGTTGAAGATATCTGAGGTAGTTTTCTTTGATAGTTTTTAGTCCAAACCTGAAAATTAATGTTAGCAATGTCGAAGCCGAAGATAAACTATTTTAAACCTTCTGATTTAAATAGGTAGAGCAGTAATATGGTCTTGGATTAAAATTTTAAAGTTATGGCTAACAAAATATAACACATTTTATTTGAATGCTAGACAGGTAATGAAGCTGTTATTTTTAATTTTAGGCTTTTTTATGCCTGATAGTTTAGCCTTTGACTACTATCTCACCTGATGGTAAGTGATGATGTGGTCGAAGATGTTATTCAGGCTAACCTAAAATTAAATGGTTAAATTTGGGTATATTTGTATTAGATTATAATATACCTACATCTTTTCCTTGGGAGATACGTGTTATTTACTTCTTATTATGTGATTACGGATCGTGATAGAACATCCATGAGGTCCACCTGGGGTTAAGCGGTAACGTCTGCCCATAACAGATGCAGTCCGTCAAAAATGGCGAACTGCACTGTACCCGTCATCTAGAGGCATAAACTATTATGTGTCTGTTATATCACAGGCATCCATATCCTTTATACCTTAAAACACAGAAATATGCTTGTCGCTAGAAATAGGTATGGTGGTATTACCTCCCCGGACGAAGTCGCACAGAGAGTTCTACTGTAAATCTAATCTACGAGATCTGTGACGCGAGTAAATCAAGCATATTAAAAATTTTACAATTGAAAAGAGCTAACGTACTAACGTAACTAGTACACAATAATTCCTATATAAAACAAAACACTGTAAGCGTCCAGAGAAAAGAAATCAATCTACGTACGTGTTTATAGCAAAATGTTGTTGATATTGACAACTTTCAACCTGTATTGCATATGTAAATGTATGTAAACCAAACCTTAGCCTTTTTAATTTGGATCGTCGTCGCATCGCATTGGCGCCAATCGGCTCAATATGGGTAATGTTATAAATCTACGCGCGGACGTGGGTGTCTCTCTTCACCGCCGTCGCCGACCCATGTATCACAGACCATAAGGCCGAAATGTAAAAACCATACCTAGGCATTTTTTAATACATAATTTCAGCATTGACTCTTCTTTTTTGAGTTTGCCGAGTATTTTAACTGAGAAGTTCCTACTATTTTGGTGACTAAGGTGTGGTCGACCACGACCACGACCTTATCAATTAATGAACGCGTGATAGACGCGTTCCTTAATTGTTAAGGTAGGAGGTTAAAACAGATCCAGCTGTTATTCTCGTTCTCACCAGACACTGGCCGTATTAATAATAATTCATCTCATAGTTTAGATCTATTTTAAGATGTTTGCAGAAAGCACGGTTTGGCGAAAACATATTTTTTTTCTTTCAAGATGTAGAAAATTTAGCGTAATTTTCTATATCTAACCTAACCTAATCTTAAAAAGTCAAAATTATGTTTCAATCTTAGAAACCTTCAAGATTTTAAATAATAAAAAAATATTTTTCGAAGAGCAGTGTTTCTGCATACCGTGCAGAGGCCAAATTATTAGAAAATAATACAAAAAAAAATATTCCTGATAGTTTAGCCTTTGACCACTATCTCACCTGATGGTGATGATGTGGTCTAAGATGTAGTTCAGGCTAACCTAGAATTACTGGCACTCAAGGACAGTTGCCGGAACACACCATTAGGTGCTTGGCGACAGATTTTCTTTAGGGGGGTAGCTAGCCAGGCGGGCATTCCCTAACTGCCCCACCACTATGCCTAACACAACAACCGGGACAGTCCTCCGAAGCATGGAAGCGCTCCGTATTAATGTAACTAGCGGTCACCCATCCAACTCATATGACCGCGGCGGAGGTTGCAATCGGTTAAGAATAGCTTACCAAACTTTGCTACGAGCGCTTCAAATTTGTCTAAAAATGGCTCAACATCACACTAATATTATAAATGCGAAAGTTTGAGTGAGGACGTTATTATGTATGTTTCTATTCCTTCACTCTGTAACGGCTGAACCGATTTGGATTAAACTAGGAGTACCTATTTATAGATGAACACATTTTAACACAAACAACAACTTTTCATAATTGTCTGCAGCTTGCATAAAGTAACTAAAAAAGGATTCTGTTCATCGTCATCATCATCATCATCACTTTTCATAATTGATTGGATACATTTTACTTCTGCCAATAGTAAGTAAATGAAATCAGTAAATTATGTTATCGCTTACGTGCGTTATCTAAATTAAATAGTTACGTAAACTGTTTAGAGTTATAGAACGCTAAATTGGTGTCATGGTCGTGTAGCATCGGTGGTTCAGTGGTAGAATGCTCGCCTGCCACGCGGGCGGCCCGGGTTCGATTCCCGGCCGATGCATATCTTTTTGTATATTATGTGTGAAAATATTTTCAAATACATACTAGTATAAAAAATTATGTACCTATATATTCACGCTTGATTATGTGTCATGACTCATTCTAATTATCCTATGCAATAAAAATAGTTAAATATTTTTAGTTGCTATGCTGGTTTAAATACAATAAGCTCAATATCGTGCTGAGCATACAGTTTCAAAAATTAATTATTGTATCGGTATTTGCCGGTGTTAAAATTTACTGTTAGTAGGGGACTTACAGCAATATCTTAGTTTAAATAAACATTACTGTATTAGCCGCATTGTTCACTGCTGAACACAGCCATCCCTATTTAGGGGGTTTTGCCATAATCCCCACGCTTGGCAGGAATCTTTTTTTATTTGTTCTTTTTTTTTATGCCTGATAGGTTAGCCTTTGACCACTATCTCACCTGATGGTAAGTGATGATGTGGTCGAAGATGTTGTACAGGCTAACCTAGAATTACTGGCTCTCAAGCTCAATACAGCTGCCGGAACACACCGTTAGGTGCTTGGCGACAGATTTTTCAACTTGAGGGTGGTATCTACCCAGGCGGGCATTCGCAAAGTGCCCTACCACCATGCTGTAACGACTGCCATCCTAAGACAACAACCGGGACCGACGGCTTGACGTGCCCTCCGAAGCACGGAAGCGCTCAGTAGTAATGTCACCAGCGGTCACCCATCCAACTCCTGACCGCGGCGGACATTGCTTAACTTTGCTGATCGATTCAGAATGGCTAAGCAAACTTCGCTACGAGCGCTTCATATAGTAGATAGAAGATATCTTGAGTATTTCAATGTAAGAAAGTAGTTATTCAGTAGGCTGCCCACCTTCCGGTATTCAGTTTCTTCTACGACCTTCGTCATCTCTTACGACATCCACGGGAAGATATGGAGGGGTGCCATTCTAGCCCTGCACTCCATGGGTACTAAATATCCTAAATAAACATATAGCGCAAGACTGGAACTCCCTGCCGTCTACTGTTTTTTCCGAAAAATACTACGTGGGTGTCTTTAAGGCCAGAGTGAATAGATATCTGATAGGTCTATGTGCACCAACTTTGGCCACACCGAGGTCTATATGCTCTAATACCGGTCACACCGTCGCGTCGGCGAGTTGGTGGCCAAACAAAAATGACTTATTAGTAAAAAATAATAACATCCTCTCTATACGCATGTATAACTAGAAATATAAGTACACATACATTTAAGCAAACCACTGTAGTAGTTGTTTACCGTCACCCTACCAAAGGGCACTGTTATATTATAAACTTGTTCAGTTGCGGTCGCTAGCGCCGCCGCCGCCGCCCACGCTGTCTTCATGGAATTCGAAAGGCATTTGGAGCTTCGTATAATCACAAACACAGTGCTCCTTAAAACGGACTGTCTTACGGATGCGATCGTAAACGTAAATACTTGCAATTAAAAAATATACACGTGCGGAATCAGAAACTGAGAGATCTATTTTATACTTTTACATAATTATAAGCACCTTTGTGGTGCTTCTAGTGTAAGCTGCATGTTGTACACCGGTAAATGATGTAAAGCAATTCGATTTAGTTATAATACTAAACAATCTAATTTAATAATCAAATCTCTGAGCTGTTGAAAGCAGCACTATAAAAATAGTGCTGCAAATATTCTGTTATACCTACGTAGTAAATAGTTCCTTTGGATATAAATGAATTGCGTTCGAATGGTCAGATTACTGTCACGTATCCGAATCCTTCAAACCTGTGGTACTTGCTTCTCTGTCCTTATTCTAAAATGTATTAAAGAGCAGGAGGCACAAGACACACGGAGGGAAAATACCCGCTCACCAGCTATAAAATCCTGGTATCTGTGTCCGTTGAGTCTAGAAGTAGTTAGCCACAGAAGCGAGCATAAGGGTCAATCCACACTGAAGTGGCAGCGGCTGGCAGCACAGCGGCCGAAAGTCTCACAAACCATTTTCGACTTCGTCCCATCACAACAATGCATATACTAGTAGGATTAAACAACTGAGGGTGATAAGCCGCGCGACGTATGCAAGTCTTCCATATGTGCATAGCATCGTATGCATTATACTGATAAAGACATATTACAAATTTACAAAAGGAAATATTTAAGTAATTTGCGGGATAAAGACATAGTTGAAAATGGTATGACAGTAAAAATGCTTGATCTATCTCACGTGGATGTGAGTGGAGTATTGCAGAACTTTGAGCGCACAACAGGATTCCTTACCAACTTAATGTCCGATTTACCCGAATGGCAGTGGTTGTACTACCAACGAGAATATTCTCAAAAAGGGTTGACTTTAAGGCAGTCAGCTATGAAACCGAAGGTAAAACTGGCGAAAACATACCATCGGTATATTCTTGTGATTAAATGACACAATCATGCCGATGTAAAACTAATATTCTTCGAAAAAATATCAAAATGAGCTCTTTTTGAGCACAAGATTCCAAATAAACCCTGCTGTTCAATCAATCTAACTCGAGTTATATTACAAATACGAAAGTTTGTGTATATGTATTATATAGTAATGCATTTTTGTATATAAACTACATTAATCTAACAAAAATGGAGTATCTTAATTCATATGTAATTGATTGAATAAATAGAAATCCGAAAGAGATTCCCAAATCCGTGAATCTAAGTAGGGCTTCTGCTGTTAAATTGTTCTTTTAATATGTACTTACTTATTTATTAATTTCTTCTCTGCCCTGCGGCAAATCATATAGGTGGCAACCCAAACATGTGTGTCTACGTCACCTCACGTTTAAATAGTGTATGTAACCCATTTTATTATCCCATAAATGTTGATGCAACAAAGGCAATCACGAGACATTATTGTATTAATACCTATTCAATAAAAGCTTTTAATTTTATTGTTTTCCTGCTATTGATTATAATGATGTTTTGCGTAAAGAAGATATAATTTAAGGAGACAATTGCATTATTGTTAGGTGTTTGCTGCAATAAAATTAAGTTTATTACATTTACATCTTTATAATGTGTCAATAACAATTACTATTTTATTAACTTTATCTCTAAATTAAATTTATATGTGGTAAAATTAAATCAATTTAATAAGTCTTTTTGTACGTACATATTTTTGTTTTTAATTATGTATGTGTATATATATATATATATTTATATGTGTATAATTAATATGCGAAACAAAATCAAATTACTTTACATTATGCCTTTCAGGCTTAGAACTAAAAACAGTATTCATTATACGAGATCTTTCATCCCTACACCATACATTCAAAATTAATATGATTAGCTGAGCTTTAACTAAAAGATTATCTTCATCATTTGTCTGGTCTTTTGTTCGTCTGAGCGCCCTGTCGTCGGCTGTCTGCGACATAAATAACCATCGGGTTCCTTAGATACCGTCCTGTTATCGCAATGAACAGTCAAACGCATGCATCCATAGTTAGTACCCTGTCGCTCTAAGAAAATGTTTAGCTTCTATGACTTTCTTCAGGAATCACAAACCTTTTTAAAGAGATATTGTACTTAAATGTTCAATTCTTCTTAGTTGACTCTAGGATCTCGCATCTGTTTGTCAGTTAACGTTAGACAAATGCGCCACCCGTACGGCTACTTCGAACCATGCCGGAGTCTGAGACAGGTCTATATGTTTCGAGAATTGGTAACTATTTGAAATATTTCAAGGCATGCATGCGCAGCAATTGGGACAGGCATAGCGTTGGATTGTTTGTAACCATATAATTAAAGAAAGACAAACACAAACAGTGTCATGAAGTTAGGGAAGACTGTAGTTCTACAGTGATCATGTGGTAAATCAATATACAGACATAATGTCAAAATAAAACAAATTTATGATTATATAAGTAATTCAAAGCTGTTGAATTATCGGTGCTGAAGGTTAATTTCACTATCGTATCTTCATTATCTTTATACAGGGATCGCAAATCTTCGTCAGCTCACGAAATCACACCGGATCACTCACTCTCTAACTACAGTGTCTACAGTCCGAGAGTTTGCCATCACGAGTAATGATGCGCCCGCGCGTGCCTTCACCCTTTCATTTATCACGGCCATATTTTTACTTGTTTGTTCGTGTCGGCTGTCGACAATCATGTCATTACAATCCAGCTTGTAGCCATCACCCCATCTATAAATTGTGGCCAACGCCGGTGGTACGCATCGTCCGATTAATAGACTTTTACTGTCCCTGATGTGGCTTATAGTAAAATAATAAAGCCTTTCTCTAGACTTACGACTCTTATTATATGAATAAAATGTATTATTTAGCAAGATAATGAAAAGGAACAGGTCCTATCTGTTAGTTGTCAGAATTGTTATTCTGCCAAAATTAAAAGGTTTGGTCTACTTTTTCATGATCACGTAAAGGAGTAAAGTTATGGTTAATATTTTTATTCAGTTTTTACCATTAAGAATTTCCTGTAATTTGATTACATTTTCTGTCGGTTACTTACATAATTACCGGTACAGAAGTGACTCAATAGAGTTATTTCTGGTTATGAAATGTCAGCGATCTCTAGTACATGAGTAGCAAGTATCATGTTAGCATAATTCAAAAATAATTCAAGTGTCATCGGAGTCATAGCTTGATCCAATATTGAAACACCGGATTCTATACCATGCAAACATGTTAAATCCGCTTTTGAGCTTTTTTCGCCTTTGTTTTTTATTTGTGATTGGATTAGCGAACGATTGATACTTATGAAACAATTTGACATTGTAGTCATTTTGTATTTTTAGGCAGTTCTATCACTGGCGAGTGGGAAAACCTAACGTTGTTGATGAAGACTTTGCCCTCATTGGTTTAATCGAGAAGCTACAAGTTATACTATGTCAACATCGTCTGCGAACGGTTCACTAACTGGTTTGACATTATACACAAATGAAATTTATGGTTTATTTCTTTTGTACGTACCACTTGCTGCGTTCCTGCTAGTGATGTAACTTTTGGAAGTCAGGACGAGTTTCCAATAATGTTCGTAATAAAGATGGCCAGTAACACAAGACCTGAGAACTCGTTTATCGCGGCGGAGGTGTTAAAAGTAAATTCTCACGTTGACTGTTTGTCTTGTAAAAGGCTATTGTAAATCAGAGTAAGATAGGAGACTTCCGAGCGTGATAACAAACACATAAATATGGCGACCGCCAGCCAGCGTCCAAATTTACTGTCACCGACACATTATTACTGGAGCTGTGAACCATTTGTCTATTTGTCCTTTTAAGATAATGAATGAATGCTACTTTGAAATATGACGAGTTCGTAGACATGCTTTGTTCCATTGATTGCTTTTACTTGTCGCATACTTTTTTAAAATGAAATATTTACACAAGTAATGAAATAAGAAACTGCTTGACATCAAGCATTAATTTTATTCACATGCCTGTTATGTTAATATGCGCTAATTAACCCGATAAGATCTGTCAGCGCTATCGGGTTGCGCTTTTACAATTATGCCTTTACTCTTACTAATATAGCCTTTTCTGTATCTGAATTTATCTTGCTTGTTGATATTCAAATTCTAATAGTACAACAGCAATAAGTTTAATAATATAAATTCTGTACAATGTTGAAACTGTCTGTCAATTTTCTATAATATTCATAATGATGCTAATAACATGTCTATTACTTGTTGTTACAGCGTTTCATTCGATTTAATAGCTGATCTAAATATCGACAATGTTATGGTTTTGTATTATTACAGAGAGGCGTATAATGATTTGTTTTGGACCACACAGAGTTGGATAATTGAGACATTGGTTTTAGTGGCATTTAAATGTATTTACGCTATTATTATACCTCCTATTGGTTGTATACCTTTAATGGTTGTGAAATTTTTAGTTGCATCGATTTCTTAAGACAAATTAAACCGTTTCGAAACGTTCATGTACTTGGTTTGATTAGAACGTGCTCTTGTTTATATGTACGTAATTATTTTGTGGCCGCGTCGTGAAATGAGGACCAGTTCGGTACGTTTGAGCGATGGTCACTAATTCGATGGACAATTAATAATCCAGCTACTAAAATTCCTGTAGAATATAATGGTATCACGATCACGACATGATTAATATTTACGCATATTTGTGTGTAATTGACTGGTTAGGTATGAAAGGATTTAAAATCTTATTTTAGTATTATCGAAACAATAAACAATGAGTTACATTTTTATATTCATTTTCATAAATTTAGTTCAGTGCAATTTTTATAATACATCTACGTAAGGCATATCAACAGTCATACGAGTAACATCCACCGAACAAATGTCTGTCCTTAATAGGGGAGGGCGGGTTCCCCACGCTTGGCAGGCATCTTGAGGATCGGTGTGTAAGATAGTAGTTCTGCAGAAGGCGCTGATGCCCACATTCTAGTATTTTACCATATGACACCCACAGGAAGATATAGGTAGGTGCTATTCTAGCCCAGCACTCTACGGGGAATAGGTAAGCTAGGCTTCTAGATTAAGTATGCTAGTAATGAAATTCCCGTCCTCTATTCCCGCCTGACCATTTACTAACCTCAAGTAGAATCTATCGCCAAGCACCGACGACGACGGTGTTCATCTGCAGCTGTTCTTAAGATCATTTACCATCAAAAGAGATACTTGTTTCTATCTGTTATTCAAAGATAAATAAAACATTATAGACAAAATTTATTTTAATAAGTCAAATATATATTTTTGTATCAGGAGCGGCTGATGTTAATCGCTGGATTAATGGACGATTCTGATGAAGTCATTTAAAAACACTTAATTTGCGGAACATAATATGTAGATGAGGACATCAAATTAGCACTACGATATGACTGTATACGGCAATGGGATTAATAAAGAGGTATTAAGCGTTACTCACAGCGCTTATGATCAAAGTTTCGAGTAATCCGAACATAATACCCGTGGTTTATGTGTCACTGGCGCCACTGTTTGATGCTGCTAATTAGTGTGGTCGCTTTGTTATATTATACCAGATGATTTTCATTGTTGCGGTTTTCGATATCAAATGGTGGCGTAACTTTATATATAGATGGAAATATTCGGTCTTTTGTACTATTTATTAATACTTCCCTATTTGAAAGGAGTTTAGAGTTCGGAAAAAATCACACAATATATGACGCATTAAATGATTGTTACCAAGCATAACATTTCTTGATTTAATACTAGGCTCCTCTAATTCTTGTACTTGCAGCGACTGCTGCTCCCTTCTCATACAAACAAAAAGTAATTATCTTATGTGTTTACGTTTTATGTTTATTATATGTTATAATAAACATTAAACGTAATCGTAAAGTAAAAATGAATAAAGTAAAAGGATATCCTTTTTAATAATGTTTAGTTTGCAATGACGCCTGCTAGGCGAATTACATTACAAAATTACAAATTTACGAGAGAAAAAATTATAGTCATGTGCGGGATTCGAACCCGCGTCCATCCACCCCTTTAGCCGGAGTATGCTCTAACCAATTGAGCTAACATGACACAATTACTCATAACTGTAATTCTTGCTTTCGTTCTTCATGCAACCATCGTATTGATATCAAATTATAAGTTCAATCTTTTACAAGTTTAAAACCAATTGAAAAATTGGTCTTGTTTGTAGTACAACGCTAGTTGAACTATAGGTGTCGCTCCATCCCAGTACGATGGTTGCATGAAGAACGAGAGCAAGAATTACAGTTATGAGTCATTGTGTCATGTTAGCTCAATTGGTTATAGCATACCCCGGCTAAAGGGGTGGATGGACGCGGGTTCGAATCCCGCACATGACTATAATTTTTTCTCTAGTAAATTTGTAATAAAAGGATATCCGCTATAACAAAAAGATGTATTGTGTGAAAATTTCAACTACCTTACCTTAACCGGTTCAAAAACTAGCTATTAACACAGGCGTAGGGACGGCGAAGGAATTAGTTTAGAATTAGGGTTCCGTCACCTGACAATTGTGTTGTAATGTGACAGAACAAGCACAAGGCCCCATAACCTCTGCCTATAACAGATGCTTTTCGTCACGAGTGACGAACTGTACTGTGCCGGTCATCCTGAGACATACAGTTGTTAAGTCTCATGTGTATGTAATTATACTGGCTCACAAGGACTGCTGCCGGAACATACGGTTAGCTGCTGGAAGACAGATTTTTAGAAGGTCGTAGATAGCCAGGCGAGTGTTCGCATTATGTTCTTCCATCATGCGGAAGCAGGCGGTGGAAATCGAACCGTGGACCTGCGGCACGGCAGTCCATAGCTAAAAATAACTAAATTATAGCATCGCAGTCATATTGCCTTTAACAAGTTAACTTAATCGTCTGGATCACGACTTTATTAAACTTTTATGACTAAGTACTATATACTACGTCTTTTTTTTGAGTGCTAAGCGAGACGTCACGCGGGCGTTCCGAGCTCTCCTTGAAAAAGACCACCGAATGTGGTTGAAACTATAGTCGGAGCTATCTGACTGATTCACGTGTTGTCCTGTATTATTTACTAAAATGAGTGAAAACCACGTTAGATTTTACAATAAAAATACTACTGTCTTAATAATTTTCTTCTCTTTAGCTATTACAGTAAAATTAACTCCAAACGTAACCGCACAATGCTCGTTGCCTTTTATAGTATTGCTTACCGGAATATTAGTTTTAACTTCCTCAGTCATTACATTAGAATGTTATTGTTTTATTTATAAACCTTGTGGTCTGGCTTCAAATAGTTATTATTTTGTAACAATATCAGTTGTGCTAAAATAGCAATTACCACTTTAATGTTGTTGTATTGAAGTGGTGGCAATAAGGCTTAACCACAAAAGAGACTGTTCTTAGATATTAAACGTTGCAATATTACTCTGGTTATGCATTTTACAACTTAATTACAGACAGTATTGGGTAAGGCCAGATATAAACATATATATATGTTTCACGTCTGTTCATTATCTCCACGAAGGGCTAGTCAAAGGTGTTTAATTGACCACGTTTAGTCGGTTATGTTTTGGTCCCATGTCGAGTCTATTGCCATCTAGTGTGCACTTCCAGGTTTAGGACCGCTACTGAAAAACTTCTTTTCACCTCACAAGCTCAGAAAAGTTTTATACGAGTATATCATTCGAAATCTGCGTGACAAAGTACTTTTTATCCACTAGTATGATAAAAGGTTTTTAAATTTCAAACCTATAACAGTTCTAAAAAACAAATTAACACTTAATTTGTGTGAAGCAGTGATGACTCAGTAGCATTTGCTATGGATTGCCGCGCAGCAGGTTCATGGTTCGAATCCCGCTGCGGGCTTGAGTTTCACCGAATGGTGGAAGGGCATTTTGTGAATGCCCGTCTGGCTAGCGACCACCCTCAAGTATAACATCTGTCGCCAAGCACCTTACGGTGTGTTCTGGTAGCGGTCCTGGGAGCCAGTAATTCTAGGTTAAGCCTGTTAACATCTTCGATCACATAATCACTTACCATCAGGTGAGAAAAAAAATATCTACTGTGATAATTTTACTTGCAATTTTTCATATAAATAAATACTTGTTTACTATATTTTTAAACTGTTTTTTGCACTTATAGCATTTTCTTGGCTGTATTGAGGTGAACAATTGGGTTTCGTTCAGCTGCAAAGTTAGTTTTTGTATGGTTGCTTTGAAACCTTGGCTGCGTTCAGGATTTAATTTTGGCTCACTCAATTCTATTGTGGTTGTATCCTAGTATCCTTTGCTTCCTACTTTGTTTGCTCGAATACTATTTTCACAAGTATTCGAGCCTAATAACAACTTTGGAGCCATTCATAAGAAATAACTATCGTCTGTAAAACCAAATAACGGAGATGGAGCCGAGGACCTCGAGATCACAAAATAACGCCTAACGCGTGATAACGTGACTCGACCAACGAATACAATTTTTTTTTATGCATGATAGGTTAGCCTTTGACCACTATCTCACCTGATGGTATAAGTGATGATGTGGTCGAAGATGTTGTTCAGGCAAACCGAGAATTACTGGCTCTCAAAGACAGCTGCCGGAACACACCGTTAGGTGCTTGGCGACAGATTTTCTACTTGAGGGTGGTAGCTAGCCAGGCGGGCATTCGCAAAATGCCCTACCACCCTGCTATAACGACTGTCATCCGAAGACAACAACCGGGACCGACGGCTTAACGTGCCCTCCGAAGCTTGGAAGCGCTCAGTAGTAATGTCACCAGCGGTCACCCATGCAACTCATGACCGAGGCCGACGTTGCTTAACTTTGCTGATCGGTTCGGAATGGCTAAGAAAACTTTGCTACGAGCGCTTTACAAATAACTGGAATACACCTTCCAGTTATTATTCGTCTTTACAAATAAAAACTAAACTTTGGCAAAATTCAATACATACAAAACATGTAAAACTGGGCTATTAAGTGAATTTTGTTCACTTACGGACAAACACTTATTATGAGGTATTTTTTTTAATTTCAAATAACATCTCGGCACTACGTTTCTTAGTCATATTAAAATTTAACGAATGCTTATGCTTTCTACTTCAAATAATTCTCAAAACGTTCTTACTACAAAATGGGATCATGCTAATAAAATTTAACAAAGCGACATCTTTCTACCTTGGTTTGTATGAGGTACCTAACTAAAGATAAACTAAAGATCAAAGTCAACCTATATCAGGTTATTACACTATTGAGTTTAGTGCAAAACGTGTTATCTTCCTGCAAGATTTCGCATAGTAATACATCTTTTAAATGGCCTGTTTATTCGTAACACTTTGATACTATAAATTTTTATATTAAACTATTTGTCACATTCAAATTGCTTACCACAGCCACATTAATTGTCAAGCTTCGTACATTAACATCTGAATCACCACATAATTGGGATAGTTTTTATATGATACTATTTTGCATGGGACACGTAATGGCGGAATGACTCACTCTTATGGAAGTCTGTTACGACTGGCACGGCGTATGGTGTTCCAGGAGAATGAGCAATTAGTCTGTCTGGTTTGTTTGTCTGCATGTACGGAAATCATGTGTTCCATATTATGTGACTGGCTTAAACTTTCCATGCTTGCGGAGTTGGCAATATTTAAATTAGACTTTAATATATATATGAGTAAATTGTTGTATCATAGTTAGCTAAGTTATTTTTGTACCATACATTTTCAACGTGTACGTAGTTGTACCTAACTACTGAAATTTATTGACATTTAATTGTTAAACATAATATTGAAATACTTTTCAATTCTATTATCAGATACATGTTTTTGTCGTTTTTGAAAGTTTTGTTTTGTATTAATTCTAAAATTATATACAACAAAGCGGAATCCTTTGTTCAATGAGTACAAATGATCACATTGCTATCGCATTTAAAAATATAACTCTACCCCATTGGTTATGAAGTTTTACGGTGTAGAATATTTTATACTAATGAGGGCCACTTTCATTAGAATTATTTACTTTTACTTTTCTATTATCCCCAGAAGATAACTCAGCAAAACTTTCATATTCATGGAGAGTGAAAACACGTAAACACACTCATCATCAATTTTATGCTCTCCTCAAGAGACTCCACTAGTCCTTTATACACACTCTACGTGAGTAAGAATCTTCTTAAACACACATTTGAGGTGAAGGCGTGGACGTGTATGGCGGGAAATCCATTTTTTGCTTTGGTCGTTCATCTATTGTTTTTAATTACGAGATTCTTATATAATTTTAACGATAGAAATTATTTCGAATAGAAAAAGATAACTTACAGCTGGACTTGACACTGCAATCACAGAATACCGTCCTGGTGCATGTCAATGTTATGGAATTCCAGTCCAACTGGACTGTTCAGTTATCAATTCTAGCTGGAAATTATCAATTTCCATCCGAAATAATTTCTATGTTTTCGTTTAACGTGTTGCGATGCTCTTTAAAATAATACTAGTCAAATAATAAAATGGCTTCATCATTTTGGTGTTACGTGTTGATCGTACATCAACCTACCAGCCTCAGTTGATAGTGTTTTGCTACTTAGGTACTTGCCTCTTACGTCAAAAGACGTGCATTAAAGCAAATATCCTCATCACCAGGACGGTATTCTAGGTATGCGGGTTCAAGTCTAACTGCAAGGTATCTTTTTCCATCTGAAATAATTTCTATGTTGTTTATTTTAATGTTAATTTTAATATCTTTGTAATACTTATATATAGCAACCATGTGAAAAGTTTTATTTTCTTTAATTTTCGTGGTTTTTGGACAAACCAAAGGTCGTAGCGGCCACGTGCAGCGCGCATTTTTAATTCCTGTTGTTTATTTTTTTGCAATAGCTCATAATTCATCGTAAAAGACGAAGAAAGCTAGTTTATAATAGTGCACAGCATCATTCTACCCGTATTCTTTGTAGGATGTTTCTTTTGACAATGCGACAGTCTTCCTGGGAATTAAAATGGATTCAACTTTACAGTGGAATCCACATATACATGATCTATCCGGAAGACTTAATTCTGCTGCATATGCAGTTCGTAAGATAAGACAGCTAACAGACGTAACTACTACTAGGCTCGTTTATTTCGCGTACTTCCACAGTATTATGTCTTATGGTGTATTGCTGTGGGGAGCTGCTGCTGAGATAGAGACAATCTTTATCTTACAAAAGCGTGCAATTCGAGCCATATATGAAATGGATCCTAGGGAATCCCTGAGAGATCTTTGTAAAGAAATTGATATTTTAACTTTACCAAGTCTGTATATATTTGAAAATATTATGTATGTTCGTAAAAATCTGAGCAAATTTAAATCAAACAGTGACAAACACGATTATAACACTAGGAATAAAGATAAAATAGCGGTGCCAGGTTTTAGATTAGCAAAGACAAATAAAAGGTCCTTCTTAGGCAATTGTGTGCTATTTTATAATAAATTGCGCAAACATATTACAACGCTTACAGAAAGAAAATTCAAGTTGCCTGTGAAGAATATTTTGATAAAGAAATCTTACTACACAGTTTGTGATTACTTAAACGACAAAAATGCTTGGACTGGTTCGCCTCTGCCAAGTTAGCGCCTGTCACTTTCGTATTTTAGGTTTTCACTAACAATGAATCAGAAAGCGACAAGAGCATACATGTAGGTTTATTTATAGCTGTTTGCCTCTACACTCTAGTATTTAACCATTATCTCACCTGATGTTGTTGAGTGATGATGGGTGGTCGATGTTTTTCAGACTAATCTTAAATTACTCGCACTCAAGGACAGCTGGCGGAACACACCGTATGCTGGAACACACAGGTGGTTAGGTATTTGGCATAATGCTCTACCACCATGCCTTAACAACTGCCATCCTAAGATAACAAAAGGGACTGACTACGGCCTAACTTACACTCCGAAGCAGGGAAGCGTTCAGTTGTAATGCCAACGGTAACCCATCCAAATCATGATCGCAACGGACGTTGCTGAACTTAGTTGATCGGTTACGAACGACTAAGCAAGCTATGCTACGAGCGACTCTACGCTATACGCTACGAGTTAGTACTATACTAGGTACCTTTCGGCTAATGTGGGCGTTTAGATGATAAAGTCTTGTTGTGAGCCCAATGTGTAGCATCACCCCACTCACGTCGACATGTTAGTGTATAAATATACACGAAATAAAACTTATCACCCAAGCAGTTAGCTTTTTTTCAATGATACACTATAGGGAATTTTGAAAAAATTACCGACGCAGATAATAATTGTGTTCTCTATAGTTTATGAAGATTCTTTACTGGTCTGTGTTATAGTATGGTTCTAACCTAAGTGTATTTATAGCGTCATAACATTTCGTATAAATTTAAGTAGCGGTTACCTACATTACAAGTTTTTGTAGACTAGACATAATTATACCGATGTTTCTCTCAGGGTTTATATAAAAAGTTTCCCGACGAAAACATTCTAAAAATAATCTTGTTTTTGTTCTGATTCAATGGTAAGTCATTTCAATGTCGTCTACAAAAGGGTTGTCATAATTGCCTATCTTTAGAGATTTATTCAAAAGGTTCAAATTCTTTGAATAGTAAAGAGGTCACCTTGTATCAGGACGATTTGAATATCTCAAAAGGATATTTTTTGCGAGTCTTACCTACGTCGATCTTTGTCGTGGGTTATACAATCGAGTGTTTTGTGAAGCCATTTCTTGTTGGATGTTGAATGGGGTCAAATGTCCATTAGGTACTTAAATATCAATAAAGTTTTTATCTTCAATGGATATTTCGTAACTCTGTTATTCAGGTTTAGTGAAAAAGCAAATTCATTAGGGCTAGTGTCTTCGTAGCTCTTTCCGCACAAACGCAGTTTTATCATATTTAAAATATGTACTGATACTTCAAAGAGTGGGTTCAAACTTTTTTAAATTTTGCACGCATGTCCTTGAGCATAAAATCTATGCTTCTGGTTTGCCAGTTATCAGTTTTATTTTTTCTCTAATGTGAAATTTTGCATGGTGGAAGGGCATTTTGCGAATTACCGCCTGGCTGGCTTGAACACCCTTAAGTAGAAAATATGTCGTAAAACACCTAACAGTGCGTTCCGGCAGCAGTCCTTGAGTGCTAGTAAAATTTCGGTCACACGATGAGACATAACAACTGTATGTCTCAGGGTGACGGGCGCAGTGCAGTTCGTCACTTGTTACTAAATGTGGGAGCTTGTTTCGTCACAATAAAGAAAAACTTTGGAAATACACATTTTTATAGAAAAGTTTGTTACTTTTCTGAAGCATAGGTTTTGGACTCAAGGACATGCATTCAAAATTTCAACGAGTTTAACCATTGGTATTTAAAACATAAATAATATAAAATATGACGAAACGACGTTTGATTGGAAATCGCAATGAAGACTAGCCATAAAGCTCCCATTGAAGAAAACATTAAAACAATATATCATCGTTCCTTTTGCCATCTACCGGGCACTGTTTCAGAACCCCGACTGGTATTGAAATTTTCTTTGTGAGATGAACATACTCCGACTCAGGAATAAAATCCATGGCCTGGAGATTCTACAGCGACACGAGTCAATAAAGTTGGCAATTTATTTTTTAAATATAATATAGTGATGGTTCTGATAAATCGCCCGCTTGATGATAAGCATAACTCCTGTCCATAACAGTTGCAGCGTTCTCGTTCTGTTTGACACTGCACTGCGTTCGTCGCTCAGGAACGTTTGTTCTTATACTTCTTATGTCTCGTTTGTCTTGTAACTTCACTCGCTACAGTATACCCTTTTCACCTAAACACAGTAGTATTTGCTCTTTATTGCAGAATATCTGACACTGCGGTGGTACAAAGATGGACCCATGGGTCCAGTGAATATATCTACCGCCTGGTAAAGATACTACAGAAACGAAATGATCTCAATTACGTTGAAGTCTTTATTTTATAGCCTATCACGCATCAAAAAATGAATTCCATTAGAAAGAACATGAGAAAAATTCAATGATGTTGTTCCACACATAAAAGTCAGAACAATCACAAAATCAACGACATTATGTATCGAAGTAGTTGCCCGTTTTGGTGCAAATTACGGAACATAAAATCAAATAAATTATTAACAGCAGTGTCATAATGGTAATTTAATTTAACTTGACCCTTACTTTAATTTAACACGAACCAAATTGAATTGAAGAGAAAACAATTTAAAACCATTAGGTTTATAGCGGGCCATCGTATGTGTCATTTGAATTATCCATTTTACGACGTTAATATGCCCAAAAGACATACTTTTTCACAGTTTAGAAGACCCTATTATCGGTTATGATCCACAATGTTTTGATATTAGTGAAAAGTGTTCAAAATATGGCAGAAAAAAATCATGTATTCGATTTTATATTTAAGGTTATCATGTGTTTGCAAATGAACGCCTGAAACATGTAATTTGTATAATATAAATTCTCTATTATTCTCTGTTTATTCTCCTTCCAGTTTTTATTGCAATAAATGTGAACATATTGTGGAAGTGCGATTGTATGTTTGTTACCAATCACATTTGTGTCCGCTGAACGTTTTTTTATAAAATTTCGTAAACATCTAACTGTACAATAGTTTAAGTCATGGTTTAAATTAAAGGATACTTTTATCCCGCTATGTTTATGGTTTGATTTAGTCCTCGCGGGTAAAGACAGCGGTGCAGTTTTAAGATTAGCGTTTTTGTAGCTCTCTCCATGTTTTTCAATTTAACCTATTTAAAAAATCGGCCAAGTGCGATTCGGACACGCGTACGAAGGGTTTCGTACCATTACCACATCATTGGACTTCATATTTTAACCTATTTTTGTTTTAACGTGCGCGAGTCCGACTCGCACTTGGCCAACTTTTTGTATTTGTTGTTATAGCTGCAACAGAAATACATAATCTGTGAAAATTTGAAAATTTCAACTGTCTAGCTATCACCGTTCTTGAGATACAGTCTGGTTACAGACGGACGGACGTACGGACAGCAAAGTAATAGGGTCCCGTTTTTACCCTTTGGGTACGGAACCCTAAAAACCAAGCATGCATATTATTCGGTGTAATATCTATGCCTTTTTTGGTTTATTTGCCAGTAGTTAAAATAATTTTACAAATTTTAATTAATGGCATATTATTTTACAAATAATTTTAATAAAAACCGGCCAAGTTCGAGTTGAACTCCGACAGCGTGGGTTCCGTTCCAACACAGAATGTATAAAAAAATCATCGTTATTCTTTTTAATACAGATCGAGATTTCAGGGAGCGGGAGTCCGACTCGCACGTGCCGGTTTGTTATTATTTGTCGTTGTAGGTACTTTAGATATTCGAGTATAATCATTCTAAGTTTAACGCTTGTATGCATTACCCTTTTGTACGACTGAGCTAAAAGAAAAAACTTGGTTCCTTGTATGGTTTCCTTTTATTCTCCTTTTTATTGTTTTATTTATTCAGGTAAAAACAGTCGTTCACAATTATTCTTTCACACACTAAGTACTGAAGGCTTTACTTTACCATAACTTGTTACAAATATTATTGTGGCAATCCGGTACTAACATAAATCTGTCCAAAAATACTAACACAAATCTGTGAAAATTTCAATCCTCTACCTATTACTGTTCCAAAGATACAGCCCTTTAAAGGTCGGACGGAAGGACAGCTGAGGCTTGGTAATGGGTCCAGTTTCCTAGTAGGGAACCATAAAAACACATTATTTTACGAAAAAACCGGAAAACCAGAAGCATAAATATTATAAGCTCAAGGATATGCATGCAAATTTTCACGGACTTTAAACACTTGGTACTACTGAATGAAGACACTTCCTTTAAACAATAAGTATTGAACCGAGAAAGATTCTAATTTTCATCGACACGAACAAGTTGCTCTGATGAATAATAGAATTTTCCTAGTATCCCTTGTCCTTGTGTGGGATAATAATACAGCATAGACATAGATTATTCACTTAATAAATTAAATAATGTATCAGATAGCATAACAAGTGAGCTGCAATCATGTAACTCAAGTTATCGACATACTCCTGCCCCGAAGCTATCAATACCTCTAGTAGCTTGACTTGTCGTTAGTAACTCTTGAGTCTCATTTACACGTCTAACATTGTAATAGGGAACGTTATAATATATAGCATTTTTTCTATGCTATCATATAGTTATTGATTTATGGGTTTCTTCTGGTGAAAACTGATGTTTCTTGCTAGTTTGAAATGCTTACTCAAAGATGGATTGTGGTGGACTATGATTATGTACTTGCATTAATTTACGAAGTGATTGTTTCTCACCTAAGGTAGGCGACTTTAAGATTTTAAGCTGATAATTGGCCGGCAAATATTTTATGTCACCAACATGTTGGTGGTCTTTTCTGATGACGATGATGGAAAGTGTTAAACAAGCTGAACCTAGACTGCGTAACTGATTCTCAAAGACAGCAGTTTGTCGGCAGATTTTCTACTTGAGGAACTAACCTAACTTACGAGTAATAAACTAACGAAAAATGCCCTTCTACCATTTAATAATTACTGCCATCCTTACCTAACCGGCACCGATAGCTTACGGTGCCCATCACCAAACAAGCGGTCACCCATCTACGATACGAAAAAATCGCGCTGTCTCGGAATTACTTTTTCTTTATGCTTCTTCTTTTTTTTATATTACTGATAGATAAACCTTTGACCACAATCTCACCTGAGGATAAGTGAAGATGTGGTCGAAGGTGTAAACAGGCTTAACCTAGAATTACTCGCTCTCTTCCTGTCACACTAAGTGTGATGCCACTTTTATCATTATTTCATGCAGAACATTCTTTTTCTATTCTCTATCCCTATGTTCGGCCACATTCATACGCAACACTCTTTTTCTTATGAAATGCCCATTCCACGCTAGCTCTTTAACTTGCCAGTCACTGGTGCTATTTTGACATGCTCATTCCTTACCTTGTCCAGTCTTTCACCATACAGCTAACGTTCACATCTCTTTCACATACACTCTAGTCATCCGCCCCTTTCGTTCCTCAATATTCAGATCCATAAATTACATCAGGTGATAGGAAATTATCCCAAGACTTCTCGAGGTATTGATGTAAGCACAAGTTTTCAAGTCTTTTATGTGTGACAACGTACAACTTATCATCCAATCGCGATAATTATTTTTATTGCGATGTTTTGCAGTATTTATCCCAAGTTGGTCCTATTTAATTTTACCTATTTATTTTTAACTTCGATAGAGTTGAATACAAATTATATGTATTCATATAACTGTAAAAAGTATTTTCCAATACTTGATATACCTGGATGACTGTATTAATAATTTTATCGCTCATCGCAACTCTTATCGAGTTATAGGCGAGTAACACCGTCATCAAACAACTTATCACTGAAAATATTGAAATATTAAATATTTTTTTTAATTTAGAACGGAACCGACTTCCACCACTAAGAATTAAATAACTTATCGAAGTGGAACCATCAAAATGTGAGCCAAACCAGTTGTTTCATCAAGAATATAAAGAAAAAAAAAAAATAAAGGATTGTAAAGATTTCTTTCTTTATTTCTTATTTGATTTGATGTTGATTTTGATAATGGTCTTAAAATCTATACGTTGACTAAATTGACTGCAAGAGGAAAATTGCTACACCGATTGTGGGATTTTAATACACTATCATCAGGACCGCCTTCACATAAATTACATTCGAACAACACTAAACCTCTATTACATTAATGTTTAATCGTTAAAATACTTTTGATAGTGCTTTAGTCCTTCGCCAAAGATAATATCTTCATTTTATACGATTAATAAACTTTGTAATATTAATGAGCAGCCCGACCTTAGTGCGTAATGAAACTATAAATCTTTCAATCATTTTCTTGTTTACGGTAAACTGTAGTTTACATTACATATTGCAAATAAATAAAGCCTTTACGTTTGCTGTTAGTTATTTCTTCCCCGACGAAAGAAAATGTTTTATCATTCAATATGTAATAAAACATGTTTTTTTTTTTAAATATGGTTACAAGCTGTACCGCGTGTTAAGCGAAAATCACACTCACTATACATTTTTTTATTTCCAGTACAACATTTCTCACCTCGAGTGGTAGTGTAAAATCGGGAGACGTATGTAGGTTCGATTCCCAGGAGAAGTAAAAATGTTGAAACTCTAAAAAAATGTCAATGTAATGATTTTCAGTCAAAAATCTTTCTCAGTCGTGAATTGGGGATTTCTTGAAAGTAGTAAAAATATCCTCTCCACTTAGCGAAAGCATAATACGATTTGCCGCTAAAGATGGCTTTGACTGCTTTTGACTTTTGATTTATAAGAAAAAAAGTGCTCTGCACATTGCCTACCTAAAGCGTGTGTTGTGCCTCTGTATTCTTTCGGTCACACGACATATTAACATGTTCGTTTCATCGCCTGCCGGATGTGTTCGTATTTAGTCCACGCGTGACCTCTAACCCTTTATTTTTTCTGGGAGAGCGCCCTGGGAACCTCCTGAGCCTTATCTGGCGTTGTATCAGAGTGTCGCCTATTATCTCGGTTTTGGGCACTTTGGCTCTTGTTGGTACCGACATGTAACAACGTAGTGCGTTCTTACCATGATGGATGCGCATGCGCCGCGTATGTGAGGTCTGGAGTGTTGTGAAAGTGAGTTGTCAGATTTGGTCCTGTTGATCTTGTACCTTCCATACGAGATACATAAAAAATAAATTAGTTAGGTTTTATTAGGTGACTTCCGATTGTATGCGGAACACTTTATTGAAATTTTTTGTTATATTTTGATAAGATTTTTTATTACTTATCTAGATATTGAAAGCAACAACAAAGAATTTAAATTCGAACACATCGGAAATATTACAATAACAATTAATGTCCATATTAATTCGCAATAAAATTATTGAGCAGTTTATGCCCATTTTTATGGTCATACGTCGTTGGGCCGGCGTAATGGTCATGTAAATTTGACATTTTATGGGTCACAAAATCTTAAAACTCACGGAATGTTTCATTAAAAAACGTTTCACGGATTTAAAATTTGAGATATCCACTTCCGATTGGTGACATTACCATTAATTTTGTTTTAAATACGACTTAAATACCTTAATCAGTTCCGGTTTTCTATTATCATAAATTAAGACCAGCTCCAATTACCGTAATTAATTAAAAATTAATATAGATTAACTAGTAAAGATCCGGTTAACGGTCGTAAATTATACCAAGGTGGTAACTAGCTTTTAAACTTCACTATGTATTGAACTTTTATCTCACTATTCTTACAATTTATTATTAATTTTCTTTTTTTACTAGCTACAGAAGAAGCTTGCCTAGTTTCAGGAATAACCTTGACAACGCAAATGTATGGATAGTCAATACTTTAGTCCGTTTATGTATATATGTTGGCTTTGTGTCTCAGAGTGCCCATTGTTACATAATACAAACTTAATACCTTAAACTCTAATACTGCTTTTAAATACTTATACCAGATATTCAATTACGGTTCGACTATTTCCTGCACAAATTGTACCAATAGTATGCCCATAAGTTACCCTAATAGGCCAGTAAATCGGACGTCGCGGTTCCCACTGGATTCCGACTTAGGATATTGTCAAGAGCAATAATAATTGCATCCATAGTAACCCGGTATACCGCAGGTAGCCAATACATAAACTTGGGAGTTACATAAATTTTCCTGTGTACAGAGGGACCGCGGCTGGCCTGCCATATGAAAAATACCCGGATTATTCCTCGGGAGCGATCTCAGTACAGATAACACGACTAGATATAAATTATCTCACAAACCCAACACACCACTAATATTAAATAAGAAAACATGTAATTCACTATGCTCCGATCTGCCTCGAGTGTAATAAAATACAATTTTTTGACAGATTTTAAATAATGACGTCCGTGTTCGCCCAGGAAATGCTTAGAAAGTTCGGTTTCAATTTGTTACTTTAAAGTCGCTCAGTGGTCATGTACAACATTGCGCGGTGAATAATTGTGGCCATTAAATTACTACAAACGTATGGAGATTTTAATATATTGCCTTGGGATAGTGCAACAGTACAAACTGGATCTTCTAATTGGAAGTGATGCAAAAGCACAATGTACGGCTTTAATAGGCGCTGAACGGCATCGCGATCGGGAGTAGATCGTGATTGAATGTGGATTTTGCTTTATAAAAATAAACTCTAGTTTTATGATATGTTTCAAATACTAAAAATGCAAGAAAATCATACAAAATAAAATGATTCAATCATTAGAACATTGTGATACTAGTGCGGAAAGAACGGTTGTAAAATAGAGAACAATGTTTAACAATGACAAAGCCAGGTAGTCCCGAGTTAAAAAAAACTTTCTCGCACGTGTGTCACATGACGTTTTTAATATACGTTAGTTGGAATATCAAATGTAAAATACACGGAAATAAAATACATAACCCTAGATTGAGCACGTGTTGCCCCTTCTATTATGTTTGGTCAATTCAGATCTATTTCCATTTCCGTGCTAACTCATTTCTAATCACTATGAATACATAACGACAATCACGAATCATACTTTATAAGTTTTGGAATGTGAACATCAGTAAGACCCGGTTTAATAAAGAAACGAATCATCGATGACGTTGCAAACCATTGCATCTCAATTGTTTTTGGATCAAGAGTAGCTGAGAGTCCAAATAGTCTATTCAAAAACGACCTTTACGAATTTTATGTATATGATAATAGATCAATACAAATAAATATAATATGTAAATAATTTAATAACTGGTATAATGACACTATATTATACCACTAGGTAATTTTTATACTGTCTCTATATATTAACCAAATACTACGAGCTATATACAACAGTACAGCTACTACCTACAATGAAAGTATTTATACAACATTATACTACAAATACAAATCATTGCAGACTTACAGGCAGTCCAAATGCTCCAGACCACTACCAGTTGGCAGCGTGCCCAGCATACTGGCAGCATTTTTACACTTACATAATATTTCGTCAACGTGGAAGTATCGCCGCCGCCTAGTATCGAACTCTTTGCGCTTACCTCTTTTTAGTGTGGCTGAGGTAGTTGTATATGAAGTTAAAACAAACAAAAAAACTACACACTAGTGCGTTTTATTTTTTGTCATTAAATCGATTTCAAATAGCGTGGGCGATAGCTTCCTTTTACTCTATGTTATACAGACCTACTAAGTTTTGATAAATAAGTATTGAAACAAATGATGTTATACATTCCTATTCATGGATTAAAACGTGTCGCATAACATAGACTTTATATAAAGACATCTCCGTTTGAAAATACTTGATATTTTCCTTATAATACTGTGATTTCTTACTAAGACTTTTGACCATGAAGTTCTAAAAAGGTGTACTTACTTGTCTTTATCAGCCTCTATTAGACACACGTCAAACAGGAGGCTTTGAGTACACTCAATACCTCTTCAATATTGCTTACATAGCTTAGAAGTTTCTACGAACACATTTATGTATAGAATTGACTTGAATTATACGTCAATGGTGGTGATGTCTACTACTCTAAATGTTTGTCATTAAAATCCTTGTTCCTACATTAAAAAAATAATAGATGCAAGTTTATATAAAAATCTTTTTTTAATTATACCGATGTACTGTAACAACCGGATTAGCTCGCTCAATTGTCATGATTTCCGATGTTTACTATTCTGTGCCAAGATTAGAAATCATTTTGACTACCTACTCTTTTTAAATAGAAATGACCACCGGAAACACGTTGTCTTATGGTATTCCCGCAAACTGCTCATAGGGAGAAAATGTGTGATGAAGAGATTGGCGGGCTAGCAGCACTTCTTGTTGAGTCGTGGGGTTATGAAATCGTTTTTATAATATAGGTATCAAGAAATAAGTGTCTTCATTATGTATATATAAATGTATTACAAGTTAACTACTAGGCTAGCCTGAACAACATCTTCGACCACATCATCACTTACCATCAGGTGAGATAGTGGTCAAAAGCTAGCCTAGCAGCTATAAAAAACAATAAAATAACAAAGAGGAAGTGTTTTATTTCACAATAAGGAGGCGTTTGCCATAATCAGCACGCTTGGCAGGCGTCTAGGGAATCGCAATGTAAGATAGCAGTACCTCAGAATAAGCTGCTACCCACCTTCCTGTATGTTCCTATTACGACATCTGTGGAATAGTGGGGAGGGGGTGGCATGTAACGATGTCCCGTAACAGAAAGTAAGAAATCATCAAATGTTGGAACATTATAAAGTCCCCATTTTCACTTCGTATAGTAAAACTAATATGAGAAAAGAAAACCTTTCCTTTTTAATTCATTCGTCATCACCATATTCGGAATCGGTTATATTATCCTGTTGTTAGTATTCATAATTAGCCTCTCGATAGCAGTTATTACAAGTAAGCGCAAAAATCTGACATTTGATTTAGAATCCGCTTAACTGTGTTTAAACAATTTTCTGACCAATTAATTAAAGTTAGCTCAACACTCCAAAATAGACATTGCGTGTGCCAAAACCGGCTAAAAATAGGAAAGTCAAAACAATCACCATTAAAAAATCAACCAGGATCTGATGAGATTCCTACGAATTTGTCCAATCTTGACTTTACGCTCAATTAAAATGTTTACTATGTGGCGCCACACGTGTCGACCGCCAGTTCAATTTGTACACCTTATTGGAGTAAAGAACGGAATTCTATAGAAATGTTGTGTCTTTACACGGCGCACGGCTTTGTTTGACCTAAAGTCGTAAAAGCTTCTTGGAGTTGGTTTGGCATTGATATTCGTAGCATTGACAGAATCTAAATGTTTGTCTTCATGTGCTGAAAGTTTTTAATATTTTTATAGTCTCTCCGTTTTACCAAGTTTTATCTGTTACATTGAAATGCAAGTGCAAGTATAAATATGTACAGAATCGAAACTTGGAAAAACTTGTTCTGAGGACGCAATGAGTACCACGGTCAATTATCAATTTACTCCATGTAATAAGATTTCAAGCATTTATTGTTATTGTTGCGTTCCTGTTTTTGTTACGCTAATTTTACTGTTATATATAACGCTTAAGAAGTTATTTGATAACTTGGCAAAAGTATTCACATAAATTACAGGTTAAATGTGTAATAAGTTGTCTGGGAAACGGCTCATTTCGCACCCTTTTATATTGAGTCATTGAGGATGATGATGGGAGTTTTTATGTATTTAGTGGTGTTGCCGCCGCTTCTGTCCCTCGAGGGAAAACTCTGGTATAATTATTGAAATGATGGCGCCTAGTAAACGGTGGTAGATTTGCATAACAAGCCTTAATCACCGTAGTACAGCCCCCAAGCTTGCGCATGCAATCAAAGGACATTTATGAAGAAACCTCAGATAAAAACCTCATCGCGTAATATCAGACCACCCTTGAAAGTTATTTAGGAAAACATCCCAATAATGTGTTGGGGGCTCCGGCACCCCTCATGCCAAATATTAAAAAGCATTTGTTATGATGAAAACAAACATATTTCACCAAATAGTCCGGCGTCGGCAGAAATGCCTTGTAATTCCAGCACGCCCACGGATCGTGCGGTTTTAGGTGTAAAAAATCGATTATAGCATGGCGACACGCTGCGATCGATACATGATATTTCATCTCCATCTTTTCGGGTGCCGTTGATTCTATATTTTTGTAAAATTCAATTAAATATTTTATAGCGGAATAACTGTTGCCACGTATCGCTTTACATCGTATTTAAGCGATTTTATAGAGTTAGGAAGTTGTGTAAAATTATACTATGCTGGACTGGAATGTAAGATCTAAACTTACACCACGCGCCACCATTCTTAATTCTATATTAATGTGACCGTTTCGTTATTATAGCTTCATTTTTCTCATATTATTACGGTGCATTACTCGAAACACGAAAGTAAACGTTACTCGAAACCCACTATTAAATTCACTTTGTTTACTTCCAGATTTATGGATGCGGTTGACGAGTTCCTGGGAAAAGATTGCGGTGAGTCAAATTTTTGTTTGCACTATATGTTAACATGGTTGATTACTTTTGGGCCGCGGCTAATGACGGCTCTCGTATGCGCTCTCATATTAGCCTTGCGGTTTTCTCTTCTTTAGTGGCCGCGCAATTGAGGCGAGCCCGCCGCGGCTTGTCGTCGACCGCAGGTAAGATCCGTACATACACTCGATATGTCTAAACAACCAATGTCTACAAATGGGTGTGCTGATGTTTGTGCGCTTAACGTCGTCTCAGTAAACGCGTATGTAGGTTAAATTCATGACTTGTTGGAAGCTTTAGCGTCTCGCGTGGGTGAAGACGCTCCACCGAGGTGTTAATGCACGCCCATTGCCTAATTGTATTGCTTTACGTCTTTACGAGACCACCATAAAGAGTATCGTTCGAACGAGTCTTTATAGTCACTAATCGTTATTCTATTGTGAGGCTCTTCTCAGATAAATATGGCCATATGTGTCGGTTCAGTGAATCGTGAACGCGGCAATAAAATGTTCCACAATTGAATGCCGTCGCATTATGCAATTCATTCTGTGTTGAATTAAGTCATCACTGACATTGATAAATGATTTAGTTTGAATAATTGGAATCATAGGATACGTGTTCCGTTTTGGTTTCATTTGTTAGTACATTCGGTCTTTTACGTATGCAGGAATGGTTTCGTTTTAATGGTATTCGCTCTGGTCCTAAAATTACGTCAGCGCAATCTGTCGTTATCAGCGACGCTGGACACAACATACGATTTCAATTAAAGAGCGCTTCGATTTTAACGAGGAATGTGTTACGCGTTCATATTTAAAGAACCCGATCTCTTTCTCCAGACGCTCCGAACTTGATCGGTCTCCGACGGGATGGAAGTATCTCGAGGGATCGCACTACGCTGGTTCGTCAATAACTCATAGCAGTCAAAACTAGTAGGTTGTGTCCGCACGTCCAAGTTTATCGGCAGCAACGCTTTTAATTACACTGACACAAATCGTAGTTATCGTTTGACTTCTCACGGTGCCGAACTCAATATTCCGAATGTTCATTAAGTTCTAATTACGAATGGGCGCCCTTGTTTGTCTTGATCACAAAAACTAGCTTTTATTAGATTACGTGGGCAGTTTCAATTAATTGTGAGCATGCGAGTATCTGTCGGCGTTTTCGGTCGGTAATGGTGGGTTATCGGTGTCGCTAAGTAGATTGAGTGAGATGTATATTATACTGGTTTGCCACGGCTAGCGCCAGATTCTTGGGCGGTGTAAAGCCGACTCGGGAGGTTCCATCGGACTTTTAAATGTTATTCATTTTACTATGGGCAATAATTATTATTGTACGTTTTATTACGTTAATAGTTGAAAACGAGTTATTGGAATTTATTAAATTAGTAGATAAATATCCCAGTTGTTTTGAGCGTCATGCCGTGAAGAAACACTTTAAATGCACCTGCCGCGTCATAAAGTAAGTATCAATACCAGTTTGAGGGATTTCTTAATGTCTATCGTGAACATATCGTGAGATATATGTTTAAAATAAGATCAGCAAATAAGGCGTGTTGCAAACATACGAGTGTGCCACTGCAGCACTGGTAGCGTCTGGTAATGCGACGATATTCATATATCAGCGGGTATCGCGGCGGGATCGCGCGCTTGTCCTGATTTACACGATATCGCGCGGTGTGCGCACGCTTGCGGATGCCGCCGCTGCGTTTGAGCTTCCGAAACGAGGGTGGCCCTAAACGAAATAGCTTCTTGCAGATATCAAAGTACGTATCTCATTCTTCGTCTTGGAATTCGCTACATATTTTTGGACTTTTAACTATAGTATTCATCAGTTGTTTGGAGCGGTCCTTATATGGATTAAGTGATTAAAATAATAGATGTCTTGTATTAGCTTCTGTCTCATTGTAATTTGACGCCACAAAGGTGTTCACGTTTATTGTTGGCACGTGTAATCACATGTCAATAATAGCATCAGTATCGCGTCGATATCTCAGGTATGCGCACAATAACACGGAAATCAATTACTTAACTTATCGTCATTATAAATGTTCGATGCGAAGATATTTGACGCGTCTCGCACAAGATGTCACATCACGCATCCGCCACCGGCCGTTTGATAGATGAATCATTTTACCGTTGCATGGATGACTTGCCATTTATACTTTTTACAATAATAAACAACCTGTGGAATTTCTTATGCAGTGTTTATGATTAAAGAATTGACGGCTCCAATATAAGCCATAGATGCAGTAAACTATTGATTTACATTAAGCAACGAATTCCGATAAGTGTGATTCACCATTATACGTTTCGGCAGCTGTGACGGTAATGTTAATTTTCTCTTACGTAATATACGACTTATCAGGTGACTTGCGCTCTTAAATTGTTTTCTATTTTCACGTTTTAATATTCATGAAGTTACACAACAAAAGCTAAATGGTTACTGTTATCGTTTTACTTAATTTTCTTGTAACACAATACTTCAGAATCGTCTTCTCCGTGTTAATGTTTACGTAATATTTGAAATGTAACAATAAATTTCAGAGCATGTTTATAACATTTCTCATTGTAATGAATTGGTGAAACTTTCCAGTTTTGAAATACGTACGTCATAAAATGCAATGTCTTTAGAATTATGGGACTGACGTCACGGAGGAATGGGTTTGTTGGAAACTTAGCTTGGAAGTTTGTTGATATGGAAGCTGGATATATCGTTACGTTTTCAGCAGTTCTCTTACTTTCAACCAAGATACGCGCAACTCGCAGACAAAGTTGCACTTTCTGTAGAAACAAGTTACGAATTTTCTTAAAGAATACGTCGATACCTACGCGATTTGTTAACGAATTCTGTGAAGTATATTGCATCTATTTGTTGAACTATATCATTTTGTTTTGGTATCTTTGTTTTGAAGATTAAACGGACAGGTAACTAATTAAAAAAAAACATTGACTTGAAGTTTCCCAGTCTCCGAAACATGTAAGTATATGAAAGTTTTCAAGTTCTGGGGCTACTTTGAATAAGGGAGTGATCACCGTTCGACGTTTGTAAGGGAGGCCAGCTCAACCTTCAGTGATCTTTGACCAGTTCGGATTCGGGTCTTTGATTTGTCTGTATTTTTTACTGATAAATTTCTTTATTGCAGGTTTACTGTAAAGTATCTATAATATCATTGTATATTTTCTTTGTTTTATATTCGACTCTGTTTTCGTTCAGCTGTAAGGTTATTTGGATTATATCCCACTAGTACATGAACTATCCCTCTCTTCATTTATTCACCGGTATTATTTTATGAACAGTTACACAATTTTTCAAATAAATAGTATCATTACGTTTAAATATTTTGAAAATGTTATTATAATTGAAAGTGCCATAGATACAGGTTAAATTAAATCTAAATGTAATAAAAATACCAAGCTGGAGAATGCAGTTCCATCTGCAATTAATATTCTTAAATAGCTAATCAGTCATTCGATCAACGCATTCACGCCCACGCTACTCTTGGCGCCGGAGAGGCAAACTATGTGGAAATGTGTACCATGTTTTGGTGATACCTACTTGTAATACAGGTAATTGTAGGGTAATAAATACTACGATTTTAGGGCTCCATACTAGAAAATGTGACCCCATTTCTAAGCCTCCGCTGTCGTCTTTTCGATCTCAATTCCGCAAAGGATCCCGGACTGAAAAAAAACAAGAAATACGTACTATAAATATTATTTTACGCTAGTACAAAACGGATGGTTATAATTACCTTAGCCATATTTATGTACGTTACTGTCCCAGACCGTTATAAACACGTTAAGACAGTTAAACCGTTCAGAACATGTTAATGTTCTCATTGCACTGCATTTTGTGCACCAAAACTTTGTAAATGTGATAGTATAGTATAACTCAGTTAACGATGATTGAAATAATATTTAGAAATACAGATGGGTGTGTTCCGGATTTGTACGGAATATTTCCATTTGCGTTGACATTGGTGGTTAATGGCTGAATTGATAGACGTGGCGATGGTACCCATCGTTCTTCTACTCCTACAGTAATCCGGCCACCTTAGTCCAAAGTAGCGAATGCTTAACTGCCGATGTCTCGAGGTCTAAAAAAATAATTTTCGGAAAAATTATTAAATAGTTTCGCGGACAATCGTAGGAAACAATTTAATTCTAAGAACTGTTGCAGTAAAGCACATTGATGTCATATTCATTACGTTGACATCAAAGTGAATAGAATACCTACACTTGACACAGATAACTCGAAGCTTTTCCTCGTAGCAATTCTGAAAACTCATCTCGCGCCCGACAAAGGAAAAACCTAAGGACATTGAGTTCGTGCCAAAGTTTTTGTATACCTTAGGTATGATGGGAATAGAGATATCGATCCCAGTTCGAATTTTTAATTCTGGAATTTCGGATTCTGTTCAGATAACTCCGGGGTCCAAGGGTAGCTCCAAGATTTTGGGTAGATTACAGCAAAAATTTAAAAGATATAAGTCGTCATTTGAAGCGAAAAATATAATCAAAGAAATCATTCTGAAATGTTGAGTGTAAAAAGATTAAAAATAGATATACTCCTACTGAAATCAATTACATTGTAATTAATTAACGAATACATGAGTGTATACTTATATATCACTAGTATATTTATACTTATATAGGCAATGATATGTTTAATAGTTTAATACGGCTGTTACAATATGACTGTCGAAATGACTGATAAAGTGAATTCGTTTCGTTTCAAAAGTTAACATTCACCAATCCCGAAAATGTAAAAAACATCGAAAACTTGTTTGTGGAAATTGGATCCTGAAAATTCCGCATTGTATTTGGGAGTAGAAACCGTTTTAAATTCCGAGATCCTGAATACCGGGAATTCCCCAAAGGGGATGTAATAGCATTGGCATCAGTTTTACAACGCGTCAACTTGCTTACTAACTATCACCTAATACGTGGTTCCACATCTAACTTTATAGAGGTTTGACCGTGTAATATGGAGTGTAGTTAACTGCAGTCGCATGAATGCGTGTGGTAAAGTCCTAATAAGCCGATTACGATGTAAAAGGGTCGCGCGTAGGCGAATCGTGGCGTATCGACGTACGACATCAATATGCCACTGTAATACAGTGCCTAAGGTAGATACGAGTTAGACATCCATTATAGTCTCAGCGGATCGCCTGTTTAAACTGATTTTGGTGACAGAATTAAGTTTTTGCAAATCGATTCGAGCCAAATATAAATTCATGAAGTGTCTGCCTCCTTTTATGAATTATGTGGTCACTAAATCAATCCAATTACCCCGTAGCTAAGATTTCTGTGCTTGGAATCTTAAACCTACAAAGTATTATAAGAAATACATATTTGTGGACGGTTGTATGCCCTCTTATTTCGGACACAATTTCATTAAACCGCCATGTACTTATGTTTCATGCATGATCAAATAATTATTGAGAGCACTGTAATACATTTGTATGTATTGTTTTTTTTGTTAATCTTTCAGAAATTATGTAGGTTATGATACTGTGTAGAATATAATGTCTCGATTTGATTTGCGTACAATGTCTCGATCGTCGGCAATCGATCTGCGAGAGCATTACTCGTCTCTATGCCGCCGATGTAATAATGAACAGTATTTGACATAGACATGCCAACGAAGGGAAAGTCTAGAATTACCAGGAAATTAGTTCTTACACAAGTATTTCTATTTTGTATTTTTTTGTCAAAGTCTTAGAGTAGTCCTAATATCGATTGCAATTTTACCATATCGATGATTAATATACATATAAAAGAATTAAAATTTTCTATATTTTTTTCTATTTATTCTATACTCATCGTCGTTGAAGCTTTGCTATTGACGTCAAAGAAATTTCGCACCAACAAACAATTGTTATGGAAAATACACATTAGAAGGCATCAAACGAGTTTTGTACACAGAAACGTTTTAGCATTTGTAAACTTCGCTAAATTACTGTCAAATATTGAATTCTATTATTGTTTGTCCGCGATTTTAGTTATCCCGGCGCGGCGCCCGTTCTTCTACTCTGTGGTTGGTCGTACAGTTACTTATGCAATATCGATATTCATTCAGAGATATAATACATCACTATTATAATTACGTAACGCCTTCTTTTGATACCTTTTGTCTGTTTGTTTGGGCCAGTCGGTGCGGTTACCGGTGTTGTGTTTATTTTCTATAGGTTTTTATTACATGTTAGATGCAGCCCCGCTTTCTATGCTAAGTAACGTACAAGTGGTAACACGTACTGGGCGATTGGCTCATTGTACTGTCAGATGGGATTTGCATGTGAATCGGGAACCGAGTGGTATAATAGTTGCTTGATTGATATTTCAACCGTCAGCAGATGCTTGCTCTGGATCGAGTTTACAGAGGCAACAATGTGTTGTTAGCTTTTATGATTTATTAATTAGTATAAGACTCAATTATATTAATACCGTGTCAACTCTTAGAAAATTAAATACTGTTGCTTGTGAACTGAATGTTTATTACCGCAGTCGGAAAAGAATGCACTCCGGTTATTCTAAAAGTGGATCTATTAACTTCCTATATATACATATATATTCGTGAGACTCGAATTGTTTTTTAAAATAAAATATGCGAAACTTTGTGTGTAAGGGAAGTAAGTGTGTATATTTGTTACCTGACTTACGCTGAAACGGGAACCGATTTGGGTGAAATTGGAATATTTTAGTTTAATTTAGTTTTTAGATCAATACCTTTTAGATCTCTGAATTTACACTTTCCTTTTTTCTTTTCATCATCATAACTTTAGGTCCATGTCTACGAGGGTGTAATTTCGAAGCGCAGCTACCTTGTAATAGATTGGGCTATGTCACTTGAACTAAATTTGTATACTAGAACTGATTGCAACGAATTGAAGTAGTTACCTACATAACAAAAGTGTAATATACAAAATTGTTATAGTTGATAGACTAGCCTTTGACCACTATTTTACAAGATGGTACGTGATCGAAGATGTTGTTCAGGTTAACCTAGAATTTCTGGCTCTCAAAGACATCTGCTGGAACACACTGTTACATGCTTGCCGACAGACTATATGGTATATCTATTTATAAATAAATGCCTATGATTAATACATTTATCATATAGGTAGTGCTGTCATAATAATAATATTTGTTCTTATAATTTGAATAAGTATGGTAATCTATATTTAATGTTTTTTTAAGGTTAGAAAGTCAGTTATAAAAAACCCTTGGCCCCGTGATCCATTTCTGAACATATATAATAATAATAATATAATAAATTTCTTTATTCAGGCTACAATGGCCCAACAAGTTAGTATACATAAAATAAACTATATTTTAATGTTAGTTTTAGTAAATAGAAAAACAAATAGGTATACAACAGAAGTCAATATAAGTATATGCTGACGATACGTATAAAACTTATTTAGTCAGCACCTGAACAAAATATCTGCTTATAGCTGAATTGAAATTTTCAGCTACAACTTTCAAGATGTTGTTGACACTGCCATCCATCCTTCTTACCAATGAAGCAGTTCTTTTTCGAAGGATCGCATAAAAATCGTCAACACGTGCTTCTGCAAACATCTTATATGCCAACCTCATGGAACGGTACTATGAATGGTTTATTTGCGAAGCCTATGAATTGCATCCATAGGCTCCCGATATCGTAAGAAAAAGCAGAATATATTAAACATAATCAAATATAAATAAAAAAAGGCGACCACATTATCCCTGACTGCTACAGTAATTGCAATGTTTGTTTCTTTAACTTGACTATGGCTAATGTAGACGCTGGCTAAAACTTCCCTTGAAGGATTGCCGTAGATGGATTTGTTTTCTTTTGTTTCTTCCGACCCGACTTGGCATGAATTTGCATGTGTAATGCTACAAATGCATTAACACTAGTTAAGTCAGAATATAAGCTTGATACCTGGAGGTTGGTTTTAGTAGCGTTGGAAAATATTGAACCGTGTTGGCTATGATTTCGCTGCTCAACTATTTTCCTACGAATGAAGACCACCCAGACGTTCAAAGATTTCTTTTACCAAAAATCAGTTACCAAACGCCTTCTTGGCGGTGTGTTCAGACGGCTTTGAGATCGAGCTACCAATCTAGGGCAATACACTTTGATCTATACGATCACTTCATTACTTGCGGGTGAGAGGTCAAAGGTATAGCCTAAGAGCAAATAAAAAGGCCTAAAAATAAAACAAATATTACATGACATATATGCCGGAGCTCAAGCACTAGTTACGTAAATGTATGTGTGGCATTACTCCTGGCCAAGACCGCACCACCGTGGGAATAATGCATCTCCAATGAGCTTTATGTCTTGTTTTTGTCTCGTGCTAAGAAATGTTTGAGTACACGCAATGCTTTTTTTTTGACGGCTGTACCGGAGTGGGCGGACAAGCGAATGTCAATTGAGCCGGTGATATCTTAGTTGCGAATTGTTACTCTGTATGCGTGGCGCCTCCAGTCTGTGTTTTGAAGTGTGCTATCTTAAAAAAACTTCATCGGCAGCAGAGAATTAATTTTTAATCTCTGTTGAGGTTGAAAGTAATTTAAATGTCGATAAGTTCTCTAAAATTATCATTTTGAATTGCTATTCAAAGCGGAATGCTGCCAGCTCATCTATCACCACGCTTAAAAGTGGTAGTGGATTTTGAGCATTTGGAATCTTTAAAGACCTGCATTGGCCGATAGATTGCGCATTTTAGTAGGTGCAGTATTTTGTGTTGTTTTACAATTAAGGAAAAAAGTAGTTAGTGAAAAAATTATAATTCTATAAATATACCTGTAGTACTTTATAAAGCGATGATATGATCACAAAGATAGCTCTGTAAAAGGTAACTATAGAGTTATCAGGTGTCTTTTTTACCCGTAAAGCTTTAACAATGGCATGCCCTACGCAATACAACGGGGTGCATCTTCCTTGCTACTTCAAACGTCTTCCGGAGTCCGGAGGAAGTGTCGAACCGCGGCCACGACTTCCTATACCTCCCCCTACCCCGAACAACCCCGTTGCACCTCCCTTTACCCCCGATGCGAAGGGGTGCGGTGTCAACGACCTCCCGCCGATGTTTGCGGTGCGATTTCGAAGACACAAACATGCGGTTTTTTGGTTTTATTTTCGTCGACCGTTTTACTTTTAGTGGTTATCGATCGGGAACTTCAGACGCATTAAATTGGATTCGTTTTTGGATGAGTCACCTGCAAAGGTATATAGATAAGCTACGATATTATGGTTGAACTGATCCAGTATTTTATTTATTTTATATAACAGGGGTTGCGTCAGGTAGGCTGGCCATAAAACAGAAGTCAATATATTTAGGTCCTTGTGATTTTATTAAACGCATATTTTTAGACGTTTTCTTCTGTTGTTAGAGAAGACATATTGTACCGACCCTATAATTAGTGGGATAAGACAGGAAGATGATGATTAACATAATAAATTACAAAAGTTTGCGCTGTGTGATATTCTAATGCATGCCTATTTGAGAGCGTTTGCCATAATCCCTACGCTTTACAGGCGTCTTGGGGATCGTAGTGTAAAATGGCAGTCTTTCAGAAGCACCGCTGCCCACCTACGGTTATTTTCTTCTCTTCGTCGCCTCTTACGGCTCCCACTGGAAAATATGGGATGGAGCTATAAAGCAACAAGGGAAAATGTGTTATACACAGATACATTTTGCTCTATTTTTATTATTCACCCAGCAGTTCCTTAGGGAGCGCCAAATATTTAACATCATCATGTCTGCATATAGGTTAACAGAGGTGTATAAAACATATTGCCAGAAATGTTTTAGATCCATTTTTTATGCCTGATAGCCTTTGACCACTGTCTCACCTGATGGTAAGTGATGATGTAATCGAAGGTACTGTTCAGGCTAACCTAGAATTACTGGCTCTAAAGGACAGCTGCCGGAACACATTGTTAGGTGCTTGGTGACCGATTTTCTACTCGAGGGTGGTAGTTAGCCAGATGGAAATTCGCAAAATGCCCTACCACCATACTTTAACGACTGCCATCCTAAGACAACAACCGGAACCGACGGCTTAACGTGCCCTCCGAAGCACGGAAGCCCTCAATAGTAATGCCACCAGCGGTTACCCTTCCAACTCATGACCGAGGCGGACGTTGCTTAACTTTGCTGATCGGTTAAGAACAGCTAAGTAAACTTTGCTCCGAGTGCTTCAAAATATAATAGGTGCGAAGCTTCTGTCATCTACTGAGTTCCAGATTCCGGACAATAACGAAAAAGTTCCTTGTCAAAAAAAAAAAAACAACTGCTATCAAACCCAGGACCAGTTGAGATTCCAAAAGGACGCATTAGACATTAGGTTAGACTTCCACCAATGAGACAATTTTGTACGCTAGGGTTGTCAAAGTTCATAATTTTATTTTTGTTACAGATCAGTTGATTGGCGTCCACTGCACGCACGGCTTAAATCGCACCGGGTACATGGTGTGCCGATATATGAGAGATCGTCTGAATATACCTGCTGAAGAAGCCATTAAACGTAAGTGCCAGTTGCTATTAATTGAGTAGCCACATCAGTTTTTTCAATTCAAAACGCTGACAAAGATATACGCCTAAAGTCTAGTGCATATCGTATCAATATTATAGAAAATAATGTATATAAGAATAATTCATCCTGATTATGCATTTGTACTGAATTTATATTTGCTGAATTTTGAATTGAAAAATGTTTTTATTTTAATTGCTGGTAGGTAAGCCGGCCCCGTTTAGTGCCGGGGTCCCGTGGGGTGCCGGGTTAGAATTGCACCTCCCCATATCATCCCGTGGGTTTCGTAAGATGCGACTAAGGGAAAAATACTGGAAGGTGGGCAGCAGCGCCTTCTATACTGCCGGAATATACCGTTAGGTGTTTTGCGACAGATTTTCTAGTTAAGGGTGGTAGCTAGCCAGCCGGGCATTCGCAAAATGGCCTTCCACCATGCGGTGAAGCTCAAGCCCGCGGCGGGATTCGAACCATGGACCTGCTGCGCGGCAGTTGATAGCCAATTCCACTTGATTCTCAAGGACAACTGCCGTTAAACTTCTAAGCCCCTGACGACATATTTCTACTTAGCGTAGTAGCTAGCCAAGTGAGCGCCATACAATAATCCCTTAAAAAGTGGTTATAAATGCGAGTCTTTTATCATGTATGAGCGCAGTTTTACAAAAGAATCTAATTATTACCATTAGTTTATTTTACAACTTAGATTTTATACATGTGCGTAAAAATAAAGTACAAGGTTACTGCTAGTTAACTGGCGATACCTGACAGGAGTGATGGCTATCGATAACAAAATCTAAAAATATATAGAAACAAATTTATTTTTTTATCACATCTATTTGAAAAGAGCCAGTTTATTCTTCGTAAACAGACACTAAATAGCTTTTCATTCCCTGAGGGACTAAAAGTAATTTGAATTTAGAATGTGGATATTTTAAGTAAAAGTTCCAATCATCAAAGAGATCAATCACAAGCATTATATGATCAAGTTACAGTTTGTTTTATTTTATTTCTTAGGTTATTTTTTGTTTTTATTAAATATTTTTTTTACAACTTAAAAATAATATAGTTTCACAAAACTACATCCTGACTTGATGTTTTCTGAGACTATTTCTAATTCTCAAGGTAAAATAACTTTAACGGATGGTAGTGGTGAAATGGTTACGATGCGCTTCCATAATTGTTCAAATATAATCACTAGCCTCTGTTTCTAAACTTTGTCTTATTTTTTAGTTATATCGAAATAAATAAAGTTATAGTACGTTTATTTATTTATTATTCATAAGTTGCATTTACTTATTTCCTCATAGATGATGATAAAAAGTAGAGTGTCCACCTCGGGAGCCAACAACTATTTAAAGCTCGAGTAACTCTCGAATCCCTCGTTTCGCTCTAATTCAAAGAAACACTCTCGCATTTAATATTGTTGTTTGGTCCCTTGGTAAACAATCTACTATTTCGACGTTCATTTTAATTGAAGGAATGTAATTAGTGATGTTTTTATAAAGATTACCTATTCTTTCTATGTACAGTTTTTGTAAGTGATTATACATACCGTACATTATTGTGCGTCGTTCATTGGCTCATTCAGCTTAGAAAAATATATTTTTTAGTGTTTAATAGCTATTATTCCTGTTTATGTATCGTAGGTTAATTAGCAGTAACGTTGTATACTCAGGTATAAGAGTTATACAGGATAGACAGAGATTTTCGAACACGCCAGATATGTTGATTGGTCTCATGTAGCAGAGCTTGTTGCTATCTATCAGGCACAATTCCAGAAATACATACTAGTTTGTAAAACACATTATTTGTTCTAGGATTTCAAGCTGCTCGTGGTTACGAAATCGAAAGGGAGATATACACAGCTGATTTATTAAACAAAAAACTACCTCCTTCCGATATAGGTAAGAGGACTACTATAAAACGGATATATCCTAACGAAACATATAAATTTAACGTAGATTCGCGTAAACACGCTCATAATTATATGAATAGACAAAACGACGAAACATTCAATTATTATGGAAGTAACAAAAGATATAAATTCAATGGTAATAGTTATTCTGGAGATGTAAGTAACAGTGCCAGCCATGGTGACTACCTATCGTGGAGAAATAGAGGTGATAATCACAGCTACAATGCTCAAAGTTCACAAGGTAACAACTATGATGCTCGCTATTCACAATGTAGCAACTATGATAGTCAAAATTCTAGAGGTAAGAATTATAATGCCAGATACTCACGAAGTAGCCACTATGGTGCTCAAAATTCCCGAGGTAACTACTATAATGCTGGATATTCACAAGGTAGCAACTATGATGCTCATAATTCACAAGAAAGCTACTATGCTGCTCAAAATTCCCAAGGAAGCAACTATGATTCTCAAAACTCACAAGGTAGCAACTATGATAGTTGGTGTTCCCGAGGAAGCAACTATGACGCTCAAAATTCAGGTAGTAACTATTGGAACAACGGTGATAATGGTAACACATCTGCAAGAAATAATTATAGATGGTCCAATAATGCTAATTACAGCTATGGAAATGATTACTGATAAAGTTGTTACTACTGACCACACTAAATGTACCACAAACTATATAAACATCATCATGTATGTAGGTACATTATAATGTGGCGATAACTAGATATCAAAGTAAAAAAAAAACCCTTATTTGAATATTTAAAGAAAAGTTCGGGATTACTCACGTAGATAAGCCAGATAAATCCGACTATAGTTTCGACCATATCTGGTGGTCTTTGCGCTAACGTCTCGCTTAGCTTAGAGCTAAGCGTCTCGAACACTCTTTGAAAAATACCACCTTATGTGGTCGAAACTACAGTTTGATTTATTTGGGTCACTACGTGAGTGATCCCGTATTTTTCTTTAAAAATTGGTGAAAACCACTTTCGTTTTTATAACAAAATTTAAGTTCATGTTCGTATGTCTCATTAGTATAACATATAATATTCGTATGTAATATCGTATTCGTGTTACTAATTGGCATAACACATAGCTCATATGTTTTATTATATATATTTTTTTACCTCTTCTTATAATTAGACATAATAGACGATTAGCTTACCTAATGGTAAACAGAAAAAATTGCCTTTCAAAAGTACAAGTGTGTAGTTAAGTAGTGCATTTTTATATGAATGAATATAGTGCATATTATATTATAGTTTATTTATTTTATAATTGATAAAATAACTAAACTAAACAGCGAGTATCTACAAAGCTATATATATTTATTGTTACTGTAGTTTTCGCATAGAGTTAATATTCAAGTTATTACTAACGATTTAGTGTCAATAAATAAAAGTTTCATTACTGATATAATGGTACTTCAATTATTATAATTTTAGAATAATTTATTGAAGTTTTGTTATTGCCACTTAGGCCCAGTCTCACCAATCTATGGTTTATTAATACTAGGATAACTTTATACTATGAACCATTAAAATGTGGTAGGCGTTTGCTCATAGATCGTCAAACCAAGTCATGTTACGATTTACTACCTGCAGCTTAATTTCGCCACCGGACTTCCCTACAAAGCATGATGTTTCATCAATTTCATGTCGGCGTCAGGAACTCCACAACCTTGCGATTTTCACGGCATTTTCTACCTCGCACTGCCACATTATAGAACCAGCTGCCAGGTGAAGTATTTCCGAACAGTTACGACTTAGGAACCTTCAAGAAGAGAGCATATTCCCTCCTTAAAGGCCGGCAACGCATCCTCTCGAGACCTCTGGTGTTGCGGATGTTTGTAGGCGACGGTGATCACTTACCATCAGGTGAAGACGGCTCGTTTACCCTCCTATCCCATAAAAAAAAAAAAAAAACCAGATCAATAAAATTCCTGGGTTTGCACTTTTATGACTTATTACAGTGGCGTAGACAAAGAAATTCTTTGTATTATCAGCTGTAACAAAGTGGCCTTATTTTTTTTTCAGTTAATGAGCTATACCGCCAATAACGGCTATAAGTTTTGTAATATTGGAAAAGATTCATTTACTATATTCTGATGTAAAATTTCGTAAAAATCAACACCATGGGGAATTTAAAATACTGCTACATCATTTGTCGTCTATGGTGACAAAGTTCTATCATATTTTGTTGGTTGTTAAAGTTATCCTCGAATAGTTTTATCCTTTTATGTGAAATTGGCTCTTGGTTTTTAGGTTAGGCTATTTAGGTTAATTTAGGTGTTGTTTAAAACCTTGTACGCCGGCACTAAAACACAGAACTATTTCTAATAAGAAATAGTCATAGTATAATTTGATAACCTACTTGATCATAAAATAGACTTAATAAAGATACAATTTTCAAGTTACTATATATGCATTTTTATTTACTTAGCTGTATATTTGAATCGATATTAGACTGCATTATCTATTTTAAACTTTAGGTTCGATTTGTTGATAAATCTTTGATAAATTTAAGAAAAATGAATAATTTTGGAAATAAATGTGTCTAAGAACCTATTTTATTTTACACTTAAAATTAGAGAATGCAAGCTGGAATTGACTACATTGACCAATAGATAAGAGAAAAATAGAATCCCTAATGAGCATCACAGTAATACAAGTTTCTCGCATACGTTCTTCTAGGGAACTGTTATCTCCTCCAAAAACTGAGGCGAATCAGTTATTTTTTACACGACTGCCGTTATGTTTTCAGGATTCATGTATGTATGTTTGTGAGTTTCTTTATTCCACCATAACTTCTAAACGACTTAACCGACATTGATGAATGTGATATCATTAGATTCGTCTTGATAGCACAAGCGACACTAGGTGCTTAAAAAGAATAAAAAATAACGGGTAGATTTTAGACGCCATAATTTTGAGAAAAAATATGTTTATTCCAAATTTGTCGAGTGGGATATCAAAATGAACAACTGAACCGATTATGATTTAAATGGGACCAACTTGGAGTACTCTACGAAACCAATAAGCATCATCAAAATCAGTTCATGATTGGCGGTGGACTCGGGGCTCTGTACCGTTTACCGATAAACTGTACACAGAGAGCACGGTTCGCCGAAAAACTAAATGTTATTCTACTAAATGTAGATTATTTAGCGAACAGTTTCTGAATACCGTACGGGGGCGGTGCAATCGCGTAACAAACGTTCAAAAACATACAGTCGAATTGAAAGCTTTTTGGAAGCGGGTTGAAAAAGTAAATGACAGGGTATGTCTCTAGCTGGTCTAGATTGTATATTATAAATATATTAAAAATAATTGAATCAGCACAGTTTTGGAGGGGAATACGAAATGTTTATTTCGTGATTTTCCTGCTATCGCACGCATCTTTCTAGTTTACTCAGATGGACCACGAGGTAAAAAAAATGTGGATTTTCTGACTACTGCTTTAAGAGTAATCCCAGTTTGCAGTTTAGGACTATCTTTCTAGGAAATTTTCATGCTATTATTACATTATGTTTCTAAATGTAATTTGTAGCATGTTGATATCACCGACACCGTCTTTCCAAGTTGAGTGGTTTGACAACAAATATTTGGACAATTTTTCTTGAGATTCAGATATTCATGAGAACAAATCTTGTTATAGTGAAGTTGGTGTGGTCACGTATAGACGCGGTCTGTACGTGGTCGATCCTATCACACTGATGCGCTCATACACCCGCAGATTGACGCTTATGACCCACAGGTCTATTTCTGTCAATTTTGTTTGTTTATGGCCTTAAAATAGAAGTACTATGTTTAATGTATGCCTGGGATGTTGATATACATTGTAATGAATAGATTCAGGCGTTACTTTTAAGAAAACATTAAATTACTGTTTTAGTAGACACTTTAAAACATATCGAGTAAACGTGCACTAGAAGAATCAAGACCTCCTGAGGATTTCGTTGAATCGAATCGCGTCGAAAATTCTTCCGGTTTGGCTGCGTGGCGTTTGAGACGTCACGTCGGCTTAGCAGGAAAATTAGGCGGAATAGTCACTAGATTTTTTTTAAAGTGTTTTTCTAAAATACTAATTTAATGTTTTCTTAAAATAATTAAAAAAATATTTGTGATTACATCGCCCATAATAACAATTTGTGTATCTAACACAATTTGTTATTATGGGCGATTCCATAAATATTTACAATTTATCAAGTAATATTGAATCACTAAATCACACTTTTTTTTACTCTAAATATGATTAGAAACTCCAGAACATGCGAGTTTGAGCCGATATTTTGTGCTCTATTATATTACTTTAATTGTGATAGAAGACGGTGCGTGGTCATCACCATGACTACGAGACCATCTAATCGAAAGAAGTGCTTTTCCAAACACTAACTTTCGCAATGATGTCGCTATCCTTCTATATTTCTAAATATGTATACGCATGCGAAGCGAGAATCACATTTATAATGTTTTTTATGTTTACAAAAATGTTGTTCCTTCATTAATTTATTTAAGGCTTATCAATAACAATTACACTGTTATATGAATAGGTTACACCATATTCTTACTCCAGGTTATTAAGCTAAATGCAATGTTTATCGAGACGAGCACAGCATGCATTATTTATTGTAATTAATAATTTGTAAATGTAACTAACTCGCATTCTTTAAAATATAGGTACAATATAATAACAGCATGTTATAAAAATGCAAATATTATTGACCATGAATTTTCTTCTGTCTTGATTCAGACCGAAATTATAGTCAGCGAAGAGACAAGAATATAATCCGACCAGAGGCAAATCATCACAGTCAATATAGAACCACAAATTATCATCAACATAGACACGGAAATAAAAGGTGTTCACAAAATCCTCCACCAGATGATACGAATAGTGAACCAAACAACGACGGTACTTCTACGAAAAAGCGAAAGAGAGGCAAGAAACGCTCAAGAAGTAAAAAGAAGGACAAGAGTAAAATTGAACCAACGCCAAAGAAGAGGAAAACGTATCACTAGCGTTTGTCGATTACTCTTGAAATGAATAATAAGAAAAACTGTTAGTTTTGCAACGCTTCCAGTAGTAATGAATAATATTAACTGTCGTCTTTAATTCAGTTAATATTAAAAGGTGACAGTTAATATTATTCATATTTCTTCTAATACTATTCACTATTATAATAGGTACAGTTTTCTTCATGTTCTATTCGGCTAATATTTTTAATGAACTTTGGTTGAATGTTAATTTTGTATGAACTGGTGAATGATCTTACTGATGATTTTAAAAATTATTTATTATTTGACAGACTGTATGTACCTTTAGATTGGTTCCGTAGCATTTTAAATAGAAAAAAAAACTGAAAAAACCTGTCATTCAAGTAAAAAAAATATTCATACGTGCGGGATTTTTTTTTCAAAATATATACTATTGTAACAGAAGAGTCTTTGAGATCGTCGACGGTTTGATACTCAAATTTTGAGATACATATTATATACATATACAAGACGTAGTTAATAGCATGTGTGTCCTAAATATGATTACTTGCATATCTGATTTTTTAAACGTAGGTAAATTCTAGACGAATAAATTAAAAATTGAGTATTATAATTTTTAATTTATTCGTTTTATGATTTTCTATTTTTTTTATTGAACGCTTGAGACCCGCCTGATGTTAAGCGTAACCTCCATCGCAGTTCGTCATTTATGACGAAAACGCATCTTATAGACAGCTTTATACACAAGCGACTAACTCACCATCACCCCGAGTCCTACTGTTGTTCAGTCTCATGTGCCTGTAATTTATTGGCTCTGCTGCAGGAACACTGTTAGGTGCTTGGCGACAGATTTTCTACTTGAGGGTGATAGCTAGCCAGGTGAGCATTCGCAAAATGCCCTACCACCACGCGGTGAAGCTTAAGCCGGCGGCGGGTAACGAACTATGGACTTACGGCGCGGCAGTCCATATCAATAACCGCTCTGCTTTCATTGCTTCATAATTTTACAAGGCCTTCTCTATTCTTTATTAACTATGTTGCTTTTTTCTGATATTGCGGTATTATATCTATTTTGTTTCCAATTTTCGATGAAGGAATTTTCATTGCGCACATGTCTCGATTCTGTATTTTCGTTTTAGGGCACGTAGTACAAACGGGACCCTATTATTGAGCCTCGGCTCTCCGTCCGTCTGGACTCTAGCCCGTAGGACCTGTCAGGGCTGTAACTTAGGAACGGTAATAGGCAGCCGGTCGAAATGTTCACAAAATATGTGTTAGTAACACGAATAGCCTAATTGATTAACAAAAAAACATGTTTCTTGTATGGAGTTGTTTTTGCTCTTTCGTAAAAACGGTAATACATATCTTCAAGCGTCTAACTTAGTATGATTATAATCGAATCTAATATCTAAAGTACAATAAAAACCGGCCAAGTGCGCGTTGGACTACCGCTAACGATCTCGAAATGTATTAAGAAACAATACAATTTCTTGGTACATTTTATGTTATAGTACGGAACTCTCGGTGTCTGAGTACAACTCGCTCTTGCCCAGTTTCATTTATAAAAATTCAAATACATTTTAAAATGGTGATAGTTGAAAATTAATTGTTATATAACTATTAATACAATTAAGCATAACGTATAATATATTTTTAAACACTGAATAAAGTTATCTAAGACAAAATCAACGACTTAAAAAATGTTCTTGTTAAATTTGTAAGTAGTAAAATTTCTCTGCCAAGTTCCACCTGTTTGATGCCCTCTAGATTGTTGTTACGAAATGATTCGTGGAAGAATTTGAACTACTAAATTATCTTTACCGTATATTACGATAATTTGTCTAAATTTTATTACTCTGAGATATATCTTTAAATAGAATTACGTGCGGGGACCATGATGGGATTACCCATTAGTTTATGTTAGTTGTTATGTTGTTAAGTATTCATTCATAAATAAATATATGAAATATTTGCGGTGATTTATTAACCTGATCCTATCTATAGGTCGCTTCAGCAAGAGTTCGCTTTAGGGTTACCACCGCAACTTCAAATTTATTTATTTAAATTTGAATAAATATTGTCCGTGAAAGGCACTGTAGCAATCGAAATAACTGGATGAATGACACAAAAACTAAGGTCTCGGAATGACGAGTGCAGTGTCAAACAGAATGGTACGGTGAACGGTGACACTTCAAATAAAACGGACAGTTGTAATGCTTACCGTCAGGCGGGCGAATTGTTCGTCTCATCAACTCAAGAAAATAGGAGTGACTCATTAGTTAGTAATTTATCGGGCAGGCATAGTTCAGACTTACTATGAATTTCATGACAAATAACATTGCTTATAGCCATGGTCTAAAAGTTAACTACTTAGCTTAGTTACTGTACCAAGCGTTTTCTGAAAGAAGCATTAACTTTTTCTATAGAAAATTAGTTAAAAAGTTCCTTAGGTGTGAGGCTCATGCAATGGGTTATGGTATTTTGATATTTTGCAGTGAAGTTTGGTCAGTTGTATGGTAATGAATAGATTCAGGCGTTACTTTGCGGAAATCCATATCTAATAATAACAAATCCTCCACACAACGATCACGATTCTCGATCGTGCGCTCGTAGAGTCAAGACCTCCTGAGGATGCTGCGTGTAGAATCGAAACGCGTCGAAAATTCTTCCGGTTTGGCTGCGTGGTGTTTGTGACATCACGTCGGCTTAGCAGAATAATCAGGCGGAATTGTCACTAGATATATTTTTGTATTTTTAAGTGTTTTATTAAAATATTATATTTTAAGAAAACATTTCTTAAAATATTTGTTATTATCAGTTTTATGGTATTTTACAGTAAAAATTTGATCACAAGCAAAAACAAGTGCAACAAGGTCACAGCTTTATTTTAGAAAAAAGTATACGGCTATTATCCATTTATGTATCCAACCAAGTTTTTACTGGGGCATTTAGGATTCAACTCGCTCGAAGTGAGAAGGATGGCAGACCAGATCACCACCTGCCTCAAAGTGCTGAGGGGCTCAGTTGACTGTATACATTTACACAATCTACTGTGTGTGCTATTCATCCCACACAAATGCGAGATCACGGTAAATAGGCGCGGTCACTGTAGGCAACACAACCTTTTCCATCCTGCCACAGGTCACACAACGGCGCGAGCAATGTCTCCTCTAGTTCGACCCCTACTCCATCTCAACGCACTCCGTGACGCCAACACTGATTTTGACATTTCTTTTGACAAGTGGCCTACCATCGTTTCTGCAGTATTAGCGTATTGTGAAAGTATGAGAGACCAATGGGTCAATACAGGTAATCCCGAAATTAGCGATAGTGAATGATGTTTATTTTGCCTATATGTAATTTGACTTTATCCAATTGACATTAATATCATGCTTGTATCATTGACTTATACTTAAGGGACATTATTATAATTTGACATTTATTTTTATTCAATCCCATGATCTTTTTATGTATTTATATTTGTAATTTGTATGTTTTTATTGTTCTTATTTGTTTGCTAAATGTACAATATTGATTTTTTATTTGTTTTATATTTGTATGTTAATTCTAATCTGTGTGGTAGATGTAATTGATTGTAAAGTCGTTTCTATTCACAATAAACAAATTTAATTTAATTTAATTTAATTTAGGTTTAATTTCAAAAAAAAGCTTTAATTTTTATTACAAAAAAAAACTTAATAAATAAACCTAAAATAAAGCTGTGACCTTTTTGCACTTGTTTCTGCTTGTGACCAAATTTCACTGTGTAACCTAATCAGTATTTTTTTTTCACATCATCAAGGACAACAGGTATTGAACGACCTATCGGTATTTTATCGTTACTCGCAAATATTTAAGTCTGAAGTTATTGATACTAAAAGTCTAAACGTTGACTTTTCGACAAACACGGACGAGCCTAAAAACCTACTAACGTGACTTCTTTCATAGTTGGTATGTTTGGAGAGACGTAGAAGCTAGGCCGGTATAGTAACGCCCGAGGTAGTGCTACTGATTTATCTGCTACCGATACATTCGTGGCTCTCGGTTTATTACTCTATTGTTAGACCCTCGGGCGTGTGTTTCGAGCACTGGGGTACAGTAATAACAGAATAGACGATTTAGCCGTCCCAAGAAATGATACTATACGTTGTCCATAGACAGCCTATAGTATTATCAAGGGTTACCTATCTACGCTTGTCAGTTGTTTGCTTATTACCAATCTCTATAAAGGTACTGTATATAACTAAACGTTTTCTGATAGATAAGCTTCAAACTAGGCAATGAAACTTACTCGCTTTGATCTTTTACCTATTGTCGTAAGTATTTCTAGGTATGTATGATGAAACATGTTTATATGTTATATTTTTAATTAAAATTTATTTAAATAGAAAATGAAATAGGCACATGGTAAATTGAATTGTTATGGTCCAGCTGATAATGTCCAAACAGTTTCACTACGGCTTTCGTTGCACTCACTATACCTCTAAAACTCTGAAACGTGGTGCGTCCGTGGGCCATCTCTGGAGGTGATGCCCAATTGCTACCCATGCCAAATCATGGACTTTGTACGCTTACTACTTCGGTCGACCATGCCTCATCTGTTACATGCAGGTTTCAACAAAATATAATGTTTACATGTTACACTGTCAACGGTCACGTATGTGTAAATCATGTGTACATCTGAAGAACTGTAAGTATGGGCTAAAAGAGTATACCTAAGTAATGATCTCACAAAATGGTGATTTGATTATGAAGCTCCTATAATTGCACTTTGCGACATCTTACTGTAGGAGTCGAAAGAGGACGAAGGGGAAAAATACCAGAAGGTGTAGGGTATACAGCACCCTCCTTGAAGGGGCGCTCAGAACACCCTTGAGTGAAAACAGAAAGTGGGAAGCGCGCGGAATACACGTAAAACAAATTTAGGAGTTAATAAAAAGAAAAAGAGCTTTGGACAATTGGAAATAAGATCTAAAGGAACTTCACCTAGATACAATACAATAATCCCCGGCTCTAAAGTTTAGCAATAATTTCCGCAGAACACACATGACATCCTTCCGGAGAAGGCATAGGATAACTAGCTCTATCACTTTGTGGTCACTGCGGCATCCAGCAGAGTATGTACCACATGTATAAAGAACGGTACAGAATGAAATAAAAACAGCGGCGACCGCTCGGGCGCAGAACCGGTATGAACCAACCCAGTGAGCGGACAGAGATGTCGTAGCTTTTATTCTATTCTTTCTTTATTCGAGTGGTATGTGCCCATACTGCTCATGTTTATATATAGCTAAGTAGTTTGAACACTATGCGTGTATTGCAAGCACTGAGAGTAACTTACCTGCAACCACTGTATTGTAAACCATCGTTTCTGGTGACACTAGTAATGAATCGCAACACTACTTGTGTGGCTTGTATGACTTTAACATACTAAATGTTTGTTATAGGTAAGTTCTACGTATCTCTTATTTATCTATGCTTTGTACACTACTTTATCGGAACTGGTCGGAATCTTTCTGGTAAATATAACGCGGGCCCTAGCCGTTGCATAATAAGTTAATATTTTATCGAATTTCAGAAAATGTAATGAAAGCGTTCTGCCACCCTTAACGATTGAAAGGTGTGTTTGATTTCACCAAGCCCTTTCGACGTACCTTAATAGCATTTTCACATAGTTTTCTTATCATTTTCGCATAGTTTTCTTTACGCTTGCGAGATGGAGCATGCTCGAGGCCCATCTGGTATTAAGCGGCAACTTCTGTCTGTAACAGATGCAGCTCCTCACAACTGAAGTACTGCTCTGTGCCTATCACCCTGAGACAAAGTAAACATAAGTTGTTAAGTCTCTTGTGCCTGTAATTTCACCGGGACCTTTCAAACCGGAATGCAGTAATGTGAATATTGCTGCTTGGCGGTAGATATGGGTATGGTGGCAGTACTTCCCCGGATGAACTCGCACAAAGAGTTCTAGTGCTACTAAAAAGATAAAAGGTAGGTTTTACTAAAAGGTTAAGTTATTAAAAGGTTTTACTATGATATCAGTTTATTTAAGACATATGTACGTAGTTGTACGAAAGTTTATAGATATGCTGAGATGCATCTTGGGGATAGCGGTATAATATACCTACGTAGCTATGCTTTTCTTAATCTATCGTAAATTTGTAGTCAAAATCATCTCGTCTTCGACTAGGCGGTAGTCAAACACAGGGTACTTGATTATAACAAAAATAATAGGTTAGCAATCGAATTTTTGGAACTAATATGTTTTTTATTTCTGTTAGATCTATCTAGCCTTTGAGCACCCTCGTACCTGTTAGTAAGTCAGTGATTGGTCGAAAACGAGAATAGGCGCAAACTAGAATGTACTGGCTTTCAAGGTCGTAATATAATGTTTATATGTTACACTGTAAAAGGAAGCTGTGCAGCAGCGCTTCCTGAGGAACTGCTATTTTATACTGCGATCCCCAAGACGTCTGCCAAGCGTGAACTCTTTTAATGAGGAGCTTTATTTGGATTCAGTAAAAGAAATATGTACGGACATCTTGGCCACAAATCCGTGCTGAAGTTTTTCTTCATAACTTTAATTAATAATAGGTATACTCGTAAAAAAAACTTCTTAACGATAACGAATTTTCACATATTTACGCTAAAATATTTATATTTTAAATTGGGGACCATTGCATCAATGTATTGCTTTTTCTAATTTTCACACATTTCGGACATACAAAAGGTCATAGCCACCACGTGCAGCGCACATTTAGATTATATTTAATTACTGTTTTATTTTCCGTTACAAGTTTCTAATTGATCTGAATCGCCCCGTTCACATAAGAGATCAACGAAGAACTTAGCTTTTACTTAGGTATTTAAATACTTGTTAAAAGGGGCGAAACTCATCGGTGTAACCTAACCTACCAAAAAACAATTTCACACGGTACCACAATTTAGACTCCATCGCCTATCATCGTTAAAACAGAAAGCTTTGAAATCTTACGACCCCCGAAGGACGTAAATTTGCCGCTTTGTTAGCTCCCAATAAAATCTAACATCTTAACTTACGTTATCTCATATTTTTGTTTTTTGGATCTTAACTACCTGGCTTCCGTCATGCCGTCAGGGCGTATATCATGAGGTCCTACGTCTTGACTGACGTGAATGACTATTTAATTTATGTCGCATGGAACGACGCGTTTCATTTTAATGTGGTCGTTAGTTTCGGTGACAGTTGGTGACGCTTCGGGCGCCATTTTGATTGTTATCTTTGGCGGTGCTTTATTCTCTGTAGGTCAGTGCCATAGATTAGCTAAGTGTGAGTGACGTGAGGAGGTGTCGTGGTTCGGTGATCAGTTGGAATCGATACCGTTTTTGATGCAGTTATCCTATTTGTATTTTCACTATGTCGGTTCTCGGTATTCTCGTTTTAATGGCTAGCAATGAAATGTGATAGCTTCAGGTTAACCGAATGCCTGATTGAATAATTGCAAATGTCTCTTTAATGCATTTGACGTTATGTATCGACCTATAAATTGTTTATCTCAAATGGGTATGCAGGTACTATATTTTCAACGCCGAAATGGAAAGCTTATGGTTTATTATTTTTATTATCTATGGGTATGTACTAATTAACATAGTCCTTTGCTACAGTCACGCGAATCACTGTCTCAATGTCCAAAAGACAATTCATATTTCATACCTATTGTCAATAAGTACTGGGGACTTAATGAACAAAAGGAGATATTGGAACTTTATTATAACTATCATGATATTTGTATCAGAGGACTTGGACAAAGGGAATCCGTATTCACGCCGGCTATATCTTACACACAGGTAGGTATAAACCTAATATTATTTTTATTTTTGCAATAAGGCATACTTTGCGTATTACATTATAAAATACCGCACATGACTATTGTTTTATCTATAATAACTTAGCATGGGTTCTTTGGAAGTCCCGTAGTTCACCCAGGTAAAGGTCCTATGTAAAGCGGGCCAGTACATATAATGAAATTCTAAAAATAACCCACTTTCAGATATATGTACACACTTACAAAAATAATACCTATATATCGCGTCTCACAAAGTTCATTTACTTTTCATCAAGGCTTTATTAAACAAGTATAATGAAAGTCTAGGACAATATACAGCGGCATTACTCCCGCGATCCTATTATGAAATCGATAATTCAATCGAGCGATATTGTCTAAACGCCTCGGGGTCCGCTTCTGATACCTCTGATTTTAATAATATCTTGTCTAGAGATTTGAAGTTGCCTACAAGATTCGTGCCTCACAGATGAAAATGCAGATTTAATGACGCAGGGGTCTATGTTTCGATAATGCTGCATGGTGGTAAGACATTTTATCGTCATTTTCATTATCATTAACAAGGAAGTTGATATGAGGCAGACGAGCAAATGTAGACAAGGCTCTGGTAACGGAGTTAAACTATAGGTAGTTACTCCAGATGGCTCCTCGATTTCAAATGGCACAATTTACGACGGGTATTCGGTATTGTCACTGGACACTGCTATCTAAACAAACACCTGTTTACTATAGGTATCAATGGTGTCAAAGACAGCCACAAGTGCAGAGGTTGCATGGAGGCAGAATGTATCATCTACAGCCGCACTGGTTTTCGTCAACTACAGCGCCTACAGCAGTGTGGCGTGCCAAACAGCACAACTCGTTACACCAAGAACTTTCCCACTAGCTGCGCCGGCATCAGTTGTCTACTGGCTTTCCTGGCCGATATTGGCTGAATAACACTAGCTACCCAACTCCACGCAAAAGTTGCTGCACACTAAGCGGGATAATTGCGGAAAAAAGCCCGCACACCAAGCACCAATTCCCTGCAGACATGCACCTCTCTGCGGAATAAATTATTACTCTTTGAAGAATAAAGCTATTAATACACAGGATTGGTAAAACGTACCGACGACTTACAGTGTAAGCTTCCTTTCATACACAATTAAAAGGCTTTGCCGTCAGTTAACCCTCCGAGCGTTAGAAACATCAGTAGGTCATGTTTTAATTACAACCTATTTATTATACCGATGAGACTTCCTTTATTATTAATGTTTAATTTAATAGTAGGGATCTTTTTCTATAAAGCAAACATAGGGTTGAGTTATGGGATATAAGATAACATTAACCGTTAATCGTTACATTTAAAAGTAGGTTACCTATTTATTAATCGGCCTCCAAAAAATGGGAGAGGTTGAAAGTCGAAGCTTATTTATGTATGACCGCTTAAATTTTGAGATTCCGGACACTTTGATTTGATGTTTCTCTTTATTTGGGTAGACCAAGTTGGTCCTATTAAAGTTTTAAAAGTAATTTTTTATATACAATAACTGGAAAAATATATTTGCAAATTTGCCTTTTGATTCGATGATTATTGCCAATGGCGACCATTATTGTTGACCTCAATCGATCGAGTACAAATAACTGAAAAATATGAATAAAATAAAAGACAGTACCGTCTTCTACCACAAGTCTACCTTAGTAAAAGACGAATTAACTCTTGGAACTAGGACTATAAAAACTTGAGTTTAGAATGTTATGGCATGGTACTCATTTCAGCAAGTTATTTCATAATAATTTATGTTATAACATAGTTCCATTTTTTTATTATTTGAGAAATAAGGGACACATTTTATATACAAGGAGGTTTTTCTGTAAATTTTCTGTAAACTACTATGTGGTAGGACCTGAGTTACAGCAAACTTTCATTTCTCTTTTATCTTGGTAAGTGATGGCGTAGTATTTTTTTTCTATCTGATAGGCTATATATCCTTTGACCACTATCTCACCTAATGGTAAGGTATGATGTGGTCGAATATTTTTTCAGGCTAACCTAAAATTGCTGGCACTCAAGGACAGCTGCCGGAACACACCGTTAGGTGCTTGGCGATAGATTTTCTACTTGAGGGTGGTGGCTAGCCAGGTGGGCATTCGTAAAATGCCCTACCACCATGCTATGTCGACTGCCGTTGTAAGACAACCACCGGAAACGACGGCTTAACGTGCCCTCCGAAGCACGGAATCGCTCAGTAGTAATGTCACTAGCGGTCACCCATCCAAGTCATGACCGCAGCGGACGTTGCTTAACTTAGGTGATCCGTTAAGCAAACTTCGCTACGAGCGCTTCGTTAGTAATGATATTCCAGTCCTGCAATAGTGCTGCGGGCTTGAACTTCACCGCAGGTGTTATATTATTGCTTGCCTTGCTAGCAGCCACCATGAAATAAATAGGTAAATTTATGATGCATTCTATCAGTTGTCTTTGGGGGCTAGGTCTATTGCAATTTGAGAATGATCATCTTTGATATCATATCCTTACTTAGGTACTTACTTCAAATGTTAAAATGAAGTCTACTTTCAGACACAATAAGGCCCCTTTTCGAGGGAAAAATATACCTATGGTAAAATATTATAAAGTTGGCTACGAAAATAAAGAATTGATGCGGTTACATGCATGGGTCAGGATAATACGTAATTATCATTAAACACACTCGAATATGCGGAATCGTCAGTCGTCGTAATGAATTCCTCGTGTACATGTTAATAAATACACTAATTAATAAACGTTTGCTTAAGGCGACGCCACTATTGATTGCAAGTCTCGAGGGCATCTGCGTTTGCTTAAGGGCTGAGGACAGATTCTCGGAAACGTTCTACGGAAGGTCTGTGGACTTTGACCTCTGTTGTTTGATGTGGCCCTTACTATACTCAAACTAGAATTGGAATTGATGAACTTTTCAAAATCGATGAACTGTTATATCAGGAGTTCATGAATATTTGAAGCAGTACATATTATGAACATTTTTTAACTTAAACATTTCAGTGGCCCCTAAACTTCGTTTGTATTCAAAATTACTTTGTTTTAGGTTTATGTACATACTTACATATAGCTCACTGACATTTTTGTTTTTAAACAATTTCAATGTAAGTATTTAAGTAGGTAAGTAATGTTTTTTATATACATGAAAATATTTTTTGTCATGTTACGCTTTATTACCTGTATACCTATGGGTATTAATATTCACCTGCACTGAAATGTACTTAGTTTACTAAATTTCAAAACTATGCAATGGTATAAAAATTTGATAAACAGCAAAAAATACAAGTTTTTATAAATTAAAGTAATAGATAATAGCATATTTTTCGAAACTTTGGAAAAAGTTCAATGTTATGAAATTCAATATGTTTTGTCATAGACTTTATGCCAGGTTAAAAATGAACATTTTGTTTCGCTTTTCTTTTGTACGTGTAAAAGTTTAGTAACAATTTATTTGAGTTTTCAATACTATATATCGTTTTAGCACAATATCTAAAATCCAAGTCAGGAAATCATTCCATTTACGATCACAGTGACACACAGAAGTAGAGACAGACGGTAAAGTAGCAGTAATATAGGTTCTTATTTCTTTTGGGTAGGTAACTAAACCATACCCAAAAAAAAATTTTAACCGAGCAGCATAGTCTTAGTCAGCGTTCTTTTATAATGTATTATTAATTAGTCAATAATTTAACAATAAATTAAAAGAGATAAGTGGTGAAAACTTTCATTTATGGACACTTACCAACTAATTCAGAAATATTGGTTACCGATAGTTCATCGATATGATATCCATGGCGATATGGCGGGACAGGAAGCGATTTATTAAACTTTTATCTCATGATCTCAATGCTCGATATAAAAAGCATCATAGGTGCATGCGTTTCTTTTTACTTTTTATTAATATTTGGAATGCAGTGAGAGTGTTGCTGTGACAGGTGTGTATGTTTGATATTGAATAAAGTTAGTTGCAGTGTCATGTTCAGGGAAGTCACAGGTCACCATGGCTGTTTATCCTCGAAAAGATAGCCTCACGTCCCATAACACCTATTATGCAGGTACTTATGTATTGGTCTCATGCGATAGGTGGGAGCTTTATTGCGTCACCTGCCAAGCGTTGTGATTTTGAAGCGCTCGTAGCGAAGTTTGCTTAACCATTCTGAACCGATCAGCAAAGTTAAGCAACGTCCGCCTCGGTCATGACTTGGATGGGTGACCACTGGTGATATTACTACTGAGCGCTTCCGTGCTTCGGAGAGCACGTTAAGCCGTCGCGTCGGTCCCGGTTGTTGTCTTAGGATGGCAGTCATTATAGCATGGTGGTAGGATATTTTGCGAATGCCTGCCTGGCTAGCTACCACCCTCAAATGGAAAATCTGCCGTTTATTTATTAATGCCGATAGTTTTATAACGAAAATTACGCTAAAACTATGAAAGTATTACTCTTCGCAAAACTCATATCATAACTGCATTGAGAGGTGTACGGATACAGACTTTTCTCAACCACACTCATGTTGCATACTTTTTTCACAGAATCAAACAGTTGGTAATAAACTTTATTTCCATACAAAAACCTGTTACTTACAACAAACATGATATGGAAGTAAATCCTCTATAATCTTATTAATAGACTTGTAAATACTGGATACATTTCAACGGGTCAAATAAAACATTTTTCTTGCGTTTGTCGAACGCGACCGATAAGTATAATGTATTGGTAATTAGCTTGTAAAATATTGAACTTTGATGTTTTCTCTGGCTCATTAATGCGGCATCATTCTTGCTTTAGAGATTTTTGATTATTTATATGATGTTTATTATAAGCGTGTAGTGGTTTGGAGATAGGGCAAGTATGAAAGTGGAACGTACTGGGGATTTACTTAACAATAAACGGTGTACTTAATCAACTCACGGCAGTTACTATTTGAACTGTTTAAACTAGATTGGTAAGAGCTATGTTTGTAAAAGAAGATGAGAATTACAAAACAATGTCAACCCCACTCTACTGTCTTAAATTTCTTGCTGAGTTATCAACTTTTTTGGTAATTGCATCGTCTGATAATCAGTATAAGTAAGGTATAGGTGTTCCACGAGCAGGTGAGGTTGACTTGGATCTGATCAGCACAGAATCAGCATCATAAAGAACAGGCATTAGAAGACTTCAGTAGAGTTTTGATACAGGCTGTTTCGTTAAGATTTTCATATTTTATTTCTTCTCTCTTAACTTTAAGGTTACTTGGAGGCAACAAGTTTTCTAAATACTGATGTTATCTATACAATAAAATATAACGTATGGATAATACCTAATTATATTATTTTCCTAGAGAGGACACTGTATTTTAAATAGCTTGCTAGAGTCCCTATCTGCGAAGTTCGGGCTCGCAAGTACGAAGTCAGGTCGCTGCAAAAAGTTTTTATGTGACAGGTTAGTTCATGTTACCTACAATGCAGGGCGATCTTATGGCGTGGGTGTGTGTAAAACTTTTATTGTCTCAGTCATTTTTATAATTTATGCTCCAATTTCTACATTTGTAGATTAGAAAAATATTGGAAATATAAAAAAATAAAGATTAAAATTGTAGCATTTAATTTTCCATTCAAATATTGTTAAATTAAAATTCATTTGCTAAAAAAGGTTTGGGCTCGTCCGGGATTTGAACCCGGGACCTCTCGCACCCAAAGCGAGAATCATACCCCTAGACCAACGAGCCTGATATCGAGTAGGTTAAATTGATGGCATGCACTAAATGCATGACCTTTTCCCCTCCACCAATCTTCTTCGTTTTTGCCTTTCTATTTATCTCAAGAACCCACGTGACATTAGCGAAATAATGGAAACCCCATAAAAGATAAAAAACAGATTGACAGCCGATTTTTTTATGTAATAGGAGGGCAAACGAGCAGACGGTTCACCTGGTGGTAAGTGATCCACCTCGCCCAAAAACATCCGCAACACCAGAGGTCTCGAGGATGCGTTGCCGGCCTTTGAGGAGGGAATATGTTCTAGTCTAACTAGTTTGCTTAACTAAACTTGGCCACGATATATTCCATTGATAGGTGGAAATAGTTCAACATACTTAAGTTTACTAGGTACCCAATAGCCACAGAGCAAGGAATTATACTTTATAAAATATGGCTACAAATCATTATCTAAGAAATATTTGCAAAAGTTCTTCAATACTAATATAATTATTTCATATTTATTATTTTATAAATTCATTCAGTAATTCTAAATATAATCGTACAAAATATTAACTTACTGCAAATTACCTTAGCTTAATAACAATGTTGGAGGTGTCTTTCAGTTATCGTCTGATTTATCTAACTATGACAAGGTACTTTAGTGTTGAGGTGTTTATGATCAAGACAGTAATTATGGCTAAACCCAGTATGAAAGTCGTGATTTTCAGCTGCGTAAATATTCTTTTAACGAGGCATTGTGAACAGTGGCTTACTCGCACCTATATAAGTCGTAACATATGGGTATTTATGTATGCGTTTGTTAAAAGTAGATAAGTATTTATCGATACTACGACATTCTTTAGTGGTAAACGCTTTTTTAGACTGTCACGGTTTTGTACATAAATTCTTTACACATATTTAGTACATTTAAATTCTTTTGGGAAATAAATGATTTAAACCGTTAATATTTGTATCACTTACGGGAGTATCAGATACTGTGAGTGTATTTTGTCGAATTTTCAATAGAATTCGAGTTCCAGTGGTACGCGTAGCAAAAGACTAAGAAAGAGGGTAGACCGTTTCGTCTGCTCGTGATTTGTGTCAACCGCTCGTCTCTCCAGTCACCCCGCGATCATGATGCATGTAACTGCGTCGAAATATCGGGAGATCAAAAATAAAAATCGCCACGGTACAAATCCCGTAAGTGATAATAATATTTTAGTGGTGTGCTAGTAGTGGGAATTCTTAACGTTTTTATATACTCGTAGTTCTTGTACAAATATCGTCTTGTACTTTTTTGGGTTACCCGTAGGTATATTGAAGCGCTCGTAGCGAAGTTTGCTTAGCCATTCTGTATCGATCAGCATGGCTAAGCAAACTGCCAACAGCGGCAGTCCGCCGCGGTCATGAGTTGGAGGGGTGACCGCTGGTGACATTACTACTGAGCGCTTCCGTGCTTCGGAGGGCATGTTAAGCCGTCGGTCCCGGTTGTTGTCTTAGGATGGCAGTCGTTACAGCATGGTGGTAGGGCACTTTGCGAATGCCCGCCTGGCTAGCTATCACCCTCAAGTTGAAAATCTGTCGCCAAGCACCTAACGGTGTGTTCCGGCAGCTGTCCTTGATAGCCAGTAATTCTAGATTAGCCTGAACCAAAGAACATTTAATAATACAACCTGAACAACATCCTCGTGCACATCATCACTTACCATCAGGTGAGATAGTGGTCAAAGGCTAACCTATCAAGCATAAAAAAAAAAAAAAATGAGTATCATTGCTTCGCAATTTTGAAGCAATGATGGCCGATTGGTAATAGCTATACCATAGGTCCATTGCCACCTTGAGCGTTACCGCATGGTGGCAGTGCATTTTGCGAATGCTTGCCTGGTTAGCTAGCATGCTCTAGTAGAAAATCTGTCGCCAAGCACCTAAGAGTCTGTTCCGGCAGCAGTCCTTAAGAGCTTGGTGAAATGCATCTGTTATAGGCAGACACAATACAAAAAAAAAAGTATTTTATGTGTTTCTACTTACGTAGATATTTATTCATATTTACTATTTTTGTTTTACTATTCATATTGATTTATTCCTGCTCTACTAGGCACTAATGTGATTCATAATTGTTTATGTACAAGGTATGTTTAGTAAGTTTCTATCAAAGAAATGCAGAACGTTCGCGCTAGAAGGTAACCTGTCTTTGTATATTTGGATTACTAGCTTTCGTCTGCGTTTGCGCCCGTATTTGGATAGGTACATCGTGTTCAATAAACAACAAAATATACATACATACGTCACGGCTTTTTTCCCGAAGGGATAGGCAGACTACGAATTTCCGCTTGCTATACAATCTTGGCATACATAGGTAGCTTTCTAACCTCCCAACACAATTTTATAAAGGCCTAATCTTTAAAGGGTTCTGATTTCTGATGACCTAACCTTTAGAGAATGTCTTTAATTTGGTCATGCAGAATCTATAGATACGTTCACCGAGATATATCTCTTCGCATCTTTTCTATTCAAACTGGCTTCGTATACTTGCTGCATCATTAATACACGACCGAACTATCTTAGCATTCCTTTATTGAGTAACATCCTCAAACTTTATTGTCACACTGTTCTATACTATGTTTTAGAAAGTAACACCACACACACATATTTCTAAAAGTTCTCATATTAATTGCATTTATTCAACTTTGATACTTTATGCTAAATCTACTTAATTTTTTGTTGAATAAGGATTCTCTTATTAATAACTCTTCATTTTATTTACATCTACTTCGTACTTTTTCAGTATCTACAATTCCTTCCTTACTTGCTGGTGTACATTTGTACAAGCCCAATATCGATAAAAACCGCAATTCGATGCACAGGATAGCTGTTTGGCACACGTGTAAGTAAAACAATCATTTTGACCAGCCATAATGTTGTTTGTACTAATATTATAAAGAGGAAAGATTTGTATTTTTATATGCAACGAATAAACTTAAAGACTACTGGACCGATTTGGATGAAATTTGGTATGGAAATAGTTTGAGACCCGGGGAAGGCTATAGGATACTTTTGGTCGAACTGCGCAAATAGAGGTTAATGGTTTTGCGTGATAACTGACATAAGCGCGGACGGAGCCGCTAGCCGGAAAGCTAGCTAGTTAGATATAAAACAAGTGGATTAAATGTAATGATGTGGCATATTTATTTCTGCTACTATGCTAAGAAATCACTTTTATTTGACTTATGTTCTTATTCATTTAATAAAAAATTACATAAATAAAGTTATCCCCTCGAAAGGATTTTTTTAAGGACAGCCCCTAAAAATATTCCTCTTTAAAATATTTCCTTAAAATAATCTATCCTTAGCAAAGTCATACCAAGAAAATATGCCACATCATTACATTTCATCCACTTGTTTTAAATCAAATAACATTTTCAAAGCACACTATGTTTGGATACGATATTGCTGTTTTAATTTTGATAAAATATATCTCAGATAATAAGCTATATTCTCATACGGACGGTGGCACGCTGCAACCTAACGAGAGTATCTATGTATAATGAACTTGGCGGATCCAGTCCAGAGGTGGTAACGATATCCCAACCCTGGTGTTTAATTATCTACCGCAATAATATTATAAACTCAAGGGCTGAGGTATCCTGTTTAAGGGTCGTGAGTTTGTAACGCCACGCTCTAGTAGCCTGAAAATTTGTAAAATCCTTTTACAAATTCTTTACTAAATAGTGAAAAAAAAGTATGCACAAAAATACAAAAAGTTTCGAGATATTTTTTTTCAGGGATCTGAACTGAGGGATCATATTATTTGGCCGTAACTTTACCAATTCGCGTTTTACAAATTTTTTGACTAAACTATCCAGTTTTTACTATTTTTTACTAATTATATCTTTTACGTCTCATGAATCTGAGGAACTGATCCCTCAGTTCAGATGCACAGCTTAATGACGACACTCTCATCTGCAATCTCGAAACGTAATGTTTTTAAATTTAAAATTCACTGGAGCTACTATTCGGCTATTTCACCGAAAGTTATTTTACGAGTAACCTTTTGTTGACGTATTTTGCAGCAACCTCAACGGAAAAAAGTTTTTTTTCCTGTATAACGCGATTAACGTTACTCATACTTCTAGGAATACGATGCTATATAACATACAAATAAATAAGTTAGAAATTGCCATTTGTAAAATGTTTTTAAATGAATGATGAATCTTACTTGGTTGTTCTCATAGCTGACACGGCCGGTGTGGCACCACAACGCCCCGCATCTCCTGTCCATACGCTCCGCATTGACTGCTTTGGTCAACGTGTGCCAGAGTGTAGCGTCGAAAAAAGCCTAGGTATGTTATTTTACTAGTGTGTCATATCTATTATTTAGGATTCGGCATAAAATGTGCGTTAAGTTGGTCATTGTTTGTAATCTGTAAGGGCGCCTATAGTAATTAAGTATCTTTGGGTGCTGTGCACCAGCGGCCTAAAGGCTTTGGGTCTGCTTAGTGGGGCCTCCTGAAGCTTGCGCCCTTGGCAGCCGCTCGCCTTGTTAGCCTTTTTACCTACGACAGACACAGACTTGCTGATGGAGGGAGACCTAACTATAGACAAGCTATAACACTTTGAAGCAAATAGTCGGCCAGGTCGATTCTGATTGATTGTGCAGAAGTTATATGCAGAAACATATCACATGACACTTTCGACTGCAATTTCATTTTATTGGAAGAGAACTCCCACGGCACGGGATCTTGCTATTTCTACTACACCATTGATAAAGATTCCTATTACAAAGAAATAAAGCTCATATTCCGGTGCTTTAGTCAATGTTTTGGAGTGGTTTTAAAGGCTTTGCGGTGTTTTCAAATCAAAGTGATCGTATGATGTGTTCACGCAAACCGCAGTTTATGATTCGCGCGAATTTCTCGTTAAGATCACAGGCGGATCTTTGACGGTCTCTCCCTAGTTTATCAAGTGTTGTACCTTCTTACATTATATATTAACAAAAGGAGATAATAATCTCAAATAATTCGAGATGTGGGATGATATCGATTAGTACTATCTACCTACAACCGAGCATAACAGATTATAATGTTTCACTAGGTGCGATTTACTCCCAAATACGGCGAGCCCAATGTCGAGCTCGGTTTCAGACTTCGGACCGCTACTGAAAATTTTATTTCATAGAAACGACCTATGAATGATCACCCATCTGATCCGTGAATTAAAACCGGAGCTCAAGATTCTTGAGCGACGGTTCACGAATCTTTGGTTCTACCAAAGAGGCAGTTTTCAACATTCATCTTTTCTGCATAATAAGTTATATAGGTACATTGTTTATACTAGGTACACATACCTATTATTGGTACATTTGGTACGTATACCTTATGTTACTTTTATCTTGTATATACTTAGAAAGTAAAATCTAATATATCTATATCTAGCATTGCAGTAGATTATGTCGAGGGAAGACGATGGATGGCCCGCTTGTCAAAACTGATGAGACTTGCGCTGTTGCGGTTCACCACTATACGTTCGCTTTGTATCTACACAAGATCACATACATTTGTACTGTGGGATTTATTACACATAATGCCGAACAGTTCCCTGCATATAATTATAAGATCTGTGCCATATCTCTTCTTTAAGCTCATATTCGATTCGTTTTCACTATTCTAACGCCTTCAGTAAGCCATAATATAGCCAAATTTTTGTCGGTTGTCACTTATATTTTGCTAGCTGCGCCCGCGGTACAATTATGAAAAGATTACTTACTATTTGCCATTCATAAAGTTATATATTTTCCAATTTTTTTTTATTGCTGATAGGAAAGCCTTTGACCACCAACTCACCTGATGGTAAGTGATGATGTGGTCGACCACCTAGAATTACTTGCCCTTGAGGGTCACTAGCCAGGCGGTGAAGCTCAAGCCCGCGGCGGGATTCGAACCATAGACCTGCTGCACGGCAGTCCATAGCCAATGCCACTGAGCCATCACTGCTTCAAAAATTGCTGGAATAAATATAGAAAACGTGACAAGTTTTACACACGAGTTTTCAAGTATGTTTTATAAAAGGTGACAGATACTTCCCTAAAACTTTATTGATAGATCAGTCAAAGATACGAGATACGAAAAATACCTAACATACTTGTTTTTATATAGTGCTAATGCTCGTGTACATAGGTTAATAATCCAACATTATTTTACATTAACATTTCACATAACATTCGAATAAATTTTGAATACTTATATTGAAATTTTTGGCCTACCGGTATACTAAAGGATACTTTATGATTTTCTTGCCATAAATACACACTACGATATAACAATATTTGATTAAATTGAAACTTATTTATTGAGTACATTGGCTGTACATGTCCTTATTGAACCTAATGGCAGTTGGCGATTAAAAATATAATCTTGACTATTATAATATATTATATTATTTAAATTATATATATTATAATTATGACTATAAAAAAAGTTGGGTAATTACGCTGGTTTACCACCTCTTGTAGGACAGTAAGTAGTCCTTGACTCAGTTTGAACTTCATATGAAGATATACCTAGAGAATATGCTGGCACTAGTTAGAAGCTTAACAAGTAATAACTTACACCAACTAATAACCAACACGTACACGTAGACCATTTGTACCGATCTGACACGAATACGATTAGGATAGGAAGATGAAGAGTTAATGTTGTCTTAAGTTTTCGCGATTATTACACAGTTATTGTTAAGATTCCAGATTGCCTAGGCGGGCATGGTTAGCAGAGTCCTCCACCTGGACAACCAGTTATGTGAATCCTAACTGCCCGCGGTAAGAGGGGCTGAAAATAACATACAGTCAAGGACTTCCAAATTGTTCCGATCTTCTTCAGACCCCACCCTTGCGCTTCCCCAATTAATAAGAGGTTGGCCAACGACACATTAACTAAGTACTTACTGCTTGGGTGGTTTTGGTGAGGAGTCCAGTTCTCCTCTTGAGATTCTTCAAAGTCACAAATACAACACAATCTAGTAATAGTTAATAGTTCAAGAACTGCACTACGGTAAGCTTGCAAGGGTCTTTCTTTTTTTCAATTCTTTCAAATAAGAAATACTACGCGCGGCAATTCAAAATAACGATCATTCAACAAGGCTTATTTTAACACAAGAACTAACCAAAGAGTTTCGCTCCCAAGAGAAGATCGTCAAAGGACAAAAGTAGATTGCCACCGCAGGTTGCGTTCCGAACAGTAATTAAACAACTGTAAACGGTTCTAATATGATGGCGTAATTAATAATATTTTTTGCGCTTATATTGAAAAGGCTGCCTGAATAAAGACGTTCTAGGTATAGTATATTTAGTATCAGCATTGCACCCGTGCGAAGCCGGGGCGGGTCGCTAGTATTCAATATAAGAAAATATATGATTGATACGAGTTCTATTTTTAAGTTAAATTAATTAGAGTATAAGCAATAAAATGGCATGTAATTTATTTATTTTTGACAAATGAAGCTTAGGTTCAACTCCACTACTTGTAACATAGCCGGCACAATAACCCTATCAACTTTTTTGTTATCTGTGTTTAGCTCATTTTTATTTTACCTTCTACCATGGAAGTGAGATTTCCACTCTTGTCAATAAAATTATTGCCTAGTTATAAGCACATCTACGAGTAATGAAATAATCATGATTTCTTTGCTATGATGAATATAGCTAAGTTTAGCTTACTTACTACTTTTGAAATTGACAGTAAGCTTTTTCTCTTTAACATCTAAGTTATTTTTATTACGTATGGAACAATATGATGTATTATTTTCATATTTTCAACACTCGTAAATTGTCGCGTTGTTCCCGACTACAATGAAAATAGGCAATCTTCGGCAGCCGGTAGTTGTTACTTCAGTGCCTAGTTAAAAATGATTGGTGAAAGCCTGCAGAAAAACAATAGTGACATAACAGTTAAGTTTTATATTATTCCATGGAACTTGAGCTATTGAAACCCATAAGTGTCGGAGCTGGAATATTGACGGAACTGTTGCTACTAAGATACTTATTAATAATATTGAAATACCTGTAGTATATTTGGTTTCCTCTCGGGCTAGAATTGCAGTCCCAATTTGCAACCTGTGGATGTCTTAAGCAGCAGCGCTTTCTGAGGAACTGCTATCATAAACTATGATCCCAAGACGCCTGTCAATCGTCGTAATCATGCAACCCTCTAATGGATTATTTTTATTACGTATGGAACAATATGATGTATTGTTTTCATATTTTCAACACTCGTAAATTGTCGCAATAATAATTGTTTAACTCTGAGGTTGAGAAAAAGTTGTAAGATTTGGTATACTAATTCCTTAAACCAAAAAAATATGTCTAAAGTCAACATACTAGTTTACAAACTTAAATATCTTACTAAATTTCCAAAATATCTTCAACGTACGGCCCGGAATGGGTTCATTATGTAATATAGACAGCAGGTACATATTGCAATATTAACTTATTACCAATAAAATGATTTACGATCTCTTAGTCTAGAAACTAGCAATATTCTTCTGAACAATAAACTTTCATCCAAGCATAATCTTGGATACGTTCCATGATGTTGTCAAAGTCTACCATTGAGATATTGAATTGTAGAGTATTGGAAACGTTTTTTGATTTTAAACGCCGCAGTTAGTCTCAAATTGAGCATTACAATGTGCAATGCCATATGTAGTATGTCTCGAGTCCCATTAAAGGATATGGTGCACATTTGGATCAACGCCATGTGAATTGCAGTGATGGCTGCTACTCTAGCAACTATTGTTGGCATTGGCATGTAAGAATTACTTTTCGCCGCGAGGCTGCCTATATTTTCCGCACTCTGACCTAAAAATGACTACTAAAACCATTTTGCTATAATCCTGTACTTGATGCTTAGAATATTGTTGTTTTTGGTACTTATTGCGGAGTTATAGTTACTGTTAATAAAAATAGATTACGTATGTCTGAACAAGTATAATCGTTTTTGGGGCTAGTTTGAGATTTAAAACGAGCGTCAGTTTAACGTGATTGATCCGTTGACTTATCAGTTTAATTTGATTTCTTCATGCCATTTGAAAGTAATGAACTAATTGTTTATTAGGTAGGTATGTAATTAGCGTAACGAACTCAACATCGAGGAACACCTATTACTTATTACACGCAATTCAGGATATCCGCGCGTGACGTTCTCGCTTTGGTATTCTTCGCTAAAGTAAAGCTAGCTCACGGTTATGGTAGCGTTTCTTGAAAGTAGAGTGCATAAAGCGCTTTCCATGCGAACTTAGTTTCGTAACATTTTGAGTATCATGTGTTCAAATTCGGTGATATTTTGTATGCATATTGCTGAGCCAAATATCTACGCTTCTAGTTTGCCAGTTTTTAGATTTATTATTTAATGTATCCCTAAATTACAAAATAACAATTCCCATACATAACGATGTATCTAATTATTTTCGAAAATAATTCAAAAAATCGTTTTCATGTGTAATTTTACGGAAATCTTAGTATTAAAAATTAAAATAAGTATTTATATTTCATGTTTATTTATAATACTAATTTTAATAGTATTTAAAATATGCCGAAACAACGTTTGTATTGAAAGGGCCACGAGCATTCTAGCCTTAATGACTTTGATCCTACGTTATAACCCTAAGAGAAATAGAGATAGATAGATTGATAGAAAACACTTTATTTGCACAAGAACTTAAAAAATACATTACTATAAAAACTAATAACTAAAGTGGTCCTTAGGAGTAAATTACAAATTAGAGCTTTTTCAGCAGTTTCTATTGCCCTAAATTTGATGTTTATTCTAAAGCTACTTTGGTCTGTGGGCCACAAGCGGACAAGTCTTGTCAGGATTTTCTATTACCTTTTTGCATGGTGGAAGGGCATTTTTGCGAATGCCCGCCTGGCTAGCTACCACCCTCAAGTAGAAAATGTGTCGCCAAGCACCTAACGGTGTGTTCCGGCAGCTGTCCTTGAGAGCCAGTAATTCTAGGTTAAGCCTGTTAACACCTTCGACCACATCATCACTTAACATTTGGTGAGATTGTGGTCAAAGGCTTACCTATCAGCAATAAAAAAAAAAAAAAAAACGCTTAAATTTGCTGATGATTTTTTAACATTGGTTCGCTGTGTCTTCAAGTGTGTATATCAAGCAACAAGGGTTTTGTCAGCATTTCAATTTTTTTATGCCCGACATTTTAGCGTAGCCTTTGACCACTATCTCACCTGATGGTAAGTGATGATGTGGCAGAAGATGTTGTTCAGGCTAACCTTTGCCCTAAATTTGATACTGTTTAGAATACACGTGGTTTGTTACAATATTGGATTCCAAGCCACACGAGTTTCGTCATATTTTTTCATTGCCTTCAATTATTTATCGTCTTTTTTTCAAATTTTTAGTGTATAAGTTTATATCTATAGTGTGTTTTTTTATCGTAAAAATGTATATTTTCTATCGCGTTGCCTTAGTTTACTTCGTCAGCTGCCACTTACTCAGGAAGATACAACGTGGCCGAAATCAACAAAAACAACATATTATTTTGGTTGAATTCTGCAATTTTCCTTTACGATCTTATATATATTTTATATATTTTAGTTACCATACACACGAATAAACATTGTATGCAATAATTTTAGAAAATATATTCGGTATTGTAATGATATAGTAAAAATATTCAGGTAATAATGATAAATTATTTCAGTTATTAATGAAATGATAACTGAAATAATTTATAGAACGGATCCTTCTCCTCCAGCTCCCTCTTGATCGGTTTGCGCGGTCGAAGTTGTAGTCTTCAGCTAGTTTTATTATAAATATAGATGGTAGTTACATGTACGACTGGTATTCAAAGTACGATTAGTGCAAACAGGCACAGCCTAGCTCGGCCGGGTTGAGAGGAGGCGAGGCGGAAAGACGGCAGTTTTGGCAAGAGACCTATGCTCCCGACGAAACCTCAAATTGCTTACCGAGACGCCGTTACTCATGTGCCTCCTAGGGAAATGTCGTCGATGTGGCTGGTGTTCATTGGAAATGGGCTTTTTATGAAACTGACTAAATTATCATGACTCATATTACATAGCTATCGTGTGTCACCTTTTATTTCATTTCATTTATTTTGTCGTACTGTTACGCAAGAGATGATTCTTTCAGAAGACTAAGATTATGGGATTTGTATTTAGAATGAACGCCGAGAGAACCTTGGTTTATAGTGTGTTAAACAGATTAAAATGTAATTCTAATGTCTTGTGGAAATCTGATGGCAAATAAATGTGATGCTTGGTTCTAATTGATTTTATGTATATATTTCAGTAGCTTTATGCATTTATATAGCAGCTTTTTGTGCTTATTTCTTTGATAAAATAACTTTTACACCTCAAAGATTTTGTTGATCATCAAAATCTGCGCGCTAAGAAGATTTTCATCAGTTATCATGGAAAATGTTTTAAATAATATAATTTAAAACATTTTTTTATTACATATTCAATATTACCTATAGTAATAATTTTAATTGTTTGTTTGAATTAGGCTCTCAAACTGGACCGATTTAAAAAAATCTTTCACCATTGGAATCATACATTATTCTTGATGAAAATAGACGATATAATATTTTCAAAAGTTGAATGTTTTTGTTATATATACGTGCGAAGCCGGTTTGGGCCCGGGTTGGTTTTAACATTAAATCATTCAAAGGTGTTTTTTTGCACATAATAGCATCTTCCTCGCTATAGTGACGCCGTCCCGTGTTGCTTTCTCGCTGGGATCTTTTTTGTAAGTGATGATGTGACTAGACTAACAATCGCCTGCCTGATAAGCGTCACGCCTGTCCATTACAGTCGCAGTGTCACCTCTTCGTTCTGTGTGACACTGCACTGCGGTCGTCATTTCGAGTCATTTAGTTGTCTCATTTGCCCAGTCATTTCACTTGCTTCATTGCAGGTGCACCTGTTATGAATAAGTGCAAAAGCTACCTTATACTTTATGTAGTTTTACAGGGCTTTTTCTGCTTCACAACAAATGATGTCTTTAACTTTTAGGTATCGTACAAGCAGGTAATGATGTGTTCAAAATTGACAGTAGGCAGAATGCGAAAGGCTCTCAATGGTGCAGACCGTTAGGTAGGATAGGAAAGGTTTTCTACCCTCAAACTTTTAACAATGCCTGCGACATTTTCATTATTCTGCATGTAATTGTCGTCGTGCACGTATTCGCGAGCTTTATTGCCCATATCAAGTTGTATATTGTGCTACAATAGTAACTATCTGTTGTGCAACTGCGTTTATGTCTCTATGAAACTGTACGTACCTACTACTTGGAACTGTGCGTCATCGTAGTATGGTATCAATAAAGAACGCCGAATTGATTGTGCCATAACATAACTATTGTTACGAGTTTATATGATCTCTTCTATAGAGACTGGTGCTTTCTTTTCAAATTGATTATACAGTACTATGGTCCTTGTTCTAAACTAAAACAAAACCTTGAGTGGTCGATTTTAAGCTTATAGGTACTTATAACGCTACGTTAGCGTAGGTTTGAAAACCTATAACAATAGAATATCAAGCAGTAAAAGCGCTTAAAACGTTTACCTGTTTAATGTTAATGAACTTGATGTCTGTTATAAAAGGCTTTGGCTATAGTTGATTAAGCTCTTTCACACAAAACCGATCACGTTGGGTTTAGTCCGTGGGTGGTGGGGAAAAGTTGGTAGCATGCTAACAAGTCTTTGAAGGTAGGTTAAATATTATTAAAAATATTAAATAATGTTCAAATTACAAAAAAATCATCTCGAGCGGGAATTAAAAGCACAACCTCCCGTTTCTACCGGGCACCTGTTCTTCATGCAAACATTAATTGTAGGTCAATTGATTGACTAGCTGTTTCAAGCGCCATCTATGTAGCTGTGGTAAGAGACCGACGCGGACGTATAACCTTCCTAGTGACATATAAAAGGTATACTGATATACTTTGAAATCCTTAAACAAGACCATAAATTTACAAATTATTGGAGTACAAAATGTTTTGCCCCGGGCGGATTTGTACACAAATAATTTGTAAATTTATGATTTTCGATTTGTACGCGGTAGTGCTTGTAATCATAATATTTAGAAATATCCTTAAACAATACGTTATTATTTCGGTCTATAATCATAATATTATAAAAGGTTATGATACCAGTACACGTTTAGTCGTAAGTTTAATCCACTGCGAGAATATTTAAAAGTACCCACATCTAAGAAGAAAAAAATTATAGTGATATTAAAATTAGTGATGGAAAATTAATATATATTAAGCCATTTGACGGTGATAACTATAGAAAATATTTCGGCGCGGGTTATTTTCGACAATTAAGATTGTTCAAAATTTAAGATTGTATTTATGAGCGGAAAAAGTATTGCAACCTAAGATTTTTTTACCTGTAGATGTGTTGTATGGCGTCCATATTTACTAGATGAATTCAGGGTAATCACCTGAGTCACTACCAGTCTTGCACTTCCGAGCGTCCGGTGAAGACATCGCCGCTAATCGTGTTTTTTAGGAATAATCTGTGGAAAATATGCCTTTCTTGTGTCTTTAGACTCTGCACCAATTATACAGGCACTGTGAGATATACGAAAACTGTTTCATTTCACGCGTAATTATTGCTTTTATTGATGAAATTGAAAATATCGTCATTTTGTTTTATCTTAGGAACTAATCTCAATGAAACGGATGAGCGAGATATGTGTATCGTTTGGTGTGAGAGAGTGAAAGAGATCGCAGCATAATGGTGATCGGAACGTCTCGTGGTGGTTCGGTGGTAACACGAATTGTTTATTTGTCTCATTCTAACAACAGATATGACGCATAATATTTGAACGTTCTTTCCTTGTCATTACAAACTGCATATAGATGTGCGTAGGTATGTATATAGGTAAATTCTAGTAAGCTTTTAGAGCAGTGGTGTTCGGATATAACTAATCTATATATTTCAAATCACTGATTGCAACACAAATTGACATTACGTAAAAAGTTGTTGGCGTTCCAAATTACAAGGTGGTATTCTCTCATAAAACATTTTGCTGTTTTCTATGACATGGTGGAATTGCTTGCAGCAAGTACGAAATTAGAGACAACATATAAGTTATTCACTTTACCTACAACGTACGATGGTGTTATATATAACTGTTATGAAACTTTGTCAGCGGATAATTTGTCTTATTGACTTATATTATATACTATTACTTCCGTCTCTGCCAAGCTAGCGCCAGTCACCTACGCAATTTAAACAAATATTGTAATAATTTTATTATATACTAAGTATGTAACACAACGTCTCTTAACAGAGGCGTTTAGAAGGATGCCTCCGAGTTTCTTGCCCGTTCTTCTAGTAGTGGCTCCATAATTTTTTTTGGTGAACGTGGCAGTACAATGTCGACTATGTCAATATTAAAATTTGACATTGATTTTTAGGAGAGCCTATATATATAACCTATTCTAAATTGAATAAATGATTTTGACTTTGACCGATCTATTCTTCAAAAATCTTGTTGAAAACTTTTGACTTATGGGTTCTAATTTATGCCAAGTTATAGCGGCCTCACGCGTAGAATCGTGGTGTTGCATACGGAGTACGATTAGCAAGGCTATACAAGAATGCGAGGTCAACTGTTTCATTCAATTCTTACAATGAAATTCAGCCATAAAATCGTCGCGTGCGCATTATTACCAGTTTGTGTGTATTGGTGATTGGCGGCTGATGCATTGAAGGATATGAAATGGAAGTGGTAGTAGTAAACTGGAATCGACTGTCGCTGTGGTTTAACAAAGGATTTCTTGGTTGAGGAGGTGTTGCAGCTAACACTTTTATTGATTGTTTGTTTGATAGACTTATGTGTCGAGGAAGGCTTGGAGTTTTGTGATTTCACTGTTTCTGTTCCCTTTGCAACAATTGAGTTTTAGCTGATTGCAAGAACTTTTTGAGAGTGAAATCACTCATGAGACTTCTTTGGTCAAAGAGAAGCGTATCGAAAAAGTATATTTTTCAAATGATTTTATAAATTTATAATCAATACCATATTACATATTAATATATTCATTAGTGCGATTATTTGTTTTATTTTATTATTTGAAGTTTCTATTGGTTTTTATTTGTGAAATTCCTTTAGGTTTCACAACCTATTTGCCATAATAATCACTTTTGTCACTGCCACTTTTAGTTGTCCGTGGGGTGCCGGGCCAAAGTGTGACCTGTCCATCTGTGCCGTAAGAGCCAACTAAGGGTAACATTCCGGATGGTGGGTAGCAGTACTTTCTAATGAATTACTATCTGACGTCTGCACAGTGTGCGGATTATGGCATAGCCCCCCTTAACGGAGGAAGCTGTGTTCAGCGGTGGACAATCCGGCAAAATTTTTCTTCCGATATCAATACAACTGTCACTATAACAATATCATAGCTGCATCTCGCGCTTTATATTGTCGCGGCTCGCGAGTATAGTACTAGATTCAACAATTTTATACAATTCGAATACATGTCGTACAAAAATATGACGTTCTTGCACTGCAGATCCCAAGATACCTGATCCATCAAAACAGTAGACCCTTCAGCACCATTAGCCGATTCTTAACAAAAGTATTAGAAGCTAAACATTATACTCGTCCAAGATAAAACACTTAAAGCGGCGGCTTAAAAAAAGACTCTACCTGCACTCGGAACGAATTCTGAGAATGTGAAATTGTTAACACAAACAAGAAGTAAGTTTGCTCTGACCACAGGCCGGCCAGCGAGCTGGTATTCTGTTTATCACTTTAAATTGCTACCTAGTTAATGCAAGTGTATATTGAATGATTGTTGTATTCGTAAATTGTTAAGTATATGTACCTAGAGAATTTTAAAAATGTTATTGTTACGGAACATACACGAGCCCATCTGTTGTTAAACGGTAACCAATGTCTATAACATATGCAGTTCGTTACAAGTAACGAACTGCGGTGCGCTTATAACACTGAGACGTACATATAATATAAGATAGATAGATAGATAAAGCATTTATTTGTCTCTCCATTACACACGTACATTCATATAAAGCCACAGTCACAGACAACGGTACTCTTAACTTATCTCTAATATAAATAAATATTGGAACCTAGAATCTTTGAAAACATTATTTACTAAGTGTTTTTATACTTAAGGGCTGCCTACTTAAAAACAAAACTATATTGCTAGGGATCATTACCAAAAAATAAAAGTACGTGTGTGTTGCAGCACAACAAATAGGTCATAGCTCAGCGAATAATATTGCTCTAAGAGCAAACACTGATTTTCAGCTATCACCCTCGAGACGACGAGGCGAAACGAGTGCAATACAGAAGTCTGTGTACCATAGATAAAATGTAACATCTGTTTATCTCAATGCCTGTAATTTATTGAATTTACTGGCTCTCAAAGACTGCTGCCAGCGTATACGTATAACACACTGGTAGGTGGATGGCGACAGATTTTCGACTTCTTCGATTGTTTGTGGAAACTCAGTATTATACAATGTATTAATGGTTACGAACATACAATCACGCCTGTATTTACCAAAGGGGTACGAGATATGTAAACACTCACGTTTCGCCAATTGGATTTTGGTCACATGTAATAGGGGATGAGCCTATTGCCATTCACCGGGCACAGTTTCAGGGACATACAAAATGTTTTCTCTAACACACTGGGCGAATCACAAGAACATGTTTACGCACGAATTCGTATATGTTTACGCTACATAAAAGACTGCAACGCCAGAACGTATAACCTTGTTTCCACTCGCTACTTCGTACTCATGGATTCGCCAGGAACTACTTAGTGAATCAGTATAAATAAGTCATTCTCCAGTGGCCCAATTATGTAATTAGTAGGTAATGAAATCTGATTGAAATCATAGAAAAAATGACGGTCTAGCGATTACTTATGCATATCTGTTACTAACTAAAGCCATGATTTATTGAAGTCCATCAGCTATTAACATACTCTGTTACTAACAAATGTGAATGTGTTTACCACACTCGTGGAATCGACAGAAACTACTTAGTAAATCAGTATAAATAAGTCATAATCCAGAGGCTCAATTATATGTAATTTGTTACTAACAAAAGCTGATTGAAATCATAGAAAAACGGTTTAGCGGTTTTTATTCATATCTGTTACTAACTAGAGCTTTTATTGAAGTCCATCAGTTATTAACATATTTGTTACCAACAAATGTGAATATGTGTTTACGAAACCGCAATTTTTCTTTGCGGTTTAATAAGCAAATTTTAATTATTAAAAATTAATATTAAAAAATTTAATTATTTTTAATAAGCATTGCAATTCAACGGGGCAATGCTGCCAGCATGCTGGGCACGCTGCCAACTGGGAGTGGGCTGGAGCATTTGGACTGCCTATGAGTCTGCTATGACTTATAGGTGTCTAAATGCTTTTATTGTAGTAGCTGTAGTGTTGTATATAGTTCATAGTATTTTGTTTAATAAAGGAAAAAAAAAATTTCTTTGATTTCGATTACATTTTGGTAGTAACAAACTACATAATCGGCCAGCAGGACCCAAGAAATATTTGTACCAAGTTTTGTTAAAGTTCGTTCAACCGTTTCGAAGGTGAGGAAACACACACATGCACACGCAAGAGAGAGAGAGAGAGCTAAACAGCGACATTCCTATTCATTACATACAGTATGGTAAATAGGATGTGGTAAAAAGACACAGATTTCCTATATCTCTGTATAATGGAGTAAACCCCACAGGTAACATACATGATGTAAAGTTAACGCCCAGCAAGTCTACGAGTTACTGAATCACGTATCTTACTCGAAATCAAGCGGCGTTTATTACTGTTCTACCTGATGGTAGACAATAATTTGAACTGCCTATTTTCTGGACACATTCTCCAGACCCTAATGTTGCAATACATTAATGACTACGGATCGTTAGCAGTAGGTAGCATCTAATATAACAAGCAAAGGACTTTAATTCTAGATAGCTTTTTTGCTGTATATTAGTCGATATACGGAATAAAAGCTTAGCTGTTGAATCTTACATACCAAGAGATAATGAGACTTATATCAGTATTTATACACATATATATATATATATATATATATATATATATATATATATATATATATTTATATTTAGTTACTACCTTGCCAAATTATATTACATTATTTTTTTAAATTTTAATATGAAACAGAAAGTTTCGCGCCCTGGGCCATCCCGCTTAATAGGTTTTTTTTCACACTGCTCATAAACAGATTAGTGACTAAAATTTTCATATGACAAACACTAACTTCACAAAGTCGCAATAATTATATTTCAAACTAGTTCTTATAGCATTTACACAAACACAAACGCCGTTGTTAGTAGGTATATATGTTTTATAACACCAGAGTATTTTAAAACAAAAAACATAGACATCTAATTTTGTTTACAACAATGATTGCCATCGTTACAAGACATTCCGGCCCCAGAGAAGGAAGCATTTAATTTAATATATAAGTTTTGCCGGCCCTTAGGTGGGAAGCAGCGTCTTTCACCTGCTACTTGGATCAAACAAACACTACTTTCCGAGGATGAGAAAATAAAAACTATGTTCCTATGTTCCAAAATGAAAATAAAATGAAAAATTTGAACCACGAGCGGGATACGAACCAAGGACCCAATGTCTCGTGTCCCTATCTCTATCTATAGAATCCCGGAGCGCGGGAGACCGCGATTAAGAACGTAATATTTTCTGTTGTTCTAAGATTCTGTTGTTGAGATAAGAGCCTCTTTGAATTATTTAAGTTTTTATTTTTCATAATTATTTAGATCGTTTTTTACGTTATATATTTTACAAATGGGTTTTTTGGAAAATATCGCTTTGAGCGATAACGCCGCCCATTGTAACTCTGAAGATTTGTTTGTAACAGTTATCTCAAACTTTATGGAGTTTTAATAAAGATATATTTATTTTTTAAGATTTCTATAGTAGCTGTTATACTCGTATGTACTGTTATGTGTATGAGTTAGGTGCAAACATTCTACAATATTTTTTTTTTTCATTTAACCGAATCAGAGACGCTATCTTTGAGACATGACATGTATTCAAGGAAGCCATAACCAATCCATCTAGATGCTTTGCTCGTGCGGGTTGGATCTTGAATTATGGAAAAAAAAATGTTTATGTCAACCGGTAGTACAAAACCTTTCAGGAAGTTACTATTTTTTAACCGTTTGTTATTTTTAATAACTACACTATTCTTTATATCTTGTATTGTATAGTATGTACGAGTAAATGAGGAATAAACATTGTGTATGCATAAACAATAAACGATGATATAATATATAATAACTTAATCTTTTTCTCGATGCTTAATCTATACTAATATTATTAAGAGGAAAGATTTGTATTTTTGTATGCAACGAATAAACATAAAAACTACTGGACCGATTTGGATGAAATTTTGTATGGAAATAGTTTGAGACCCGGGCAAGGGCATAGGTTTTTATCCAACTGCGCAAAAATAAGTAAATGGTTTTGCGCGATAATATACCGACAAGCGACAGACGCACGGGCGGAGCCGCGGCCGAAAAGCTAGTATTATATATTTTAAAATTTATAAGACGACATATTTGGGATTAATTTCAACATATATTTACAGCACAATTACATACAATATTGGAGTGACCTATCCGCTATAGCCCATTAGCAGCTAAATTCAGCTTGAGCCCGCTACCATTGAAATCAATGACTAAATTAATAAACGATAACATAATTTCCTATTTCAATCTTCGACTCAGGCAACAGAGCAGTATATGTTTCTCTTATTTTATTATAATAAATTTTAAATTCTTATAACTCAACCACCTAAGTATACTTATTCATTTTATTTAAACATTATTACGTAGGTGTTCGTAAGCTTTCATACATTTCTTAGCAGCTCCATGAAACTCCAAACAAGTATAAAAGGAGTCTTCAGTACGTCCAAAAATAGACTCGTCCATAATGACATTAAGAAATATTTATTTCCACAAAACATCCCCCATAGCGTTAGGTATTATATACCACAGTACGTAAGCTACTGCAATGCTTTAGAGTGTAAACTGTCACGCTCAGATGAGATGTGCCTTATCTTCACCAATGACTTAGTCGTCGCATCAAATCATCCTAAACCAAGGAGTCTAATAAAATAAACATTATATGAACCATAATAATGTATTGCACCGGAGTTTACTCGTTCTAGACTGGTACAACAGACAAGCAAATTAAAAAAAAGAATATTTGAAACAAACATTAACAACTTTAGCATTCACCGGGTTTCTTTGTTTTTTCACAGTGCTATGTAAGGAATAAAAAACATTTGCGAATTGGGACAGAATTAGATGTAAGAAACCGTTGATGTCAATTTTTTGTCTCGTTTGTGCGTTTTAAATCGCTGCATCTCATTTCTCCCTCGCCCTTCAGGCCTGGAGTGGCAAATTATGCTTATAGGCAAAAAAGCTTATAATATTTTATATAATGTTTCACTTTGTCGTGGCTATTTACATTTCAGTCCACATAAGGGGTTTAAACTGTCAAGGCTCAGGTACTGGTCGAGTCATTCTATTACAGCAGAGGGTGGCTATGGGGGTAGCATCCCCGTCAATGGAAAGTGTGCCGTCGACCGAGCCAAAGCGACGCCAGCTACCGCACAGCTTTCAGTTTGTATACAGGATGTGCTGAAAACGTTTTAAAAGGATGAAAACGCTTAACGAATGAACGTGGCTCTGACAAGCTTCTGTAAAATATAGCTAAAGGATAGGTTCTAAAAATATAGCTAAGTGAACTGCATTTTTGGGTTTATAGAATTTTAATATATTACATTCTGCCTGTAGCTGCTTCGTCGAGAATGTCGTTCCAGAGTATAAAGATGAAGTACAGCCCTGTTGTGCGACGTGACGAGGGCAATTGGGTCATCAACCCACCTTCTAACATCGACGTACGTAAATTTTACTAAACTTCGGAAATACATATTCCTCAAGGCAGCCGTTTACGACATCCAGCAGGAGGACACAGACACAGACACATTCAGAATTTCAAATTTTATCGCATGTAGTTCAGTAGTTATATTCTCTTCAGTAGGTTCATGGATGTATGATATCTATTCTAGATCTTAGAGTAGTAGTTTTGGTTGTCATTTCATTCTTTTGAATGCATTTCTTTTGATTTAAACTGTTTGACCGTTTACAAATTCTTGATATTTACTTGTATTTATTATTTGAATTTACGTGTCCTAATAATTAGGGACATGTTTACTTTAAAGAGCCTAAACCATCCATAATTGCCTTTCATGTGTATTTTTACTCCATATACCCAGTAGAATACCAAGTTTGAAAATAGATTATTGAATAGGGAAATAAAGTACCTAACTGTTCCATATTCAGGTAATTTGTAAAAAATACATTCTTTGTTATTATTTCGATTACAATGGCATTTATGGCTTTACACATTATTTAATAAAATATATAAATATAAGAAAAACGGCAAGTAATATAAAAAATTCAATCTGTATAAGTTTAAGTTTTCAGGGTACTCCTACGCAGATTTTCCTCGCGTAGGCGACGATGGTAAATACATTCGTAGTGTATTAATTCAGCTTAGTCATGGAGACTTTGGGAGTATGAGAGAGGGGGAAAGGGAAGAGATGCCATACACTTTCAGTTTATAAGGGGTCAAACGGAGGGCGAACAATACGGACCAAAATAGAAGTTTAGCTATTTTTTTATGTTCATTTGAAAAATTTAATTTAAAAGCTGTCTAGAATTATAGCAATATTTGATCTGTTGACTTATTGAACAATTCTCATATTAGATTGTATTACTTATCTGAAAATGATATACTTATCTGAAAATGATAATGAAAAATTATTTATTTGACAGATAATATGACAAAAGACATCTACAAATATAGACAAACTTTTATAAAATATCATTCTTTCCCGGCACCCCTCCCCGTGGGTTGCTGGGTTAGAATGTCACCCCCCCCCCCTTTTTACCTGTGGGTGTCGTGAGAGGCGAGTAAAGGTAAAATACCGGAAGGTGAGCAGCAGCACCGTCTGAAGAACAGCTATCTTCAACTGCGATTCCAAAGACGCCTGCCAAGCGTGGGGATTATGGCAAACCCCTCCTAGATGGCTGTGTTCAGCAGTGGACAATCCAGCTGATACAGTACATCAGTACTAATATTATAAATGCGAAAGTAACTCTGTCTGTCTGTTACGCTTTCACGCCAAAACTACTGGACCGATTTGAATGAAATTTGGTATGGAGATAGTTTGAGACCCGGGAAAAAACATGGGATAGTTTTTATCCGACTGCGCAAAAAGAGGTTAATGTTTTCACGCGATAACTGACATACGCGCGGGCGGAGCCGCGCCCGGAAAGCTAGTAACAGATAAGTTATTATACTTGTTGTAAAGCACGATGTTTCTAATTGGACTCATCTCAGCATGATACCGAGTGTTATACACAATCGATGCTGGTTTTCAGATGAACCCATCACGCGGTCGGCATTAACTTAAAACTAGGATATCATTAACGAAAAACTGCATTTTATTATAATATCTCATTTGAATCAAATGATTTTTTTTCATGTTATTGTGACGGAATAAGCTCGAAACCTCCCTGATGTTAAGCGGACTAACCTCTGCCTATAACAGATGCATTTCGTCACCATTTATGAATTGAACTGCGCCCGTCACCTTGAGACATAGTTGTTAAGTCTCATGTGCCTGTAATTTCACTGGCTCTCAAGGAGTGCTGCCGTAACCCACCGTTAGGTGCTTGGCGACCGATTTTTTACTTGAGGTGGTCGCTTCCACCATGCGGTGAAGCTCAAGCCCGCGGCAGGATTCGAACCATAGACCTGCTGCGCGGCAGTTCATAGCCAATGCCACTGAGCCGTCACTGCTTCAAAATTAAAATAAATGTATTTTTAGATTTGAACATGCAAGAAGCCCACCTGGTGTTAAGCGGTGACCTCTGCCCATAACAGATGCATTTCGTCAGTGATGAACTGCGCCCCCTGACACATAAAGTTGTTAGGCGAAGTGAGTCGTCAAAAGGTAAATTTTGAACACTTTTTTAGAAAGAGTCTCCGCCTTACTTATACTCGTATTATAATACTCTAAAGGATATGACAGAGATTATGCCTGAACTGAAAACAGGATTCTACATATTTCTCTCTATGGAAAAAAAAACATGAATACAGCTCTAAAATTTTGCTTCGTTAAATTTTGTGTCCTTACAGTAAATCGTATCAAATCAAGTTTTATTTGTAATTAATATGCTATAATATAATATCTAGCCAGGGGGTAGTTGCAAAATCCCTTTCAACGATGCAGTAACGTTTGTCATTCTAAGACAACCAGGATTGACGGCTCAGTATTAAGCGCCACTAGTGAACTGCCATCCAAATTTCAACCGTAGCGAAGACTTCTTAAACTATTTGATCTGATAAACGACTAGACATACTTTGCTAAGAACGGTTCAGTCTCAAAAGCTAGTTGGTTTGGTAAAAGAAAATGATACCTACGTGTCAGAATAATAGCGGTGCTTCCAAAAATCAAGAGGCTTACAATAGGTACAGTAAGCCAAGTAATTTATCACTGTTTAGTGAAATAGTGCTTATAACCACAGAGTAAAATTGCCTAACCGAAGTATGACGCAATCCCCTCATACCATATTATGTTTTCTTCTCATTTCGCGAAGATTTATTATGATCATGTATGTGTGACCGTAAACTTTTTTGCAAACATTTAATAAAGTTACGTCCCCGGTTTTATTATACAATAAACATATTTTATTGTTATTTTCTATTGCTCTCTGTGCAAATATCTAATGAAATCGTAAACAATCGGATAATAGATATTTTCCGTTATATTTTCTCGTATATATCCAATGGGAAATGGGAATGCTGCTATAATGTGTCTTATATTGTTATACTTATAACTAAAGCTGTCAGCTTAGATATGAGAAGATATTTCGTTTGTAAATATGTAGGTACCTCGTATATTCTGGAATAAATACGATTTACAAAGAAATAGGTCTATACGACTAAGACCTATTTCATTTTTATATCATAAAGTACATAAATTCTTTATTTTAGTTATTTACAATACATGTATTCAATAAAATCAGCTATAAATGAAAACCAGGACCTCGCGATAAGAGATGATCCTTACCAACGACTAGTTAATCATGCCATTACTTTTACCTATTAGAAATACACCTAAGCCCTAAGCTAAGTACTTTCAGCCTGATATACTCTTTATAAAACAGTTATTTATTACAATTCTGTTCTTAAATCAGCGATAATCAAAGCAAATTAATCTTTGCGGTACGGTAGACGTATAGACAATAAAAAAACGATTGAATAATACCCAAACAACAACCATTAGCGTTTGCCCTTCGTTTGCCCCATTGCGCAAAACACCCACCCTCTTTTCTAGTTCTGAAAAAAGTAGGCCATTGCTGATTCACTATATAGTGCCACAAATGGCTTGTTATATTATTTTCGTCACCCTTAACCTTTAAGATAGTTCGTTCTGTTTGCCTGTTAATATATCGGGAATTCCCTCGACATATTTTTATTCGCTGTTCTGGAAAATAATAATGTACTAAACGATGTATTTGTATATGTATTTCAATATTATTATTTTTTTATTGGTTTTTCAGTCACCTCGCCCGAGGGAAAGCGAAGATAGAATCTCTAATGTAGTCTTACTCTATGCTAATTGCCATCCCTATGATGACCAAAGAGATGCTTTTTCACTCCCTGCTTGAAAGTCAGGTCATTTCTGCAAGTGAATCCGTACGCTGGCAGAGCAATCTACAATTTAATGATCTACATGAGAGAGGAAGGAACTGCCAAACTTTTTGGTTCGTGGTAAGATTTTGAACAGTATATAGATGAAATGGCAGGACGGAAAGAGTTGTACGCGATCGGAATTTCGAGGAAGGCATACAAGAGATTTTAAGAACATCCACCATAGAAAACACTTAGAGAAGCTATACTTCTACGTATCTATAGGGGCTCCAGGTGCTGGGTACTTTTCGTGTCTTCAATAATGCGGACGGCGTGACATTGCAGCCTATCTAGACCATCTATGAGGTACTTGGCGGTTCTATCCCAGAGGTGGCAATTGAATACAACAAGTGTGAGCACCAGAGTTTTATAAAAAGGAAGTGCTGTTCAGGTGAGGGGAAACGCCTCGCTGTTCTGGGCTCCGAGTTTACGGGAAGCAGAATTAATAATACTCTTGACGTATTCTCGCTGGTTCAGCTTTAAAATAGCAAGAACATAAAAGAGTATGCTTGCATACTGTGAAGTTAGTTAGTTGCGCCTGACAGGATTCAGTCCCATGTAATGGGGGCAAACCTATCACCGCCAGGTACAGTTCCAGTCTCCAGCCTGCTACTAAGAAGTTGTTTATCAGAAAATCGTTGTATAACTGTCCGATGACTGATCCGGGATACAAACTCAGGTCCTCAAAATTCCGAGGCGACACTTTCGCTACTACACCAACAAGGCATTACTTAAGTTAATTAATAGATTCATTCGTTGTTTTGTAGAGATCTATATTTAATTATAACAAATATTTATCAAAAACCTTAAAAAATATATAAAAAAGTCAAGACCTCCTTAGGATGATTCGTGTAGAAACGAAACGCATCGAAAATCCTTCTCATTTGCTTTGGCTACGTAGCGTTTATAATGTCACGTCGGCTTAGCATGAAAATTAGGCGCAATTGTCACTAGATATATTTTTTGTGTGTTATTTTTAATATTAATTTAATATTATCTTAAAATATTCAATATTATTGAGGCAGTACTTTTTTATTCTTCTATTTAACAAGATACTGTCATTTTAGAAGTAGTAATAATACGTGAATGGTATAGGTTTTTATTCAGTAATCTGAGGTAAAAATAGCTTTTTATTTAATTGCGTAGCTATGATAAATTCAAATATAAATAAAAACCAGAATCTAATCAATAAAAACTTTTGCGAAAATTCTCACCAAATAGTCGTCACGAAATTGCAAAGCAACGTGCCAAACTGTGCTGAAACTCCCAATTTTATGCGGAAAACTCGCAATCAGGCAACACTGGTACCGAGAAGAGCAGACGTGAAGGGATATCCGTCCCCACGTTTGGCATTCTCCCAAAAAATAATCTCATTCATGTTTTCTTACTATAACATCAGGATTTCAGGAGTGCGTGGGCGTTGATACATAATTGGCTTTGTTGAATTTATGTGCGTCAAGCCCTATCAAATTCATGATGGATGTACCCTCATAAAGGCTAATCAATCATAATTAAGATGATGAATAAAAAACTGTTAGTTTTTAGGTCAACAGAATCCATTTTCATGACTTTCTTAACCAAATTAAACAATATATTTTTGTATATACTATTCTATTATTCCCTAGTTGGATTAGTCTACGTCTAGGTGTCTTCAATTGATATTTTTACAGTATTGTAGACCTTTTCAGAGAGGGTCCATATTAATGGGTACTTACTACTTCCAGCACAGTGTCAGGTATTCAGCCTCAAGTAGTGTGGAAACACATAAAAACCCAGATTGACGAGATGAATTATCGCCGTTCTGGGTAAAACTGCTTTGGAGTTTTACACAGAACAGCGACAATGCCACTAGACGCTTACCATCAGACTGGGCGTCTCATCACTTTATATCATATACATAATAAGATAACAATGATTCTTACCAGATACAAGGAGGGATGGCAGCAGGCAGCTGGCGATAAAACCGAAGCCTATATAGAAATATACACTTAAAGTTTTGCGTTGTTCTTTGTGTTATTACAGAAAAAATATTGTACAGAACCCACGTGATGATTTTTTATGGAATAAATTATCCCTCTCATAGTTCAATGTCGTAACATTTCTTCTCAGTCTTAATACTCTCGTATGATCGACTTCTACTCAATTACGTTTATTTATTTGAAGTGTTCATAGCGAAGTTAGCTTAGCCATTCTGAACCAATCAGCAAAGTTAAGCAACGTCCGCCGCGGTCATGAGTTGGATGGGTGACCGCTGGGACATTATTACTGAGCGCTTCCGAGCTTCGGAGGCACGTTAAGCCGTCGGTCCCGGTAGTTGTCTTAGGATGGCAGTAGTTATAGCAAGGTGATAGGGCATTTTGCGAATGTCCGCCTGGCTAGCTACCACCCTCAAGTAGAAAATCTGCCGTCAAGCACCTAACGGTTTGCTCCGGCAACTGTCCTTGAGAGTCAGTAATTCTAGGTTAGCCTGAACAACATCTTTGACCTCATCATCACTTATCATCAGGTGAGATAGTGGTCATAGGCTAACCTACCATATATAGAAAAAAAATATATACGATTGCTTTGAAGTAGCTTAAAAGATTTTCATAATAGCAAATATTTTAAAAACATTCTTAGAAAACTTTATATTAATATTTCAATAAATTTAAAAAAAATATACATCTAGTAACAATTCCGCCTAATTTTCTTGCTTGTCACTAGAAGTGTTTAAAAAAAAAAGGTTTTCTTAGAATATTTATAAAATATGTGTTATTATTCAATATGGATTACCGCAAAGTAACGCCTGAATCGATTCATTATTTACAGATTTTCGTTTACAAAGAAAAGTGGCCATAAAACTATTCAGGTATTTACCCTAACAAACTGCAAATTGGCTTCATAGTCTATTCGAAAGGTCATCAGATATTTAATTTCATGACCGACCTCTAACATTTGGACATATTTTTTCGTCCCACATCTTTGCGAATTGGCATGGAGCCAGATAATTTGACGTAAGCTCGACTCATTCTTATATCTCTTTCTGGAGTGTAGCAATATACTTTCCAATATGCTTACCTGTTAGGAATCGTGAATCTGGCCCCGATACAACTACGAAATTGTATAAGTTTTAATTTTTTTATTGTTACCATTTTCCGTGTGAAGGAATGCGAAGTTTACATTTACAAATAGAGCGCCAAATTTAATTGCGTCATATTCGATCGCGTTTCTTTACGCCCTGGAATTGAAATTTTTGTCATGTTATCTAAATGATTGTAAGTTATTATTAGTTTTGTTTGTAATATTATAAAGAATATCTCGTTTTTGGAGTACCGAAAGCATCGATTTTGAAGCGCTCGTAGCGAAGTTTGCTTAGCCATTCTGAATCCATCAGCAAAGTTAGCAACGTCCGCCGCGGTCAGGAGTTGGATGGGTGACCGCTGGTAACATTACTACTGAGCGATTCCGTGCTTCGGAGGGCACGTTAAGCCGTCGTTCCCAGTTGTTGTCTTAGGATGGCAGTCGTTACAGCATGGTGGTAGGGCAATTTGCGAATGCCCGCCTGGCTAGCTACAACCCTCAAGTTGAAAATCTGTCGCCAAGCACCTAACGGTGTGTTCCGGCAGCTGTCCTTGAGTGCCAGTAATTCTAGGTTAGCCTGTACAACAACTTCAACCACATCATCACTTACCATCAGGTGAGACAGTGGTCAATGCCTGATAGGTATATCGGGCGGATTGGGTTTGATTGATTCTGGAACTTTATCTAGTATGATTGATTCTGGAACTTTATCTAGTAGCACAGGCTCGCCCTCCATTACGTAGTACTAAAAATATGTGGTGATAATATGGGTGCTTAATTGCGTCTATGAGATGCCGCTTATCCCTTCTGGGTATTTTGTTTTTTTATGTTTTATACTATGATTTTGACTCATTTAAGTACCTATTTCAGGTAAGCTCGATGTTCAGTATGATATAAGGGATAATATGTAGTTGTATGATAGGATAATGGAAATATTGACACCAAGTAGGTGCTTGGCACTTTCCTTAGTTTCTGTTATTTCTTATTTCCATGCAAAGGAGCTTTAGCGTTCCACGTTCAATGTCATGTAGCGAACTGTCGAATAACTTTTTAGTGGTTCGTGTTGCATAGACATAGTTAATAAATAGTTTTGAAGAAATTTTAGTGCATGTTATGTGATAGGTTCTGCTAATAAACCAAAGTAAACAATTCTATCTTCTACAAATCGCCATCGGCTTTGATGATAAAACCTTATTGTCCCATAAAACCTTATTCCGATAGTTTGGAGCTATAAAAAAAAAATCTATGAGTAGGTATAATTTTAGTACTGGCACACATCTTATGGTAGGAAACTGCGTATATTCGCTGCGTGCGTATTAAAGCTTTTTGAAGCTATCACCCTTAAATATAAAATGTGTCGCCAAGCACCTAATGATGTGTTACAGTAGCTGACCTTGAAAGCCAGTTCCAATGCCATTTTTCATTTTCATTTGTTTACCATTTTCGACCACATTATCACTTACCATCAGGTGAGATTATGGTCAAAGGTTCTTCTATTAGCAATAAAAAATATAAAAAGTATTTTTTTTTGATTACCCACAAAGTAGAGCATAACCCTTAACTACAATTTTGAGTTACACAAGTTTCTCTTTAGAGAAATCCTCATTTTACGGCCCTTTGTTACGTAATGCCCATTATGTAGCCGTTCATAAAAGTTTTCTCTTAAAATATGCTGAATTCACTTGCTCTACAAAGATAAAATTAATTAATTCGAGGCAAGAATAAGCTTTATTTTATTAACAGTTTTCAGCTGAGCCAAACGGGGCCGTTTCGTTAGGTAACATAGATTTAATTAAGATACCTACTTGTTTCCATTTCAGTATAATAGGTTGGCATTTACTGTACAATGTATTGAAATCAGCCAGTGGGAATACTGAAAGTGTAAGGGTGAATTATACAATTCAATATTCCTTATTTAATATTAAAATTCAACGGCCATGCTGCTAGCATGATGGGCACGTTGCCAACCGGTAGTGGGCTGGAACATTTGGACTGCCGAGAGTCTGCATTGACATATTGGTTGTCTTAATGCTTTGGTAGCTGTAGTATTTATTTAACAAATTACTACGAACTGTATACAACACTACAGCTACTGGATATAAGTTCGGAGTATTTTGTTAACAAAGACATACCGCCGGTAATAAAAAAAAATATTATATCTCTATGTCAATTTTATCTTATACACAGTGATATATTATGCCTATCTTAGGTACATGTGGTACTAACAAATACATTTGAGTAAATAATACGGGATAACTCACGTGAATCTGTCAGATAGCTCCGACTATAGTTTCAACCACATTCGGTGGTATTTTTTAAGGAGAGATCGGACGTCCGCGTTGACGTCTCCCTTAGCACTCAGTGCTAAATGTGGTTGAAACTATAGTCGGAGCTATCTGACAGATTCACGTGAGTTATCCCGTATTATTTACTAAAATGAGTGAAAACCACGTTAGTTTTTATGACAAATACATTGTCATTACCATAAAGGAGATAATATATAAACAAATACCCTAAAACAATACTAAAAAAAGAAAAAGAAAAAATACAGTGATGATTCCGTCAGAAAACCAATTTATATACACCAAAGTGAAGTAAGTCGGAACAAAATTCGGTGTTTTCGTCTGACGTCAGCTGTTGTCTGTCGAAGCGCTTATTTAATTTGCGATCTAGATCTCTGAGAGTTACTTACTTCTATAATATATCATACCTATGTATTTCTGCGAAGTTACTCCTGATTTAGTAATAATTCATTTGGTACGATATATTACGTGACCGCACCGTAGCACAAATATTTGCGATAAAATTATTGCTATTATTTACGTAAACTGTTACGAGAATATAAGTAGAGTTACGAGTATATCACATAGTGATGATATTTTGTAGATGAAGCAATGGTGGCTCACTGGCAATGTCTGACTGCCACGCAAGAGGCTATGGATTGAATCCTGCCCTGGGTTTGAAATTTAGCGCTCGTTGGTAGGGCATTTTGCTAATGGTCGTAGCTAGCTGCGCCTTGCACCCGCAAGCAGCGTTATACAGATAGCAGAAACTGTATCGCCAAACACCGATAGATGAGTTCCAGCAGATGTACTTGAGAGCCAGTAATTATAGGTTTAGCCTATTAACTTTCGACCAAATCACAACTCATTTATAGTATTATTAGTAGTACAGATTAGATTGAAGACAAAGACTGAAAAATCTGTAATAAAATAATATATGATAACTTAAGGTATTTTTCAATTGCTAACCACCTTACGAAAAAGGACTAAAGTTCTCAAGTTGTATGTATGACCGCGCATAACATTTGTATTAATCATTTTGATGCTTGTTTTTGCTAAATAGAATATCTCTATATTAACTCAATTTCATCAATTCCTATTTAGCAATTTACTAAAGAAATTAACATCTATGTATCTGTCAGCATGCCTTACCTTAATGCTTTAATTATTGTGAATGTAAAAACTTCCGAGGAATCGCAGTACGTGACGTGAGGTTTATTTCTAATGTCGAAAATTATTGTTGGAGACCTGTACATAAAGAACACATAAAGAAGTAAAAAAATATACAGACCATAACTTACACCATAGAATAAAAAGACTAGAAGAATCACTCCGCAGAAACTCCCAATAAATAAGAGACCTACTACTAAGCTACGAAGCAATAAAGTGCAATTCAGCTCGCAAAGCACGGACAAGCCGTCTCTCTTTCTTTCGCATAGCCACGCATAGCTCTGATTTCTTCTGGCGCTGCACGCACCGTAGAATAATCCCGTCCGGACGGATCAGCCGATGTACCTGTAGCTTTTTATCTAAAGTGCTGACTGCGCCAGGTCTGCTTACACTAAAAAGTGCTTACACTAAAATAATTTCGATAAAGATATTGAATTCAAAGTGTATTTATATTTAAAACATGTCATTTATTTCACACTCGTTGCAGTGTACGAAGCATGATTTTTCATAAACGACTTCCAAGAAAAGAAGGAGCTTCTCAATTTGACTACATATTTTTGTATACTTACTTCTTACTCCGCCAATTGTGAATTGATTTTGATGTTTTTTTTTGTTGAGTAGAGTATCTATCCAAGTTGGTCCCATTTAGATTTTATCAACATCGGTCAAGTGGTTTTTAAGTTGATTAACTGAAAAAAGTATTTGCATAGCTGGATGATTTAATTGCAACTCTTGTCGATGGCGAAGGTGTTTTCGGCGAGTAACAATGATCTTGTAAACAAAACCACTCCACGCCGAGAGTGGACCAGGAAGGCAGCAGTACGAGAGGGATGGCGACGGATTGTGAGACGTGTCACCATTCCTGACGTGGTGACCACGACCACTCTGTCAACATTGTAGCGACTAAGAAGAAGAACAATGATCTTGTTTATAAACAATATGAATCACTAAAAATAGTGAAAAATAGGCACTGACTTTCAAGACTGCAAGGTATGAAATAACTTGTAGAAGTAGCACCAAGATCATATAAGGTCAGTGTTTTGAATCAGCATACTACCTAAAAATACCTCCATTATCTCCCTTGAACGAGGCCTTAGGAAAGAAGCGATGTTGCAAACTCACCGGCATTGAATTTAATTCATCCTGTCGCGAATGCGGGAAATTATATTGATACCGTTTTATAGTATTCTTTTTGTCGTGAGTGCTGACGATGTACGTTTTTCCTTCGAAAATATAATATGTTAAATAAAATATAAATATATAGTCGTTACAGCATGGTGGTAGGGCACTTTGCAAATGCCCGCCTGGCTAGCTACCACCCTCAAGTTGAAAATCTGTCGCCAAGCACCTAACGGTGTGTTCCGGCAGCTGTCCTTGAGAGCCAGTAACTCTAGGTTTGTCTGAACAACATCCTCGACCACATCATCACTTACCATCAGGTGAGATAGTGGTCAAAGGCTAACCTATCAGGCATAAAAAAAATAAAAAAAAATTTTTACGGTTAATTTTTGTCTTCGATGTCGTTTTATGTACTGATGAATTCTATATCTTAAGTATCTACTATTCCGAAGACTTGGAAATATTGAATCTTCACAAGATTTTTTTTTAAAGCCAGCTGTACATTTATGAAATAAAGAAAGATTATTTTAAGGGATGTATGACAAAGTGTTATCGTATCAATTTCTCCCAGCTAACCTTATTGTTGTCAAATTACACAATTTAACTTATAGTGAGATAAGTAAAATTCACTGAAAATGTTAACTCATTCCAGATATTAAGCTCAAAGTATTTCAATAAGCATGGTACTGACTTTCACAAGTTAATTTACATTTGTCACAGTGTAAGAATTCGGTTTTGTTTTTATTTACCTATGGGCTTAATAGCTGGTAAGTACTGTCCACCATCGTGATTTTTCATTACCCGTATGATTTACTGGTGGTAATTACCAGTAAATCATACAGGTATGCTATTTTATTTTACAAATTATTGGAGTACAAAATTTTATGCCAGGGCGGGAATCGAACCCGCTCCCTCTGATTTTGCGTCGGATGCCTATGTATATTATTATTTTTTTCAGTTAATTGACTGCAACTTAAAACTACGGTGGCGACGAAATTGAAAAGGGACCACCTTGGAAGTATAATCTACCTAACAAAAAAATAATCATCAGAAGACTGATGAAGACCGGGTGTGTACCAAATTGGACAACGCTCAGCTTTAATTAGGAAGGTAATTATGAACACTGCGTGCTTGTTTTGCTATTTGCTCGTATAAAAATACCTCCGATAACTGGCTTGAATGAGTCCCTAGGACCTAGTTAGTAAATGAAGCGATGTTGCAAACTCAACGGCATCGAATTGAATTCATGCCGTCGCGAATGTAGGAAATGATATTGAAACCGTTTCATAGTATTTTTTTTTGTCGTGAATGCTGACGAGGTATGTTCGTTTATGCCTTCGAAAATTAAATATATTTTCACGCTTGATTTTTGTCATTGTCGTCGTTTTATGGAATAGTTCAAATCATTTAATTCTTCAGAATATCTGTTATTGCACCTATATATATATAACTTATATTATTTATTCTTCCAGATAAATTCATTGTTGTCAAATTACATTAAATCTACTGAAAAGTGAGTTAAAATGCTCACCGGAATTCAATTCAATCAAATCAAATTGAGTCGTTTATGGGGAAATTCTTTTTCGTTATAACCGTTTCATTGTATTCTTTTTGTTGTAACTGCTGATGAGTTAATTAGTAGATATTCTTTGTTACAATAGTATATATATTAAGAAGCGGTCGTAGCGTAGCTTCCATAGTCGACTAAGTTAAGCAACGTCCCTGACCAATTATGATGGGTGACCGCCAGTGACCATTTACTTCTGAGCGCTTCCGCTCTTCCGTAGGCATGTTAAGCCGTCGTCGGCCCCGGTATTGTCTTGGGATGACATAACACTATGGCAACTCTTGAAATGAAAGCTTTTCAGCAACAAACATAAAAACAGGAAACGTCGCAAACACGCCATGGAAATTTCTAGAATTGAATCACACGCGCCATAAAGTGATTTGTCTGCGCGCACCTGAATGTTGTGACGGCATTTTTATTCCACCCTAAAGTATAAAATTATAAACAGATACGTTATCAGCTTTTATACCACAGGTTCTGAGTCCAATGGACCAGTTTAGTAAGAGATGTAGTACCGTAACGAACATGGATGTTGTTAAGCTTCTACCCAGTACATATAGGTATATACTTGTAGCGGATTCCAAAAGATTTCATGTGCTCGTTGTGGGTGCCCACCTTGTTGTAGTATTATCAGTGAGCGCGCACACCCGGCGCAGGCGCTGTCTCGCAGGTAATTGAATGAGTTTCGATCGAACGCACTACTGACAGATATGACGTTGACATTGGCAGCTTTGCTTGTGCCTTAATAACTAATAACCTTAATAACTTTATAACTAGCGTTGCAATCTGAATAAATTAATTAACTATGGAAATAAATAACATCTTACCTTCCTGAAACCTATACCGTCTTATTACAAAACACAGACTATATCAAGGTTTAAACCTAGACCAACAAGCCCGAGTTTGTTGCGGTACTAAGCAGTTAGTGCTTGACTTTATTACAAAACGCAGACCTATCGAAGACCAGTTAGTCCATGGTTTATATATTGATCATAGATTAAATACGAAAAAAGTTCATTCTCTTTGACTCCCTTCGTTCACGATGTTCCATGTATTACGCAATATAGATTTAGAATTACTGTTCCCGTTTAAAATATAAGTATAAAATAAATTATAATATATAAAATAGAATTTTTAAAGTTATTTTCATTGATTGTTGTATTACTTACAATAAACAAATCCAAAGCTTTTTGGATTTGTGTGTTGTCAAGTGCTTCTTAATTCTTATTAACTGGAACAAAGTATCATAATATAAAATCATACCCAAGATCATAATGCACACAGGAGGTAGTGGACGTCCCCGTGGGTCATCAGATAACTCATCTTTCACTAAGTCCACAATTTTGTCGCCGATATTCTTTGTAAACCTATATTTGTATTTAAAATCCTCGTCACTTAGGTCGAAAGGGTTCACGCGATGTCTAAGCTTATTAGGTTGCCGGATAGCCTCTAACGACTCCAAATCGTCTAATCTAAGTTGAACATGTAATTTAAACATGTAGGTAATCTAAGTTGTCCAAATCCATTTTTCTTTAAAAACATTAGAGATACAATTCGTAACAAGGAACAAGATAATTTTAAAATGGCGAACTTGACCGCTATTTTTGAGGTTAGTACCATAGTTAAACTAGGGTCATCGGAAAACTAACTTTAGACCATAGATGATTCTCGAATCAACGATAAACTAGGTTTTGTAATAAGGATTTTACTTAAACCATGGTGCTAACCCAGTACTATTGTTAGACCACAGTTGGTCTACGTTTTGTAATAAGACGGATAAGCTCTAACATACTTGTACAATGTACATGACAAACGTATTAGGATACATAATTTGTACATTTTTCGTGCGGCCTTGCGTTTGCTTTCAAATCTTAAAGCTCATGTACATGTTACAAATACATATATATATATATACAATTAAAATTAAATATGATTAATTCGTAGTGTGCCTTCAAAATCTGGAACACAGTAAATGATCAACACCTAGCGACTTTAAGGTTTGTCTGGAAGAGATCGCTTTTGTTTAATTGTTTAGAAGATGTGGTCTATGAAATAAACGTTGAAGCTGAATTAACTTGTTGTTTTATTAGAATTGAAAGGAAATTTACATAATGGAAAGAATATATATCGTAAGCAATATTTTTCATATGTGTCTAGGATGACAACGTCAATTTATCAACAATAATATTTATGGTGACAATCCAAAGAGTAAACGTTGTAACCTCTACATTCTTTACAGCTTTCAGCGATAAGACCACCCATTGTCACACCTACTCTTAGTTATTATGTTTTAAGTTATAAGTTGTCATTTTTTTTGTGTCAATAAATGTAAATAATGTCTTGTGTAAATCTAGCGGCTTAATAATTTTAAACGGTGGAGGTATCTGTAGACGCTTTCTTTGCTAGAATTGCTTATTTAGTACGACAGTTTCAGCTTATATCAAAGTCGTACCTGTTTAAAACGCACCATGTGTTTTAAAATTAGTCTCTGTTTTTGTTAAATCATAGGGTGCGCTGACGGTGATTTTTACAAGTACGTTTTTTTTCATATTCCCACTATGATTGATGAGAGTGAATTTGCATTGCGCTTTTCTGCCACATTTAAAGTAAAATGTTCCGAGTTTGAACGCAAATCGTTTGTATTTTCAATATTATTCTACATTTCTGAGGTATAATTACTGAATCATTAATACATACATAATATTTATAGCTGCATATAATAAAACTGTGAGCAAAGTAATACAAAATATGAAATAATACATGCAGGCACAAGAGACTAATAACAACAGGTACTAATAACATCGTACTTATTCCGTCAAAAACATAAAAAAAATTCAATACAAAAAACATCTCATTTGTGGGAGTCATAAGAGAGGATGTTAGGAAGGAAGGAAGGGAAAATTTCCAAAAGCTAGGCAGCAGCGCCTTCTGAAAACTGCTCTTATCTTCTTCTTCTTCTTACGCTGCAATTACTAAGATGTCTACAAAGCTAAAAAAAAAGAAGGGGTTAGTAAGACTAACCCCCTCTTTGGGGCTGAATTTGTACTTACGATAAGTGTACAAATTCAGTTAAGTGTTTGAATTGATAGATACATATGATATGAGGTATGATATCCATATTGTTAGATATGTGAATTAGATATATTATTCAATTTATAACGCGTGCTGTAAATTTAATTATAATTCGATATGGAAATGATAGGTACATGACACTGAACGGCCTTAAAACTTTTTTCGCTTTCAATTGTAGGTACTGATTATTACAGGATGCTTGACACGAAATATTGATCGGGCTGTTACACAATCAAACATGCTTGCCAGCGAGCTCGAGGCATAAACAAAGTCCCAATAAAATTAGTGTAATGTAATTATATCTGCAAATACTCTCAGTGACAATATGCGTATGGCCTAGGGCCCACTCGCAATGGTACAACTCTGTTACACATGGGCAAGTAGTTCCCATATATTCCAGGCAAACAGTGGCTCAAGTCGGGGTTCGGTCTGGGTCTGTCGCACAGTGGTGCCTTTGAGTCCTTTGTCAATTCCTCTATGTGTGGTGGTTTTTCGGCGCTCACAGACCACGCAGATAGAAGGCGTTCACGCCCTCAGGGCTATTGAGAGTAGCCCTCGCCCAATGTCCAGTGGAGCTAGAATATGCCACAGTGGCAGCCGGCAATGAAGTTCCTACTAAATAACTAAATAATGATCCATTGCATTGGTTACTTGGTTCCTCCATATATGTTTGAAAATAAAATCGCTTATTCTCTTGCTTAGATTCAGTTTATAAAAATTGATCATTCATTGTGAAGTTTAAGAGGAAAAAATCGTCGCTTCTAAATGATATATAATTAGCCAGCCAACACCGTGCCTGGCAGTAAAATACCGAATACCTAACGTAAATTTAGAAGATTCATATCGGAATAGGTTGTTTTACTTTAATAAAGTTAAACAAACAACATTCAAATACAAATTACCAATCAAATTACGAACTTTAAATAAAAAAAATACGTTTTATTTTGGATTTTCTAATACACCGTGGTATAGCCAAATCATACGTGAGCGAATCCGAGGGTGCAGCTAGTTTGTAATAATGTTAATCGAATCAAGATGCGAAGGGTAACTTCCTTGAATTTTAAATTAAACTTGTTCTTTGTTACGACATTGATTTAACCTTTAATCCTTGAAAGAGCGTGCCTTTAACCAAATCATTCGTTAATGATATTCATTGAAATCTTAATCAGATTACAGGATTAAGTATTATACGTTTAAAATCTGATGTCGTTTCTGTTAATTATAATTATTCAAATTAATTTATGGATCTGTATAAGATTGATGATCATTTTATTAACACGTAAACTATTACTGTGTAATTTGAGATTAAGTTCATTTATATTTTATCCATGTTTATGAGGTGACCATTATTTTGGTATTTAGAGCATACAAGTTTTGCATTCGATCGTGACATCATTATCCATTGAATTGAATTAATATAAATGGAGAAGTAAATATGAACATTTTATGATTTCATGTTATTATTGGTCCAGCTTTTGGATTTATGAAATAATAATTACTTTTTTAATTGTTGGAAATATTGATGTAGCAACCAAAGATACAGAAATAGCTACAGATACCGAAGCTAAAAACAGCGATTTTCTTAATTAATGAAATGTCTGCAAAAAAAACTATAAGTTAATAATTTTATTGAAACCTGAATTTTACAAGATGACTTTGTCCGTCTTGAATAAACTAATTTGCATGGTAAATGCTCAATTGTGGTCATCCTACGTAATAGATGTCTAGATAAGGTAGGTCGTAACTTAGGCGTAATTTCTAACTAAACCGTTTATTTATAAACTTTAAAAGAAACCGCAAGGTTATCGTTTCTTACTATCTTTCAGTTAAAAATACGAGTCAATTAATAGTCTACGTGATTGACGTTAAGTTCAGTATGTACGTAAAAATTTACGACAATGATAAATCAATTTTAAAATCAACCGATGTAACTGTTCGATGGAGTAAGGTGTTTTTTAGAAGAGAAGCGTGTAGAACCTTAATTTAACTTGATTTTAAAAGAATTTAACATAAAATGTATATTTCAAAAGTAATCAAAGGTTTTGATTACTTATTTATACCTAAGCAACATCAATGTGCATAAAATATATTGATACTATTGGTGTTTGTATCTGATACCTTGAGGTCAAAGCTGTAAAAATTATGTCATCATTATCAAATTCCATATCAAAAGTACCAAAATATTGTCTTCATGCACACCTGAACTTAAATTTATGGCCACATTGATGTGCGAATGACTTTTTATAGCATAATATACGTGTTATGATAATATCTATTTATTAGGTCTCGTATCACATAGATCATTTTAACACTGTGACAAGATTTTTTATACTTCACCAGTGTTTTTAGCTTTCTCCTTCTAATTTACAAGGAAAGAAAGAGAGAGTATGTTGTAACTGATATTTTATACTTCGAGGGTTCGAATTTGATAGATAACAGGCCCTGTTTTTACTTCATGTCTCTAATAAAATACCAATTTTAAAGGTGCCATAAAGAAATCTGCATAATAGATCGAAATTTATTTATGGTGCAATATTTATTACTATAGTCGATAAGAAAGCGTGATTTATGATTGACTTTAAGTATTTAGACGTATTTTATTTTTATACATAATTAATTGGTTTTAGGAGACACAGGTTGCATTATAAGTTATTGTTATTTCGTATTTTGAAATCGTTAAAGAGCTACTAGCTAGGCATGCGTTATATACGATATATGTTATAAATTATGTGAAGGCATTATGAGGGGAATGCTACTTTTTTGGTACGCCACATTTTTCCATAATAGTTCAAGTATCGAAGTTCTAGAACTTTGGTATATTCTCTTACGTCAAAGTTATAGAGCTTTAATTAGCCGTTAAAGTATTGACACTGTACATGTTACTAGAACACGTAAGATCTCAAGTTTCGTTTGGGACTTAATATCACTTTCGTGACGCAGTTCTTTCTAAACACGGCTATTTTTGCAAATTACCTGTTGTTTAGTGTCAAAATATTTGGCATAAAGTTGATGTGCGTATTTAAACTGTCCCTCAATTCCGTGGTAGATCACAAGAAAATAACACCATGAAGCTATATCAGTGATTTCATTTTAAAGCACTACGATACTCGTATCTTCACGCTAAATTAATTTGCTATGCAAATGTGTTGATACTTAACAATTTCACAGTTATGTTAAAAAAAACTTGAAAATAAATAAGTTACACACAACGTAATTTATGTACGTGGACCTATAAAAAATATTTGTGTTAAATAACTGTAGCAATTGATTTTATAATTTCAATAAACTAGTTCGTACAAGCAATCGATAATCATGTGTATGCTAATCCATTTTTTTACTAACAAGGTGTTTAAAAATAAAGTAACTGTATGTTTTATCAAGGAAGTGAATGCTCTAGTTCGAAGCTCATTATTTTAGAGTTCAAAACCGATATAAATTATAAAATTACAGTAGATTTTAGGTTATTTTGTATTTTCTTTGTTTGTTCTCAAAGAATCTCGAATGTGTCTTGTTTGTTTTTATAGTTGCGGATACCGATAACGGACCGTCTCACGCTTGTTTCAGGTCAATAGTCAAAAAGATATTAACTTTTATCTGTTCATATTATTCCAAATTTCTTTATTAATTCATTTTCAAAATTTTTTGCAGTTCCATCGCATTACTAAAAAGTGCTCCTTAGGTGTATCAAACATCAATACATTGCGAGAATAGCATAGTCGTAGTAGTAGGTACTATAGTGTATTACCCACCAAAATTTGCAGTGCAGTACGTTTATGCAATAGATCGTACACGTTTTATAGAGGATTTTTACTCCCGATGGAAAATAAACTGAATTTTCTTCAACATTACAGTACATTTTCATAATGATGTTAGAAAATCTTGCGAAAATCTTCAGTATAAAATCAAGTAAGCAGTAGCATTTCCTGTTCAGTCATCAAGTTTAATCTAAAACCATATAATCCGAATGGCATATTTGAGTCTAGACAAATGATTCTTTTCCGTAGTCTTACAGTTTTATTTCCATTTATTCACGTCTTATTTTACGCAATAATTGCTTGAATTAACAACAATCATAAAATATGTAAATTTATCATAAAAAATCCTATATTTGCATAACGTCATTAGTTCCAGGAAAGGCAAATACTTCTACTTGTTACGATCTTCGTATTCCAATTTTCTTTTTTCAATCCCATCACATTATTACACGTTGATTGTGAATTAGTTCGGGATATACTTTTGGGGTATTTCCTTTCCGACTATAATATTCGCACTCACCTTGTGTACTTACTTTTTTTATCTCCTTTCAACCACCTTTTCTAGGTGTCCAAAATCTAAGTAATCCTTACTCGACTAACGTCTCTAAATCCAGTTCTACTTCATATCGCTTTCTTATCACGCTGATCCTCATATCTCTTTCAAGGTCACTCCATATTTTCTTATTCAAGACCTCACCTCAACTGCTCTTATACTAAATTTGATCTTTTTTTTATAATACTACATTAATATCGGCACCAACCTGTACAACCACAACTATGCGCTGCCAATTGTGCCTTTTTATAAACATTTCGGCTGATAATGAAACCATTCAACGAGAGATCTTCATTATCTTATTTTGCCTAGTTTTTTTCAACTTTCAACATCACCCTCATATTTATATTTCTTAATCAAGTCAAATATTAAATAATTGTAAATTTGAAGATGATAAATGTCAATAAAAGTCAACTATAACTAACAAAAAAGCCCGCCCCCGGTCGCACCCGGTTCAAAGGTGATCATCACGCTGGATGCATTACCTCATATTTTGTACTCTGAGTACATATAGTTAATATTAAACGCACTTTTTTTCTGGTCCTGCTTTTACTTATTCCAAACATAGTCGTTTTATATATTATCAATCCTAATTACATAGATTTATGTCAAAGTGAGCCTTAAAAAAAAAAAAAAAAAAGTGAAAATTAGAAACTAATACTGAACCCTCTATAAAGTAAGAGTTCTACTCGGACTTGTTATTAATTTTTTTTGTGCTGTTGATATTTAGTTTTTGTACAGCGATGTTCTTTAATGATATTGAAATAATGGTTGATCTGTTTTTTGCATCGTCTGTGGTTTAGTTTCCTCAATACCAGACCTTGCTTTGTCCAGATGTTCAAAATGGCATAGAACTAGTAAGAAAAGTACAAAAAATGGATCTGGTATGTATTTGCAAATTTTAGTCTCCACTTTTTTAGACAGGCTTACGACTTTAACAATTATAAAATATAATCAAAACGATTTAAAATATTATACTTATCCATGCCGAGCGGGAATTAATAACAATGATATTCATTTGATAGAACCTATAATCGTCATGCCTTCGAACATGACAATGAACAGCTGTTAGGCATCCATGTTAGGCATCCATTGAATCTCCGATACTGCAGATGACATCGGCTTAACTTTCGTCTTTTGGTGGGAGGCTACGTACACTATTTCTTCCTTTAGGTTGTTATTTTCGCCACTTGAGAACCATTCTTCCCTATCTGTACATCGAGCGTCAAGCTTTTTGATGAACTTTGATGAAAGTTAATTTGGGTGGACATAAGCGTAACTTTTTTTGTAATAGTAATCTAATCAGAGGTATGATGGCCTTTTAATGTTACAAAGCACTGTAACGAGCAAGTAGCGCCATGGTCCCTCAAAGTCGTAGTGCCGTTCGCGTTCTGCTTTACTCCTCTTACTGCTTTCGTCACTCCAAGATTACGAAAGTTAATTGTAAAACAGCTAAAGTTCCAAAACTGTATGAGACACTGTCGAGGTTACTGGAAAAATGTCATAAGAAATTCGGAAAAGTATACATGTTAACACATAGTTCCATCTAGGTAGACCACAGGATTTATGAATATCTTTGCCTACGTTTTGCTCATTAATGTCGCACTTTTTTCCTTCAGAATGGAACTTATATCCAGATAGGAGATACTTTATTTATTTTAGTCGGCGCAGCTGACCAATTTTTCCCTCATGAAGTTCAATAATAAAATACTATTATAAAGTTCTACTGCCGCGTTCTGCAAAACACCCTGTAACTTTTGGAAGTGGAATGTAACAATCATTTTTGTTGTCTTAATAAGTTAAATAAATTACAGAAAAACTACAGAAAAACTCAATAACTCTCTGACGCAGGTTCTTCAGATATTAAATAACCGCTTAAAAATAAACTGGAGCAATGACGCAGGCATAAAAAAGATCTGCAATTAAAATAATATCCATATCATTATCTCTTCGTAGCTGCACGTCATTAAATTAGTTAGTAACACAAGCGGCACGCTGTCTGGCAAATTGTGTTTTTTATTCCAACTGTAAATGTTCTATATTTTGTTTTGTTTTTTGTTCAACCAGTTCACAATGACACTATGTTACTCACATCACGATGAATACTTAGAGGTGACTAAGTACGCTAAACAATTGGTGATTAATTGTGTGATATGACCACATTTGTAGCTTTTTTGGAGATGACGATATGTTAAAATTTTTGCCGTAATACTTAGGTATCTATCAGTCATTTATGTTAACTTTTGTAGATTAGTTTCACCAACTTCAAATAAAGTTACAACCGATTGAGGAACTTCCACCTACAACATGTGAGATTAGATATAATAAGTCATTATTTCTTCAAAAAAGGTTATAATAGAATATATGTTTTCTGGAGCAAAAGATACAATATATAACTAAGTATAGAGTTACGTTTTCTTATAAACAAACACCAGTGACCCTATGTCTATCAGCAGTATGTCAATCCATTTTCTCCCCTTATGATGTGGACATAAAACACAGCAGATATTTTTAATCAATATATTTGAATATAGCACCGTATGTGATTTCTAAGACAAAAAGTGTCAAAGATATGGCTAGAAATATTGAGCCCGAAATAATCTGATTATTAGGGTTTACATAAGTGTTACGCACGAGTAAAAGGCAATGATTGTTAAATCTTGTCAATTCAAATCGTTGGTCTATATTAAATGTTATTGATGTATGGTGAAAAAGCACAAAAATAATTACTATTTATAGCCTTTTTAGTAAACAAAAGCGAAATCTAAATATAAAAAATCACTGCCAGTTTCAAGGTATTTGGAATGTTAATGGAATAACGATATATCATTTTTAATGACTATATTAAACTATTTTTAGTTGTGACGTGCTATCCAATTGCGGATCTTGAATATATAGTATAAAAAAACATAAAAGAAATTTAAAGCGATGAAATAAAGCCAGGAGTTACGTTTGTGTTTTGAGGTTAGCCTGGATATTCTAATATTCGGACATCTACGTTTCAAGGCGTTTGGACCTTTGTACTATTACTATGATATTTATACTATTACTATGCCGATAGATTTATTCACAATGCAACGTATAAGCACTGGGTTGCTATTCTGACCTAAGTAAGAATTTATTACATATTATATTTTACTTTTTTGTTTTTGTGATGTATTTTTTTTGGCAGCTGTCCTTGAGAGCCAGTAATTCTAAGATAGCCTGAACAACATCTATGCCCACATCATCACTTACCATCAGGTGAGATAGTGGTCAAAGGCTAACCTATCAGGCAAAAAAAATATCGATTTTTATATGTATTTTTATTACATTCTCTTAACATTCTAATTTGGATCCCAGAGTCTGAAATAAATAGCTATTATTATTATTAAACCGAAAATAAATGTTTAGTAATACAATAGTAAAAGCTTGTATATAAGTAAACAAAAATTAGTCGACGTGGCATACATTTTATTAAATAATTGATGTTATAGCTGTGAAAAAGTAACAAACAATTTTTGCCAATATACGTAACGATGAAAAGATCACACTGATGATCGGAATCGTAAGTTTTGATTACCATTGACGGCAAAAACTGGTATATCTTTTACTCCAAAGAACGCGTGGCATCAACGCGTTACAGTTTGCACCTTTACAGCTTCGACCGGCAGATGAACAAATTGAATGTAAGACCCTTAATCGGTTTAAATGGACCTCCCTTCACGCTATATTTTGGTATTTAACCGCGACACAACAGAGTATTTATCGAATTATTCATTTAATCTTTTCACACATTTTGCTAAATTCCACATACTTCAAATATGATTTTTACGTAGTTGTCATAGAACTCATTTTAGGTTGAATCAATGCGATACCATTTGTCCACACCATGTCGAATTGAGTCGTCGATTTTGAGCGGAAATAGATCAATTTATCCTTGGATTATACGTTTCCTATTCATAAAGGACTGTTACTGTTGGTCATTTCATTTGTAATTGATGGTGCACGCCAGGGTGCGAACTATGAATGCAGTTCGATGTAGGTAAATCGATATATCATTATCGGTTCTCTGACCGATTTATTGATTTCGTGCGTCATATATTTCTACTAATTTGTCGTTTCTGCGGTCAGATCTAATTACAGTAATTTAATGCCGAGTGGTGAAAAATGGGGGAATGATGTGGACGTCGATGAAGTTAGTCCATTTGGTAATCCACTTAATTGTCTACATTAAAATCGTTTTAGCATATACAAGGATTTTTGAAGCTGTGATGGCTCAGTGGCCTTGGCTATGGACTGCCGCGTAGCAGGTCCATGGTTCGAATCCTGCCGCGGGCTTGAACTTCACCACAAGGGCATTTTGCGAATGCACGCCTGGCTATCGACCAGCCCCAAGTAGAAAATCTGTCACCAAGCACCTAACGGTGTGTTCCGGGAGCATTCCGGGAGCATTCCTTGAGAGCCAGTGAAATTACAGCCACATGAGATATTACAAGTATATATAAATACAAACTATAAATACAACTAAAACGTTTTTGGACATATATGATAACAGTAAATACCCATTTACATATTAAATATTCTCATTATTTAAATCATACGATTAAGCATAGGATTAAGTTATGGTAAAAAAAAAACTGGATGAAGTTTCACCACAAAAAGTCCCTATTTGCAGTGCTACGCTGTACTTCTATGGGCTACAGCTGATTGAACCTGCGCGACCGTGGCATTTAACCCCTAAATATGGACGGACACCCAAGACCTGTATCTGAAGACTGCCGGTTGCCGCTCGGACTGCCCTGCCTATTCTGGAGGGGGCTAAGCCGTGCCCAACTCTTTTTCAGATGGTATTAAGGTAGAAGACTTGCGTCACCGCCGACCACGCTAGCCATGGTTTTTTTTACATATTGGGTCTCCTTTCTAACCTGAACTCTTAAAAGTCATTTTTATTTAAATATGCAATTAAAACTGAAAAACATTACATCAACTGTCACTTTTAGGACTGTTACGCCCAGTCCTATTTGTAAGTAATTTTAAGCCTGCACCGAGGCAGCGATACGTGATTGTGGTTCGTTTGATCCCTTGCTGTATCTTTATTTCTTAATTTTGAGTTATGTAATATATACATATTATATTTAAGGATTTATTCTATAAATCATACACTTTGGAAACACAATTACTTAAAATTTCCTCGATGGAAAAAAATTCAAAGTTACATCTAAAAAACGAAATAAACCCTTAGTACGGCGTAAATACTTACTGGAGAGTCATCCGTATTTGAATAATAATAAAAACAACATGTTTTCTATAACGTATACACATTATATTTTTCAATTAGGTATTTTTTTTATCATACGAAGGAAATACTCAAATTCTCGCATGTTCTGCCCATTTTAGTCAGAGCCGCGATGCTTTGTCCCTATCCGCTTTAGTAATTCTTCGGCCGTCGGACGGGGACGAATGCTGTTGGCGTGCCTTACTTACGCGCACATACGCGGCGCGCCTAAAAAGCTCGGTGCGCCCTGAAGTAAAAAGCAGTAGTAGTAGTTATTTAAATAATAAATGCGACATCAATAGTTACTTTGACAGCTGTCACACCCAAGACTTATTTCTAGCAAACGCCATTTATTGTAAGCAATCCGAACCGGGGATTCTAATACAACATTTATATTTTTCCGATTTTTCGTCTGTTTGGCAAAATTTTTCTTTTTTTCTTTTTATACAAATCAACCCTGAATACACCAAACAAACAAAAGAAAGAATATAATAAATTACACGAATCAATTATTCAATTCAACTACAAATCTTACATATTTGTAAGATTTTTCCTCAAGATCTTTTTTAGTAATATTTTGGAATTTGTAAATTGTTATTTATTCTCATATACACCAACCCATATTTTACTAAATTGAAATTGTAATTTTCTATGTAACAAATATTAATGCGCCCTCTACGTTGAACTAGCTTTACAGTAGGCTTTCCCATAGGTCTCTTATCCGCCTCGAACTCTCCCCTGATAGATTTAAATGTACATACATTTTCTAATTCTCAACTTTTCCAACTTAACATTTTTATTATAGTATAAATTGATAATAACCAATTCTTAATCTAATTTATCGTGATATTAAAGTTCATTATATATTTTTACGATTATTTATAAATTTTAAGAGTTTTGATTTAGGTTTACGATCATAAATCCGATTTGTAGAGAATGATAGAAAAGCCTATTAAACAGAAGCTTGTTATACTATAAAATTGTTATTGCCAATTACATTTTGTATGTATGACACACCTTAACTTCCGTTTTATTGATCGGCTAATAAATAAATATAACTGATTTGACTCGTGCAACAAGTTAATTTATCAAAAGGGACAAATTTATTTCGATCTGTTATCTGTAATAATTGTCACATCGACACTTGTAGTGTTACGCAACTTGTCAAGTGTGAATGAAAATTAAATGATCTATTTTATTGTTCGCCGTTGTATTTTCTTTGATATCAAGAAGGTCACATCCATTAAAAATAATTTTATGCACTGAAAGCTTATATCCCACGGCCACGTGCACGTAGACTTAATTAATGTTTTTGTTATATTTAGGGCCTGTTTCAGAATGTTGGAATAAGTTCCGGTTATACTACCCAGAACAAATTTATTAAACAAAACACAGTCATCGATTTAGCCTATCCATCGGTTAAGGCCTGAAACGCGCTACACGTTAACTGTCATTTTTAATCATTCAGTTATTTTATGTGTTGGTTAGCAACCCGAAACTTTATTAGGACATTCTGAAACTGACCCTTATTATGTTATAATCAATTTATTGGTAATTTCAATCACATTCTATTTTTTTATTTCCTATATGTAAGCCCTTGACCACAATCTCACCTGATGGTAAGTGATGATGTGGTCGAAGGTGTTAACAGGCTTTTCCTAGAATTACTGGCTCTCAAGGACAGCTGCCGGAACACACCTTATTATTATTACACAAATTACCCTTATCCTAACCTTACCCCCATAATAATGTACTTACGCCAACACTTGCTTCTATTTACTTCTACAGGAACCCTTATCAGGGGTTACCCCTAGACTTACCCCAACTCTGAACCCTAGATGTGCCTGTTGGGATTTATCATCAGTGTCAGAAAATATTCATCTTTTCCGAGTAAAATGAGTGTGACACTGTGGGTCATTTGTTCTGTGCACGCTCACATTTTACCCCTTATAGGGTACATCTAAAAAAACCGAAATAATTTTATAAAAAGACGGAAGCCAATGAACATCAATTTGCATAACATGGAGTATGAATTTCCATACAAAATATCAGCTCCTATTAAACACTCTTTAGGGTTTTTTATTATTTTTTAGCGTTGTTATTAACCGTTTGATGGCTATTGTTTGAAAATGATATAAAAGAAATACCTTTATATTTTTTTTAATGAAAAACTGAGTTCCTTTAAATTTTTATAAATTCGGAGTATCCTGAAACACCTAGTTGTTTCTGTCACGTAGATGTTTATTTAGTCTTAAGAGTCAAGATCCTAAATGTCCTTGCCTAGGTGCAGGCAAATTAAAAACCTTGTAGACTCCAACGTACAGCAGTTTGAGTTAAACATTATCTGTCAGTCAAATAGACAACACAAAAATTTATATGTAATTAAATAGATGGACATTAACTGTGTTTATTACCATATTTACCCATCCATATTAATTTAATTTAGTCATATTTCATTCGATCTAAAAGTGCCAATCTCCTAAGATTTTTTATATATAAACTTTTTTTTTATTGATAGCTATTAGGCTAGCTTTTGACTACTATCACACCTGATTGTAAGTCATGATATGATCGAAGATGTTGTTCGGGCTAACTTTCAATTACTGGCTTTCAACGACAGCTGTCAGAACACACGGTTAGGTTCGTAAAATTGTAATTTTTATACACCGTTAGGTGCTTGGCGACAGATTTTCTTATTGAGGGTGGTAGGTAGGCTGGCATCCACAAAATGCTCTCCCATCATGCTGTTGTTACAGCCATTCTTAGAAAACAACCGGGACCGACGGCTTAACGTGACCTTCGAAGCACGGAAGCGCTCAGTAGTAATGTCACCAGCGGTCACCCATCCAAGTTATGACCGCGGAGATCGTTGCTTAACTTAGCTGGTCTGTTAGGAATGGTTTCTAAATCTCCTCATTTCACTCCCATAGGGGGTTGGATTTCTTAAAACCTTCAAGCTCACTAACGTAGTACATTTTTAACAAACTTTTAAGTTTCTAGCTAGTCTAGTTTAGGCTCTGCGGTGTTGCTCTTATAAATTAACAAATTTTCTCGTACCATCTTTAAGTTTTTTTATTAGAGAAAAAATCGGCCAAGTGCGAGTCGGACTCGTGCACGAAGGGTTCCGTACCATTAGCTATACAATATTAGACTTCATATTTTAAATTTTTTTTGTTTTAACGTGCGCGAGTCCTACTCGCACTTGGCCAACTTTTTGTTATAGTGGCAACATAAATACATCATTTGTAAAAAAATTCAACTGTGTAACTATCACCGTTCTTGATATACTGCCTGGTGACAGACGGACGGACAGACGGACGGACGGACGACAGACAGCGAAGTCTGAGTATATACTCCCGTTTTTTACCCTTTGGGTACCAAACCCTAAAAGACAAGATTTTACAAAGGTTGGGTTGTGTTGGGTTGTCTGTGTCGTTAGAGAAAACACATTGTACCAAACCTTACACAAGTGGAACAGGGGTAAGATGACTGTCATTGTTTCATATTTATTTTTATGACACTATCATACGGTGTAGACTCTAGTGATTTGAATGAGGCGCGTTGATAAAATCAAGTGGTATGTTCGAAATCTTTTAAATCTAAAAGATAGCAAGTAATTAGATCTAAGATAACAGTTTGCATATAATCAGCAATCAAATTATATTAGGGGGATTACCTAAGGTAATATAGTAATAATTAGGTCAAGATCCACACTTGAATACGGCAATAGGAATGAATAGGTATATCTAGTATTGCATAATTTTAAATAAAAAAAATAAGTTGATCAGATTTTCTTGAACAAGAAAACAAGAGGTTGAAGACGTTATAAAGATCTAGAAATACTGGCGTTCAAGGACAGCTGCCAGAATACACCGTCAAATACTTGGTGACCCGTTTTATACTCGTGGTGGTTGACTGAGATCTGAGTCTGCGGATTCTTTGATTCGAAAATATCATTGCCTAAGCGTAGCGGTCGTCGAATAGTCCTCCAAGTCCTAACCTAATAAACATTAGTCTGCACTTATAAATATACATTATAAAGTATATGGACACATAAATCCAGGCAGAAAATTAAAAAAAATAACGATTTTTACTTGATCTTGGCCGGAAGTTTGTGATTTTCCGCTATCCAATAAATATCAGTCACTAAGCTACTTGTATATTCCGGCAGCTATCCTTAAGCTTGTTTATATTAGTATAATGAAATATATTTTCAATCATATCATTACCTATAATGAGGTGAGATTACAGCCAAAGGATAAAGTAAGTTTATTAAAGTAATTTAAGTTCAAGTAGCCTATCGGCACCAAAAATAAAAGCGAATGGCAGAACGATGAAACGAATATGGACTAGTTTATAGAGCAGTCCTTTGATTCTTAACCCGGGAATACCATATGAAATCTTTCATATCTTAAACGAATGTTAGTCCAATTCAAAACTGTTGTCGGTTCCCAAACTACTTTCTTCACAGGTTGTAACGTTGTAACACAAATTATTTAGTCAATTACCATGTAAATGCGAATTTCGGGCCACGTGATGCCATCAATAAACCTCGATGGTCAATAAATTGTAATTTGGGGAAAGTTGGAAGCCTAAATTATATGGTTCAGTACATACTGTCACTGTTCTTACTACTAATTGGAGGACGATTGGAGGCTATCCCACGGAATTAAATTAAATCAGAAAATTATTTGGGATTTTATTTTAATTAAGGATCAACAGTCACATTGTTTGAAGCTCTCGTAGCGTAGTTTGCTTAGCCGTCCTTAGCCGATCAGCTAAGTTAAGCAACGTCCGTCGTGGTCATGAGTTCGATGAGTGACCGCTAGTGACATTACTACTGGGCGTTTCCGAGCTTCGGAGGGTACGTAAAGCCGTTGGTTCCGATTGTTGTCTTAGGATGGCAATCTTTACAGTATGGTGGTAGGGCATTTAGCGAATGCTCGCCTGGCTAGCTACCACCCCAAAGTAGAAAATCTGTCGACGAGTACCTAATAGTGTGTTCCGGCAGCTGTCCATCAAAACTTGCAATTCAAGGTTAGCCTGAACAACATATTGGACCACACCATCACTTACCATCAGGTGAGATAGTGGTTAAAGGCTAGCCTATCAGCCATAATAAAATGGAATGGAAATTGAGTCCATTGAGTCCATTGACCAATGCCTCCCAAATTTTCTCCTTTTTAATATTATTTGTCAGGATATCCTCAATGGAATCGGTTGCAAATATAGGTGTTACGATGACGTAACACCTATATTTGCACCGTTTAACCAGGTGCCTGTTACGTTTAAAATACCTTTTTATATATCATAAATATATAATAAAAATGTAGGACAACAGAAGAATATACATGTAGGCTTTGGTTTTATGATTGAACGCTTAGATAACGGAAAACATAATAGGGAAAGCTTTTTATGGTTACTACTTTTAGCCTGATAAGAGTGCTAAGGCGGTGGTGAGCCCTGCTGTGCAACTAATTTGCAGCAACACAGTACTTATGTCAACGTGTGTAGGGTCGTTGCTCATTCGGCAATTTATTTTTCTCAGTCAGCTCGTATACATCCTGTTGGGAGACATTGAACAGTCTTATTCTGAAGCTGGGATACACACCAACAGCCGAAAGACATCCAACATTAAACAATTGAACAAAGCCATCCCCTTTTGTGGGTTTCTATGATTGCCATCTTATACAGCGTTCCTACATGCAAAATAGTGTATAGAGGCAATACACGCCAGTGTAAATGTTCTTCAGTCATCGCTATGTGTGTACGAAGTCCGCGGATGCGTATGAGTTCACAGCATAATCGTTGCACGCACACACACAATTAAATAATCACGTTTAGTCACAGGTGGCACTGCTGCTCACCTTGTGATATTATTCGCTTTTATCTTCTCTTAAGACTCCAACAGAAAAATATGGGGGAGTGCAATTCTAGTTAAAATCCCGGAAGGTGGTGTTAAACTGCGATAGCTAGGAAGCCTGCCAAGCGTAGGGATTATGGCAAACCCTCCCTTTAATGGAGGAGACTGTATTTAGCTATTGACAATAAGGCTGATACAGTATATGACTCATCTTGACAGAACTCTAGGACGCGTAAGGTCCCCATAAAAATCATGTTGCAATGAAACCAGCTTAAAATATATGAATTAGAGAAGTCAATGGAAACAAAATGAATACTGGAATTTCCAGGTAGTTCTGGTATTCTATAGTAAGGCAATATTTACACTAAGTCACCTAATCTTAACCATAAATATTCTGATGTGTAAATAATGTCAGAAAGGATGACTGGCAAATGAGAAGCATACTCATGTAGCCATAACTTGTTTTTAAATACAATTCAAGCACCTAACTATACGTCTGCTGTATCACCTACCTACGTATAAAGACACTTGAAGATGCTAGATGGCAACTTCGAATGTATATTTGCACTTTTTGTCGATGCTGCCTTACTAGTTGCTGTTTCATGGTAGTGTCACATATTGAATAAAGGTTACTACTCAAATTTATTGTTGATGTTTAACAATACTCAGGAACAGTGTATTAATTGGAGTGCTTGTAGCAATATTTGCTTGTACGTTTTTAACCGATAAGCTAAACCGCCACTGTTATGAATTGGATGGGTGACCGCTATTGACATTACTACTGAGCGCTTCCGTGCTTCGCGGTCCCGGTTGTTGTCTTAGGATGGTACTCGATACAGCATGGTGGGAGGGCATTTCGCGAATGCTCGTCTGGGTAGCTAACACTTAAGTAGAAAATCTGTCGCCAAGCACTTAATGGCGGGATCAGCTATAAATAAAATAAATAAAAAATCACCTATAAATGAAATAAAATAAATAAATTAGTATGTGTAGGCCTCGTTTGTACACGACGTCTTAGTGTGGGTGCAAATGCTAATACGACTTACAACAGAACAATAAAATGAAAATATGATGGGTAAGCAGTATAGTAGTTACACTCAAAAATATGAAGGGTGCATCTTCATGAATGGAAAGGTCTGTAACGAGTTCTGGTACTTAAGATGATGTGTTTCAGTCCCCTACTAAACGTGATTATTTAATTGTGTGTGTGCGTGCAACGATTATCTTGTGAACTCGTACGCGTCCGCGGACTCCGTACACAACACACATATAGGGATGACTGAAAAACATTTACACTGGCGTGTACTGCCTCTATACACTATTTTGCATGTTTCGTTAATCGTTAATTAGGTTGCATTTTGTTTATTCCTTTGCTTGATTAATAGTTATTAGCAATGAGCTTCTCAGTTTTTAACCAAAGGAATTGACTTAGATTAAAAGCTGAATTTTTGAAGCGCTCGTAGCGTAGCTTGCCTAAGCTATCCGAACCGTCTAACTCAGTTAAGCACCGCTGGGGTCATGCTTGAATTAGATGGGCGACTAGTGGCATTTCTACTGAACATTTCCGTGCTTCGGAGGGCACGTTAAGCCGTCGTCGGTCCCGGTTATATATTTGGTCCCGGTTGTATTAGGATGACAGTCGTTATAACATGGTGGTGGGGCATTTTGTTAATGTCCGCCTGGCTTGCTACCACCCTCAAGGAGAAAATCTATCGCTAAGCATTTAACGGCGTGTGCCGGCAGCTGTCTTTCATTATCACTTACCATCAGGTGAGATAGTGTTCGAAGGCTAGCCTTATATAAATAAAAAGTTTATTGTGCTGCAATGATTGAACAATGAATCTCAATTATATAGTTATATCACTAACTGATTATATCACTGACTAATTCCACAGTACCATATTACTACGTGCAACTCAGTCCTTAGTTCAAATGCAAATGTGCATTATGGTTGAGGTGGCAATACGTACTGTGAGATAGTCAACGGCGCATGGTGGGGAGTACTCGACATTCTTCGGCCGATATAAAGAGGAACTCTTGGAAATCTGCAGGTGCAAATCCAATGCGCCATTTCTGATTAGTTGGAACATATTCGTAGAGTTGCCAGCTTGAGTAGATTCATGCGTTTATATTTAAACTAAAACTTGACTAAACAGGAAACCAAAATGAATCAGTCTCTAGCTTAGAGCCTTTACATACAGTTTATGTCTAAGTCAACATTGCTCGAGGGTTATCTAGGAAGACCGGTTGGATTCATATAGAGGATATAAAAAGGCAATTTTCTAGCAAAATAAGGGACCAAAAACGGATCAGTGAAGAAGTAGCACTTTGCAAACCCATTGCTTTGGAGAAAACCTATTACGTCTAAGCGCATAAAAGGAACAACAAAAATTATGGTATTGTCTACAACAAGACCAAACTTATGTGTCCATTCTTCATCATAAACATTTTAAACGATTTACTGAGGGGATACAGAGACTATAGGCCGTTTCGTTGGTTGAATTTCGAGACAACAATTTATATGAAATTATCACCTACTCAAGATTGGTGCTACAGACAGCCCCCTGAGCAGAGATTGTATGCTGAAAAACGAAACTGGGAATCTGTGCTATTGCAATTCAAGCCAATAGAAATTACGCGAAATACCATTTTGCATTAGTTTTTGTACCAATTGCTACAAAGTAGGAATAAAGTAGTGGAAACAACTGAACTTATAATATGCTAGAAAATCTATATTTCGATTTATAAAAGAGTTTGTGTGGCTAGGGCAGGGAAAATGCAAATAATACACCCCCATACTTACAGAATAAGAACAATTCGTCGTCATTGTCTGCTATATCAAGCGCGCTCTTTTGCAGCCAGATTTGTAACCGACAACCGTTCACCATTCTTCAAGATTTTGACATATGATTTAGGTTCTAAGTTGAGTTTATTTAAAATTAATAAGTGTAGGTACTTACTTAACCAAAATGTGGTAGCAAGAATATATTTACAAAGTTAATTACAAGGCTATTGCAAGCTGATTGCTTTGCAACGCTCTTTTGAAATGATCTTGTTCGTAGTAACCTTATATAGATAGCTTTCGGTTAATGTAGGCGCTAAGATGAGATGGTAAAGAGAAGACAATATAATAAGTGGCATGCCGCTTATTTGGAACATTATTTCCTTTCACCTCCCTGAGTCCATGTTACGGCATTCAGCATGAGGATTTGGAATAGTCTACCTTACTGTTGCTTGTTGCTGTTTGGCTAATATATGTAATTACGCAGAAACCTTTATTTATCCTTTAATAAACCATAAAAAGGATATTTATTTCCAAGATTAGATAGCACTTAATGGATATTAGTAAGCACACTTATCTTCACCCATATTTCTCTAGGTATTTCTATATTTCGTAATCGGAAAGTGCTTGATATGAATCTAGGACGTTTCCTGAGGATGTTGGCGATTGAATGCGGTTATCGTATAGGTAATTTTGTAAGAGTTATGAAATGTTATGAAAGTGCTGATATGAGTCAAGTTTGTTCTCAATTGTAATGTCTAGTCTAATTATATATGGAAATTAATAAGGTTTTCATAAACAGATTTCCAGCGAGCTTATATTTTGGAATATCAACTGGGTAGTGTTCGTTTTATGTTTCCTTAAATAATAATCTGTCTTGTAGGCTTGTGCCTGCAAGACCAATAATCGATACAAAACTTTATCAATAGTTTTGGGTAGGTAGGTTCATACTGCGTAAAGCATAACTACTAAGCGTAGTACTATACGACTTCTGATATCGTACAACTACGCACAATAGTTTTGTTTGAAGTTATACATCGATTATTATAAGAGGAAGTCTTAGCACGAACTGAGAGAAAACATTATTTACAGCTATTTATATAGAAGCGTATTCAAATTGCAAATTTGATATTGTAGTTATGTTTACCGAATACCATACCTACCCGACTTCTGAAGAAATGCTAATTTATCAAAATCGGATTCCTGCGAAAAAAACATTTATTGTGTCTCATCTATTTTCGATTATGGCTACCATCAGAAATTGTTATGTTTAGTGGACTTAATGCAGCCACATGATTTTTAACACTTAGCCGTAAAAAATCAGTCCAATGTGAGTTCCAACTGTCGCGGTATAAGGATCCGTACCATCGCAGGAAGAACAGGCTGTGAGCTGAGGGTTCAAGTTAGTGGTATATACCTAAGTACTATTAGGTTTTATCCACGGCGTGTGAAGGGCTTGTTTTTGGCCTCGGCTTCACCCGCGTTGTTTTTGGGTGTAATTGTTGAAGTCTTTATTAAGAGCATCAATCCTGGATAATCATTATATCAGTAGCCTAGGCATTGGATACTAATTGAAAGTTATTTATCCTTCAAAACTCCGATTCAACTTCTTACTAGATCTTGCTAGATGTAGGGTAGGTAAGTATACCCTCACAACACCGTCTATTTATAATTTAAAAGTATTATTTCAAGCACATATATTTTATATCAATGTATTGAACTGAATATAGTGGATTACTTAATAATGACGGATTTCTTATTCACCGAGATAGTCAATTTTATTGAGGTCGCTGAATAAGAAATCCGTAATTATTTAGATAATGCACTAAATAATTACGGATTTCTTATTCAGCGACCTCAAAAATGTTTACCATCTCGGTGCCTTCAGTTAACTTGTATGATCCTTTAATATTAATTTTCTGAGGCAACAATATTTTTATACTCTTAATTACATAATGTATAATCTCGGAAATATACATTAAGGTTACAACAATAAAGAGGTAGGTTCAGCATACAAGAAGGTTTTATGTGTCTAATTAAAGTAGGTATGCAACTGTGTATGTATAGAATGGAGTATCTTTTGTTTAATCTGTGGCAGAGGCGAATAAACAATCGAATGTCAACACTTTAGGGAGCGATGACTCGGACGCGACTGCGCGGGCGCATGGCTGTTTGCTGACCGCACGGACCAGGTTTTGTATAGTTGAATTAGTGATTTCTTGTGTTGTTTCTAAATATACAGATGAATGATAATTCTAGCCCAGTATCAAACGCCTTTGAAGCGTTGTTCAAGTAATTATGTTATACGTGTTTTGTTGCCTGTTGATTGGACGCGCCTCATTTGTTTTTGCCAAATTGTTTTAAGTTCTAAATGGAAATTTATTCGTTTCTATGTTAAGTCTGGACCAGATATATCAAAATTTCGAAACCTTGTGTAGATATAGGTATTTTGTCAAAACCGCTGTATAGTTTCTACAGAAACATGGCATATTCTAATTACAGCCAATATAAATATGCTCTCTTGACTTTAGAAATATTGCAAACAATATTTTTATTATGATTTACTCAGTAGTTCTCAAAGAAGCGTGATGTGAACAAATTCCACAAGGGTGAAGTGAGAAAGAGCAGAGGGAAGCTGGTAAGGTAAAAATGAAAACGCACGTCTATTGAAGCCTATTTTAGCTAAGTATTTTCTAGCTATTCACTTGTGTAGGTAAGTTTGGCAACTGTAATTTCTAAGTGATCATAGAGTTCTCGACACCAAAAGTATACTGTTCAGTCTCTTGATAATTCATTGAACAAAATTAGTTAGCAAAAGTCAATTGCACTAATATTAAAAGTCCATTTTAAAGAATGTAAGGACTATTTTCTACATTTCGTCATTCACAATGAAGTAACCTATTTACTAACAAAAACAGCCAGGCTCGCTACAAAATAAAAATACATGTATATGTATAGTTTATTTTAAATTAGTTTTACAATTTTGTTTCCCTATCAATGCCTTTTTTGTATTTTCTGGCAATGGCTAAAACAGGAAGAATTGTTTACAAATGAAGAAGCGGAAGTATATTTTAAAACTTAAGTCTACTAGTTTTTAACTCGATTAACTATTCAAGGCTTGACTTAATGCGTCACAGCTATAATTCATAAAGAATAACAGTATTTTGCTAAATTAAAATTAACCGTCTATTCCTATTTCGCCCACTGACGCATGACGTCTTCATCTTCGATCTTTATCCAATAGAGGTGTAACAAAACAGTAATTCATTAACATTAAAGAATTAATGACCGCCGTGTCAAATTATTAAAATTATTGCTAGTTTTTATCAAAAGAATTCAGAATGTGTGTGAATTTATTTTTACGAGTTTTAGATAAATGAATTTTTATAGATAATCCCTTAAGATGTTGAAGCGTAATCTGGGATTAATCCCAGTTTAAGAACGCTTATTGAATAAACAAATGTATGAATGTTGAAGAAAATTACGTATTTATGGGAAAGTTATGTGGGTCCCTTTGGTGTGACCGATGGTAATGCGGTGTAATCACAAGATTACCGCCCACCTGGCTCCATAGAGTTTTACTTTATACGCTATAACTGATACGGTATAGACGTTAATGCGCTCGATAGATAGATATGGCAACCTAGCAAGAGTTCTGGCTTCTGAGGACAGTCTTCGAAAGTATTGATATACTTTCTTCATGTCTGAGGGTGGAACTGCAATTGATGGTAATACATTTTTTTAAATATCTAATTAATATTCTCCAAGGTTTTATCTTATTAATTTAGTAGTAGCAAAGTATATTATTTTTGGGTTATTTATCCCAAAAATAAATTATTCAACAGTACATGCCTTAAGGTAGTTACAATATAGGCTGTAACACCGTTATCGAATATACTCGTATGTATACCTATCAAAATATTGTTCAATATAATTGACATTATGACAAAGTAGGTTACTCAATTACTCGTTGAATATAAAATTATGACGCATTCTTTTTAGCACACGACCTGAAAAATAGTCACTTTAAAATTTTCGTATCTTTTCACTGAAATTGTAAACCTTTATATACCGTTTACGAATCACAATTCATATTTGGAAATCCCTATACTTTGCAACGAGAATACTGATAAGTGTAACCAAACTAAATATTTTCACCTACAAATGTTCGTAGCTCCATGTCTCTGACTGTACTCATATTGAATAAATTATTATCAATAAGTTTTTATATTGTTTTATTGGTACGAAAGCTCGTGAGTTTTAGATATTATCATCATATGTGAAGTCTGGTGTAGTGACGCAATATTATGTTTTATGCGTTACGATAGTGGTGTGAACTGTGAACACTGCCTGTGTATGGTTGTTCTACAATATCTACTGCTGTGGCGCGATAGTACGATATATCGAATCATGGCAATAAATATCTTAAAGATACGTTATAGATTGTGTTGATATTGACAATAAGTTATTTGTCTTGCGCAAGTTGCATTTTGAGTCGTGTACAAGCTTATTTAAATTCTTATATTCTTTATTTAAATATACGTTAGTACCTACTATTTAACAATATATTTATGATCCAAGCCTTTCGTTATTTCTACTCGGCTTTTGGATAGATCTATCCAATCCTGCGCTTATTGGGCTCCTACATTTTTCATCTACAAATTTCTTAATTATGTAATTATTAATGATTTCTTTCTTCTTCTTCTCTCGCCACCTCTTCAATCAATGAAGGTTGGCAATCAGCTTTCCGTACTCGTCTCTATCATTGGCGAGGCGAAAAAGTTCAGCGGCAATCCCTGTCCACTCCCTGATGTTTCGGAGGCTTTTTCCTGCGACCAGCTCGTCTCTTTCCCGCATCTTTTCCCATCATTATTAATTGAAGAAGGCAATATCTGTCATGTCTAAGTACACGGCCTGAAAAGCTACTTTTCTTTCTTTGACGGTTTTCAAAAGTTTGCGTTCTTGTCTACCTCGCCGCAGTATTTCCACATTGGTCCACATCTCGAATGCTTCTATACGTTTCCTGAGTTGCTCTTTTATAGTCCAAGCCTCGCATCCGTATAGAAATATTGGCCAGATATAACATTGAAGAAGTCATATGCGCAGTGAGATATTTAGTCTGCAATTGCATAGTACGCTCTTCGTGTTCCCAAAGGCACTACGGGCAATGATTTCTTTATAATTTTTAAATTCTTTCCCAAGTTGAAACATTTTTTAGTCTTGACACGAGACTCAATATGCCAAGAAGTGATTTACTTACACGAACAGACATTTGAAGAGCAGTGATGGCCAAGATGGCAATAGTCTAGGACTGCCGCTTAAGTTGTCCGTGGTTCAAATCCCGACTCGGCCCTGAGTTGACGGCATGGGGTAAAGGTATTTTCCACTACAGACTAAAATTGTCGCTACGCACCTATATGTGTTTCTTTGAAAGTCAGTTCATATTAAGGTCAATTTACCATGTCCGACTAAATCATTAGTTACCAACAGGATTTAATTTTATTACATTTCAATGTAACCATCAGCTGCAAAAAATATAATATACTTTAGACACACTTAATGCACCTGCTAAATCAATTTCCATTTTCCTTCAGACGTTAAACGAAAAATTTTTATATTAATGTTTATAAATTAGTCTTTTTATTACTCAAGATTAAAAACATAGCCATTTCTGTTACATTTTTGGACAGATTAATCATAATTTTATGGATATGTCTGAAATAAATTCGTTATAGAAATCTGGCGATTGCGTATTATAGGTAATAAAACTAATACCCGTGCCACATCTGTAGGAGCGGATGATTGACAAATTAATTTAAAGATTATCGATGTTTTTAAATTTTGTGAAGGTTACCATTTTTTTCCACAACAAGTCAATGTAGGTGTGTAGGTCACGATGGGCGTACCAGATATATACAAGTATGACGTTTAAGTATTATAAAAAGTCACACGTTTACAACCAATTCTACTAATCCAAAGGCAGCCTCGTCGAACATTAAAACCTTAATCTTCTTCCTAATCCATTGTCCATTTCACATGTTTCTCAATACATTTGTCGTACACAATCTATTCGGTTTATTGAGTTTTTACTGATGTTTAATATGCTATAAATATATATTTATAGCTCAACCGCTAATATGCCATTTCGTTCATTTTATTGCGAAGAGTTAAGAATTTATATCCGTAGAACCTTCTTGTTTGTAATTTGATTTTGTCGAATATTATATATGGAGTGATTAAATGCGTTTTATTGAGTTTTACGTAATAATTTTAGGTGACATACATTTTGACCATATGAACGTGTATTGCACATTATGTAGGTACCTTTTCCCTCTTGCTTGGTGTATAGATTGATGGTCCAGCGATGCTACTCATCCACAAGTCTTCCTCCACGTCCAGGAATAGTATTCCTAGTGAGATAGTAGATAGTAGATTTACGACTCGTCAAAATCGGGTGATACCGCGGAGCGCCGCTAGGTTCAATAATGAATAATGATAATATTTGATGATATATATTGAAAATGACTATCATCTATATCATCATATAAATTATAAATGCAAAATGTGCTTCAGTGTACGTCTATATAAGTATGCGTGATTGCCAAGAATGGCACATGTCTGTGATATGATAATCGAAATGATTCGATCGCACCCCGTAGAAGAAGGATCTAATCATCAATTTGAAAAGATTCAATCATGTTTGACCCGGTTACCGACACTAGCTGTATTTTAGTTATAATTGTTACAGACTACACCTACTTATGAACTAACACAACATGTGCGTACAATTCAAATTCAAATTCAAATTCAAAATCATTTATTCAATTTAGGCGTCTACGACGCTCTTATGGAGGTCAATTACAAACTTTAATATTGAAATATTCTACATTGTACTGCCACGTTCAGCAAAAAAATGTATAGAGCCACTGCGAGAAGAACGGGCAAGAAACTCGGGGCCATTCTTTTAAACGTCTGTTTACAATTTGTTATAAACAATATAATACAATTATTACAATATTTGTTTAAATTACGTAGGAGACAGGTGATGGCTTGGCAGAGGTGGAATTTTCCAAGCATTTTTGTCGTTTAAGTAATCACAAACTGTGTAGTAGGATTTCTTAATCAAAATGTTTTTCACGTGTAATTTGAATTTTCCTTCTGTGATGGTAATGGTTTGGGCAATATACAGACAAAGTATAAATGATATATATCTATTATTTTTTTACAAAATGTACGATTAAAGTGAGGTACCAGTACAAAATTACAAACAAACACGTTCGTGTATACAAAAGTTTGTATTATGATGGGAACGAGACCGCGACATTTAAATTCATTCCTAGTTTTTAGCCTAATCTGCTCTACCAATACCCTAGATATTAATTCAAATACCATCTTAAAAACTATTATACTTTAATAAGAAAAAAAGTTTAATTTTCTCTGTAGCAATTGTATGTACAAACTTGTAGTTAGCACGAAATAAGTTATACTCATTATATAAAATTATTATAATTATAGCCATTGCAAACCAAATGCCTATAATCAGCAATAATGCTATTGATTTGGTGAAAAAAAAGAACAGCGACCCAAATGATCGAATCATTTTAACCCGATCACTATGCGAATGGGTCGTCATCGACCCAGGTCACGAAAAAATATCGGTCGACACAAACAGTTTGTATTCTGTTATGCCTAAAGGGACTAGGTTAACATGTATATGAAGTTAAGAGAATTATTTAGCGCGTACTTCTGCATACAAAAAAAAGATCTTTTCTACCTCTTAATATTGCCCGATTTCGGTGATTTTTGTGTTCATGTATTGAACAGATCATTGACTAGGCTTGTACGTTTTATTTATTCCAGTTTTCTAAATAACTTTAAAGTTAGAAGGAACTTAAAAGTCTCAAAGAAAGCAGAATAATATGCTTCTTACACAGGTTTTGTAAGACCGTCAGGACAGTTTGTATCAGCCTTCCTCTGGCTTCAATATGATGCTGTGAGAGTGATTTCCAAGTGACATAAAATTTTTCAGCCTTTTCCGTTACCTTGAATCTGTCCTATCTTGTAGTGGTCGTGGTACACTATCATTACGGACCTACACATGTGATATTAGTTAAAATCTAGCAATTGAGTGATATAAAAAAGTAAAGGGAGTACAACTAGAAATAATATGCTCTGACATTGGTTGTAAAGTATGCGTACTTATACTTATATATGCTAAATTAATCGAGATTGTTATTTTTACTAAGGGATGCGCCACATAATTATGTCTTCAGCTTTCAATGCCCTTACAGGGCACAAAATTATTACTAGTCTACAGCATATATAACTGTCTGTAATTATTATGTTTGCTTGAATATGAATTTGAATTATTCTTAAAATATGTAAGGAGCAGTTACACAGTTAAATTAGATAGATATCCGCATGCAATACCTTGGGTCCCCAAATACAGAACCAGTATTGATGTCTTTGAGAAAGACTTCATTATTTCCAAGACAAAGACGCGAGGGAAGCTTCGAGCAAAAGTAAGTTATTAATATAATATAACTCTTATGTCAATAAACGTCTCATTACCTAGAAGTATTAAAATAATCTTTTTAGATCAAATCTCTACAACTGATGCTCTACATGTTATTGCTACGGAGTAATCTTTCGCTACGGGAGCGTCATGCTACGAATGCGACCATTTAATGTACGGATTCAATGAATCCGTTTTTTTTGCTGTTACCACACAAGTTTCACAATTTGCTGGCTAATGCTCAGAATATAGTAGTGTGGTACGTAACCAAAGAAGGAACATGAATTAAATTTCTTTTCCCGACGTCAAAAATCCTGATTAGGCAATTTCCAACGTCACAAAGGAGGGAAATTTAATCGTCTATAGCACAATTTTTTTATTCTTAAATCAAATTGAGCACAGTGACAACGGGGCAATGCTGCCAGCATGCTGGGTACGCTGCTAACTGGTGGAGCATTTGGACAGCCTGTGAGCGTATTGTTGTATATTATCCGAGCGACCAAAGGGTGAATACCCTTTAGTCATACTCATACGATGGTTAAGAACAAGACAAATTAGAGTTATGAGTCATATGTAATGTTTGCTTAGCGGTCAGAGCATACACCCTGCTAAAGGGGTCGATAACGCATGTTCGAATCCCGCACATGACTATAAGTTTAAAGTTTTACCGTGCCGTGGAGATTTATGTCTGGGCCCTTAGACGGTAAATGAATATTCCAAGAAATTAGAATTACAACAATTGTAGGTAAGTATACGTATGGTATTTTTGTTCGCAAAGCTGCATTTACCTAAACTTAGACATCGGTCTTGTTCCGTTTTGCCTGACAACATTGTAGATACAAAGTTCTTGTGTACGACAACTTCGCCTCGCAAAGAGCCGTGGTAATGTTAAGGTTGGCACACACAGTATTTGGGTAAAGACAAGGAAGAACAATTTTTGAAAATATTTTGAAATTGAGTGAGTGAGTGAAGGTTGCCATGAGGTGACCACTTGTTTGAATTCTAGCGTTTGTTTAAGATTCATAACAAAATTACAAATTTACGAGAGGAAATATTTAAGTCTTGTGCGGGATTCGAACCCGCTTCCATCCACACCTTTAGCCGCTCTAATCCAATTGAGCTAACATAACAATGAGTCATAACTCAATTTTTTCGTATCGTTCATTAACCATCATATTGGGCTAGTTCAACTTACGTTGCAAGACTAATTTTGCAATTAGCTTTAAACTTGTTAATGATGACGCAACTCATTGAAAGTGTGTTTTTTTCCTAGTGAGCCAGTTTCCATTGTAGCTGATGCTACGCCTAACCTGCTAACGATTTCAAGCAAATAATTACTTGCCAACAGGTTAGGTAGTTTTATTACATTGACATATTTCACCACATCATCACTTAACATCAAGTGACATAGTGGTCAAAGGCTAGCCTGTATTGTACTGTTTCAGCCAGATTGGCATTCACTGAACACAGCTTCTCCCATTAAGGGGAGTTTACCATAATCCCCACGCTTGGTAGACGACTTGGGGATCGCCGTTTAAGCGCTGCTACCCACCTTTTGGTATATTTTTACCTCTAGTCTCTTACGACACCTACAGGTAGCAATGAAGGGGTGACATTCTAGCCCGGCACCCCATGGGGCAAAAGACAAGCCTGCACTGTAAATAAGCTAACTCACTCATGTGTTCTTTAACGTTTAGTTTTTAACCTGCTTATATTTTAATTTTTTGTTATGAATATTATGTGAAAGGCATGCAAATACATATTCTGTGAAAATTTTAATCGGGCACCTATTATGGGTCCAAAGATACAGGCCCTTTAAAAGTTGGACGGACGGACCGACGGACGGACAAACCACCGAGCTTCAGTAATAGGGTCTCATTTTCTAATACAGAACCCTAAAAACTAGTAATTTTATTCTTTGCTTCTTCTCTGTCAAAAAACACGATCGAAACTTGGTTACGAAAAGAATATCACAAAACAGCTTGATCCAGCTAACAGATGAAACCAGACCTTGGCTGTGCTAGATACGTTTGGCAACAAATTTTCCTAAGCATGACGAGCAACACAGACTTATCGTGACTCTTCAATGTTCTCCACTGTCCTAGAATTTTATTTGCTCGCTAGACTGGTGGCATTTTTTTTATTGCAGACAGGTAAGCCTTTGACCATTATCTCATTTGATGGTAGGCGATGATGTGGTCGAAGGTGTTAACAGGCTTAATCTAGAATTACTGACTCTCAAGGACAGCTGCCAGAACACACCGTTAGGTGCTTGGCGACAGATCTTCTGCTTGAGAGTGGTCGCTAGCCAAGCGGGCATTCTCAAAATGCCCTACCACAAGTGAAGCTCAAGCCCGCGGCGGGGTTTGAACCATAAACCTGCTGCTCGGCAGTCTATAGCCAATGCCACTGAGCCATCACTACTTCAACGCATTACGCGTTATCATTTCGTGAGTATGACACTATCCATATGACATTCACGTATTACTTTGAGGACACATTCTGCGACATGTCGCTTCATTTGGCTCCCAGTGTACCTATCGCTTTATCTAGGGAGCCTCACAAAACATATTCAAATGTTTGTGACCCTCGCGTTATGCAAATACCATGCTAATGCAAATTAAAATGTTAACAATAGAAATAAGCGTTATAGCTTCATTCAGATAACCAGTTTGGCACGAGATTTTGTAGATAGGGAGGGGTTGTATCTTTGTTAGTAAATCAAAGGGTTTAAGGTAGTTTCGATTATAATGCTTTTTAATTGGCTCGTATTGCAAATTCAGAATATTTGGTGAGGATATAAAAACAGTAGTTGATTTAGTGAGAATTAATCAAATTCAAAATTCAAAATCATTTATTCAATAAAGGCAAATTACAAATTGAAATAGTCTTTAAAATAATTATTGAAATATTCTACATTGTACTGCCACGTACAGCAAAAAAAAATTTATAGAGCCACTGCGAGAGGAATGGGCAAGAAACTCGGGGTCATTCTTTTAAACTTCTTTTAACAATGTGTTACATGCAATACAACAAAATTATTACAATATTTGTTTTAATTACGTAGGTGACAGGCCATAGCTTGGCAGAGGCGGAATTGACCAAGCATTTTTGTCGTAAACAGTAAATCATAAACAGTAAGTAGTAGGATTTCCTAATCAAAATAAATTAAAATTATATTCTTAATTAATATAACAGTTTGATCATCATCTGCCTCTTATCCCACTTATGAGGCGTCGTAGAATATCTCTTGTATAAAAACATACAAAAGACAAAACAAAAATATTAAACTGTAAAAATATTTGGCTTCGATTTCTTAGCCTGGCCTGTCGCCAAATTTTGATAATGCTATCGTTGGTAATTTACGGCTACTTCTGAAGCATCAGGGCGGTAATATGGTGAGAAGCCCTGTTGTGCCCCCAACGTGCAGCAACGCAACACCCTACTCACAACATTTTGCCTAATGGCGTTACATACTGCATTTTTTTTTCTAATTCTTATGTGATGTCGTACAAAGTGAAGATAAAGATCTGTCTTTACATTCGTAATCCAGAACCTGGGATACTCTAATTCGTCGAAGCTTCAAATTTAGGGTCCGAAAGAAAGGTATCCGCAAAACACGTATTGGCTTACTTTTGTCTAACTTCGTTCGTAGAAAATTTCGTTTTTTTTTTTTTAATTTTTTAAATTGTTAGAATAAATGTTTAAATATTTACATCGAGCAAAGTAATAAAAAATATGATATAATACATTACAGGCACAAGAGACTTTTAACAGCCGGTGGTCCTCGTACTTATTCAGTCAAAAACACATAAAAAAAAAAAATTAAAAATACAATCTTTCACGACAAAAAAAAGTTCTTCTTAAAATTACTGATTCATAGGATTATATACTGATTAGGTAACCCAAAGCCCATTGTAGCCCTACAGGCAGTTCAAATGCTTTAGCCCACTCTCAGTTAGCAACATACCTAGCGTGCTGGCAGCATTGCCGTTTTGGATTCCAATACTAATATAGGTAATGTGTTTATATTGTTTGATTATCAATACATTTATTGTAAGGGAATTTTTGATTGACCAAAATTTCACAACATTGTCACTATTTCGCAAAATATTTTCTATAAATTCACACACAATAGGAAAAGGATATCAATCAAGCACGATCAAAAGCATAGTTGCACCAACATAACGTATCTCTTGGTGAAAGCGCTGCTGGCAAAGAAAACTGAATCAGCAACGGTAAAATATAAGAGGATTTAGTAGTTCCTTTGTCTGCCACCGGAACAGTTAAGTTGGCGATAGGGCACCGCAAAAGAGGGCTTGAATGAATCGTTGAAACGGTAACTTCCTATGTTCGTAGATTAAAAGATACTCGTAGTTACTGCACCCCTCGTGGCACCGGAAGCAGTCCTTTTGTCGCAAGCAGTATTGTTTTGCTGTTTAGATTTGCAAATAAAATATTATTATTTTGATCTAGGATTTTGGGAGGCAACGGCCTTTTAACACGCATTGTGGATTATTATTATTCACGTAATTTATTTTACAACATAATTTTAAATTTTTTACAACATTCAAAAAAATTAAATATTATAAAAAACTTAAAACTAGGATGCCGCCGGCAGCGGGGTAGTGCCCAAGCTACCAGCGGTTAGGGCTGCAGAGAGAGGAACCTTCGGACAATGCGTGTCGTGTTGAGTATCACTGCCTTCTGTATCTGACCCTTGATCCAACCGTCTAGTGAGAGCTTCTTGAGGTGTTGGTCGAGGCTCTTCGCTATTAGGCCGTTCGCCGAAACGACTATCGGGACAATGATCGTCGAGTCAACATCCCACATGGCGGTTACCTCGTGAGCCAAGTCAAGGTACTTGCTGACTTTGTCCTTCTCGGCCTTCACGAGATTCTCGTCATGTGGGATGGTGATGTCGACAAGCACTGCCCGGCGTTGGGATCGGTCGACCACCACGATATCAGGCTTATTGCAAACAATAGTCCTGTCCGTGATGATAGAGCGGTCCCAGTAGAGCAATGCACGACCATTCTCGAGAACTGGCGCCGGTGCGTACTGATAGTACGGCACCTCTGACTCGACAAGGCCGTATTGAAGAGCAAGTTGCTGGTGGATGATCCTGGCCACTTGGTTGTGCCTGTGCAAATACTCGCCGTTAGCAAGATGCGAACAACCGGAAATGATATGCCTGAGTGACTCTCCGGGACGGCGGCATGCTCGACAAATGTCGACCGTACCGTCCTTCAGTATATATTTCCGATAGTTGTTCGTCATCATTACTTCGTCTGCAATTGCACAGGCAAAACCCTCGGTTTCTCCAAAGAGGTCTCCGAAGCGTAGCCAGTTCACCGAAGCGGGTAGGTCCACATCAGGCCCTGTTAGGGCCCGGAAGAACCTCCCGTGCAGCTCCTTGCTTTTCCATACTGCTTTGCGGTCATCAGTGCTCAGCATCGTTGGTTTGCGCCAGTTATCGTTCGCCAAGGAGAGCGGTGTGAAGCCTTTGTCAACCGTCACGACATCGCGATGCATCCCGAACTCATGGTTACGGAAATAATCCCTGAGACTGCACACTTCACGGTTGTGAAGTGTCTTGGCATTTAAAAAGCCACGACCTCCCCATTTCCGTGGAATGTACAGTCTCATAACTGACGAGCGCGGGTGTAGCATACGATGCAAAGTGAGCAGTTGACGGACTTTTCTATCCAGGGCGTCCAGCTCAGTCTGCGTCCACTTCAGGATGCCAAAGGAGTATATCAGTAGAGGCATCACCCAACCGTTAAAGGCGCGTGTCTTGTTGCCGCCAGACAAAAGACTTTTAAGTACTTTTGTCAGGCGGTAAAAGAAGCGTTCCTTTACCGATTTCTTGATGTCATCTACCGAAATACCCAACGACTCTGACATACCGAGGTACTTGTAGGACTCGACTTCGGAGAGAGATCTGAAAGTTATTGTCTCAGAAAGCTGCAAATTCGGAGAATTTACAACTTTCCCCTGCTGAACATGCAAGACCGCACACTTATCTACACCGAACTCCATCCTAATGGCGCTGCTAAAAATCTGTGTAATTTTTAGCATTTCCATCAAGTCTTGGCGTTTCGGAGTAAACAGCTTGAGATCGTCCATGTATAACAGATGACTTATAACCTCACCATCTCTACGAAGTCGAAAGCCTAGCCCTGAATCCTTCAGCAAACTGCTGAGAGGGTTTAGCGCTAGGCAAAACCACAATGGACTCAGACTATCACCCTGGAAGATGCCTCGCTCAATCCTTATTAAGTCCTGCGGGCCAGAGGGGGTGTCGCTACCACCTGGTTGACGAAGGACTGTGGTCCACTGCCTCATACATGCAACCAAAAAAGATTTCAGGGTTGTATCAATTTTATACAACTCTAATATCCTTTCCAGCCATGAATGAGGCACTGAATCATAGGCCTTCTTATAGTCAATCCAGGCAACAGAAAGAGACCCTCTGTTCCGTCGAACTTGTTGGCTAATGGTCATGTCTATGAGGAGGAGCTCCTTAGTACCACGGGACCCAACCCTACATCCATTCTGAGTGGGGGCCAAAACATTGTTCGCAACAATATGAGTGTTAATTTTCGTGGTCAGAATGGATGTAAGGAGTTTGTAGATGGTAGGCAAGCATGTGATGGGTCTATAATTTTTCGGATCCGTGTTACTACCGGACTTATGGAGCAAGAAGGTGACACCGGTGGTCATGAAACGGGGAAGAGAACCAAGTTCGAGGGCGTCTTGAAATTGTGTTGCCAATCGGTCGTGTGAGCATCGAATCCATTTTATCCAAAAGTTGTGCAATCCGTCTGGGCCAGGACTTTTCCAGTTCTGGGTCATACGAATTGCACAACTAACGTCTACGGGGTCTATATTAATAGGCGCCATGGATTCGATAGACTCACATTCCCGTTGAACAACATGAATCCAATCACCCTCTATGTGCTCGACGGGCATCGACCAGATGCCACGCCAGAAATCATTCATGGCATTGGCATCAGGTAGCTGCCCGTCCGTCACACGCTGATCGGTTCCTTCCCACTTCCGGAATACCTTCTTCTGATCACTTTGAAAGAGGCGATTAAGCCAGTATCTATCCACACGCTCTCTGTAGCGACGAATACGACTTGCCCACGCATAGACCTTCTGTTTCAGGTAGTCGATGCGATCCGTGACACAGGCCATGTAGTCTCGGGGTAGGACACCGGTACCAGCAAAGGCCTGGGTCACGAAACGCATGACTCGGGGGCGGTTATTGCCACGACTGAAACAGATCAGCTTAGCTATGAGAGTCCTGAATGAGTTGATACGACGCTCGATCCGTACCTGCCATGCGGGCGCACATCCGGCAGGACGCGATGCTCGGTCAGTGTCCGGAAACTTGACACGAGCAACACGACACGCCGCAATGGCGCCGCAGTACAATATCGAGTGGGTATCAACTAAATCTTCGCTAGTCCGTAAATACGGGGCCAGCAAAGTATTCAGGGCTCCCATTAGCGCTAGATTGCGTCTATGAGTAGGCAAACGTGGTAGTCGCGGCCTAGAATCGGGTGTGTATCGATACTGGCTAATTGCATCTTCCAAAGCCCTCCTCAACTGCTCACTCACCTGGTTAGTTACGCTCATATTCGCATAATCTCCCTCATCGATTTCAAGATCAACCATTGCCGCTGGTGTCACCTCCGGCGACGGTATCACAGCCAGGGCCGGGGTTGACGACGCGGAGGGTAGATCCTGCATCATGGAAGGAGCAGCGTGAGTAGTAAGTGTCTCCAGGCGGAGCCGATCAAGCACAGACTGTTCCAACAGCTTGCATCGGTGGATAGCCCGTACTTGATCCGATAGGCGTTGGGCGGATACGGCGACGGTCGGTTCAAGGGTCTGAAACAGAGGCAACATACGATCACGGTACGCGGTCAAGTTGGTTCCTCCCTCTGTAGCCTCATAGTAAGCACGCATGCAGTTTTCATTCATTGATGAATTCCATCGCATGCGGCGCACTACACCACCGGTAGCGGGGGCCGGGCGCGGAGCAGATTGCCCCACAGGCTCCAAGCGTGCCGGTAGCGGGGGACGTCCCCGTCGCACAGGTCTCAGCGGCGGCGGCGGCGTCGGTGGCCCACCCTCATCACTGGATGCATTCGACTCGCGGGGAGTGTGAAACTCGTCTCCCGACGAGGAGCTCGGAGTTGACGGGGTAGGCGATGATTGAACACGTGCGCAGGTGGTTGCCGCTGTGATCTTATCCCTCGCCTTTGATCTTGTGATCATTTCTATTGCTTCAAATCCGTATTTTATCACATCTATTGGTTTAAATCCGTAATTTGTTGTTATTTACATGTTTGACATAAGGTGTCAATTTTACTATTTGTAGATTTTGTAGTCATTGTTGTTGGTTTTTCTGTAATTTTATCTGGTTATATTATGGAAGGTTGTAATAAATATTCTGGATATTATAAAGTAGTAAATATCGGCCCAAAAACAGTAAAAATTAAATTTTAAAATTGTTGTACGAAAAAAGGCGACGTATGTCAGCGGTTTTTTTTTTTTTTTTTTTTTTTTATTATTATTATTATTATTATTATCATTGATTATGGAGCGTTAATTTAATTCCTTCGTTTTTTTAAGGGCAGGAATATTAGCAATCTAATTTATAATACTATAATATGTCAATAACCATGTATTTTGAATGCCAAATTGATTAATATTACACGATAAATTAGTGAAGCTGTTTCCAAAAGGAAAAGACAAGAATTGTCTGGCAGATTCTAGTGGCTAAATGTCAATGTATATAATATAATTTAATAATAATAATTAAAAGTGACCAATGGCCAAACGTTAATAATATTCTCAACTTATGTTGTCTACTTTTTGCGGTAAAAACTTCAGTAAGTAACAGCATACTTGTATTACAGTAGGTATGTATGGCAAAACCCATAAATAAATAGTTTTAATCAAAAATAAATCATTGAAAACTTTCCTATCATAAAATTAATAACAATCAAAGTATATGTAGTCCCCAACCGTGATGACTGGCAAATCAATCAACCCTTTTTACTTTTACCCTTGGCTTCCGCATGTCTTTTGTTAAATGGCTAATTGTTAATATAAGCTACCTTTTCGGAGTTGGGCTCAATTTTCCACGTTAGTTTAACACTTTTAATAAACCTATAAAAGTCCACAAAAGGGTTGTTTTTTCGTTTCACCTGATTGAATACTATAAGTGATCTTGCTAAGGCCGAATGGCTATCGCTAGAGTATAAAAAAAAATGAATTTTTTCCAATCATCAAATATAAATATCATAGTGATAAATGTTCATTGATTTATTAATTATCTGAACTTTTTTCACCAAATTTAATGTTTTCGTACATACATTTAATATACATACTCTCAATGCATATAAAGCACGAAGTATCATTTTGGCTAACAACATTTACCGACTAAACCAATCTAATGACTTTTCCTACTCACCCACTCGATGATAAAAATGCTCCAAAGAAGCGGCATGACACTGCTCACATTAGTAAGGTGGATATTAATTATTGATGCGCCTGAGTAGTAGTGGGTATACTGGCAACGAGAGTATTCCCAAGGAGGGTTGCCTTAAGAAAGGCGGCGGTGCAGAAATAAAAAGCCTATTACAAATATTATTTGGTTGGCAACTGTCGTTTGAGAAAAAAAGTATAAAGATTCCAAGTAAGAGAGATAAGGATGAGCAGCTAATTGAGAGAGAGCAAATCGGCGTATGTGTCTGCTGTTGAGAGACATGTTATTGTAGATAATAATACTACACATATAAATACTAGATATACATTTAAAGAATGGTTCAAGTTGCGCAGTAGCTACAAAGTCATGAACTCCGCTTATCTGATCCAAAGGACGCAGAGTCCTAAGTAGCGGTAAGAAACGAAGAGAAGCTACGAGTTGCTTAAATATGCGAATGCGAAAAGTTTGTAACCGTAAAGCGCGTAGAGAGCGGCAGCGTGGCAGTGGGAATGCAGCGTAAACTGTTGCATGTGTTTCGAGAGACACTTGACGCGACCACGTAGATAAGCAGTGTAGTGTAATGCAGATAGAGTTATTGGTACTACAGTACTAATAGCGTACCAATTTTGAAGCAATGGTGGCCGAGCGATAATATCTAAGGACTCCCGTGCCGCAGGTCCATGATTCGATGTTCACGCTGGCTTGAGCTTCACAGCATGGTGAAACAACATTTTGCAAACCCTCGCCTGGCCACCACCCTCAAGTAGAAAATCTGTCGCCAAGGACCTAACAGTGTGTTCCAGCTGCAGTCCTTGAGAGCCAGTAAAGTTTCGGGCACATGATACTTAACTACTGAATGTCTCAGGGTGACCGGCGCAGTGCAATTCTTCTCTTAATGCATCTGTTATAAGCAGAGGTTTGTCCGCTTAACATCAAGCGTCCTAGTTCAGTCACAATAAAAAAGAAATGCTAATAGTACCAACTGCGAGATGCATCCCACAGCTGATACTTTTCGCGCTAGTATCGCATCGCACATCATAGCTTTGCCTTGCTTGCACGGATAATATAGGACACAAGTTGAATTCCGCAGCTGCCGAGTTCTAATAAGGCAGTTTATAATTTTTCCACTTTCATCGCCTTTGCATTCGCCAATATATCACACAGTGTACGACCTGTGTGATTTTATCTACACGTCCAATTAATAAAATGTCTGAATTAGAATATATTTTGATTATTAAGAAAATGGCCGTACCATAGATAAGAAAACATGTTAAGTAACTTAATCATAAGCGGAAATAAATGTATACATAAAAACAGATAGTAACATAAACTTTAAACTGACATTACTTCTCATTTAAAATTAAGTTTTATCAAAATGTAATGTTCCTTTAAATGAAATCACCGATAGAATCCAGTCATTTCCAAAGGCGTTAGTGGATTCAAAGCTAATAGTCCGAGGTCTGGCGCAAAACAGGCCATCATAAAGGTCGCCAGAAATGGCAAAAAATCGAGCAGCGCAGCGTTGGTGTTGATGGCTAAGGAGTTTGAGAGGTGTGCTTTAGTTTCACATACGCGCTACTTCCAGTGTTATGTTCTTATAGAGCTAGGAATTGAACCTTGCTTTTGCTTGGAGGGATCTTATTTAGAACCCCAGGGAGAATGGAGGTCCGTAAATCTATCTCGGTGCCGCACGGTGAAGACCTGGTAAAATTAATGATTTGTCTACTAGGTACCATTAAATTCTAAGAAACTCATGCTATTTTTTTTTCCTATGCCTCATAGGTTAGTTTTTGACCACTATCTCACCTGATGGTAAGTAATGATATGGTCGAAGATGTTCAGGCTATCCAAGAATTACTGTCTCTCAAGAACAGCTGCCGGCAGAACACACTGTTAGGTGCTTGACGACAGGTTTTCTACTTGAGGGTGGTAGCTAGCCCGATGGGAATTCGCAAAATATCCTACAACCATAGGGCATGTTGTAGTTCAATCTGCAATACCTATTTACTAACATCTATTATATTACGAATGAAAAACTTTATAAGCCATTTCCTGTGCTCCTGTTCTACTAAAACCGCTATAAAAAACATGTGTGGTAATGAAATTACAAATCACGCGTGCTTAGAAATCGATTTGATGCGGACCTCCGATATGATGGATTAGCAGGCGCGTGCGCACGCGGTGACGACGCGACCCCTTTATACTGATAGGGGATTTGAGGCGTGAAGGGTAAATGAATAAATTTGTACTGAAGAAATCGCTTTAAGCCGCAGCTGTCGAATTTGTAATGTTATTTTTTTACTATTGTCAAATAGGTGATGTGCCAAAGTATTGATCAAAGTGTCGACACTTGATAAAATTATGTCTAAGTAGTGTGAAAATATATATTCCGTAGCATATACGATAGTATTAACATTATAACCTATATTACTAAATAATTCTCCATAAAATTTCATTAAACTTGGAGAGTTTCAAACGGGTTAGACACCAAATCTGACTCATGATTTAGAGAAATTATTCCTACGTCGCCAAGCACCTAACGGTGTGTTCTGGCAGCTGTCAACAACATCGGTGAGCAACATCTTCGACCACATCAACATAAGTGTTGATGTGCTCGAAGATGTTGTGGATGGTATGGTAAGCCATACGGTGGGATAGTGGTCAAAGATTAGTCTATTCGCAGTAATAAAAAAAAATTTCATATCAATAGATATATGAACAAAAAAGAAATGCAGAAATTCAATGGTTATCCGCCACTGGCTTGATTTGCACCGCATTTTGAAGCGCTCGTAGCGTAGTTTGCTTAGGCGTTTTTAACAGATCAGCTAAGCAACGTCCGCTGCGGTCATGAGTTGGATGGGTGACTGGTAGTGGAATTGTTATTTAACGCTTCTGGCTTCGGAGGGCACATTTAGCCCACGGTCCCGGTTGATGTCTTAGGATGGCAGTCTTTATGGCATGGTGGTAGGCCATTTTGATAATGCCCGCCTGACGGCTACCACCCTCTTCTCGCAATTAATGGTATGATCCGGCAGCTGCCCTTGAGAGCCGCTAATACTAGTTTAGCCTAAACAACATCTTCCTGTAAGCTATAAACAAAATGGGGGTTTAGCATTTCACGAATGCCCGCTGGGCTACCACGCTCTTGTTAAATATCTGTCGCCAACTATGAAGTATTCTGTCAGCTGTTTTTGAGAACCATTTCTAGTTAAGCTTATTTACCATCTTCGACTTCATCATCATTTATCATCAGGTGAGATTTGGTCAGAAGCCCATCAGGAATAAACTAAAAACATTTTGTACTAAAAACTGTCTCATTGTCATCAAACATGATTCGCCTCAGTCGAAGCGTTCGTACATAAAAATGTGCAGTCGGTTTTGGCGTAATGAACTCCCGGCGTTCGGGTTGTAAATAATACAGCGAACGATCTTTTTATCAGAGATCTTGCAGTTAAAGGGCTGTCGTAGGCAAGGATATCGAATTTCTGTTTATTATGGCTGGGAGTTGCCTTAGCCGCAGTAAAAAGGCCGTGAAGATACGCTTTACTAGTTTAGTTAATTAAACAAGCCAATTGACGCTTAAGTTAATTGCTGAATTTGGTGATACCATTGTTGCTGAAGAGCTTTTTATTAATAGAACCGACATATATGTAATGTTGATGAACGCAATGGTTCTGAGATTTTCGTTGTACATAACTTAACAGACATCATTAATATATTTATTATATATTTTATAATATATATATATTATAAAATATATATATATAAAAAAGAAAGAAAAAGAAAAAAAAGAAAAAGAAGAAAAAAAGAAAGAAAGAAAAGAAACTAAAAAGAGTGATAAATTGTTTATATATAAAAACGCCCTTTATATAGCTAAAGGGATATCTTAAATACTACTCGTCAGATTTCACTCAAATTGAAATGGGACATGACAAGCACCAGCTTCAGAATATAAAAAAAAACATTAAAATCGGTACATCCTGCAGAGTTGTGAGGTAACAGACAGAAAAAAATACAGTCGAATGGAAAACCTCCTTCATTTTTTGAAGTAGGTTAAAAATTATTCATCTTGGGTATTCTCCTTCCGAGACATATGAGACTAAATTTTGTGGTTATCATTGTAGGGGTAGGTTACCTTTAATTACCTTCGTTTTTTTTTAAAGGTGGTATGCCATTGTAACAAAACTATACAAACACTACAGTTACTACAAAGTAAGCATTTAGGTAACTTAAAGGCCATTGTAGGCTCACAGGCAGTCCAAAACTGCCCACTTCCAGATGGCAGAGTGCCCAACCAGCTGGTAGCATTGCCCCGTTGGATTACAATGCTTATTCTTTGAAGTACCAGCGCTTAGAAAACGCGTCGCATCGACCAAACGCTCTGATAAGTTTCGGAAAATAAGATGTGCTCCCGGTAGCCGGTAGGTACCAACTTTTCATAAGTTTACTAGCATGGTATCCTCTGAAATCTTTTTGCATCTTAGATGGTGAAATAAACCATCATCAACTTCTTGCTGACAGCTCTTTGTCGTCTTTGATAGTTTGGTTATGTAACAATCTTGTTATGACATATAAGTAATAAGGAAAGATTAGTTTAATATAAAAATTAAACTAATCTTTCCTTACTGAAAAGTGTTTGTACTGTGGCACAAGTGAGTTGTCCGCGAGATAGATGTCTGATAACGATAGTTTTGAATTCAAGTTTGTCATCAAACTGGTAGCAGCCTCTGCGATTATTTCAACTAATGTACTGGTATTAATATTAAATATATGTCTTACTGTTAATCTACACTTTAATAGTTTTTTCAATAAAACTATTTGAGTCAAAATCATCATTATAAAATATCAGTATAAACATGCTCATATATTTTAATGTACCTACCAGTGACACGGGCAGGTGGTTCAATTTCCATGCATAACAAGTACCTATTGGTATGGTAGCGCTAAGTTTTGAGATTTCAAAAATATTAAAGTTTTTTATGTTTCGAATGTAGCATCCGGACCAGTTGCCGAACCTAATACATCTGTTTGTGTCATCCTTGGCGCTTGTTTAGGTACTAAGTATATACAATTCAGTACACATAGATAAGTGACTTGCATTTTGAGCGCCATACTACAGACTACTTCTGCTATACTTTGTTTATTAAAAGTATTGTTAAGAATTCTATTATATTTGTGATGTTAATTGTTTGTTTGTTTATGAAATAGGCTTCAACAAGAAGGTATCCTGGGGTAGCGGGTTCGAGTACTACTAGAAACTACCTTTTTCAATTTGTAAATTTCTATTTTTTCGCTTAGCATTAGCTTACTTATCTGCTTTATTATCCACACATATTAAAATTTTCATATAAAAGATTTTGATTTTGTGCTCTAAAAGTAACATACAATTTTAAGTTAAGCTTTATAAATAAGTATTTAATGCCAATATATTTTCTTAAAATATAATTTAAATATGGTCTCAATTCATTATAAATCCGGAACTATCAGTATGCACATATGAAAAAGAATACAGCTATTTTGTAATCTCACATTTATACCTTCAATTACAAATACACGTTTCTTACCTTAGCCCATGTAACTACATATTCTGACATAGCAATATCCGTAAAATATCTCTAGAGACCTTATTTTAAATTCAATAAAATACTGTTACGAAAATAACTTAGAAACTGTGACTTGAGCGTTTACGAAGAACGCTTTATTTATTTTATTTATTTTCCTTTATTACAAAATCCACAGATCTTAAAAAACATAGGTTTACTTATTAACTATTTCTTACATCTAATGACGGATTTACAGACTACTTTAGTGCGTAAAAGAACTATAACAAAATCGAAAGTGAGTAAGTTTGTCTATCTTTAGAAAGTATGATACAAAAGTGATAGTGAGCATCGTCTATTTATTCCTGGTACATTACAAAAACCTTCCAAAACATAAAACAACTACTAGGAAAAGAACTCCAAACGATCTTTCAAGTCGTGAGATTATTAGCTTACCACTAAAGCATTATCGTTATAATCTTCAAAATTAGTTTTTAACATGCCAGAGTCATTATACTGTAAAAGCATCGCACCTCCCAATATAAATATTTAAATACGAATATCTTTGACGAAATTGTCATTGATTATACTTTCTCTTCGTCTGATCACGTACTAACTTTTATCTTATCTGTGGTCTGACGCCCTTTGAATGGCTTCAATGGGGTTCTTGAATAGATTTCGTGTTGGAACTGCGATGGTTGCCCTTTATGGATGTTAAAGAAACATTGGGTACATCAAGAAAAACATTGAAAACATGTACCTACAATAGAAGCACTTGTATAATAGTGCGATTGTCGGATATTTTTCGATATCCGCTTCGTGTTTTTATAGGGTAATCTCCATATTACCTTTGGGTTAAAGTAGATTGTAACAATGGCGACAGCAGGGGTTTTTGTGTATTGGTCTTTTAATACGAGGAAGCAACTTTGTGATGTATGTGTATTTTACTGTACTTGCTGGCAGGACAGGATAGAGCGTGTAAGTAGATAATTTTTTAGAAAATATATATTCAATAGACCTTTTAAATTAATAGAAAGACTTAAATAAAATGAATGACAGAAAGACTTGGTAAAATAACCTACTTTGCATGAGTAAAAGGTAAGCTCTTCGGGTCCTTTCGAGACTATACAGGCGTCACGTGGTTCATCTATAAACTATTAAAACATACCTGTTTTAATAGTTTATAGACTGTTGACTATTTATCGGTTTTTGCGTCAAAGTGTTTTAAGGACTATGTTAAGACGTGTAGGTATTTTCGTTAAGAATAATATCTACAACTCATGTTTGACCATATTCCATTTTATTACTTGCTTTATCTATTAATGTTAATAAGTAATATTTAAGCAATAATGCATTTTAATTTATCAAGGTAATGTTAAAATAGTCCATAGATTCAAGAATATGCACACCAAATTTCAGCAATTTTGATATTAATTATTAAATATTAAAGGTAATTTTAAAATATCAGGCAACTACGTTTACCTATACAGAAGCCTCTACGTACACATTTCATTACATTTCTACTCAAATCGTCAGAAATTACCTTCACATATACTTATTTCATGAATATAATTTGGAAATATACTTTTAAACAACCATTCAATCTATAAGCCTAATTTTAATAGCCGGTATCAAAACATACCACGACCAAACAGGGGAATGACCTCTCCACCAGACAATTCAAGCTATCCATAACAACTGCAATCGCAACAACAAACAACATTGTGACAACAACACAACTGTTGTAAAGTTGGATGGCGTCTGCATCCTGCTCCTGCGTTTCCTGATATCCTGGTAAGTTTAAACTAGGTTAGTGATAGATGGCACAGTTTATCGGTTACTGTTTTGTACGAGACTAGCGAATACCCGCTACTTCGGTCGTGTGGACACTTGCTTATTACTTACTATTACTTACTTACATTTATTATTATTATTGAATACATTTCTTATTATATGATTCGAAGCGCTCGAGTTTGCTTAGCCATTCTGAATCGATCAGCAAAGTTAAGCAACGTCCGCCTCGGTCATGACTTGGATGGGTGACCGCTGGTGACATTACTACGGAGCGCTTCCGTGCTTCGGAGGGCACGTTAAGCCGTCGGTCCCGGTTGTTGTCTTAGGATGGCAGTCGTTATATAATGGTGGTAGTGCATTTTGTGAATGCCCGCCTGGCTAGCTACCACCCTCAAGTAGAAGATCTGTCTCCAAGCTCCTAACGGTGTGTTCTGGCAGCTGTCCTTGAGAGCCAGTAATTCTAGATTTGCCTTAATAACATCTTCGATCACATCATCACTTACCATCAGGTGAGACAATGGTCAAAGGCTAAACTATGAGAAATAAAAAAAAATGCATGTGAAAAATGTCCGAGCGTAATAGCTATGAACTGCCGTGCCGCTGGTCCCTGGTTCCATCCCCACCGTTTTCACCGTATAGTAGAAGGGCATTTTGCGAATGCTCGTCTGGCTAGCTACCACTCTCAAGTAGAAAACCTGTCGCCAAGCACCTAACAGCATGTTCCGGAAGTAGTCATTGAGAGCCAGAAGAATTACAGGCACATTAGACTAGACAACTATGTCTCAGTGTGACAGGCGCAGTGCAATTCGTCGCATAATGAAATGCATCTGTTATAGGCAGACGTTAATCCGCTTTACATCGGGTGGGCCTCATGCTTGTTCTTGATAATCTTGATAATCACATAAAAAAGAAAAAAGTGATTTCGTCGGCAACATTGACAATATGAAATCTGTGGTATTGCTGTAAATTATGGAAGCTCCTTTCCATTTTGACGCCCTGGTTAACTCAAAGGTATTCCTTCTGGTTACCAACGAGATCATTCCTAAAGAAGGTTGACGTCAGTGTGGCGGCTGGTCATAAAAGCGAAACCAAAACTTTGTTACAATTGTGCCCTTGTGTTTTTAGCAATATGTAAGAGACTGGCAAAGGTAACTCGAGTTCTTAAATTACTTACCTCTTCCAGGCCCTTACATACTTATCTTGCGATATAAGAACGTGATATGTATTATATGTCATCAACCTTTCGAAGCGCTCGTAGCTAATTTTGCTTAGCTGTTCTTAACCGATCAGCAAAATTAAGCAACGACCGCCGCGGTCATGAGTTGGATGGGTGACCGCTAATGACATTACTACTGAGCACTTCCGTGCTTCGGAGGGCACGTTAAGCCGTCGGTCCCGGTTGTTCTCTTAGGATGGCAGTAGTTATAGCATGGTTGTAGGGCATTTTGTGAATGCCCGCCTGGCTAGCTACCACCCTCAAGTAGAAGATCTGTCGCCAACCACCTAACGGTATGTTCTGGCAATTGTCCTTGGGAGCCAGTAATTCTAGGTTAGCCTAAACAACATCTTCGACCACATCATCACTTACCATCCGGTGAGATCGTGGTCAAAGGCTAACCAATCAGGAATAAAAAAAACCGTCTATTGTGATCTCAATTATTTGGGGTCGGTACGAGTCTTTTATTACAAAGAAAGCAACCTACGAATCAAAAACTAGGTATATATGAGTCTTCTATCCAAAAACAACCTAACAATAGAAAATAAAATATACGATCGTATTTAATTCTTCACAAATAATTTGAATACCAAAATAGCAGTGACGAACTAATTCATATTATTATGGTACAAATGTTCCGAAGCTGACATTTGATTTGTTGCTTCTTTACAATAAATTAGAAACATAGTTTTGACCACATGCGGCGGACGCCCGCGTTGACATCTCACTTCGCACCGCGTTGTCTTATTCACGTGAGTTATTCTGTATCATACAAACACTGCTTTGGTTGAATACATAGCTAATGCATCGACCCCGTCATCACCAAGTGATCAAAGGCCAGCCAATGACTAATAAAATAAAACTTATTAAAATGTTACACAATCAAAGTTGATAGAATTCTGGGCCTTCTCTTATCGATCAACACAAATACACACCTACAAATACCTCAGAATATTCAAAGTACATAGAAACTTCCGAATATTGAAATCTCATATTCTCTACTCCAGAGTTTACATAGTCTGTAGTTACTACTACAGACTATGAATATTTTTTTAGGGCTACGAATTTCCTTCGGAAATTGAATTCGGAATTGAATGACTGCAATTTGGTTAATATTTTTAGTTGTATAGCCATTGCTGTATTACAATTTATTAGTCCCATACCACACTCTCAGCCAGTTTATACCTTTAAAAATGTTAATCAATAATTTCCTTATCTTGTATTATAGTAAACATATTCGCTTTGCAAGCTTTTTAACATAAGAATTACAATGTAAGAATACGCGTTAACTTTAGAAAATAAAAACTCATGTTCATTTTTGTTTTCAAAAAATTAAAGCAGAATTTCGACTTTCTTTAAATTTATTTTATTTGTTGATATTTTTTTAAATTTAATCTCATGATATTATAGGTTGAAATTTCCGAAATACAATTTTATTAGTCTACATTAAACATACACCCTACCAAAAATAACCTACAAAAATTTCACAAGTTACTGATGTATGAAACCTTAGAGTAAAAACTCCTACTTTCACTTTAAGGAGTTTCAAAATTACTTTTTTGTACGTTGTTTTTTGTAAAATACCTTGTACCTTTCTAGGTAGCCAGGTAACAGTATGTAAAAGAATTTAGCAAGTTAAATATAAATAAGATTTAAAAAAATATACAGAATAATGGATGTCTCAGTTTTCAGGTCTCAGGGGCAAACCACAATATAATACTAAATCAACACAGTGACTCACATTAATTATTCTAATTATTGGGATTAAAATACTTAAAATTAGATCCAGTGAACTGAGTTTGCTCTCATTCATTCACACGATGACTAATTTGAATTCTATGACTGAGCACAGTCATTACATTTTACCTCATTTTCGCGCAATCCCATGCCGTTTCATAGGAAACTATTGTTACGAACTATTTGACCCACTTCGCGTGAATTATGCCAACGTGATGAATAATGCATCAGCCGTTATTAAATAAGTGTCGGTTATAGTTTTCAGCATTTAGTTAATTTATAACCGTAGATATTATTGTACCTTTTAATTTAATTTTAATGTGAACATTTTTAGTTACACAAAGTCATAGTGTTTTTTATTAGGTTGTGACTTAACACTCTCGAACGCGACCTGATATTAAGCGGTATACTCTGCATTTGATGAGCTGCATTGCACCCATCACCCAGACTCATACAGTTGTTAAGTCTCGAGTGCCTGTAATTTCATAATACTGGCTCTCAAGGACTTCTGCCGAAACACACTGTTAGGTTCTTTGGTACAGATTTTCTAATTGAGGATGGTAGCTAGCTTGGCGGCCATTCACAAAATGCCCTTCCAAGATGCGGTGAAGCTCAAGCCATAGGCGGGAATCGAATCATGGACCTGCGGCAGGGCAGTACATAGCTTTACCGGTCGGCTATGACTGCTTCAATACGTGTTTGCTTGAATGTAACATTTTATCATTTAACTAAATAGAGGCCTCAGGGAAAGTTAAAATAATTTATTTAAAGTCCACAACGTTCTTATGCCACAATTAGAAAATATTAAATTTTATCAAAGAAATTACAAACATATACCTAGGTACTAAAGTGCTTCATACAAGAACTTGATGCGCTGTTAATTTTTATATCCTTTACTATCCACTGCCAACAAACATGTATGCCATTTTTATTCAATCTAACATCAACAACTTTTCAGCATATTTGTGATGAAAATAAGGAAATGTCAGAAAGCAGTTGCCCATTTTCGAAGATGGTTAAAATCTGTAATTTGTTATCTATGGACAGACGAATTCAAGTCGATAGATACATTTAAGCAGAACAGATAAAATAACTTACATAATAAGTATATAAAAACCGACATATAATGTTAAAAAAAAAAACATTAATTAAACATGTTGAAGTCAGTGCCTATACTTATTCAAACATTGAGAGCAGCATTAGACATGAATGACCCTGACTACTACAAATTACTTTTTGATGCTTTTTAGGGTATTCAGTCTAGAGTATTCTATTATAAATAATTTATTTATAGACATTTTTGGAAGGTTTTTTGAATTCACCAGCACGTTCAAAACGATTATGGATGATATCGTCACTATAATACTTATCTATTTTTGAATATGTATACACTCTTTAGAAATATTTCAAAATTACAACAATGCAATTCATAAATTTAATAAATCCGTTTTTACGAACGTTTGTGTCCCATTTGCACCCCTCCAGGTATAGTCCTCTAGTATAGTCTTTTTAAAACTCTTATAAGTACAAATATTCTATTTTTGTTTCTGAAATTTTATTGAATCCACTTCCTAAATGGTTACCAAAGTGTATTACCCTGATTAAAAAAAAAAAAATTAATTAAAATCAATTCACATCCTGCGGAAGTACAAGGTAATATTCATAAAAATGTGTTATAAGTGCGTTAAGTTTAAGTGGTTTCATAAACCCAAAAAAAAAATTTTTTCCATAAATGTAAGAGTAGCTTGTTAAACATTATAATAACGGTAACCTTAAATCTGAATAACCTTATTATTAAAATAATTAAGTTATTATTAAATTAACATATCATTTATATATAACAATATTTAACATTTTAAACAAGAAAGACGGAATCAAAATGATAGATCTCAATTTTTATAACTGTGCTCATAATATCTCATAAATACGAGTGCCAACTCATTTTTATTAGCGAAACAATCTTTTATATACCTGGTATTGTCACTATTTTTGAAAATGAAACTGTATTTCGATATATGCAAAAAATGTAGAACTTGAATACGACAGCGTTAAAATCAGTGTAAACATCGCCCATTCATGTTCATACCTGTATTAGCCACCCCTATTCAGTCTCGATTCGTTGGTCGACCGGTTTGCTTGTGTGTTATGAAATTCGTTACCTCAATAATAAAGTGTATTAGAACAATTAAGTCACAGGTTAAAATAGTGAATTTAGCGTTCCTGGATGCGTCACCGATCGCCGGAGCTGTAGGGCGACCGGTCGGGGCGAAAGTCGGCTCTGGCAACACAGTTGAGTCGCCGCGGCTCCACACCACAGTCTCTTCTAAGCCACAGCTATGTGAACATCTTCCCTAACATAGCCAAAATTCCGGGAGTCACGCGCCGAAACCACGCGAACCATTCCGAACTCAAATTCGCGAATTAACTTTTTTTCTCCACCTCATTTCAAACGAACACTATTTTTTTCGGAACTTCCGCTGAATGCAGTTTGGCGGCAAACGGTAAAGTTGTGTGTTGTGCCCGTAAAGTGAACTTTCAGAGCTTTTGTAAGATTTTAGTTTGTGCTGTATCGATGTGCCGAAACATTATGTGAAGTGTTTTTATTTTGTGCACTTTATGATTTTGGATTTTTTTGCTCCGGATTTTTTTGGTTGGTTATATTTGATGCATTATTATTTTGTTTTATTATAAATGGTAGGTACGTTACATGTTTATGTATAGTTCAAGTACTTGCTTTATTATTATTGTTTATATGTTATATAATTGATAACTCGTAGATATAAATAAACATTATGGTGTGCGCACAAACTTTCTTCAGTAGCGAAGGATCTAAACAAAACGTGGCATGCTTTGCTTTTGAGGGATACTTTTTTTAACCTTGCAGGTTAAAGGCAAGTGATTTTTATGTGTATTTCATTGCACTGATTTAGTAAGAGTATAAATACAGGTGACTGCTATAAAAGTTTTCACGATACGCGTGTGAAGTGTAGAGTAATCTTAAATCTTAACGAGGATACCGATTCAACTACGTTCAGTTCTTGCATCTTTTTTATATGGGACGTCAGGATTAGGTATCAGAAATACACTCTTGCTGACCCTTCATTGATATACAGACGTGATGATGCATTTAATAAGTTCTTACCGATTTTATAGAATTTATATTTAATGATTTAATTAACTTGCTTACTTTAAAATAGCTTCCGTGGTCTCGATTCTTGAATTTCGTTATATGGGGTCATTTTCTAAACTATTTAGCAAATCAGAGTATAGTTATAATATCTGTAGAGGGTTCTGAATATTTTTATACTTACTCAATTTTATAATTTTATATAGGTGAGTGACATAAAAGGTGGGTACTCAGATAATATTAGACTATTAAATTTTTCCTTTATTATATTAGTAGGATTGTAGTAAAATAGAAAGTTTTAGGTTAGTATTTTCGTAGCTCTTTCCATACATTCGTCATATTCTAGGTATCTAGTGTTTAAAGATGTTGAAATTGTACATGCATTTTCTTGATCTTAATATCTATGCTTCTAATGTACTTTCTCGTTTTATAATTTATTTCATCTCTAAATATGAAAAAAATAATTTGCATACGAAACTATTTAACCTAATGATTTTAGAAAAAAAAATATATGGATAAACCAGAAGCATGGATTTTAGGCTCAAGGACTTGCATGCAATTTTACTGAGTTTGAACACTTTGTATTAATAATATGAAATGAAAGTGATAGTGCTATGAAGGAAATTCCCTTAAATTATGTATAAAATAATAGAACAAAGAATAAAGGGCAGTAGGGTAAGGTAGGTTTGGTTTTAAAATATGTCTTGTAATTCTATAGTACTGTACCTATGTTAAATCTCAGTCTGTTCTTGAATGGTAATTAATAAATGTGTTAAGCATTTAGGTATATACGAGGATCTTAATTAGGGATGTCATAATTATAATTTGTTTTACATGTTTATGCCTCAATAATTTATTTAATGATATTTTCATCCTGCAGAAGGTTAATAGAAATTTCTCGATAATGAAGTTCTTAGTTACTTTCATCACGGGTGGTGGTCACGGAATACCAAATTCCTAAGAAGGGGCAAGTTGTCAATGTCCACTTGATGTTTAATGATATTTTTTTACTTTAGAATGTGTGTAGTAAAGTGATCTTGTGTGTTCTATAATCACACCTAATCCATTTTAGAGTCTGTAATTGGCATTGTGTGCTGTTCTAAAAATAATTGATAACTGACCGTAGTTTTACTCGCGTACCGAGTATCTCACCTTTGTTGCAATAGTTAAGGGCAATATTTCATGTATGTCTCGCTCACTCATTGAGAGATTGTGTTTTTTTTTCAGTATGACATTTTTTAAAGTTCTCTTTTGTGAAATTTCAATTCGTTTGAGCGAAGATTTAGTATTCTAATCATTTAAACTATTTAGCTGAATGTTAGAGAAAATTCTGGTATGCAACTACTTAGACATTGGCTAGGTTAAAATATGTTAGTTTTTCGTGGTAGATATGTGGAGCGAGGTTGAAGTATCGCATACAAAGTAATCTATCGCTTCAAAAAGCCTTTCCACCTCTTTCTTCCATTCCGTTTATTGGGTTGTTAAAGCCATGTCATAGCGTTTCTCTCTTTACATACTCGTATACTTTTGTGGGCTAAATTAACGATATAAATACCAATATTTGAGCCAAACTACTAGTTTCAAAGAAAGCTACCGTAGTAAGAATTTTCTATCATATACTGCGTTCACTACGTAGCTTTAAGGATAGTATCCACCGAATAATAATTTGATTATTAATACTTATGTCACATATTTGACAAAAATGTCGGTAATTCATTCGTTATTCGTCGGTGGTGGGATTGACATAGTCAGGTCGGTAATAAAAAATATATATACTCGGCTGTAGTAAAAACAATTTTTCCAACAACTGCAATCAGATTTAGTTGCGTTGAATTTCCTGAAAAAATAATTTTGCAAATATCGTCTTGATCACCTGATGTATAATTGCAAAAATTGCTGAGATTCATCAATACTATAGGCTAATGATAAAATCTTGTACCTAGTATCAAGAAAGTATTAGAGAAAAGAGTGACATTTAAAAAAAGTGTCAGCGTCTTGAAGCTGAATAATATGAAATAACTAGCGTGAATCAGATCATAAAAATGTAAGCTAAGAGTGATTAAATCAGAAAAGTACTGACTTCAACAAATTATCACTTACCACCAGGTGAGATAGTGGTCAAAGGCTAACCTATCAGGCATAAAAAAAATAAAAAAATATTCCAAATATTTCATGGAGTTGCTTCCGTTTTTATTTTTAAAAAATATAAGAAACACAGATAATATCGTTACACCTTTTCTTGTTTATCAAACTTGTTTTGGCTTTCTTTTAATACCTACATACCTCTCGATTTGTTGAGCAACATATAAGACAAATTTCTTTATTGATGTACCTTAGTAGAGTTGTTTTCTGAAAACGAATTTGCCAAAAACACTCATCTATTTACTCGTAGATACCATAATTTTCGACTAACTAATTAAAGCGAGGTTTTAGTAGCAACAAGAGATTCCGCCAAAAAGAGGGGGAAAAATTAAAAAAAAATGTATGAAGATATATGAAGATACTCTTATGCCTTATATTATGCATTTAATAAAAGGCATAGGGTCAAAGTTTTATTTTTTATTTATGAACTTTTAAAAGAGAGGAGTTTCTAAAGTCGACCCGCTATATGATAATTTAAAGGATTATCCGATTTTGATGAGCGTAGTTTTTTTGTTGAACAAAAAAATCTGAATATAGAAAATTACACGAAAAATGAATAAATGTGAAAGTTTGGCTGAATGGATATGAATGAAACTTGGAATTTAATGTATAGTATATAGTATTATATAGAGAAGAATTAATTAATTAGGACAAGGCAAAGAAGTTAATTTACCGCTAGTTCAGCTAATTAATACTGGTAATTACTAATATGTATCCGGTTTTTCTAGGATTTGAAATTGTAGCTCAGTAGCTGTCAGTGTCGACTGCTGATAAGTCGGTCACTAATCCTAGGGTCCCTGTGGAAGTAAATTTTGTGAATGCTCGGCCGAGTTTAGAACTGAGCCAAGTAAACGGCAACCAGCTTGGTCCCTATTATTGGGGAGCAAAATATGTCTGTGAAAACGTGGTTGTAAAGAGCAAAATTCCTGTATACATTATGAGCGAGTTCCATACTAAGCGACAGCAGGATACTCCGAGCTTAGAGATGCGAAGGTTTATATATTAATTTATGTAAATATGAGCGATTTAAGCCGTGTAAAAATTTGTTTTTATGCCTAATAATCGAAATCAAATTACTTTAAACCATTGAATTCAATTTACGTCTCTGAAATTTAAATTATGTCGAAGATAAAGTGATTTTTGCACTCTGTTAGGAAATGAAACAATGATAATGTAGGTAATCTCCTCAAATGAAAGTAAAAAATATATTTCATGAATATTTTATTTTAGGTGTAACTGTTTTCACACAAGTTATATTTAAGTCTTTGACTGGATTTGATGATTGTAGAAAAGATTTATAAAATTACAATTAAGCTACAAGCTACAATCTCATGTCAACTTACTTTAATATCTTGGATAAAAGTGATTCCCTTTGAAAATGTATTGATTGATCAGTAACTTATTAGTTGTATAATATATATGATGTAATACGACTTTAGCAATGATAAGAGGCGGAAGATGACAGTCATAACGAAAACATGAGAGCGATATTTTATTCGTAGCAGGCATAGTATTTACTCAGTAAAAATAGGGTTTGCTGATACGGTCGCAATCGCAGAAAAAGCCAGTTTCATATATTTTATTACTACTACTACAACCGCAGACTATTATTTACTTAAAACTACAGTATGTATATTATGTTTTTTTTATTGTCAATGTAAATAATTAATAAGAAGTACTTACTGCTTAAAGTATAAGCACTTATACTTGATATGACAATGTTAGCTCAATCGGTCAGAACATACCCCGCCTATGGGGGTAGATGACGCAGTATTAAATCCCGCACAAGACTATATTTTATTGTAAATTTGTAATTTTGTAATGTAGCCAGAGAGCATGCGTGTTTTCTACGGGTGAAGCCTACCAAGAAATATTTTTTCATAGGTATAAGGTATTCTTTATACAACCAATTAGGTAAATAATTTAAAATCCATACAACTCGCAGTTGTTCAATAACCAAGTAAATGTACTATTTTAGCTCGGAACGTAAAGTTTGCAAAATATAATAACAGTGGCTTAATAAAATCGGAAAATAATTTGAACTTTTCGATGAATTTCCTTTTTGCACGCAACATTTTCTCTATCAAAGTCACCTTTATAGTTTTCTATAGGAATAGGCAAATAATTAGCATTGAGTTACTGAGAACTGCAAAACTTAAACTGAATTATGTAAGCAAAATACTGTGACAGTTACTTTTCGGGATCGGAAATCCTTGAAGTTTCGTGAAAAGTTGATTTTATTTAGACAGTCACGTGATTGTGCTTATTGGAACTTTAGAACGTAGAAACGGTTTTCATTTCGGAGGCATTTAATAGTTGGGTATTATTGATTTTACCAATAGTTGAAATACCTAGGTATAAAGTTACTGAGGAAGTGTTTGGTTTTATTTAAATTAGACTAAAGATAAAAGTGTTCTTCTCGGCTTGCATTGCCGATGTTGAAGGGTTAATGACTTTAAATGTTTAAATGTTGTTAAAATCTGTAAATGATTTAATTTTAAAGTGCACTTATTACTTTTATTTTGAAAATTATATTATCGTATGGTAATTTTTACAACGACATTCGATGATATTATGATGTGTGCCCCATGTGGGCTTATATGAATATATTGGAAATATATAATTAGCTTATGCATGTTAGGTCTTTTAGAAAAGGTCTGTATGATAGTTATGTGACGGCGAACCTTAGATAGGTATACTCTTCTGCCGTACTATCTATCAAATCATGAGTTAAGAGAACGATTTGGTTTTATTTTGCCTTAGATTTTGTAAAATAATAATATCATATAATATGACGTGATTAGGTAACCACCTAATGAGTATAGTAATTACAGTTTTTTTGGGAACGAAGTTATCAGTAGCAGCCTGGAGTCTGACAACTCTGCCCGGTAAATAGCAATATACTAAATAATAACACGATACCAAAACATTTCTGGCGTAACGCCTAACACCATACCACCAAACATCAACCACTGCATACCCCTTTGGGAAATAAAGACATAGCGATATGTTATGTTGCTCTAAACTCTAGCTAGCGTATGGAGAGCTCTAAATGCTATAATAAATATTTATGAATTGAAAGAATTTCAACCAATACACTTGAGACTAAAATGTATTGACGATAAATGTAATGCTTTTTTTACTCAGTAATTATAGTCAGTAAAAAATCATTATCTTTATAAGAATACAAGAATACTGTGCTACGAGTTACGTACTAACTATTAAGTAATCTGAGCTACGGCTATTTTCTTTTTCAATATCATTCAAGTTGTACCATTATTAAGATATACAATATACTTGCAAACATAGAAGTATGAAGAAATACAGAAATTAGCACGAGCCAATGATGATATACGAGTATGTTTTATTGCTTTCAACAATACTATTTTTTCTATTTTGACGTCAACGGATTACGAATAATGGTAGTTCCTTATTCTTAGTCGTCGAAGCTTATGACATAATATATGTAATTTTCGATCATATCATCGAATTCAATGGTGTGATATTTTTGCGAAATAATCATTTGATCACAATCTCGTGTCGTAAACAGATGAAATTTTAGGGAAAAGCTTCCCCTAAGGGTGTCGTGAAAACTGACTCGTACAGAAAACCACACACCACACAATGTGTGAACAATCACCTAGACGAGTGTGGTGGGTATGGAAACAGAACTCCACCTTGGGGTCTGGTAGACACTAAAACTACTAAAAGATTATACTTCGCCTCCACATAAAAAAAATACCTCCATCTTCTTGTATTTTTCTGTATTATAATGTAGACTTTGATGTCGAGTACATTGTTATTTAAATTTAACTTTGAGAAAAATTAAAACACCTCACTTAGAAGCAATAACAGCATTACGTCACTACATATCCTGAAAGTATCCCATAACAACCCATGGGTGGAGCCATAAAACTCTCCATCCCATATATTTTAACAAACGGTGCTATTGACTCCCCGTATAAACTTTCTGAATAACAACCACTGCAAGGAACTGCATTTCTGAAAACGTAGGTATTTTTCCAAACTACGTCTTGCTATTTTCGGTAATACATCACAGTATATATCAATGCAGCAAGTGGACTTCTGTTATGAAGTTCTTTGAGCTGATTAGCATTGTTGTATTCTGCAATTATGTACATACTCATAATATATACACAGTTTTCGAATGTGAGGAAATTGTATCATATGTTTTGTAGATCATTATTTTCCGTAAAATAGACATATTCATCTACAAACAAATTACATCGATATAAAACGCATCTTGCAGTATGAAAATTAATATATTAGTAGCAATCTCGAGGCATCAGAATTCCCAGAACTTTCCTTTTATATTTTTTTCCTGCAATAAGTACGATATTATGTACGGCGGGTGAAGTTATTTTCTGTAATTATTGAAGTCACAAGAAAAATCACCCGCCAATGATAGTTATAGTATCACCGTTCGGCGTGACACTCCACTGCACCTGTCACTCCGAGACATCAGGTCTTATATTTCGTATGCCCCTTAGTTTCTTATTCGATTAAACATAGTAGTTTTTGCACACTACTACAGCTTCGAGGTATGATATCTGCGATAGTATGGATACTTGCTAAAGAGGCTTAGGTACCACAAGGTATAAAGGGTACATATAATATTACATTCAAATCAAATCAAATCATTCATTAACTAGAATGTTGCATATATAATTCATTATACATTTCACTACCCACATAATCACTTTAGCCAGAAACACGTGAGCTATCTTACTGTCACTTCTTTTTGTACTGTGGCCGCGTCGCCGCGCAGTTTTCAAACGTTATAAACATTCTTATGTATTATTTCCGCGGAAAACTTCTATTCTCGTTGTTATTTGATATTTGCTGCTTGTTTTCGAAACGCGCTTTCTTACGATTTTGTTTTGGTGACTGCAAACGACTTTTGTTAGAATTATTTCGATTGCTATCGCGGTTGAAGAGAACGTTGAAATATCTAGTTTTCCTTGAAAGCAAACATTGAAGTCATCAAGAAACTTTAGATTACATTATCATAATTGGGCATATCTTAAAATTGGGGAAACATACACCAAAAGTGTAAATTCGTCCAAAAATATCAACAAAACAGAATTCTAACCGCGTACTCACTGGAGCTAAAATCACAAAAATCCTTTACAACTAGGAAATAAATACTAAATTTAATGTAAAATTAATTGTCAGTTTATTTACACTGCTGTAAAACAAGAACTCAAAAGTTAGCAAAAATATCACAATATATAAAATTTATCTGGGTGAAACTCAAAACTCATAGTTTATACTTAGCTTACCATGTAAAACGGTCAAAACCACGGTATTTTTTTCTTTGAGTTTGTAGAAAGGACTTTAAAAACAAACCGAAGGTCCTCTAAACGAGGTCAGTAAATAATTAAGCCTAGGAAGCTGACATGACGGTGGCATTTGATTGATTAATTACACAGAGCTCTTAGGCACAGATCATAGAATAAGGAATAGTTACTAGGCAGCTGGATAGGGTTCGCTACAGTGTTAATTAGTTGTTGAGATTTTTAAACTGATAAAATAATGATATTTTTATACTATATGACAACGGGTTATTACATACTAATCCGTTAAACTAAATTGGACAAACTAGCGACAATCACGAATTAAATTATTACATGAAAATTTATATAATACAAAACATAATAATAATAATATTTATTTCATAATTCAGGGTTACAATGTTTTATCTATAATTCTGAATTATCCTCTTCAGACGAACTCTTCGACTAGAAGATCTTGGTAATAATAATGCATCTTTAGTTGTGAGCTCCTGTCCCCGTACTAGTTATAAACTGTTTTAAAAGGTTACAGGACCTTTCCAGCTTAGAGTTTTAAAATACTTTGTTTTATAAAAACAATATATGGTGCTTGGCGACAGATTTTCTACTTGTGGGTGGTCGCTAGCCAAGCAGGGCATTCGCAAAATTGCCCTTACACCATGCGGTGAAGCTCAAGCCAATGAACCAGCTGCGCGGCAGTGCATAGCCAAAGCCACTGAGCTATCACTACTGCTTCAATCCTAAGTGCCTAAATGAATTCGGGCATTTATGAACGAAATTCTATTGTTGTCGGTATCTATGATGCCCAAGTAGAATATAATATATGTTTGATTTCATTAAGAAATAAAATCACTTCACACTAGTAAATGCGAAAATTTATATTTGTCTTCTTTTCTCGTGGCAACGGCTGAACTGCTTTAGATGAAGTTTGGTACCTTTCATTATTTTCTAGCAGTATTATTCACTATATCATACATTCATCCTGACATAAATAAGCCTTGTAGCCTAATCCTACGCAGGCGAAGCTGAGGGTGGAAGCTAGTTGCAATCAAATTGTTTGAGTTTTAATACTGTTTGACAGTAAAGTTTTTATAACTTAAGAGTTGGTTCAGCTACTGGCATCCGATAATTAGTTGTTTTTCTAATTAGTTTGGTAGCTTTGGTCATATAACTGGTGATCGTCAAGATTCGGCGTTAATTAGTATACAATTAATTAGACACGGATTTGTAAAAGCGGGAAAAGTAGATATTAAGTTCTCGGTATCTTATTTCTTTAGCCGTTTATTAATTACCTTAGTTTACTTTGAACGGTCTTGGGTTTTCTAAGTATTATAATAATAATACTTTTGATCTTATGTTATTTACTACTTACACTAGCTTTAAGTTTGAGTGGAAAAAATCTTCAGAAAAATTCTAGGCCTACCTACACCTTAATAGCTTTGTACGAGGCATAAGTAAGCTTGTATTTTTGTTCCCAATTTCAGCCTAAATTAATGATGGTCGCTCATTAATTTCTACGGACTGCCATGCCGCATATCCAAGGTTCGATCCCCACCACTGGCTTGAGCTTTACCGCATGGTTGAAGGGTGTTTTGTGGATGCTCGCCTGGCTAGCTACCACCCTCAAGCAGAACATCTGTCTCCAAGCACCTAACGGTGTATCCCAGCAGCAGTCCTTGAGAGCTAGTAAAATTACAGGCACATGAGACTTAACGACTGTGTTTTTTTTAATGTCTGATAGGCTATGACCACTATCTCACCAGATGGTAAGTGATGATGTGGTCGAGGATGATGTTCAGACTAACCTAGAGTTACTGGCTCTCAAGGACAGCTGCCGGTACACACCGTTAGGTGCTAGCCGACAGATTTTGCAACTTGAGGATGGTAGCTAGCCAGGCGGGCATTTGCAAAGTGCCCTACCACCATGCTGTAACGACTGCTATCCTAAGACAACAACCGGGACCGACGGCTTAACGTGCCCTCCGAAGCACGGAAGCGCTCAGTAGTAATGTCACCAGCGGTCACCCATCCAAGTCATGACCGCGGCAGACGTTGCTTAACTTTGCTGATTGATTCAGAATGGCTAAGCAAACTTGGCTACGAGCGCTTCAGGAGCTGTCTCAGGTAGACCGTGCAATTCGTCACTTATGGCTAAATACATCTGTCATGTCATGGCAGAGGTTACCGCTTAATATCAGGTGGGCCACGTGCCTCATAAAAAAAGCCTCTATGTTGCCATTAGCCATTTATCATAAAGATGTCTTTAGGATTTCGTTCAAGTTTGATATATTATTGACGATATCAATTTGTTGTACTGTAAGTATATAACTATCATAGAAATAATAGTTGTCAAATCTTTAATACTTCATAAAAAATCCTCAAAAACTGTTTCAACAGTTTCAGTCATGTTTGAAGTAAGAACATTTCAGCAGCATAAATTGTAACAAAGAACCCTTACGCCGCGTTACAACTGTGAAATATTGATGCAAATGTACGAGTAACAGCACTTTTCGAGCATTTTTCAATCCCTGCTAAATCGTCCACAAGTCGAGAGCGTCGTTCATTGCACTCATGTGAACTCGGAAAACGACGTTTGCCAATTTCGGAATACGTACGTTACGTTACGTAGTACGTTATGTCTGCGTATTGAGGGGAGCTACTACGGTATCTCGATATATTCAAGTCGATATACCTACACATGCATCTTACGAACTTTACACACTTGTGAACGTGTGTTAACGGCAATTACTGAAATTAGTTGTGAAATGCCTTTAAAATAAGCCTTCAATATCAACAATAAAATAAGTTGGAATGACTGATAGACTGAAAAATAATCAGGAGAAGAGAGTACAATTTTATCATAATAAGTGACGTGCATGACAATTTTATAAATTTAATTTTTTAACACTAAAAGAAAACCCATTTTAGGAAATAAACGTTATTGACCGAGCGAGCGTGAAATGCGATCGAAGCGCCTCCATTTCAGCTTGGGCAAAAACGCTTTCGTATGCTTGTCCCGCCGACTGTCCAGTTGTTCTCTTCTTCTGGCCACATTTCTCAACCGATTCTTGTGAAAATTTGTGTGCAGACGATCTTTTTTGGATATATTTCAAAACAGCGGAGATATGAGGTTTGAAAACGTAAAAAAAATACTTAAGTATTATTTTTTTTAGGTTCACATTTTTTACGTACATATTATTTTTTAATCTTCAATTAACTAAAAGATGGAGAAACAGAAAACAGTAATAATATTATTAAGATGCCTTTAAAATAATTTGATGGCTTATTTCAAATGCGTTTATATATAAACAAGAAATAATAAAAATATATATACTTAATAGAAGTTCAAGCTCCGATTTAATTATCAAAATGTTAGTAAATAAAGTGAAATCGAAATGACTTCACACATCGTAGTAGGTACTGTCATCCCAGCTTTCCGTAAACACGTAGTCAACTAACTTCAACTTCCGTTCGTTTTGTGTTATAGATTGTCGATTGAGAAATGTTTGTGATTTATAACCTGTTCGGTTATGTTATTTTTCCGTCGTGATAGATGCTTGTTTACCATTCGAGTGAGATGTGAGAGCTTTACGAGAACATTGAGTAGGTGTTGTGGACAAAAGCTTGTCGATTTTGTACGGTTATGCTAATTTTGAAATTGTGTGTAAACTGTTTTATTTATGTTATAATTAATCAAATTGGATTGAGAGCCAATGCTACATGTAGAAAACGTGAGTTCATATTGGTGTCGCAATTTTTAAAACTCCACGCTACGTATAACTTTAATCCATCTTCAAAGGTAGTATGTTACTTATGAAATAAAACAAGTTGTTTGAAGAGACAAAGTTCACTTTGGAGTCTTGAGGTCTCACAAAGAAATTCCACGCAACAGTCTGGAACTTTACTAGGTTTATTGTAATAGACTCAAAAAATAGAAATAATAATATTACATATTGTGTTGGATTGATAGACAGAGAAGAAGAGATACCTACCCTCTCTGTGTATTGATACTATAAAACTGTATGTCGATTAGCATGCGAATACAATACCTTAGTTTATTCAGAAGCGGTAAACCACCATCGCTGTATTTGTAACTTGATATACATAACATAAAATGGACCACCCACTGTTATACTTTTATCGCCTTTAAAATTATATTTGCGAACTGGATTATGCCGAAGATTATAATAGAACGTACAAGTGTTAAGCTAAAAAAATAAGAATAAGTATTGTAACTTGTCATAAGTGAAAAGAATAAAACAACAACAGGTCTGTTTTCAGTAGCTATTAAATAACTACAAGGTATCCCTTAATTTTTTTTTCAAATACAAAAAAATACTGTTTTCAATAGACTTATTTTTTTTATTACATTAGCCGCTACCTAACAGAACATTCAGTTACGACAGTAAAACAAGCCACCAGATAATGTGTAAGAAACCGCAGAATTAAGCAAAGAGTTACGATAGAAGAAGAGGTGTTTCTAAAACTTTGTACCGGATGTACAGCCTATTGGAATATCTACAATTCAACGCTGTCGCTTTGTCCTCTATCTGGTCGTCAGGAGATGAAATGGAGTTGGTGGACAGCGGTCCGACATCCGGTAAAATATTGGTAAGCTAGTATATTAAATTTGCACCGATGCTTAAGGCAGTGGTCTTCTATCAACTAGTGAGCAGTTCAGTAACTAATGAGCCTTTTGGCTCATCAGTGAGTAGATCGCGTACTTGTTTCTGAGCGGCCTGTATTTATACTTCAATACCCAATGGAGAGGGATAATAACATGGTAATTAACATAATTATATAAAAAGTAAAATAAAAATAAAACTCGTCAATTCTTATCGTATCTGATCAGCTATACATTGATATAAGTTCTCTTTCGTGGTCGAAAGCACTACGTTAGTTTCCATTAACGTATCGATAAGTTAAACTTCGCTAAGCTTATACATTTACTTCAGCCATATTACGGGTGTGGTCTCCAAACCACTAGAATTGTCAACAACTAATAGTAAAGAGTTTTATCCTGGATGTGGCTCCATGCCTGTTTGCAAAAAATAGTAATTAGTAAACTTAGACCAGATCGAATTTGTCTTTACAAATATGTCAAAACTTTGCCTGGGAACATAACTATTACATTTTCAACACACTTTTAAACTAGGATGAAAGAAGATAATATACTTTTTAGTGACACTTGCTTTACTTTTTATAATGAGTTTTTAGTTGCATCACACTGACTCTTGTAAGTCGATGAACTACTCAGAAATGGGTTTTTATCGATTTCACAACATTTAAAAATCGGCGTACTCGTAGATCATGACTATTCCAGTATTGCGGTGTCCACATATTACAAACCAAACGTACCTGGATCCCAGGACCTTCACCTTTATTTATGTAGGTACACTCAGACAGAAATCACCCTTTGCGTCGCCGCTGACTGAACGCATGGGAACCGAGAAAGCATTCAAAATGATTTATTGTAAATGGTTTTCTACTTTGTTGGCTAAAATAATAACCCCAAGCACGGACGGATTGCTGTTCTAAATCCAATGTTTTATTATTCTTCCCCTTTGCCGTTAGCCGATACGTGTTCCCAAAATTTAATTTGCATCTTTTGTTAGCCCATTAGCGAGGAATGAACCAAATGAGAGAGCGTGAGTCAGCACAGAATCAAGGCAGATATTGATGGATAAATGTCATTTTACTTTATTGAAGTTGTAAAAGTAGAGGCTGCTAAAGATGAATGAGATATCGACAGTGCAAATAATAAAAACGTAAAGGAACGGTAGGAATTGCGGGTGGCTTTGTCCAGCCACAATGGCTGCCTTATGGAGATTGACGCTTTAACTCTGGAGGTGTTATGAGAATTAGTGGGCCATTATTGGTCCATAGAAATCGCATGGTCAAGCAGAAAGCAGATAACAATAATTAGCTCGGACGCCACAAAAACTGACATAAATCCCGCATAATAAGTTCCTCTGGGTGCAAAAAACGAGTGACAGCTTACCTGGACGGTTTTTTTGCAGTGAGTCGGAACAAATGTGGTCCGAAATAATAAACACCTCAATTCCTGGCAGAGGTATTGTTTAATGATTTCTCTGTTGTGATCTTGCACAATTCTTGGCTAGTTTCGCTTTTTTTACCCACAGCTTGCGAGAAAAACCGTTTTTTTGTATGCTTGGTAGCGTTTAAACAAAAGGGACTCGATCTTGTGCGAAGGTGTGATTTATTTACGACTTTAACTTTGAAAGCCGTCTTGACCGACTTTGGGTGGTTCTGACATATTTGTTTCACCTTCGTGAGTTCGATATTTGTACATAACGTGCCTAAAACTATATTTTTTTTGTTGCAGGAACAATATGGAAATTAAGAACTCGGTCGGCACGCCTATAGGAGACTCATAGACGTATAATTTTTTTTGATAGAAACGCGATTTATAAAACCGCCTGAAAAACGAAGATGCTGGGGTGTGCTCCGACGAGAGTAACCTCAGCGCTAACCTCCTTCTCACCAAACGACGTCTGCTTTAGCTCGGCTGTTGACAGCCGGTGCTTAGATAAGTAGATGTTATAAAAGAGAAACATACGAATTGGCCCAGATTCAAAAAACGAACGAATAAAAACTATACTAGTCAGAAACAAAATCGAGATCAAATAATAGCAATAGTAAGTTACCATAGTGAGGATAGGAGACAGATCTAGTGCGCGCCGTCCTGGAATCGCCACCATTGTGTTGTGGTATGCTTTATATTGCATCTTGTATCGACTGTGCGCTGCCTGGTCGCTACGTCACGTGGCTTCCCGGCGCACGACTTCAGTGCTGGATGCTACTAACTGTATACACGTGAGTACTGTTTTAATTTTACTGAACACATACATATTTCTATGACTGATGATGACTTATTTCCTGTTTTCGTGGATTCCGACAAAGAATTAATTCCAAATTATTTCTCACTTTCGGAAAAACAAAAACGTTTTTAATTTCCTATCCTTTTTTTTTTAAATTCCTAACCTAACCTAAATCATTTATACTTCATATGAAGAAAAACACAAACTTTGGTTGGAACAGCAATGTATTAATTGAAATATTTCTTGCTCACAATTTTGTACCTGATCATATCACTGAAGAATATATTCAAATAAGACTTACATAGTTAATTTTTATACTTATTTTTTTTCTTAACTAGACGTAATTATTATGGTTGCTGGATATATATGGTATATGGAATGCTGGCCTCTCAAGAAAAAACAATCCGACCAACTACCTACATGCTGCTGAAATGAGAATGCTCAGATAGTCTGCCGGAGTCACCCTCTTAGACAAAGTGCCGAACCACTACATCAGAGGAACTTTTAAAGACCCATTCAAGATAAATAAGTAGAATCACGTCTGCGATGGTACGGCCATGTCATGAGAAGACCCGATGACTAGAAAAGTCTTAAATTATGAGAAAGGACCGAAAAAGCGCGGGCACCCCCAACTTACATGGATATATGTAATTAAGAAGGACATGAAAGAAAATAATATAGACCGAATGACGATCCAGGAAAGAGAATACTGGAGACAGACGATTAGGTGAGCCGACCCCAAATAAAAATGGGATAAGGCCTGGAGAAGAAGAAGAGACGTTATTATTATGGTTATATCTCTGATGGTATCAACATCTATTAAAATTATAATAACTAACATTGTACCTTTACAAACGATGGCCGCACACTGTTACAAGCACTGAATATGCCAAGCAAGTCATACAGATATTCTTGCGTACTTGAAATGGCTTTAAAACCTTTCCTGCTTAACGCTCATCAATGTAAGGGACATAAAAGTTATATGTTCCGTTAAATATGGTGGCCAGAGACCGACGGCGGGAGTGTCCTCTATAGTTCGATTTACGACTGGTCGTTTGAGTCGTTTCTAGTTTCTGTAGTTCAACGGAACAGGTACTTTGGTATCAAATTGTTTTTGTACGTCTTGATTTAGGTTCCAGCTACCTTCGACCTTTGAAGGCATACTTGTACCTACGTTATTTAGTTTTATAAAAATGCTACACAAACCAAAAAACAAACATGTATACAGTACCTAGAGCAATTTATCAGCAGTTCTTGGCCAAATGCTACAACGCACTATAATTTTTAGAGGCTCACTGTCGTCTCATTGAATCTGGTATCTAGTTTTAGCGTGCATATTAGTAAGATTGTGGTAAAATACTATTCCATCCAATCTAAAATAATAATAGAAATATTAATTATTTTATTTAAAAAATGACAGCATTTGCTCATGAATTCACGAGAGATCCACAAGTTATTATCAGGTGATGCAATATCAGATATTCTGCATCAACGCAAATATGACGGTGTATAGGTATAAAGGGCACCGTATGAAGTGAAATTACTGGGCGAACGACAAATAAGAACTAAGGTCTCGGAGTCACAAGCGCAGCGCAGTGTGAAGCAGGACGAGAACGGTGACACTTAATTGTGAAGACACGTGACGTTTAATATAAGACGAGTGATTTGTAAGTCTCATCACTTCCTAACATTAAAAAGATCAATTAAATATATAAAAAAACTTATGATCAAATTGAAAATTAACCACATCTTTGCAATAATATTTTTTTTAAACTGGTTTTCATATCATTAACTGAAGCCTTTCTTATCTCTTCCAGTTAGTGATTCCTTATTTCTATATTAGATATCGAAATATTACTTACATACATTTTTGAAGGAAACATTTCTGTACTCGTATAAAATACAATTTCATATACGAAGTAAAGCGGCCACAGATAAATCCTCATCGACAGATTAGAAGTAAAGTGGTTGGAGATAAAAGCAGATAAAGTTCGTTCACATTGATTTGTACTTCCGACTGTAGATAATCTTCACTTTGTAATTGCTTAACACATCTTAGATTTCACTTGATATTAAAAAATAAACCTTTTTCTATTGATATTGATAATTTGAAACTGGTTTGAAGACACGAGAGCATAACGTACTGTAACTTTCCTTAAAATACCTTTGAAAGGTATGTTAAGGAAAGTTACAGTTGTCATTAAAAAAACTAACATTGATATGTTAGTTTTTTTAATCAGGCCTGTATATTCCTAAAGAGTTAGGCATAGGTGTCAAATCACTCACGTTTCACCAGATATGTTTTGGTCTCATGTAGGAGGCGAGTCTATTGGTCATCTAATGTGCATATCACCGTTCCAGACTCTGGATTACTATTGAAAATTTATTTATCCTGTTTCTTAGAACCTGCGGTCTCGCAATTCCAAAGTGACAGTAATAGAAGAATATATTACTACTACCTCCTAAATTAGTAGAGTAAAATATAAATATAATGATCATGATGAAAATAAAACACATAAAAAGCACTCCTTTTTAATAGTTAGGGGCACAGACTCCGCTTTCGAACGCGGCTAAATCAGCACTTGTGCAGTCTTTGTTGTGCCTGTATCTTCATGTATAAATAGTTGCTTTTCATTTCGTTTTAGATGCTTAGCGCGAGGTCAACTCGCACTAGGCTGATTTTTTTACATAAGACTGTTTAGTATAATTTTACCAAGTTTTACGCTTGCATCTAATACCGTATTCACAAAGAAGCTGAAAGAATAAAACAAGTTTTTGTAGGAGAATCTTTTATTGAAACGCAATCTTCTGCCGTTTCGGAATCCGCTTTAATTTTAACTGTTTTTTTCTTCATTATTTGTAAGCATTTATGTTAAGCATGTACATTGCTGGCTACTTATAACGTTTTAAAAATAACCATTTGAAGATAGAACGGATGGATAGGGTAGTCTTCCTAATTGGATCTTCTAGGGTAAGAATGAAGGACCTACATTACTTATTAATAAGTACGTGGCTGCATACGTACGAGAAAATATTCATTCCTAATCATTGAAGTTACGGGCAAAAGATGATGTCGCTGATAAAATGACCCTCCCCTGACCTTAATGATATCAATTCGACTACTCGTGTAATATAAGATGTATGTACGAAAAGTATTTGACATCAACACGATAATGTTTGCATACACAGTTTGCTGAAAATGTCGCGACGATGTGTCAAACCCATCGGAATGTCACATTGTTTGTTATTAAACAGATAATTTGTTATTACGAGGTTAATTTACATGTCTATCAAAGTCTATGTTTGTACAAAATTTATGTGTTTCTAAGAAACTTCTACAGGTGAAGCAGCAACCAACTAACCAGTAAAACATGATGAATGAGCCTGTCTCTTTCTATGGCTCCGGTTTGTCTATGAAATTAATTTATTATACTTAGACACATTTGTATCACGTTTGTGTCACAAAATGTATGTGACTTGTGCACTTTTGCTCTTCAACTGCGCAGATTCTACAAGAAAATATAAGCCTACCTTAGTTAAAATATGTTTGTAAGCTAAAAGGTAATTATTAAATTATAAATAAAAACATTTATGTTACAAAACTAAGCTTGTAATGTTTTACAAATATGGCTAAAGCATATGGATCGTGAATTGAAAAATTCTGTCCAGAAAAGGACGGCGATTGAAATAAAATTCAATTTTTATCGGAAGCCAATATAATTTTTAAAAGTTATCGCACCATATAAAGTTTTTACCTTACAAAAATAGTAAATACTCTGTTTTGTATTATTTATATTGATTATGTCTGGGTTTGATACGAATTTGGTCATTGGCATAGTCATTAAAATTTGCTTATTTCTTTAGATTCCCTTATGGAATAACAATAAGCAATTCATAAACAAAGAATAAAAAGCTTTTATGGCGTCTGGTTCTTATTTAAAAGGTTATAAGGAGACTTTTTGGATGTGTAGATTCAAAATAATATCCTTGACCGATCAGTTCCGCCCACTGAGAACCAAAAACGGATACAATACAATAATTAATAACAAACGTTTGTCTGGGACGATGCATAACTAATCAAAGACATCCGCAAAGTCAGTGGTCGGTGTCAATATGTTACGGTTATGAAGTGATATATGACAAACCTAAATTTGGCTGAACTAAAACCGTTACCATCGCCCATTTATAAACTTAAATTGCTTAAATATTATAAATCTTACAAACATTTGATAATTAAACACAACATTAATTAATTTAAAAATAAATTCAAACATTTCTTAATTCATAAAGCCTATTATAAAATAAATGATTACCTTAATGACAAACTTTAACTGTAATTCACTCTTACATTTGATATTAATAATTGGTTAGGCGAAAAATATGAATTATTTTTGGTATATCTTTTTGTAAATGAGTGCTTGTACATAATTTTTTACATATACTTTTATAACTATCTATTGTACCATATAATTCATTAATTTTAAAGTATTAGTAACTGTTGTAAATATTTATTGTAATACTGTTGCATGCCATATGGCTACATATTTGTGCATATACACGCAAATATATGTATTGAACCATTTTTATACACCTATATTTGCAATGAACGATGATTGATTGATTAATTTGATCAACGACGAAAGAAAATGCTTACAATGAAATTTAGTTTGCACATTCTCTGTGTCATTTTTACTGCATGGGTTAGTATTCTATCAAGCGGGCTACCCCCTCATTACTTTTCTTTATATCGAGAAAAAGGTTATATAAGTGAAATCAACAAAGTTAACGTTATATAAACCTTCTTATAAATTTCAGGACTAAGATATAACTGAAGTAAACAGGCAAAGACTAAACAAAAATTAATGTGATCATGTAAGGCATTATTTTAGTTTAGGTTTTTGGATAGTCGCAATTTTATAGAAATGTCTTTGATATCACGTTTTTAAACTGCAGGTAGTTGGTCACTTTTGCTCTGATATAAAATAATAAAAGAAAAATTGTTAATGATTTTTTCATTCACCAATCAACTAGCCAAATCAAAGCCAGTCAAACACCACATTGTCACTACAACATATCAGTGCAAAACGTAACACGGTAGGTACTTATTTTATCATGTAAATAATCTTCATACAAGTCACATTAGCATACATATTGGTTTTTGCGGGCCGATGTGTCTAATTATATTTTGGCATTTTGACTTAAGATACCTACAATATTTAAGTAACATCTGCTTGGTGCTTAGAAATAGGGTTGCCGCTGTAATATCTATCAGTAGGTATCTTTCAATTTCATTATAATCTTATCCTTATCATATGTATATGAGGTCTATACGTTATGTCTTCGCTTTTCCAAGCACCTAACGGTGTGTTCCGACAGCAGTCCTTGAAAGCGAGTGAAATTACAGGCACATGCGACATAGCTATGACTCAAGGTGACGGGCGCAGTGCAATTCGTGACTTGTGACGAAATGCATCTGTTATAGGCAGAGGTTAGTCCGCTTGACATCAGGTGGGCCTCGAGCTTGACCCGTCACAATAACATAAAAATAGGTATAAAAACAGAAACGAAATAAGTGGTATCTGAGTAGATAGTATTTTTACGTTCAAAAATTCTTGTCTGAAACAAAATGCATCATTACTTTCTTTCCTAGCTTTATCGCAGTCATGTGTGTCGGCAAAATATATCTATTATACGAGTAAGAACACAAAATCAATTCAGTCAATCATCGAAATCATAATACTTATTTTAAAAATGTTTTCGCTAACAACACACGAACATTTTTGCGTAGGTTATGTTTCACGGTATGACAAGTGTTTTTTCATTGTACATACTTACAGCCATTCATATTGTCAACCCTAAATTGTACCCTAACCAGAACCTAACGCAGAACTCTGACTGATTCATTTGACTTCAAATGAGTGAGCAGGTAATTCTTGTCAGAATTTAAACGGCTCTAGCATACAATTGTTACTTAAACCGAAGGTGAGATACATGTTTGGTTATTTACTGTAATTTTGACATGGATAGCAATTCACATTGCTGTCTTGTGTGTCTTTTTTCTGTATGAAATAGGCGTGTGAAACGTCCACTGAATGTCTGGGACTTACGTATTATTATAGATACTACTACTAGGACATACATATGCAAACATACTATTTGTATATATTCATATGTACGTCGGTTTTGTTATAATTTACAATCATTAAATCGGATCTTTATGAAAATGGAACTCTAAATTACTACAAATAATGAATATATTTTTATAAAAATAACTATACTAATTACAATTATTCGGAACACATTTCTTAAACGACGTATTAAAAAGGTCACCCGTGTTTATGTATTACTTTCCTTTTATCATCTCGCAGCAACTATTTTTGAAATTGAACACATTTTTCGCCGGATTGTCCACTACTGAACACAACCTCTCCCATTAATATTTGCCATAATCGCCTTGCAGGCGCTTGACGCTTGGCAGGCGTCTTGGGGATCGCAGTTTCAGATCTCAGTTCCTCAGAAGGCGCTGCTGCCCACCTTTAGTAGCCTCTTACTCTCCCTCAGGTAGCAATGCTGGGGCTGTTTACATTCTACCCCCTCGGTTAATGATTTCTTATCTATAATTTTTATGGTGTAATTTTTGCTCTAAGTGGCAAAAATTTTGTAAAAAGACCTTTATAAAAGGCCGTAAGCGGCTAATACAGTAAACAACATTTTAGATCTTAAAAGACATTTGATGTTTTAAAGGAACAAAAGTAGGTACATACCAAATTTTTATTGAATATACTTGTTGAAAGTTTTTTGTGGTTACATTTATTTCTGAAATGTAAGACAAATGAAGTATAATTCAGTATTCTTCATGAACTTTACTATATGTTTACTTACTTATGAAGATTTTTAATGCAGTATAGATTATAGAGTATTACACAAATCTGACTAATAATTCAACGTTCGAATTATTTATAAGGTAACCAAAACCTAACGATGCGCAATTTTTTTTCGTTTTGAGTTTTACTTTCTTTTTTGTACAAACACTTTACTTTCTTGTTTTTAAAAACATAATCAAATATTCCTACTTAATTTTATATTCGGTTGGTTTTCTTGCTATTTTTATTTTATTATATGTATTTTATTATTATACTCATTTACGTAGTAATATACATATATATTTATCTTATATGTTATACTTAATGTATTTAGCAGTTATTTATTTATGTATTTATTTACGAATATTGTTCACATTCAATCTAATACGTTATTTTGGACAACGTCTTCGACGGCATCATCACTAACCATCTGGAAAGATAATGGACAAAACCTACCCTGTTAGCAATAATATCGTATCATAGATCGTAGTTATTCGTAGACCAATCAGTTTCGTAGTGTCTAGTACAACCTTTCATAATAGAAATATGATAAGATAGTTATTTTTACTTCACATATCATAATCATTTTTAATTATTGTCTACTGAGATCCGGTAGAGTTTGACCTGTAGAATTTCCCCATAAAAACTCGTCTTTCTAACCAGACATTTTTCCTAATTACTCGACCAAGGCTTTCAACATTCAAGTTACGTGGTGGTCACAATATTAGCTTTCAACGTTGTTAAATAACCTAATAACAGTAAGGGCTTTTCAAAAATCGTATCTCATGATTAAGCTATGTTACTTCGATACTCATTTTTTGAGCATCGGGACGGTGTAAGAGCAGTTTCAAAAAGATTTTTTTTACCTGCGTTTACATGGATCATATCAAATCATAATGAATATGTCAGAACATTGAATATCAGAGTAAGCAGTTACTCTGATTTTGTATCTAGAACCTAAGAAATGAATAAACCATATGACATCAAAACTATGGTTGGATGTCAAAAATACCAGCAGACAATTTTATCATTTATGTATATATAATATAATATTTCGTCCGTGCCTTCCAGCTAGGAAATTCGTTTTGTTGTAATCCTTCGGAAACTACTCAAAATACAATTACTAACTACAATTAAATGTTTTCTATGTCATAACATAACAGAAGACCTAAGCATTCAGTAAACCTAAATTTATTGAAATCAAAAAAGGTAAACGCTGATTTATATGGTGGGGAATTCTACATTTTATATATGTTTATGGTTCTGGTGCAAATTCGTCTGACTATTGTATGTATAACATAATACGCAAACTCAGACAAGATTATCAATGATGTATATTAGTAAATAATGGCATTGTATGTATTGGTGTTTAATAAAGTTTGAAGTAAATACGTACAATATTATAATTTAAACTCGCGAATACCATGATCAGGTCGAATAGTCACCTAAACCTAGCAACAAACGCGATCAAACTGATAATAATTGTATTTCCCTCCACAGACGTCAGTTTCTAACTTAGAGCGCTTTAGACGTAAGTTTGAACAAGCACACACAGAATCTTTTACACCTTTACATTGTATAAGGAGAATTGACATAAAGTTTTGCTTCCATCATTAATGAGTATAACCTTTTCTCCTTAAAAAATATGTGTTCCTCGACAGGCAACAAACAACTTTATGCGATATTAGGTCAATCAACCTATACAACTAGCACAAGCTCTTTCTTCTGACTGATCGCAGAATTTCGTAAAAGTTGTATACGATGCGTTACGTGCTTATATGGTATCAGCCTTCAGTTAACCTTTAAAGAACCCATACTGCATGTTTGTAGCAGACATGACTTCAAATATTACAAGACAGGTTGTTTAATTGTAATTTGCAAGCGGGAACACTTGCACAACTTAGTCCATCAAAATGGGATACTTGTCTGCCCCCTAGTGGGATTGTTTATGTTTATGACAGTATTATGAATTATGGAAGGGGGTGGGTATTAGTCTAAGTATGCGGATGTATTTTTTATTGGTTTCGTATAAAATTGGATGCTAGAAGGCCGCCGTCTGAAGTACTGCCATATTGCATTGCGATCTCCAAGTCGTCTGCCAAGCGTAGGGATTATGGCAACCCCTAATGTGAGAGACCTTAGTCGAATGGTAAATGTCATGGCTCCTGATGTATGTAATCGAAACTATTTAAAACGTGACCGTGCATATAGGCATATACTAATATTATTTATTAAAATAAATATACAGATAAGGACCTACATAATTCGAGTATTACATTAATTTAATTTGCGTCAACACGTCATTTAAAATAAATGGTCATGAACATGTCGAACTATGTTCCTAAGAATAATCGCTCAGATCGGATTAATATCTTTTTTTACTTTGTTGAAATATTTAATAAAACAAAATTAGAATAGCGGTGGTGGCCTACTCTTTAATTATCGTATTAGCGAAACAAGTATTTACCTTGCCATCAATAATTCACATTTGAAGAATTTTTATTTGGTTTTGGTAGGCTATATCTGTAAAAATTGCCAAGTGTGTGTCGGGCCTCGCTCTTTTAGGGGTCCACGTTGTAACAGTCGTAAAAGAAAAATTGTTTGTCACTTCAAATCATAACTTTAAAACTACATAAATACTTTTAGTGTATTATTTTGCGTGTTGTTTATTAAATAATAACTACTTTGGCTTATAAGAGAAGAGAACACTGTAAGAAAAATAGTTTAAAATTGATAAACATGACAATCAACTACTTCTTATGTTTCATACTTCTCATTTTGACATTGTCAATAGGACACAGTCATTCCCAACATCGGTAGCGTCGTGGATTTCAGGTTTGCTGTTGAGAATTTTCTTAAAGAAAAGTAACCATTTTTTGATTAGAGGACAAAAAGCGGCTGAAACGGTATAGATTTTTCTAATGGTTTATCTATAAATACCACAAAGTCATTAACGGTCTACATCGTAAAGTCATTAACGGTCTACATCGTAAAGTCATTAACTGTATACGCACTAAAAATTTTCAATATTTGATTATTTTAGCACATATCAAGCAACAGTCTTATTTGAAACCTACGCATATAATTCAGTTATATTTACGCTTTATAATAACCAAAGGAATTTAAACCAATAAGGTCTAATAAAACTCTTTCAATAGCTTTTATTACAAACAATACGATCAACCCGTGACTTCTGTCAGACATTCGACACTTCTGTCTAAAGCTTACATACCGTTTTTTATTCGCACATTAAAAAGTAGTCAAATATCGATGGCAACAATAACACTTGTGTGTGGGCTGATCATTGTTTGGACTCGTAGAGGTCAGGTTTCGTTTTACCAGTTGATATACAATAGGTTAAGCTTTATAAAATTTTATCAAAATTGCCCACGCACACGTAAGCATTTTTATACTTAGGTTTCGGCTGTGTTGACTTGGCTATTCTGTCGTTATTATTTAGTTTGACTACATATTTAAACTAGAAAGTTTATTGAAAATACTATCTTCCATTTTAATCAGAAAGTTAATTACTACGCCATACTTATTTATATTGTATTATTGATTGGTATCAATTGCTACCAAAACTGACTCAATAATCGTAATCAATGAGCAATAGAAAGGATGATCTGTTCAAAATAAATCTTTTGTTCTCCAATTTAATTTATAATGTATAACTATATTGTTATATTAATTTATAACTACATCACTAAAAGTTGTCTTTTAACGCTGTACACTATTGTATTTTAGACTATACAACTGAGTTACATGATTGCTTTTATCGAATACACTGGTCAAATTTGCAATAACAGAGGGTAGCATATTAAAGTCGTCACGAGAAACTAAATGACTATGTGATCAACCTTTAGCTTAATTATTAAATCCTCACTATGCAATAACTATTTCCCTTTATATTTCTGCTACAAGCTTTATTACTGACTATATTTTCTATACTGTTACGGTTACAGCAGTTACAAAACAAACGTCTAGACATATGAAAGGTAGACATTTTTTATTTGAACCGCTACTTGCAGCCGCTTTGTAGGCGTGCATTAAGAGTAGATTAATCATGTTCGAATGTTTTTTGGACCGACTTTAATGAGAAGACAATTGTCTGACGTACGGATATCTTTTAGTTAACTTCTTGTCTTAGAATGACTAGGTATCTAACAACAGTGACTCACGACTTAGCGTTACTTGTTGTTTAGTCTAGACGAATTTACTGTCGTTTTTTTTTCCGTGGCGACTTCAATATTTTTATGATTCTTTTGATTGTCGCCATGATTTTTATTATTATTGATATTTAGTTTATCAATATTAATATTAAATCTACGATACGTGTCTATGATTTTTGATTTATTGGTAACGTATTTTATATTACGTTACATTTAAGATAGGTAACTTATAAAGCTATTTTCAATAAATGTTTCAGATTTTTACATATATATTCCTATTTTTTGTTAAGACATATGTCGATTATCTAGCCTATGACAAGGTGTACAATACCCACCTAAACCATTGCCATTTCTATAAATTCCAAAATTCATCTGAGAAAAATGTAGTCAAAGGTGAAATGGCACCTTAAGTAAATCCAGTGACTAGTAAATTAATCTTTGCTTACAAATGAAAGTCAGTTATATTCAATGGAAACTCTAAACGATGCAAGTCGTTGACACCAGATACAAAACGATACATATTATGTCTCTCAAATCGACACGTGCTCTACTAATATGGGGGTGATGAATGGAGAAGTCGTTTAGTAGACTTTAGTGGGTGTTTAATATTTATAAATATGTACGGAGTCTAAGGCCTATTTACAAAGCATTAAGAGTGTACGCATAAGAGTGGCCATCCTTATTATCTGATTATCATCACTTTCCCACCCTTATCCAACGGCTTTATGAGGCTACAATATGACATATTTTTCTAACATCGCATATTAGGCTTTGCTTTTATTGATAGCCAGCTTCTTAACGTCAATGTTCCTAATAAAGGTACCGGATAAGGGGTACAAAAGGATAAATTGATGAACCCTGTTGTAGAAGTATAAATTAATATAAAAGTAAAAAACCAGACAGTAAATTATTTTTTTTAAATCTGCCAGTTATATATTTGGAATTATTAATTAAACCCTTCATTTCGATACTCCATTCGAAGATTTCTTGTTCTCACAATATGGCGTCTAAAATTTGCCAGTTTGTTTATTTTTTAATATACTTAGTGTATTTTGCGCTAACAAAACAAATCTGACGATATCTTATACATTAAAATTGGTCAAGCCGTTTAGAAGTTAAGGTGGAATAAAGAAACTCACAAATAAAAACATGTACCCTGAAAGCGTAACACTCCTTTTTTTGGCAGTCATGTTAAAAGGAAGCATTATGAAAAAGTCCTTATTTTATAACCAAGAATTCTTTTACAACTATCTCTAGCAGGTGTAGCGTTGCGATCGCTCTTTGTTACGTGACTCAAAATCATAGTTATCATTGTCATAGTATATGATTGTATTTTTACAATTTCCTGTAGTATTGATGATGATTGTTAAACATTGCTGCTGCATAATTTGACAGGTGTAATTTAAATGTTGATTTACAAGAGCTCGAACAATTGATAAATGAGTACCTACATCGTGTTTATGTACGTGTACAAATATTTTACTAGCAGGGGGTTCCCTCATCAAGATCTTGTTGAAGTTTATATTTATAATTCCATTATGCTCTTGAAATGTTTGAATTAATTTGGACTTCTATTTGCGCGTAAACGGTTACCGTATGAATTAAATGCTGCCGTTTAATATGGCTATTTGTATATAACTTAATGCGTACAACTTTTCTTTTTATAATCAAGAATCATCAGTAAGATGTTAAAAATTACTTAATTATATTTTTTTCTTGTACTTAATTACATAAACGTTATATCCAAGCTTAATTTTCCGAATGTTCAGTTCATCGAAGCTAACTCCTTGCATGCTTTGTATGAAATAGTTGTTTTGATTGAAAGTTTCAAATTACATACATATGTATAAAATTTGGTATAATTTGTGTTAAATTTTTTTAGGAGAAGTGTTTCTTAATATTTATATTACATTTCTATTATCTAAATAACAGTAGGTGCGAGTTTATTGAAAATAACCACAAAAAATACACATAACCTTTATTTTGCTAGCAGGGAGTTCCCTCATCAGGATCTTGTTTAAGTTTCTGTTTATAATTCCATTATGCTCTCGAAATATTTTAATTATTGAAGACGTCTATTTGCGCGTTAACTGTTATCGTATTAAGTCGATGCTGTAGTTGATTTTATTTGTGTACCAATATAATTAATATGTCTATTTGTACGTTTGCCTACAATTTCACACAAGAATAATCAGTTAGTTGTTGAAAAAATATTAACTTATATTATTTTTTTATGTATTTAAATACAAAACTGTTATATCTAAGCTTCTTTTTTTGAATTTTCCGTTATTAAAAGCTACGTCCTTGCATTCTTTGTATTAAATAGTCGTATTAAGTCAGTTTCATATTACATATCTATTAAATAACATTTTTATTATTTTCTTGACAAATTGAGCAGTTTTTCATAATAATTATATTAAATTTCTAATATATAAGTAGCAGTACGAGTTTATTGAAAAGAATTCCGAATAAATGAATATATTTATAATAAAGATAATTTTACAATAGCTATTAAGGCGTGTAGAAACAATTAAAATACAGTGGTAACCTTTGTATGAATCCATTATATATTAATTAACATGAGTGGTGTATTTAATTATAATTTGTTTAACTAATAGGTGGTCTTGTGGGCGGGGAGTTATTGTAATGTGTTAATTATAAACCTAAATACCTGTTTAGTTACATTGACAATGTAATTGTCAAAATATTTGACGAAGTAAAAACTTAAGTAATGGCGTGTTTGTGGTGGCAAACATGTGACTTCGTGACGTACTTGTAAAAGAACTTTGTTATAATATTTTTGATATGTATTTTGTTTTGTATCGTTCTGATTTGTTGAATCTGTGTAAAGAAATATAATTGCTACACCAAGGTGTAAAACAAAAATATTTTTTGTGGGGTTACAATAATTGCTTTTGATTATTACGACAGGGCTCCACTGATATGTATTACGCTAGTTTTCCTAGTTATTAATAATTAACCAAGTATGGTATCTAATGTGCTCGTAATAAGAACTGAAGTATGTATGTGCTTTTGCCAAACATGTTTCTATCTGTTAGTAGACAGAAAAAAACAATTGAATGATATTAACTCAATACCTCAATTGTAACAATAAAAATAACAGTAATATTGCCTTTTCATGAGTGTTTTCGAATTTTTCTTGGAGAACTGAAGAGCTTTATTTAACTGCAAAATACAATCAATAAAAATACATACAAAGGGAATTGTAGTACGTTATCCGGTGGTAACCATGTAAAATAAATTTACGATGCGTACTTTTTCAAATATATAAAGCCTAGAGTTATTCCCATACATTTGGTTTCTCCACATAATGCGCCTTTATTTATTTATTAATAGGTGATAGGCTAGCATTAGAACACTGTCGGACCTGGTGGTAAGTCATGATGTTGTAGGCTAACCTAGAATAACTGGATCTCAAGGACAGCTACCGATACACTTTTAGGTGCTTGGCGACAGATTTTCTACTTGAGGGTTTAAAAGATTCAGGCGTTACTTGACAGAAATACAAAATAAAAATTAACAAATATAAAAAAAAAAACATACTTACTACTAAGAATAAAAAATAATTGATATGTTTATTTTACTACTTCACGTAAAAGCAAAACATGTTCTTGCTGTAAAAAATCTTTAATATTTATTTTTAACCGCCTCCACAAAAATAAGTTCTCTATTCGACAGTTTTTTTATGTATGTTACGCTATTAAGTCTACTTACAATATTATGAACTGATTTTGTTTATACTTTTTAAGTTATAGTTAATTAACTGTGTATTTGCATACCTGGATGATTTAGTGGTATTTGCAGCTATTGTTGATGAAAAGTAATTTAGGCGAGTGAGTCTTCGTGTAAACATTATCAACATTACATCTACCGAAATATTCACCGTTGAACAAAGTCTCCCCGTTGGGGGTAGTTCGCCATAATCCCCACTGTTGAAAGGCGTCTTGGGGATTGTTGTAGAAATTGTCAGTTCAGATTTACATAGGTACTTTGATTACGTTGCTTTTATTTGAAAATAGAAACGAAACATTTACCGCGGTATAATATTTAAGTAAGAATGCGTTTACACATTTTGTAGTCACACACAATTGCGCTTGGAAAGCGGCTTTTTCTTCGGCACGCTATCGTGTGTGGGCGGCCTTATTTAGAACGCTTAAAGACGGAATGAAGTTTTTCGAGCAATAGTAATTTTTATGATACATTGACTTTATTCGATTGTTTGAACATTCTTTTATGGGTGTCTTTTTATTTTCTATGATCGATGGACTGAGGATCCATGTATGGACATAACTGACCCTATTTCATTCATACAATGGGTTATGTATATTTATATGTCTAAATAAAAACGCTAACCATTCTGTAGTTGTTATAGAGTGAAGTGAATAATGTCATAATGTTATACAATGATCATTTATTTATACTAACAAACTTGATAAGAATGTTTTAATACGGTCAATGTAAGATCATTTTTGCATGGTGGAAGGGCATTTTGCGAATGCCCGCATAGCTTGCGACCACCCTCAAGTAGAAAATCTGTCGCCAAGCACCTAACGGTGTGTTCCGACAGCAGCCCTTGAGAGCCAGAGAAATTACAGGCATATAGACTTAGCAGCCGTGTCTCAAGGTGACGGGCGAAGTGCGATTCGGGACTAGTGACGAAATGCATTTGTTATAGGACGAGGTTAGTCCGCTTAACACAAGGCGGGCCTCGCGCTTGTTTCATCACAATAACATTAAAAAATAAATTAAAATCTGAAATGTTTTACATAAAATATTAATTTTTTATTAATATATTTAAGTTTAATTTTCATCAAGATCTCAACGATCTAAGAAATAACTGTAGCAAATCAGTTTTTTTTATTTAAGTTTTTTTTTTTTTTTTTTTATGCCTGATAGGTTAGCCTTTGACCACTATCTCACCTGATGGTAAGTGATGATGTGGTCGAAGATGTTGTTCAGGCTTACCTAGAATTACTGGCTCTCAAGGACGGCTGCCGGAACACACCGTTAGGTGCTTGGCGACAGATTTTCAACTTGAGGGTGGTAGCTAGCCAGGCGGGCATTCGCAAAATGCCCTACCACCATGCTATAACGACTGCCATCCTGAGATAACAACCGGGACCGACGGCTTAACGTGCCCTCCGAAGCACGGAAGCGCTCAGTAGTAATGTCACCAGCGGTCACCCATCCAACTCATGACCGCGGCGGACGTTGCTTAACTTTGCTGATCGATTCAGAATGGCTAAGCAAACTTCGCTACGAGCGCTTCAAAAAGTAGCGCTTCAAGTAATATATCTTAGATTGTTGACCTAGTTGTTCGAAATCGAATCTAAATCACTAACAATCTGAATTCACACGACCTCAGTAATACATTCATACGCATTATATCTAAATAAATGAGCCCATCTAACAGAACCATATGAATGCAAGGAAAAATAGCCTCTTTCGTACTACATGTTTACCTTCCAGATCATTCATTTTCGTGGATGCACCTAAGCTTTCAATGTGGTGGCCAGATATAACAGCTGAAGTTGCCTCTTTGAACCAATGGAGCACCCCATTGCCCTCCTTCCCATTCAAGTCACTGTCACATCGCTAAATACCACTAGTCGACACCATAAACAACTTTTCTTTTTAAAACCATGTCGTAATAAACTCTCACGTATTTAGCTCGATTTCAAAGATGCTGTTATTGCGGCACAGTACGAAAAAGTAAGCATACGTTTATTGTATCTCATAAATAATAAACATCCGTACTGTACAAAAGGTACACATAATACGGAAAGTATAATATACGTGACAATAAATTAATTAGCATAGCCCCGCGATCAGGATCTGTAGTGGTCATGCCTAAGGCCCTGTTCACACCATCGGACAGTTTGATCAATGGTTTGATAATTTGATCGAGCTGGGAGTCAAAAATTGTCTAATCATTTCTTTATATTTTATTCATTCATGCTGCTTTAAAAACGTGTGATTTCTATGTTTAACTTACTTGGATTTAATTACTGGCCCTCAGCAAAGAATATCCGACTACGGCCGTCTACGTAATAAAATAACTATACAGAATGATGATAGCCCGTATACATTTCCTGATATTAGTCACGTAGCATAATTTAAATATGCCTACACTTAACATACCAACTTTATCACTTGACACGTGCTTTTTCCCACGTGGAACTATATGTGTAATATTTGCCCAATCATCGTCCACTACTTTATAACTTAACAATGTGAATTTTTTTCGTAATTTTATCAATTTCTATTAATTACTGCGTAAAATCGTCTAAATGTACACGGTACAATAAGACGATAAACAGCTCAAAAACGAAATGTATATTCTTCTTCTTCTTCGTATCGTCAATGTACATTAACTTGGGTGGTTACTTTGTTCCGTGGTTCACGTCAAACTGCATGTAATACTGATCGTGTAAACCAGTCTTTAGCATTATCAGGTCAGGTGGTCTCTCGACCCTTCACTGGCTCAAGAGGGAAAACCGTTTTTGAGGACACAGAGTATTGTGTGTTATCATCAGTCGACAATGTGAGCTTGAAAGGGGCCCCTATAAGTGCTTTAAAGAGAGGACCTGCGTATGCGTTCAACTGATAAATTCTTTTGGACTGTTGAGAGGTGAAATTTTGAGAATAATTGTTGAAGTAAAGCAACCCCCATGGGGGTTGCTTTACAATCAAAATTCGTCTATTGAATTTTTTTATTTGCAAAATTTATCTAGCATATGTTTTATAAGGACAACTCCAAAGCTTAAGTGTTAAGTACCTTACATACAGTTTTTTTTCTAAAGGGAATTAAGATATCTTAAAGATATTGGTGTCAGTGCCTTTGTATGTCAATAACATTTTCGACGGCTTCATTTAGCTAGTTAGGCCTCCAATACTGAAAAATACTTTATAAAAATGATTAAAGTTTAAATGAACGAGTATGAGAAGGCATTAGATGCACATCTTGTTTTCTGTTGTGGTGATAGTTTTTCATTGCTTCTATATCCTACTGGTATTTAGCTCTTTTTGACCTTCTGCTTTATTCAAGTCTCACTTTTCTGATTCTGTGCTTACCCTTATTTTGTACAAATCGTCAATTTAAGGATGTATTTTTCTTATTTCCTCATATTTTACTCCAATATGTCAGTTTGTTGACGTTAACCTTAACGAATACGTCCAAGTAACCTATCAATAATGAGGATAATAGTAAAGCTTTTTAATTTTGTACGATAATAGCTTTCGGCGGCACCTTTGTAGTCGGCCAATATGCGTAATTGTGGGGTTTAGTGGTTAACGCCCGCCTTAAGTGTTGAGCGGTGGCGTGAGCGGTGGCGTGGGCGGTGAAAGCGTTACACTAACGACTTTTATTGGCCTATTAGTGAATTTGTCGATGGAGTGCGAATATGTGAATGATTTTGAAGCGCTCGTAGCGAAGTTTGCTTAGCCATTCTGAACCGATCAGCAAAGTTAAGCAACGTCCGCCGCGGTCATGAGTTGGATGGGTGACCGCTGGTGACAATACTACTGAGCGCTTCCGTGCTTCGGAGGGCACGTTAAGCCGTCGGTCCCGGTTGTTGTCTTAGGATGGCAGTCGTTATAGCATGGTGGTAGGGCTTTTTGCGAATGCCCGCCTGGCTAGCTACCACCCTCAAGTGGAAAATCTGTCGCCAAGCACCTAACGGTGTGTTCCGGCAACTGTCCTTGAGAGCCAGTAATTCTAGGTTAGCCTGAACAACATCTTCGACCACATCATCACTTACCATCAGGTGAGATAGTGGTCAAAGGCTAACATATCAAGCATAAAAAAAAAAAAAAATGATTCTTTACAAATTGAATATGAATATATAACAGTCGTGATTTGATAGGAGTTCAGTGTTGTTAAACATGATACATTGAATATATTTTTCCCATTTTGATTTCGCAGCCATTCGTAATGAGCTGCACATCACTACTTATGCTACTTGTATGTTTCCCTACACCTTTGGCTGAAAGTTAGTGGGAATACCACTAAAGATAGCATTCCCTACGAGGGTTGGCGTTATGAAACCGACTGGCTAGTCGGCAATAAAACCGACGAAAAACTTTATATTATATGTTCTTGTGGTGTTCTTTAAAATATATTGTATTAACCTAGGTTAACTAAATGAAATATGGGCTGAAAAATGATGCTTTTAACTTCAACACCAGAGTAAAATATAACTCGTCTATGAACATCAGATGGCATGTAACTATCTAAAAATAAAGTTATAAACAAAATGTAAAGTACATGGTTTCAAATATTTTGGAGCGTTGATTTTATTCTTGTGATTGTTTGGAGTTTTCACGTGGAGAAACATACATACACCATGTTGATATTATATACATGTATTATCATCAAAACGTCTTACACAGGCATATGCACTTCATTCTATTGATTTTTTAGCTAATACTAATCAAAATACATAATAGCATAAGCAGTAATACTAACTTTTTCAATTATATACGTATAATAATGTTTGTGATGATTTTATTCATACCTACAGGTATATAAAATTAAAAACTTGGCGTATGTGTTCACTTTAGCTATATATCGCTTTATTTTTAACCCTTGCACCAACCCCTTGCACATACGTTTTTTACACGTCGCAAGTGTTTTTAATGAATAGGTATTACATTATATCGGAGGCTGGACTTTTTATTAATATTTTACCATAAACCGTTGATGTCTTATTACCGGGGGCCATCGTTACGTCTCGATTAACATGAAATATATTCAGCGTTAAAGGTTTTAAAATTTTAATTATGCACTTTTTGTAAGTAGTTTTATTTCAAACAGTATTATTGCAAGCCGAGAATTTCTGAATTTAAATTGCCTATCGTGTTTTATTTTCAAACTTATAGGTTTTGTCAGTTCTAGAACATAAACATTTTACAAGATACATAATTAGGTATATGTATTTAACTACCTCAATAACAACTGTGATGAATAAATTCCCCATAAATTGGTATTATACGTAGGTATATTAATGAAAAAGTTAGGATTTCTGTCATTCTCATAATGAATATGTACTTCTGTAGTATAGAGATAACGTAGTATTATCCTGGATTAAAATTGGTTAGAATTTGAAGATCCTACAGGTTTGACCCCATGGCCTGTCAGTTATTGAAAATATACTTATTCAAATTCTCAGTAGAAGTGCGAATACTGAGACTCTGCCAGGTAGACGTCAATATGCTCGCCTCTTATTAAAATATTTTACCAATGCTGAAACTTGAATAGTTAGAGACCTCCTTCGTAGAATACAGTTGTAAAACTATGTTTTTTTTGTGAAAGATTTCCAAAGTTAAGCTGTCAGCATAAAGAAAAAAGGTTTGATATACATAGACATAGGCCTCCGGGGCGCTATATAATAAATTTATATATGCGAACGAAATCGCAGGTGTTCCAAAGTTGCCTTCCAGTTAGCACAATATTCCAAATTGAATTGGTTATTTGATTTGGCGCTTAGAAATGATCGCATCTGATTGGTCGCATTAAGGTGATGTAGTAGTGCCGTACGGTACACTTTTTAAACCACGCCGCCGCTGTAAGGTTTACCTTTTGCTGTTTTTGAGCTTAACTTACAATTATTTGTAGCCTTATACACAATAATTCGGTCCAAATTTAAGGATAACCCAAATTTTTTAGTATCAATTCACGGGTCTGAAAGTGATTTGCGTTTGTGATTAACACATTTTCAGTATTTGTCCGGAGCCTGAAACTATTTTCAGCAGATGACAATATGTTTGCACTATGCTATATAACACCAAAATATATCGACAAAATATGGGCGTTTGACAACTCTTAAAAAGTTAACTCTTATAAAGACGTAAAAATATTACAGAATTACAACGAAAGGAAAAAATAGAGTCATGTGCGGGATTCGAACCCGCTCCAACCTCCCCCTATAGCTGGAGCATGCGTCATTGCAAAAATATAAATATTAAAAAGTGAAGATATGTTTTGTATCAACAAATTGTATTTCAATTTACAATATTTTTGGTACTCGTTTGTATGTTTACACTTTTATTCCTATTATACATCCAAACAAAGGCCATACATCCATACAAGTAGTTGCCCAATAAAAACTTTTGATCGATTGAGAGGTGCATATCCGCCTCAACAAAAAGGAGAAGAGCATTATGAATATTAAAGAGCATCATCTTTTAATCGTTAAGGGCGTCGAGAATCGATATAAATTACCTACCGATTACAAAAACACGTTATTAGCTGTCAGAAAATATTTAGAAACGAGAAAAACGATCGCCAAGGAAGCGCCTTTATAATTAAAGCCAATTATATCGCTTTTATAATACAACTCTTTAGTGAAATGATCGATTCAAGAGAAAGTTCTAACTAACGACTTCAATAATTATGTACATTTTATCGCTATTTAAGAATGTTAAAATGATTTTTTTATCGCTTCTTAGTTTAACTAATTTGGACAGTGATCGTAAAATGCGAGTGAGCGAATAAAAATACTTTTCTGAAGATAAACAAGGCATATGATTGCTAGTTATAGTCGTAAAAACAATTTTTGAATATTGATGTGTCAAAACTTTGGTGGCTCGGCGTGCATTTGTATCGTTGTAATATTTTTACCATTTAAAGTGTCTAGTTTGTATGGCGATATGGTTTCTTTACTAGTTTATTGTGTATTTTGACGTTACTTGGGCGTTGCAGCGTCAAACTACTAAGTTTTCTGTCTTTGTCCATACCATCACATGTTATGTCTTGTCATCCCTCAAATTTCGCCGGGTATCATTGTATCATTGATCATTGCATACTTCTTGCGTACTATAGAACAAAAACTCTTTGATAGCCTTAGCCTTCTCAACAATCGTCCTACCTTGATCGGTCGCTGGCATCCTAACATGTAAGTTTCCACTTTTCCTTTAACCCTCTTCCTCTGATTCTTTTCTGTTGATTCGGCTGTAAGGTCAAATTGGGTTCCAGACTCACAAGTAATCACTATACAAGACTACGAAGTTATGAAGAAAACTAAAAAGGTATAACCAATATATTATCAGTTCTGTTTTCAACCAATATTTTGTCAGTTATGTTTGCAGGTCTTACGTTAAGAGTCTATTGCCTTCACATATTTTACAATTTTGCATACAAAAATGTATTTCCCATTCCAGTGAAAATCAATTTGCTTCATATATATATTACTCAGCACTGATTGTTTAAGCCTAAAGACTGCATCAGATCTGCAAAGATTGTCCTGCCCTTATATTTTCACTGAATAGCGAGTGCTTTCAATCCTGAACAAAACGATGTTTTGCTGTTTACTATCTATATAATTGGGCACGATGGTTAAATAGGTTCCTTAAATAATAACATGCCATCATCATATCCTTAGGATAGGATGAAATTATGTATGTGGTCTATTGCGATATAGAAATGAACGAATATTATTTTGATAAATTAATAATATTAAAATACAAAGAATCTAACATATAGCCTTACTCAATTGCACGACCCAAGAGACAGTTTTTAAAGAATGTTCATAACTACATGTCTTAAACACTGTGTAAGATATTCATTAAAAATAAAATAATTACAAACCTTTCAAATGATGCGTGGCTAATCTTCCCGTCCGTGTAGTACGTCCTCAAATACAACCTCACGAATTGACTTAGATCAAAAAACATTTTACGATTATTAAACCCCCGATTGACAACCGGGAAGGCATTCTCGTCGTTCCCATATTTTTATAGCGTGTAAAACCGTCGGCGCTTTTTTATATCATCTCTTTTAAGTGACATAAATTCTAATACAAAGTCCATTTGTGTATCTCGGACGTCTTAAAAGGTATGGGGATAATCGTTTTTCTGCTTTTTACAAGGAACTCATTTCAATTATCAGACGATTTGATGGGTATAAAACGCGATGGTATGTGTCGCGCGGACGGCGCCCTACAGCGGTCGGTACGGCCGATCGGTAGGACGTCCCGTGTCTTCTCTTCCATATTTTAATTTTCGAAGACGCTAATTTAATTATACTTTTGTTTTTTTTCTTCATCGACGCAGCTGTATCCTGCCAGTGTTCGATAATTTTCATAAATTAACGGTGCATTTTTAAAACACCGTTTCGAGCGTTTGTCATATGTAATTAGTGACAATTATTTTTATATAATAAAATTATTGTTGCTTGATAATTGTATTTTATACTACTTTTGAAAGTTCTTGTTTTCATAAGTAGTTACAAGAAGAGGTATAAAATACTTAATTGGAAAGTCAGTCGAATCTAATGTAATTGAATAGGTTTGAATTTAATTTCTAATCCGTGCGTGGGCGTGCTTTAGACGAATGCTTTGATATAGGACCAGGGATTAATATCTATTGAATAAGTGTGAAAGGACTTTGATGTGACACGACAAATGTACTCCGTCTTAAATGACCGATGAGTAGAGTTAATCAAAGTCGGTTCACCGTTACTTTTAAGGATTAATAATCCGGAAATATTATATATCTGTTAATTTAGTTGACTGACTTAGAGGTTTCCTTTTTTTGGAGAAAGTATCTGTTACGTGTCAACTATGAGAGTCATCGTCAGAAGTAACAGGGCATTCAGAATAAGTAATTTTGTTGGTTAAGTCTCAATGGTTCAAAAACAGATCTAGTTTTACATGACGACTATTTCGATGATGGATCTGTGATTCTTGAGGTACAAACCGATAACGATCACAGTGTCGTCAGAAGCACATTGAATATCAACGCCAAGTTGAGAGGTCATGGCTGGTATACGCTTTGTCCCGTTTTCGATGAACCTCCCAAATAAGTCTGTTTCCTTAAAGGATTTAGGCATAGACAACATTAATAGTCTCCGGTTATACAGAAGACAGAGGCGTATTAATCAGTCATTTTATATACATAACAGCTATCAATTCAGTAGCAACCTGGGCGGTACTGCAGTTTCTCAGTGATGCCAAATAGACTATAAAAATATCAAAGTGGAAGAGTATAGAAGAGAGTTTGTTTCGCAATATATTGTTGATATGACTATATGCCCAGGGCATGAAATCAATCCAACTACAGTGAAGTGTGAGAAAAGAAAACGTTATTTCGGAACTTTTGGCATCTGAGATATATTTTGAAATCTTGTATTGGAACTAATATGCCATGCCTATACATAATTTTGAAAAAATATGTCTTTTGTCCATGTGTCACTCGTATCAGTAATTTTAGTCTCGAAATTGTCAATAGTTATGTTCAACCTTGGGCAGACTATCCAGTTACATAGGTCCATTTTCGATAAAGAGAAGAAGAAAAGTCCAGGTGGTCAAGTCACCAATACCAAAATATAATACAAATCTCCGAATATTCAACTAGGACAGCGTTCAGAAAACTGAAATGTCTTTTCACTCACAAATGTTGAGAAAGGAAAATATTGCTTAGTTCCCGGTATCTAAATTCAAACAATCGCAATTCGTCATAGCAAACGCTCGTAATCAACAGCTATTTTCGTAGTTTCCATAGCAATATAAAGGTAACAGCTGGTTATCTGTCATATTAATTACTATAAGTATTTAGTAGTATTTAAAATAGATTATAAAAGAGTAGTAATAAAAAATATTAAAACCTACTAACGATTAGTATTTTATAGAAAAACGTTCGAATTGCGCATGCTCAAAAAAATTACCCATTGTAAGTAAAACGATCTGTTTTGACGTTATATTAACAGGAAATAAGTCTTCAACAATTATTATTATTATATTAATTGTAATAGAATCCTATTAGAATTACTTATATAATTATTACAATAATATTTTATTATGTTTTAATTTTTCTACTATAATTTTCTTATATTTGGGAGTTTTTTTCTCGCTTCCCACTCGATGTAATTGTAATAATTATTGGTAGTAGTGGTTGTAGTCAACGTCACTTGCGACAACATTACTAGAAATTTTGACCTGCTCTAATCAATGCGATCGTTTACAAAGTATTTATTGTTTGTAGTCCTCATAAAGTTTGCTCAGGAACTAAAAGCTCCGTAGAATATCATTGCAACTGGCCAGTGTCATATAAATTTTAATTAAATCGTGCACTGCCGGCAGGATGGCTACTCCTATAATTGACAACCTCTGATGAATCGTTGCAGCCACCTTGTTAAGAATTGGAGTCATCTGTCTATGCTGCCACCTTGGGTGCTCTAGATAGGTGTGATGTATCAAATTTCACTTTCTTTTTGTATTTTGTAAACAAAATACCAAAATAAAGTGAAAATATGTAACTTTATGATTGTCACTCCTGTTTGAACTTATTTAAACAAATTATGTATAGATTACTTTAGTCACTGCTTTATCAATTTTAGTCACTGTTAATGTTAGTTGACATACTTTACATTGCTGAGTATTTTGTATAAAATGTATTGATATATTTTTACGTCTTAACTACTAATTAATCTAAGGACTAATAAGTGTTCCATATTATCCTGTCGAATGTCGTAAATTCGACTAGAGGGGACAATTCACCAAATGCGCGTCAGGTCATTATTTCAAAATTTCTTGAGTAGTGTTGTTTCTAATTAGGAGAAATCAGAGTATGTAGACCTATTGGGCCAACAACCTCAAATATAAACAATAATATGGACTTGACACCAGGATCCCGGGATTTTAAATGTATCAAGACATTTAATGTGGAAAATTAATATAGCTCAGTAGCTCAGCGCTTGCGACACTTTATTTGTCCCTTTCTATACAATTCAATTATCTCGTAACAATTGTATACCTCGCGTCCTCGTTCTGCTTGAAACTGCACTGCGCTTGTCACTCCAAGATATTAGTTCTTATGTCTCGTGCGCCCACTGATTTCACTTGCTACAGTACCCTTCACGCCTAAACAAAGAACTGTTTGTACTCTACTGCATTGAGGCAGAATATCTGACATTGCAGTGGTGCCGACCAAGACGTACTCTTGCTGAAGAGTTAAGAAGCATTCCCATGTGTGGGAGTCAGACAGGCGGCTGGCCATAATACCGAAGCCAAGAAGCCGTACGTTTGTTCTTGTCTTGTCCTTTGTACATGGTTTATCATATGTTTGTTATTATTTTATAAATATCAGTCATCCTTTATAAGTGTATAATAACTAACAGAAAAACACTGCTGGAAAATTAAAAAGCTTTCCCAAATGTGGGACTTAGATAGGCATCCGACTATAAAAGTGAAGCTAATAAGTCGTACGTTTGTTCTTGTCTTGTCTTTTGTCAGTTCAAGAAAACATATTTAATAATGTGTTTGTTATTATTTTATAAACACGTCCTTTGTAAGTGTGTAACAACTTATGGAAAACACTCGTATATTGTAAAAAAACCCACATCAACAGGATACGTTCCCACAACGCAGGAGGGGGATTAAAAGCTGTTGAATTCTTTGTATTTTCAAAGGTTACTATCGTTGTTTGCATATATATACATTAAACAAGGCAATGTGAATGAGATTTAATATTTGCGATTAAAGCCATACCGTGTAACAAGTTCTTCGCTTTATCACTGATCTTTAAGTTCTTAAACCATAAAATTGTTTCACAACACCAGTTTTAAAATTATCTCTTAATTTATACCTCGTTATAACTAAACATCTTGTTACTACCATTGCTTATTAAGACATAAAAATGTTAACTTACCTAATAAATTAAATAAGTGACATTTATAAATAACGGTACCCATTAAGAACCATAAAATGCATTCCTAAACGCATCAAGAACTTATTATTTACTAATACGTTATGCTAACAATATATTTGTTTATAACGTTGGTAATAATACAGCTTTCTTCGATATTTTAGTTTTGTCAATGTATCGGCCTAAATTTGCTTGGTACATTCGTCGGCATTTTGCGATGCACCTTACATTGTGTTGTATTGCTATTTTACTTGATATTTACCTCAAAACCATCTTCGACCACATCATCACGTACCATTAGGTGAGATCGTGGTTCAAATAAAGAGACACAGAACGCATTTGAGTTGTGGTGCTGGAGATGAATATTAGGAATCCCCTGAAATGCATAATAGTTGAATGCATCCATTCATACGCATTTATAAATTACTTCGGATACAATCAGGATAGGGGACGATAGTCCAAAAAACTAGTTATACTTGGCAATACTGTAGGAGAGAGATCACTAGGTAGGTAATACACTAGGGGTGAGACAATATCACAGAGACCCCTCCTTCTAAATTCTATGCCACTGTGAGGAAGGCCATACCGAAATCACAGGGACTTTATTGTCTTAGTAAAATGTTTTGAATATGTGCTCAATTTAGATATTATTTTGACGTTTTACTTTAAATACGATCACATTATGGAAGTCAAATTTCAAAATGAATTTTCATCCTGCGTAAACAAATGTGACAACTACCTTGCGCAATGAATAAACGACCGTAGAGAGAATAGAGAGTCAGAATCTTAATTTATTTCACATTATTGTAAAGTTCGGTTAACATGGACTTGTTCCAAGACATCAATTAAATGTAGGTACATACATTGTATACCGTTATAAAACAAGATATTACTTAACTATCTAACACATAATTCCAATAAATCAATAAACAACCACACTTCAATTACATGGTGTTCTGACACTTTCGTTTTATGCAAGTGTTTCCTCACCTTAGATTGATAGTTGCCAGGTGGATATTAATAGTCGTTACGGTAATTGCCGTATCTTCCTTGGTACAGATAATAAGTTCTGTGCTAAAAGTTACGTGGGCACTTCACGACTTCTATCCGCAGTTCTGGAAGTATTACTGAGACTGGATGTATTTCTAAAGCTATTATCATTACTAATTCACCTTTTTTAGTACATTGTGTATTAAGGACGGTAAGTAAGGAAGTACGACCGAGGCTCTGGTAGAAGCCCGAAGTCGAAGACTGAGAACTTAGATAACATTCTAAGACAATTTTTCAATTGCGTGTTAACTCCTTGCTCGAACGTACATAGCCTGTGTTCTATGCTATAAATAAAAAAAAAATTACATACCGACCTTGGGTTTCATGACAAAAAGAAAGCTCGAGGGTTTTATATGGGGCATAACAGCCAAGTTGACCTGTATGTTTAGATACTGTTTACGTGCAAGTGTGATGAAATGTTTTTTTATGGGATTTTGTCAAAACAAACACTTAATTTCTTCACAATTGATTAATTGCACTGCGCCCTTCACCCTATGACATACATTCGTTAAGTCTTTTGTACCTGTAATTTTACTGGTTCTCAAGGACTGCTACTCAAACATCACGTGATGGTGGTAGTCAGTCAGGCGAGTATACGTAAAATGCTTTTCCATCATGCGGTGAAGATCAAGCTGGCGGTGAGGGTCGAACTGTGGACCCGCGGTATGGCAGTCCATATCTTTTACCGCTCGGCCATCATTGCTTCAAAATGCCATCTCACACTGCGATTCTAAAAACATCTTAAATAGAACAAAGCGTGGGGATTATAACAAGGCCTCCCTAACGGTGGAGGTCTTTTTTCATCTGTGGACTTTATGGCTGTTGAAATATGATTCACAATTTGTGGCTACTTTGATGTTAAATGGCATAAACAATTCTTAGGGCGCCCGGATAGTTATTATCAGATTTAGGAGTTTGAAGTCTGGAAATAGTAGAGATGGCAATGTGCTCATCGCCTATTACACAGCATCAAATAATTTTAGCGATACGTGAATATTAAAATACATGCTAAACCATTCGCAGATATACAAAGGTTATGTTTTGTGAAAGACTGTTATTTTTTTTTTAAGTATTGATGACCCAGTGGCAATTGCTATTACTGCTGTGCAGTATGGCCGTGGTCCGAATTTCGCCGCAGGTTTTAGATTCCCCGCGGGATATTTTGCAAATGCCCGCTTGCTACCCTTGTCAAGAAGAAAATGTGTCGCTAAGCACCTAACAGTGTGTTCGGAACGCTGACCTGAGCCAGTAATTTAAAGTTAAGCCTATTAACATGTTCGACCACAAATAAAGATAATAAAATTAAATATTAACAAAAATATTTCTTAATGCCCAATAGAAATCAGTTACACTGTTACCAACATAAAGGTAGGTTTCTCTCGTTACCGATATTTATTACCGTAAAATCTTCTTACGGTTGGTTAATTTAAATTAAACACCGTGTAATTACAATGTATTCTGTAATTGTAATTATAGTGCTGTTCCGTTTTCTTGTCGCTCACTGTACCAGTTAAATTGTTGGTGTGAAATTTTATAAGCTAGTAATTTTGAGGTGTGGTACAAAAATACCACATAGTCCAGTAATTAATACGTTCGTAGATTACATTTTTGACGTTTAATTAATCGATTATAGTCTTCCGCGATTTTATTATTTAATATGTAATTAAAGATCTTAGAGATATTTATTGTGTTGGGTCGGCGGTGCCAAAGTTCGTGTGAAGAATGCCAAAAACTTATATAACGGGTCAATTTATAAAGACCTATGGGTACGAGTAGTGATTAAAATTTGAGATGTATAGAGTATTAGGTAAAGTTGCTACGAAGAGATTATTTGCTTTATTTTCAAAACAAAACTTATGCAACTTTTTTTCACCAATGCTGCCAGCATTCTGGGCACACTGCCAACTGGTAGTGGGCTGCAGTCTAATATATATAATAAAGTACAATATAAATATAATATAGATCTTTTGTAATTTTTACACGATTGCCAAAAATGGAGTGTTATTCCATCATGACCAGAGCTCATGTATGCCCTGGTCATGATGGAATAAAGAAACTCACAAACATATATAATGTTTGTGAGTTTCATTATTCCACCATGACTTCGAAACGGTTTAACCGATTTTAAAGTTACTATGAGATATCGTTAGATTTATCTTGATACCTAGCGCAAGTGATACTAGGTACCATAAAAAAATGGGAAATTTAAGACGCCCTATGGTGGGAAATAATTTTTTTTTTTCAAAAAATTGAACCGACTTCTACACCCAAAAGTGTGAAATAACTTGTTCAAGTCGGTACCATGATAGTTCAAAAGTACCTAATATTACAATACTGTGCGCTTGGTACCGACTTCGATAAGTTATTTCACGCTTTTGGGTGTTGAAGTTGGTACCATTTTTAGCAAAAAAAATTTTTTCACACTTTTTTGTGACGGGACTTTTTGCTACTTACGTGATCGATTATGATTCATTGTTGACGACTATATCATCAAGAAAGGTAAATATTTTTCAGGTATTTTAGTGTAACTCAAAAATGGCTTGACTGATTTTGATGAAATTTAAAATGGGACCAAACGACAAGCATCACCTTTCAAACAAAAAAAGAATTTTGAAAATCGGTACTGGGTGAACCGATTTTGAAAATTCTTTTTTCTTTCAGAGTTCTTAGGTAACAAACATAAAAAAAAAATAGACGAACCTCCTCCTTTATTGGAAGTCGGTTAAAAATTTGTAATAAATAATTTGCAGTCGGGTTTTTTACTTTGTTTAATCAATGTATACTTGTTTTAATGTTGAACTGGCTTAACCTAGACTGGGAACTGGTTCTCAACACACCGTTAGCTGCTTGGTGTCAGATTTTTTACTTGAGAGCGGCAACTATTTAGGCGAGTGCCCTTCCATATAGCCTTCAGTGTATATATCTTAATATGAGATATCTTAATTTAAAGCGATCGATATAACATATACCGGAATGATTCCGACCATTTCCGGACTGTTTTGAAGTCCTTCATGTAGGAATCAAAATTGTGCGAAACGAAGAGCACGGGCTTCGCGCAATGTCACGAAAGACTTTGAAATAGTCCGGGTCCTAGCCGGTTCCAAATAAGTTGACATATAAACTGAATAAAGCAACTACATTATAAAATAACAATTATAATACTGATAGCATATCCACAACATGCGCTATAATTGCTATATATGTAAATAAATACTTATCCGGTTACTTAATTTCACAATTTTACGACTCGCACACATTTTATACTCAATAACAAGATTGTTGAAGCCAGTTATGATTTTCATAACATTTTAAAGCCCCTGACCTGTTTGTAGGGCTCAAGTTTCCGCCTTATCTAGGATTTAAATCTAGACTAGGCTTATCTTGTTCAGCGATCGTAGGCATTATGTATTATAACCGCTTCAAGTTCATACCGACACTTTAAACTAAATTAGGTCACATAAAATACTATACACTGAAGAAAACTGTAGAAATGCTGTAACCTAGATATTTTTATTTAAAATTTGAACGGAAAAATGTATGTTTTACTTCGCCATCATCATTTTCCTACCCTTATTCTACTAAATGTGGGGGAGCATACTGTAAAAAGTTATGGCTTCGGTTATCAAACCGAAAAATATATAAAATCAGGGCAAATCAGAGGCAACCAATCAGGCTTGCCTCTGATTTGCCCTAATTTTATTTGGGAACACTTACGGAGATAGCTTACCCGCTATATACCTATGTAGATAGTAGACAGCCTGTTGTGCCTCTAGTGAGCAACAACACCCTACTTACATTGCTCAATCGACGAAATCTTTCCCTTGGTTGACTCTTATCTGTCACATCTGATTGTTACCTACACAGGCTCATCAGAAGCACCGTACTGTTCGGCGCGGCGCAAGATAGTACATTTTGTTCTGTGGTATGTACAGCGTACAATATAATAATATTATTGTATATGATAAAGAATAAGTTTATGATACCTTTGATATTAGTTGAAGCAGTGATGGCTCAGTTGCATTGGCTATGGACTGCCGCGCAGCAGGTCCATGGTTCAAGGGCAGGTGGAAGGGCATTTTGCGACTGCCCGCCTGGCTAGCGACCACCCTCAAGCAGAAAATCTGTCGTCAAGCACCTAACGGTGTGTTCCGGTAGCACTCCTTGAGCGCCAGTGAAATTACAGGCACATGCGACTTAACAACTATGTCTCAAGGTGACGGGCGCAGTGCAAATTGTGACGAAATGCATCTGTTATAGGCAGAGGTTAGTCCGCTTAACATCAGGTGGGCCTCGAGCTTGTCCCGTCACAATAACATAAAAAAAAGTCTTATTGCTACAGTCTCAAATATGCGAGCTGTGACATATGTAGTTTTAAAATTTGAAGCGGGTTTCAAAAAGGAATGATTTTCACCCAGTTAGGGTATAACTTAACGAAGACAGCATCAGTATCAGTACTAATATTATAAATGCGAAAGTAACTCTGTCAGTCTGTCTGTCTGTCTGTTACGCTTTCACGCCAAAACTACTGGACCGATTTGAATGAAATTTGGTATGGAGATAGTTTGAGACCCGGGAAAAAACATAGGATAGTTTTTATCCGACTGCGCAAAAAGAGGTTAATGTTTTCGCGCGATAACCGACATACGCGCGGGCGGAGCCGCGCCCGGAAAGCTAGTTTCTCTTTATCTAACACAATATGATAGGTTTTTTTCATCAGAGATGTCCAATGTTGTCGCAGTAGATTGAATTTACCCTGATATTAATTTTTATGTATCTGAAAGCTGTAGAACAACTGTGGAAAAGTTTTATAGGTATATGCTACATACGTTAGATATTTCTATATGATAGCAAAAGCCTATTAAACGTATAGGCGTATAGTTATCTCCTAGATTGGTGAAATGGGCCATAAAACAATTCAATTCAGGGTTCAAGGAAAAGTAAATTAAAAGTAAATTCAAACTCTGTAATATTACGTTTGACCTTGACCGGAGGTGATACAAACTTTAAATGTAAAATTACTTCTTTCTTTCTACTAATAAGTTCGTTTTTACCTTGTCAATATCTTAGGAATAATATATTGCCAGACAGAAATAAATAGAAGATTAAAAACATTAAAAAAGTTGCACCCGACATCCAATTGCGTGTTGTCTGCGTATTTAAATAATTATCTGAAATCAATCGCCAGTATTAAAGCTCGAACAAGAAATAAAATGGATGCAAGAAAAGCAGAAAAACTGTCGGGCAGTATCTTATTACTTGTGGCTTGTAAGTAACCAATTAGTAAATGAATTTTAATTATCTTGTAACTAGTTATAAGGACGTGACTTTGTAATAAAAAAATATGCTTTCGTAACTAAGGACGTGGATATATTTAGCAATTTCATTTCAATGGTAACAAAATAATATTTTATTAATAAATAATGTTTTTACTAGCCTATGCTTATCCTTTGACTATACTATTTCACCTGATGGTGAGTTGTGATGCGGTCGAAGATGTTGCTCAGGCTATCCTACTCTTAGAATTACTGTCTCTCAAGGATAGCTGGTGTGTTCCACCTTAACATGCCGTCCGAAGCACGGTAGCGCTTAGAAGTAATGGCACTAGCGGTCACCCATCCAAGTCATGGTCGCAAATCGGTTAAGAACGACAACTTTTTCGATTCGTATATTTTAACTTAACTTATCTTTGATTTTAATCTATTCTCTTGCGTGAATAAACCCGTTAAAGATGAATCTCGAAAGAAGCTCACATGTTTCTACAGTTGACGAGATCTCAAATTTCTTATGAATTTCGGTACTAAAGCCGCTAATATTAAGTACCTACGAGTGGATGCAAACTTCACTTAAAGCAGTAAGAATTTTCTTCATTTCTCTTATTTTATTGCATAATCAAATGACTACACTATTTTTAATTCCGTGTTGGAAACAGTATCATCAGGTTTTACGATTTTACGAAATGAAGTTGTGATTTTAATAACTGAGATGCGTAAAGTCGTAAACACAAGATATAATTAAAGAAACTAACATTTTTATTGATGCCTTTATATTTTTAGGAGTTTGCGATTGGTACGGAATATGAACAATTACTTTCTTAATAAAATATTAATAAGAGTGACTATTTTTTTGCAATTCAACGGAGCAATGCTACCAGCATGCTGGGCACGCAGCCATCTGGTAGTAGGGTGGTGCATTTGGACTGCCTGTGAGCTTGCAATGACTTATATATTGTAGTAGCTGTAGTGTTGTATGTAGTTCGAGTATTTTGTTAATAAAGGCGTACCGCCGGTTTTATAAAAATACGAGTAACTTGTATCAATATAAAGCAGTGATAGCTCAGTGGCTTTGGCTATGGACTGTCACGCAGCAGGTCCATGGTTCGAATCCCGCCGCGGGCTTGAGCTTCACCGCATGGTGGAAGGGCATTTTTACGAATGCCCTTCCACCATGCCAGGCTACCGACCACCCTCAAGTTGAAAATCTGTCGCCAAGCACCTAACGGTGTGTTCCGGCAGCTGTCCTTGAGAGCCAGTCATTCTAGGTTAAGCCTGCTAACACCTTCGACCACATCATCATTTACCATCATGTGAGATTGTGGTCAAAGGCTTACCTATCAGCAGTAAAAAAAAAAAAGTCTGTTTTGATTTTCGTAAGGGATAACTGAAGTTAAAGACAAGACAATCTATACTCTCGGTGTTTAATATGTATAAAAAACATAAAAGCTATTTTTCCCAGTTTTTACTGGGATGCACAGCGGAAGTTGCACTGTTCCGCGTCGTCACTTTATATTAGGTGAGACTGCGGTGAAACGATGATTATTTAATAAAACAATACTTATCTCACATTCAGTTTTGTTTTATATACAAAAAATATGATAAATATATTTTATATTCAAATTAATGTATAGTCTCAATAATGTCTTTAGGCCTACAATGGCCCCAGACACTATTTTGTAGAAGCTACTGTATTGTTTATATTAACTTCCAAATATATATAAAAAAAGTACACATTTTGATATCACACGTCTCTGTCATTCACGTCGCAAAATTAGTCATAGCAAGAGAGTCCAACTAGCTTTGACAACATTGTAGACTACGAATAAAATGGATTCTAGATTCTTTATCTAAAAATATAACGCAGATAGAAAAAATAACTATTACTTATATATGATCCGTTACCAACATTATTTACAAAAGTGTCGCTTTCAATGATAATAAAAAAGGTATTTTATGTATTTCACGTCTACAATTAAAACAGTAATTATGAGCTTGTAAAATGTTTACAACGTAAAGGAATTTTTATAAACCAAAAAGATTTTATCTGGACCTCGTAACCCGCTATCTGATCTCAGTAGGTAAGGGCGGATACATATCTGTGGAAAAATATTGTAACATAGTTGTCTTGTATGCCATTATGTTATTTTTACGATGTCCAAGGTTACAAAAATGTTTTGCACTGTATTGAAATTACGGTTCACGATAACATAGAATGAAATTATGTCATTATTATTTCGAACTAACAATTAATATTTTTTTTTTGTATCCCATTAATAAAGTGATCACTAACAAGTAACGTTAGTAAAATAACTAATATATACTTAATTTATAAACTCAAGCGTATTTTTTTAATACAAACTTGTCCTGAAAAATCAAAGATGCATGGTACGTTATAAGCAGTAGATCGAGAGGAACTTGAATAAAATCGGCCTATTTGACAACAACTCATGCAATTATTGTCGTTGTGGCCAATAGTTATTTTAATTTTTTTCACAGGCTTTTATCAGGTCGGTTAAAGAGAAAAAGAATAATGCTAATGAATTCTTCCGAGAGTAGTTGAAACGTGATATTAGCAAGCAGTATTATAAGCACTACTCAATCCAGTTTTGTGATTAAATGTAGACGTATTTTATTTAATGCACGTGTGCTGCCAGCTTTACTATTTGGATATGTAAAACCAAAGGTTACCAGCTCATTTGTTCTGGTCGTGTTACCATTTATTGGTTCTTAATTAATGAAGATATTTTTATGTCTTTCCTTAACTCGATTAATTTATGTCTTGTAGACTTTATGATCAGTTTCAATATTTAAGGCTTTACAAGATTTTTACAATAGGTTTATATTGAAAAAATAACGTTGTTTTTATTGGTTTTATTTGTATTTTGCCAAGAGTATTTTTAAATAAATAGCCCTGTCTTCGAGCCAGAAATTTCCATTTGAATAGCAATTAATATATGCTCTATATCTTTATTAATTATCTTTTGAATGCCTTTCGATAATAGTGCTTCAGATAATAGTATTCTTATTTCTCTTAAGATTATCTTCTGCAACAAAACATTCATCCATTTTAGCACGTCTGGTGCCTTTTAATTTAAAACAGTAAATTGAAAACAAAACTAACAATGCTAATAAGACTTGTCTGCCTAGCGTTAATAAGAGACGTATTAAGGACAGGCAGGTATGGGCACTGAACGACCCAAGTAAATAAAATGATTAATTAAGTTCGAAGAAATACTCAAGTACAGATTATTTTAAATTATATTTGACAAGCACGCTCTTTGTAGAGAGTATTTTGTATACGTCTCTAAAATATGAGCTTGATTTGAATAGCAATTAATATTTATGCTGTATATCTTTATTAATTATCTTTTGAATGCCTTTCGATAACAGTGCTTCAGATAATAGTATTCTTATTTCTCTTAAGATTATCTTCTGCAACAAAACATTCATCCATTTTAGCACGTCTGGTGCCTTTTAATTTAAAACAGTAAATTGAAAACAAAACTAACAATGCTAATAAGACTTGTCTGCCTAGCGTTAATAAGAGACGTATTAAGGACTGGCAGGTATGGGCACTGAACGACCCAAGGAAATAAAATGATTAATGAAGTTCGAAGAAATACTCAAGCAAAGATTTTTTAGAATTATATTTGACAAGCACGCTCTTTGTAGAGAGTATTCTGTATACGTCTCTAAAATATGAGCTATAGACAACACCAGCAACCATTGACTGGCAATGGCTTTACATTAGTCTGAAAATAACAAAGAGCTTTTTTGATGACTTTTTAACCCCACTTTTATTTTGTTTGAAATTTACCATCTTAAGCTCATCCTAAGTTGCAATATTAATCATAGTTACCATGATAACCTCTTTAAAAATGTTTTAAATGTCAATCAGACAAAAATATCATGATCGTAGTCCATTGATGGCTTTGATTGATCATAGATCATTTAATACTCGTAGCAATTACTGTTCTATCCCATATCTGTTACTTAAACTTAAAACAAGGGGCACGTGAACCCCCTTCAAAACAAAACTTAATACTTCTACAACGTGACTGCTCATCATTCCAAGCTACATATTAGTTTTGAAACCATTTATTTGATGCGCGGCGTTTACTGATTGATTTTGATATTGATTGCTCGCTTCCGCATCAGCCTTTAAGTTCATGTTACTGTATTAATGTTTTGTTTGTAGACAAATTGTGTTTCAATTTTGATTGCGCCATTGATGAGCTATGTCGCATTGTACTTATAGCTGGAGAAACTAATCTACTCATTTAGTACTAAGAAAATAACGTAGTAAGTTCATTTTAGTCTTGATAGTATTTGAAAAATGACACAAATTAATGTAAGGAAATGCATGTATATTGTGATATTTTAGTTTTAATCTTACAGGGCATTGATTTTTAGCTGATCTTTCAGTGAGCTTGTTTACGTGAGACATTGCACTCCCTATGAAACTATTTAATTACTTGTCCTTAGAATCATGTAGACATAAAAAGGCTAGGTTTTCTAAATATATAACGCTTCTAAGTCTTATTTTATCTAGTTATTAGTTAATTGTAGTAGTTTATTTAGGAAGAAGTTTTAGTAGCTGTAGCACTTTTTGTGCGAGATCATCCTGGACAGTACTGCCACCATATATATTTCAAACCGCCATACATATTTTACCGCCAAGCAGTAATGTTCGCATTACTGTGTTCCGGTTTAGTGCGGGAATGGGTGCTGGTGAAATTACTGGCACATGTTCATGTCACAAATTTATGTCTCATAGTGATGGGCATAGTGCAGACGAACTGCATCACAGTCATAGGCAGAGGCTACTGCTTAACACTAGAGACCTCATGCTTGTTACATCACGATAGTGTAAAAAAGTAGATACTTTTTTACTTTTTTATCTGGATATGAGAGATGTAAAAACTCGCTTTTGCATTAATGCTATCTAGTTAGGGTTGAAATCTTGAAACATTACCTAAGATACTGAATAGATTCTCAATTGACTTCGTTAACAATGCTTCAAAGTCTAACTGTTAAGCCCGGTTTACGTCTACGGTACATTACCAACAAATAAGTGCGCTGACAGCAGTTGTAATGATTAAAATAATAAATTATCATATTAATGCACCCGTAATCTCGACCATGTTTCTTCATTACGGTTATCATTTGTAAGGTCGGACTCCCGGCGCGGTGCTAATATGCTCTTAATGGTAGCGTTTTATAGGCAATATTTACAGAATTGTTTTATACAACGATACATATGTAGGGTAACCTTTTAACACCTTCTTTGTTGTCTTGATAAGTTTTGATGTCGTCAGAGTTGGCTAAAGATTCTAACAAGAATAGGAACTTAGACCTCAAGGAGATCACGCGTGGAGGGATTTTTCTGCGTAAGAAGTGAATTACCAGTTGAACATTCTGAATGCAGTAACAGCATATGTGTTGTTAAGTATTCGAACCTAAAGGTCGGTAGGTGAAAATTTCTATCAAGGAGCCATCGTAGCGTTTTATTATACACATCTAGCTACCACCCTCAAGTAAAAAATCTGTTGCAAAGCACGTAACGGTGTGTTCCGGCAGCTTACCTTGAGAGCCAGTAATTTAAATTTAGCCTGAAGAACAGCTTCGACCACATCCTCAGTAACCATAAGGTGAGATAGTGGTCAAAGGCTTAACATCGGGTTTAAAAAAGTCTATATATGTGTTTAGATTGTCCATGATTTTTACATTTGATTAGTTTTGTACCAGCCAGTAAAGATTTCTTTGTAAAAAATTACAAAAGGATAAATAAAACACTTACTACAATAATAGAGAAACAGAAGCTAGTTATCATCATGTGATAGTTATACACTTCTTAGTGTTAAATTACAACTGGGCGTGTTACAATTAGCGAAGCCAGTTGTTATTAATTTGCTCTTATTTTGTTACGCTGAAGCTGGATGGATTGGATAAAGAATACTAACTTAATACAGTATTATATATGATAAACACATGTAAAACGACGTGGACTTTGGAAAAAGTATGGGGTGTAAAATGGAGAGACCTCGTTTCGCATCTATGTGCGCGAAACACAACTACGCAATGGTTAAAGACTAGATTAGTTTTTTTTTATTTATCCATTTAAAAGTGAGCTTATTAAAAAGGTACAAGATCTTTCTGGTACTGTATCATATGGTTGCTATATAATAATTAGAAATAAATATTGCTACGATTTACTATATACAAACAAAAAATTAATTACGTGAAATTCTGAGCTGACTCTTCATGATTTTTTTCAATCGAGAGAAAAATATGGTATTGCATTTTCGGATCAGGCATAGGATTCTTTACATCCTCTAGAACTTAGCTGCATGCTAAGTTATGTAAAGTTGATATCATCGCCCTTATTACTCGAAAGGTAGGATATATAACGCAACCAACAAAATCATTCCTAAAGAGTGTTGGAGTCAGGTGAGTGGCGACCATAAAACCGAGGTCAAACCGTTTGCTACAATAATGTCCCTGTGTTGTTTGTATGTTGTTGGGGAAGACATACATACTGACATATATACTGACTTCACATTAGGATAAGGATAGAAGATGAACTTAAAATACCTGTTACTATAATAAGTAAATAATTTCATCTCTATTAATTTCGATAAAAAAAACAAAAACCTTAGAAATATTTTCATATATATACGAACCTTATATGAAAAAAATACTTTAAATTTTCATATAAACATTAACCTTTTTTGCGCAGTTGGATAAAAACTATCCTATGTTTTTTCCCGGGTCTCAAAATATTTCCATACCAAATTTCGTTCAAATCGGTCCAGTGGTTTTGGCGTGAAAGCGTAACAGACAGACAGACAGAGTTACTTTCGCATTTATAATATTAGTACTGATGTTTTGATATGAAATAAAAAATATACGACACCATGGTCGTTAAATAATAAACTGTAGCATAATTTATCAAACAATGTGGCGCTTTTGGCACTTGACTTTTCGATACGTCCGATTTCGCTAACGATGTGAAGTCAGTTCTCACATTTTTCATCGTACAAATTCACCATTCATTATTCACAAGTGGGTTAAAGAAAGAATGCATAAGAAAGAACACACTGAATGCAGTAAGTTAAGACGTTATTGTGAACATTACATTTGTAATAAATCTTATTTACATATACCTCGATATGACAGCGTTTATTGTTACCGAAGCAATTTAAGCAGATCGTTTGCAAAGGCGATATTTTACAAATAAGAATATATTTTGAGTTTATCTCGAATTGTACATGTTACTTTATTTTTCATTACGACAGTGACAGTCGATTTGGAGTTGTTGTAAAAATGTTGGGTGGTCTTAATCGATACTCTTTAAAAGGAATAATGCCTCAATTGCTTCGAAGCAATTTTGGGCTACGAGTTTTTATGGTACAGATCTGAAAAGGCGCCACCAGGATTGCGGATTACAACGATAATTTACTCGATTATTGGAATATTAATTTATGTTGTCTCCTTGGTCAAGCAGCATAAAACATCACTTAAAAATCACGTTATCACGCACTTTTTTATTTAAAGCTGATAGGAAAACCTTTGGCCAATATAACACACCTGATGGTAAGTGATAATGTGGTCGAAGATGTTGTTCAAGCTAACCTAGAATTACTGCATCTCAAGGACAGCAGCTAGAGAGACACAACGTTAGATATTTGGCGACAGAATTTCCATTTGTGGCTGGTAGCTTACCTTGTTGGCATTCGCAAAATGGCCTACCACCATGCTACATCAACTGCTAACGTAAGATGACAACCGGACCGACGGTTTAACGTGCCCTCCGAAGTACGGAAGCGCTAAGTAATAATGTCACTAGTGGTCACCCATCACTCAGGACCGCGGCGGACGTTGCTTAACTTAGCTGATGGGTTAAGACCGGATATGCAAACTTCGCTACAACCGCTTCAAACTTGCTTTTGATACCCGGATAGTTATTGGGATTTTTTTTACAGATATTTTCCATAGGGTCGCTGCCACTTGCTCGGGGCCAAAAAATGTCTGTAGAAGTATGGGTGTTTAGACACCTATACTTCTCCTATGTATGCATACATACATTATATATACCTTTATATGTATGCATACATACTTAATGTTGAAATATAATAATGATGTTGATAATAATTATATTTTTTAGACCAATGTCTATTACTTTGTTGCAACTCGTCAGTTTATCACTTATGAAAAACAAAAAACATCTTCGACACAAATTCTGTTTGGAATCTTGGTCATTCAAGCCATTAATGGATAAACAGATGTAAAGGCTTGGTCTTGTTCACTAAGATTCTGTTATCTATCACTTCCACATTCCGACAGAATGGAAAGTCTTGCTTCTTTGAATTTGCCGAATAATCTCTTGTAGTAACGAGCTACTTATGTACAATTGAGATAATTAACGTTCCATACGTTCAAGTAAAACTTTAAGTAAAATTATTAAATCCATGTACGTGGTTGTCAGATAATCTTTGTAGAGCTTACCTGTCCTTAAATGTTTCTACTCATATTCATTATTTTCTTTAGTCATTAATTTGTAGATAAATTGTATTTTTAGACCATTATTGCCTAGTATTGTAATTTCTCGATTTGAAATTAGAATTTGAATTGCCAATTACATGATTTTTTATGTGTTGAAATTAACTGTCGGTAATCCTTACAATTTTCATTGATGTTTCGAATGTACGTGACAAATGCTGACTCTGCTACATTAAGAACAAGAATGTCCATGACACAAATAACATCAACGCAAGCGTAAGCATAAACGACAATAGGGATTTTGTCTGTCGGTTCACAAAGCTCGCATACTTCACTTAAGACGCCGTTGTTAATGTTCCTAGAAAATTAACACCGCTTTTGCAAGCCATTATCATTTATGTCTTCATTTTAACCCTTCAAGAGTTTCGACGCTTTTTTCTGTGCCATTTTACGAGCAAGAGGTGTTTAACGCTGTCCCTTTCAAAAGATACAAATCCAAAGCCCATTGCGTATTGTGTGTTCTCTGATTGAGGAGTTTGGACCTATATGTCGGTCATTACGCTTTTAACTCAGTACTTTTGTCAGAGTTTAAGAATATTGTTAGAGGTACTGTGGGCGTAAGAACAGTCATAACACTGTGGTCATAAATCCACAAAACTTCAAGAAGTGATCGCGCGGCGCCGTTCAGTTATGAGTTTAAACCTCCACCGGACAGTTTTTATCGTTTGTGCAAACTTTACTGCTTCTTCGAACTTTTTCAGATAGCAATTCCCGTCGGTGCCGGCGGTAGCCACGATATTCGTGTCATGAATTATTCATAACTTACATGTAGTCGTAATATGTCATCACGTCCACTTTGTAAGTCTATTACTGGGCTATATGTTAATCTTCAGATTACCGTAACATAGTCATCCATCCCCACCATAACTCAGACGATTACTCAGAGGACATGATGCTGCCTAATGATACAGTCCACAAAAGTAGAGTCCCTTATCAAAATGAAATCTTAATTGACGCCGCTATGAAATCATAAAACAATTTTAATTGTAATGTTTTGCATAAAACGTATTGAAAATAAATTGTTCGCGATGTGAGTGGACGTCGTGAGATGACGTGGGCCGGCGCGGCGGTCGAAACGAAATGTCACTTGGCAACTTGTTGAACAATATTTATTCAATAGCACACCAGCTCGAAAGATGGACACTCGAGGCCCTTGTGCAGGAAATGGTTAATGACATTCAGTTCTTAGATACACAATCATGGAGTGCGTTAATATTTCCTCGACACATGCCTTCGACGCGCCTCAGTCACGGTGATCAATTAATTGAATGAAAAAGTTTGACAAATTATGGCGGGCAGAATGTCGGTCCGTAAGATGTGGTGATGCCGCAAGAGACAAAAAACTTGATACAGTTGAAAGTGTGATTGATGGACGAGTCGTCCGCACACTTACCAAGGACGGTAGTAATTGAATTACGGTACCAAATTAATTCTGAGCTTCGTTAACGGCGCTCTTTTCTTTATTCCAAGACATAGAGCTCAATATTTGATAGATTTTTCCTTAACCAGTGCATTTAAGTTTTGTTATGCGTTTACGTCGGAAGTTCAAGTAAAACGGATAGTGGCGGGAATCCATTTGATCGTTAATTTGCCTCGCATCAGCTGCGCAGGAGTGGTTTGCCGATATGCAAAACAATCGAGATATAGCGAAGAGCAGGTTAAGCTAAGAGTCTGCAGTTGAGTGTGGGTTACACAGTGAACTATATAAACAAATTGCGTAATATTCTTGCCATTTATTACTAGAAACTTGGGCAGGAAACTCGTCAAATTTCGAGTTCTGTTTGGGGAATTCTCTCCCCAGACAAACATCCGTGAACGTTTGATTTCAAACTTGGGGAAAACTTTAGCACGAGCTCGACTCGACAAAGCAGGATTGTCGTGAAGGCTTTTGTGTTTATTTGTGTGACTTTGTGAGTTGTCTTGACATTTAACAGAAGATACAATACACGTGTTATTTTCTTCATTCTCTGAACTGTTGAAAGTTTTTATGCTTGACCGTTAGTTTGTACAGACGAACTTGACGTCTCGACGTTAAATTTCGCTTGTTAGATTACATTGCAGTGTTTTTGTCAATTTATAAACTTCCTTATATGATGTTAATTACGCACAAAGTTTGTAAAATCTATATTTCATTGTTATATCGTAGTTATATCTCTATAATATATTAGACAATAGTAATACATTAATACTTTTAATGAGTTCCTATTAGTTACATACGTACAGTAAGTACAATTAAATGTTCGGACGCGCTAGTTTAGCACTCAAAAGTTGAATGATGATCGTGATAAAGGCAGAAAGTATATAATATTGTCTTAGGTTTTGGCGATTGTTACACATAGTAAATAAACAAGTTTAAACGGTTTAAGTCGCGTATATTTGTCATTATTTGCAGTGATCGTGGTCACAGGGTGACTAAGAAGTGTTTGAAACGTCGGAATAAAAATAATGACAAATATACGCGATTTAAACCGTTTAAAAATGTTTAATTACTAAGTATATAATATTTAAAAAGTAATGTACTTGCTTAGTGTATCTCAAAGTTAACAAGAAGTAATTCTTAAAATGATTTCGCTTTACTTTATCTTAGCCACCGGGCCAGGGCTCCAACTCTAGGAATGCCCGACAGAGCTGACTTTTTTCAGCTTCTAAAAATATAGGTACCCAATTTATTGTTATTTATAGATGTAACGCTAAGTATTAATTAGCTTAAGTTTTTTTTTAATTTTTCCTACAGGATTTTAGGTTGTTATTTTTTTACTTTTGACATAGAGTTATGAAGAAAATGTGTTTCTCCTGAGTCGCTATTATTAAACGTTAAAGGTATAGGCATTAGCACGAAACGTTACTTTCGCGGTCTCGCCCAATATGGTAATATTACCAACATCCTAGAAAATATTACTTGTACACAATTGTGGCTTATAACGATTGACTCTTTATGACTACGACTTGACTACGGCTACGATTGCCCAAATTCAACGAATCACAATTGTACAAATCGCAAAAAAAATTTTTTTTTTTAATCTTTGTCTAACGGTAGTCTGTAGAGTTAACTGTAGAGCCTTTGCAAGCTGGGGGTACTATCGCATAAAACACTTTTGGCAACCCTTTGGTGCATAAACAAAAAATTGTAATTTTATGTTTTCTGTGTGTTAGAGCTAGTGGCCAATGTTCTTATCTTTAATACCACGTCACCTAATAGTGTTCAATATAATGTAGCCTCTTTTCATGCGTTCATTGGAACAATATGTTTTAGTATTCGGAACCTGTACTTATTAGATAGCAAAATTATTTTTATAGAGCCAATAACTATCGTATCATATTTTTATTTTCTTTAATATTGTTTAGGGTAAGATAGCATTGGCATGCAAATTTATGAAATGTACCTAAATAAAATAGATAAACAATAAAAATAAATCAATCATGAGACAATAATAAACGCGATACAATTTTATTTATACATAATAGTATAAAATATACTGTACTTCATATTGAAATCGAAATAACCACATGGTTGCCTACTTAATATTCCCAGACACTGTTAACTACATATTGATATCAGTAGTAAATCGACATTATAATGTTTTGGAATACTAAGTTACCACACTAGTTGTGGCCCTGTGAAGAATACTAATGGGTTGGAATTTTGGAGGTTTTTTTAGAAGGACGATGCGTCTTTGATCATGTTTCGAAGTATTTTAGTTGCCTAGTCTTAGATCTAGTCGGGAACAGTTTTATGAGTCATTGAATTTGCTCCGGACTCGCCTGCGAAGAATTTAAGCGCTGCTGGAAATATGTTTTATGATAACGAAATTACAATAACAGGAAAAAACTGTTAGATTGTATATTTAAATTTATGAAATGAATTTTTTTAATACTTTTTAATTGTTTTTCGAAAATTATTTAATGGTACCTTACATGTTTTTGAAACATATTTTCTTTTTTATTTATTTAATAAAAAAATAAGGTTCAATCTTAAATGTTCATAGTCATTCAGATTATTAGTAAATTCCCTTGCTTAAAAGTAAACACGGGCTTTATCCCGTAAGTGAAATTACTAATATTAAGACACATTCAAATCAAATCCTGTAAATACGTAATCACGGAATATTTTTACACCTAAATAGGGAATTGAAACCAAGACCTCAAAACTCCAAAGAATCGGTTTTGCCACTCCACCAAGGAAGCAGTTGATTAAATATCTCTACTTTTACCAAATGTTCAATATTTATTTAAAGTCGGCAGAGGTCGTAAATTACCAATCAGTCGTAAAAATTGTGAATTAATTGTATTACCTGTTGCTAACCTGCCAGTAGCTACATAATATATTCTGCAAAGTCTTAAAATGAATCCGCAACCTCATAAAATGTTATAATTGACCGAAACGAGTCACAAGTATCCACAATATGGATTGTAAATTTGCCAATTTACATGCCTTATAGTCTATAAGAATTAATTGTTTAGCTTTTTTTGGGACGATGTTATTTATTGACTATTGTAGGTTCTAGCTAATTTCCGTAGAAGTTATGAGTCTTCATTTTGTTTGTGGTACGTATTATCAAGATATTTTCTCGAAGGGGTATGGAAAGGTGATAATACACCGTTGCGACTATTAGGTTTTCGTCTAATGTAACACTTTGCAAGCCTATAGTCATTTGCAGAGAAGATACGGAGTTCCGTTATGGTGATTTTAATATTATTAAGACGGAAAAGACCTTTGCTTATAACAGATTCATTACGTCCGAACGAATATACTGCGCCCGTCACACTGGGGCCTTTTTCTGGCTCTCTAGGATTGCTGCCGGACCACACTGTTAGGTGCTTAGCGACAGATTTTCTACTTGATGGATCCAGTGACTACCTTTTCGCCTTATCACTTTACCTACTCATAACCGCCAAATATCTACAATATAATAATCAGAATATGAAGAAACAATTTGAATGTACAGGGACGATATTTTTCTAGTAAGTATTTTTATTTTTTTGCATTAAAATGTGTTGGCTAGAAACGTTCGAAATATGCTATTAAATCATTTATGGATATTTATATATGTTTAGTATTTTTCGACCATAATTCAATTGAAGAATATAAAAATACCAACGAATTTTCCTTAAGACTGTGGCAGTGCCATACATTAGATCAGCGTCGTAAAACGATGCTCCTGGTATTGAAATAGCCGACCTCGTATGACTAACGACATCGGCATCAGTCTGCCATTCTGACCCCTTTCCAATAAATAACGCTGAAGACGTCAAAACACGTAAATTCTATTAAAATATTATTTAAAATACACTTTAAAATCCGTCAAATGCTAAAACGGGTTATAATCTTGACATTAGAAAAATGAAACAATAAAATTGATAATGAAAATTCCTTAGAACCAGCCTGATTGTGTTTTACTAGTTTTATATTAATTTATATTAAAATTAGCATGAATGGTCAATAAATTAGGGTAATGACAAATAGATATTAGGTGGTACACGATATAAGACACGTATCTTAGGAATTTGCAGTGATATGTCAAATAAAATAATTAATTCGGCGTAACTTTTATTTCTATTCGTTTGCATGGTTAATGAAGGTAGACGAGTTTTTGGGGTTACAGGTTGTTTAATTCATTATTTTGTTGAATAAACAGAATATATTTAAATATTTAATAAAATGCTCTTTTAATATAATAATAAGGCAGTGTCTTGAACATAATAAATTCTTATATGACATACTATCTTTTAACAAAGTCTGTGTTAATGAAGATAATGATTTTGGGAATGCCGAATGGATGAATGCCGACGAAGCTTATAAAAAAAAAAGATTATTATAAGACCTTTCGTCATGTACCGTTTTGAGGTAAGTGTCAGTGGTTCCAGGTCGTCCGAAGACTTCTCACTGACAAAGGCTTATGAAAAGAAAAGTGCATGTGGTAATCGATGCAAAAGACACGCAAAATACGTGAACGTTAAGATAAAAGGACCAGGTTCGGATGAAGTATATCAGTGGAAGATTGAAAGTTGCTAGTAGCTAGAAGTACATCAGTGTCAGATAATCTGGAGGTAAATAGTTTGACGTGGTATGGCCATATAATGAGTAAGGATGAAAAAATGTGATTAAAAGAGTATTGAATACCATTATGGAAAGTCATTTGGACAGAGAAAGGCTACGAAGGTATGGATGTACTGCGTGAATAAATAACATGTATGAATGAATGGTTTAAGTATTAAAATGGAAACTGATTGAAGAGAGTGAAAAAAGATAACAATATGTTGTGTTGTGAAGAATTTCGCGTGCAATAAGGACAGAAATACATAAATTATATGAAGTGTGAAGTGTGCTTCCGAATAAAATTATTGTTTTTTTTTTAAAGTAGTTACAAACTTAGTAGAACGTGGATTCTTGAGAGCTGTGTCCCGCGGTTTCATCGCCTTAGAGGATGATGATGATAATCAAAGTATTCTGTGTTAACTCTGGAACTAAAATATGTTCCAAGTTTCATCCAAATTGAATCAGCCGTCTCAGCGTGCATCAATAAAATACATACACACTCACTCACAAACCATCGTATTTTTAACTACAAATATTGTATAAATATAATATTATTTTACATGTAATAATAAAACCAATTTTTCTATTTAGAATACCTATGTTTAAGACGTATAGTTACGCTGTTCATTAATTTTATTTGAGCTAAAGCGAATAAATCGCGTCTGTGTGCTGGAGGCTTTATTTGAAGCATAATGGTCCAAATTATTATTCAAATATATGTATTTTAATTCCTTTCTAAACAATGCCCACGTGCTATAGATAGATTCCAACTGACATTCACTAATTTGAGACGCAACATTAGTAGGCCGAAGCTAAAGAAAGTCATTTAAAACCTTAAAACAGAAAATCTATTCATAATCTCTTTGTTTAGGCCATTCTTGATTTCCAAATTGACATTAGCATTAGTTATGATGGCATTTCTATGACATTGGATGCCCATAAATATGATATCGATAGTTAATTATCGATTCGAATTCATTTTGGTTTGGAAATCTCAATATTTGGGCTGTCTTTATGAAAATTTGCTGTTTCTAAACAATGTTGTTTATGTAGCCTACTTAACTCTCACCTTTGGTCGATTCCCACGGTTTTTCTCTGGCGGAGATGAATGTTTTAATAATATGTGAACAAGAGGAAAGCATGTGTGAATAGGTGTAAGTTTTATTGATTTGAGACGCTGTTTCACATATATTTTGTATGCATGTAGTTTCTTGATATATAAGTAGTGATAATGAAGGCAGTTGTGTTGATTTTATACAAAAATTGTTTAACGTTTGTATTCTAAAATATGCATAATACGTTGTGTGGATGTAGGTATTATTTTTATATGAGCTATTATAATATTTTTTATGTATATGGAAATGCATAGTTCTGTGTGATGGAATATAATTTTCAATTGCTTTTGATTTTTTGATGGAAAATAAAGTTCAATTGCGCGTCGGACTCATTGGGACTAAGATTTTGTAAGTCTATAATACTTAAAAAAAACCCTGAGTTTCTTGCCCTTTCTTTTCGCAGTGGCTCATTAACACTATTTTTGCTGAACGTAGCAATAGAATAGTATTATTATATGTTCTATGACAGAATGTAGAAAGTTTCTAAAATTAGTAATTGACGTTCATAAGTCGTAGACGCCTAAATTGAATTACGAATCTCCCTATCTCACGATCAGATTTTTTGGGCGATGCCCCGTCCACCGACTGGACTTTCCCACTGGTGGGTGGACGGGGAATTCAAGTTTCCCCGTCCACCCATTGCACTAGAGTTGGAAACAAATCTACTGCTTCATCGATATTACAAATTTTATTTACCATATTAAATAGAATATTCGTAGATTACATGTAAAAAATTAAAACCATTATAACAATACAAAAATATATTTGTACATGTAAAGCTCGTAACGAGCTCTCTAGGAAAAAGTACATGAAGTGCTGACAAAAGTCCTTTTAAAACAATCTGTTTTCTCCTTCAAAACTAGCGATATTTGGGAAAGTTTTCCCGTTCAGGCTATAATTAAACTGTGTTTAGCGAATTGCCAAACACGTGATGAGAGTCTAATCTTTCATCAAATGAACCAAAATAAAAATAAAATAACAAAAGTGGCACATATTTCAATGTTGTTAAGGCTGTCTGTGGCATCGTAGCTCCTACACGAATGTAATTATATTGATTCGATTTTTTGTTTAAGATGAATTGTCTTTGTCTTTGTTCTCTTCTATTTAATCTAGATCTATTAAATACTTATCATTATCACACATTTTCTTCCCTATCCTGACAATTTCAAACACCACAGTAAAGTGTTAAATGATATGTTAAATATAGCTTTCTCATATTTGTCATTAAGAATTATACCTTTAGTCAAATAAGCCTAGAAAATAAATGACTACGAGTCACCGTACTCTTATAAAGTAGGTTATATACTACTTGATACTCGCGTGGTGAGGTACTCATGTACCGTACTTCAAGTGAGTACCTAGATACTTAACCTAAAGATACTTTTACTCTGCTGCATGTACACTGACATTCAGAAGTTCATTTTGAAGCGCTTGTAGCGAAGTTTGCTTAGCCATTCTGAACCGATCAGCAAAGCTAAGCATCGTCCGCCGCGGTCAAGAGTTGGATGGGTGACCGCTGGTGACATTACTACTGAGCGTTTCCGTGCTTCGGAGGGCACGTTAAGCCGGTCGTTCCCGGTTGTTGTCTTAGGATGGCAGTCGTTATAGCATGGTGGTAGGGCATTTGAAGCAACCACCTGGTTAGCTTCCACCCTCAAGTAGAAAATCTGTCGCCAACTGAACTGACCTTGAGAGCCAGTTATTCTAGGTAAGCCTGAACAACATCTTCGACCACATCACCAATTACCATCAGGTGAGATAGTGGTCAAAGGCTAACCCATCAGGCATAAAAAAAGTAAAATATGAAATTAATTTATAATTACCTTTTATTTAGGTTAATAAAAGTAGGTAAAATATACAAAAATCATCGTATATCGTATATTAGCAACTGTCTGTCGTCTAGGCGCCTGCCAGTGTGATGATTATGGCGAACCCCAAAATGAGGGAAATCTTTGTTCAATAGTGGATGTTCTAGTTGATGTGATTCTTATAATATAATACCAAACAACTATGTCGAAAATGAACTGCTTGTTGTTTAATACGCTTACATCGATTTTATATATAATCATGGATCATCAATACAGACGAGTGGTAAAATGGTATTATATTTTCATCGCAAATAAAGATCTTACCTATGGAGGCAAAGAGGACCGTTTGAGGGATTGATTAGCGATTGGGCTGGGTAGCAGCAAAAGTAAGTCTAAGACGTTTGTCAAAATTTTTCGTCGTGTATTATATAGCATTTGTGATAAAAAAAAACAATTATAAAAGAAGATATTTCAAAATGAAACACTTAAACAACGTAAATCCAAGCTTCTTGGCTTACAAAGTCAAAGTTTACTCCTATGTCCCAAGTCATGTTACTCATTCGACGGGTAACGGTATTTTCGCCTGAAATCTCCATTTGCATAGACAAACAAGGTCGTGTCACCTGGCAATACTCGTCCTATAGCATTTATTGGTCAATGTTGCCATATGAATAAAAATATGAATTTATAAAGAAAATATGATATTAGTGTACATACATATAAAGATTATTAGTGGAAAGAGTTGTATGTCCTTGATAATTTTATTTTTGCTACCAGCTCTCCTAATCATTCTTTAGTTATATTCCTAGTCTAACAAGGTCGAGGCCCACCTGATGTTAAGTGGTATCCTCGGCCTATAACTGATGCATTTCGTCACAATTCACGAATTGCACTGCGCCCGTCACCTTGAGACATAGTTAATAAGTCTCATGTGCCTGTAGTTTCACTGGCTCTTAAGGACTGCTGTCGGAACACACCGTTAGGTGCTTGGCGACAGATTTTCTACTTGAGGTTGGTCGCGAGCCAGGCGGGCACTCGCAAAATGCCCTTCCACAATGCGATGAAGCTCCAGCCCGCGGCGGGATTCGAACCATGGACCTGCTGCGCGGCAGTCCATAGCCAATGCCACTGAGCCATCACTGCTTCAAAAAACAGGGTAAAAAAAACAGGGTGCATGAGCAGGCTTCTTGTTTTGTAGCGAGAAGAAAAACCTTCTACGGTTTTTTTAGAGTTGAATCTTTATTTACATATCTTTTAATGACGATGGTGGAATAGCAAAAGCGTTGCTTTATCGAGTGGTCGAGTTGAACGGACGTAGGATTTCACTAACTTAACTTTACATAATACAAAAAAATCTGGCAAAACGTAGATGTCTAAAGACAAAATGTAGGGGGCATTAGTTCTCAGATAGGTAATTTTTTATAGCCATGAATCAAGTAGGTTTTTAATTAATGTTATATTTCTCTATGTATAAAAAATGCTGTTGTCTATCAAGTCTTGTAATATATTTCTTGGAAAAATGATTATGTGATATATTTTACTTATAATACTATAAACAAGATACAATTTTCTGCAGTTTCTAAATGAGATTACTATATTACTAAACAACATATACAGCTCTAACTACGTGTACTTACTAGATACTCATCGACATAATATATTTTATTATTTATTTTATGTTTTAGACACGCATTGTATATAGTATAGACCATTTACATTGCGTGTCTAAAACACGCTTAATTCTTAGCACAGAGCGATCTGCGATTCTTTAAATTAAGAGTGCAATCTCATCAATCTCCAGTAAGACTACTTCTATATTCGACCACATCATCGCTGACCAGCTTGAGAGGTTATATTATAAGGCTTGCCTATCAGAGACAAAAACAGATAAGTACATTAAAGGTTATCGAAGTTTTAGAATATTTCGTTGCATTAGATAATCTTCAAGGAAATTCCGAGACAATAAAACGATGCCACTAGTTTTCCTGTTTTCTAAAAATGCTGTTATTACATATGACTTCGACTCCATGTCTATGCAAGACAAGTCTGCCAGTCGGATGGGTATGTTAAACAGTGTTGGCGAAATCAAATATTTGTGTATATATACACGTATATTAAATGTTTATCAATTCATGTCAATTATGTCCAGTGGTTCTTTACCAGTGTAAACATGAAGAAGTTATGACATGGCTTTTGGCTATGGATGTTACGAGCAATTTTAGATCAAATTACATGTTCTTTATTGAGTTGTAAATCGTTTTTGATAGTTTGGTAATTTAAATATTTTACGGATAATTATATGCGTCAATGAGTATAGTTTTTCAAGTTTTCATAAAATGATACAACATTATAGGCTTCATATATTTCTTCATAGAATTGAATTTTTTTATGGTAATATATAAATTCCAAATTGTAATAAATTTAAGAGTTATTTAAGTTTATCCTTAGGTTGCTGTGAGACTTTTTTTTTATGCCTGATAGTTTAGCCTTTGACCACTATCTCACCTGATGGTAAGTGTTGATGTGGTCGAAGGTGTTGTCAGGCTAACCTAGAGAATTACTGGCTCTCATGGACAGCTGCCGGAACACACCGTTAGGTGATTGGCGACAGATTTTCAACTTGAGGGTGGTAGCTAGCCAGGCTGGCATTTGCAAAGTGCCCTACCACCATGCTGTAACGACTGCTATCCTAAGACAACAACCGGGACCGACGACTTAACGTGCCCTGCGAAGCACGGAAGCGCTCAGTAGTAATGTCATCAGCGGTCACCCATCCAAGTCATGACCGCGGCGGACGTTGCTTAACTTTGCTGATCGATTCAGAATGGCTAAGCAAACTTGGCTACGAGCGCTTCGAAAAATGGCTAGCCTAATCAAATCTCTCTATTATTGTTAAAGTGTTTTTTGCACGCTTAATATGTAGATTTTTTCATGCACTCAATTTATCCATAATCTAGTTTAACTATATGAGAATAACTTGAATCTCTCTAACCAACAAAATATGATAGAACTTAAGCACTATAGACGTCCATGTACAGAGGAGAATTTTCAATTTGACTGAAGCTGCATCTAAGAAGTGAAATAATAACCGAGATTTCAAAAATATACCGTTAAATTTGGCGTTATTTACAACATTTTTTTTTGTCAATTAACAATATGTCCACTTCGCTACAGCTAATAATACATACTATGTCTATGTCCATGCTGCTGTCATATTATGTTATGCTCATAAACATAAAAACAAGGATTTTTCTTCTGTCCACGACAGGAATCCAACAAATTGAAGATCTTTGACGAGTAAAAGGTTTGAAGTCCTATGATAGCGAAGTCTTATCACATTTTAATAATTTTATGTATACGTATATAATATACGTAAGTATATCCGCAAAGTTAAACTTTGAAAACAATTAAAAAACATTTAATCCAGAATTGGGAAATTGGACCTGAGTCTGTATAATTTTAGATATAAAACTAAGGAGTAGGCACACAAATACACTTCCTGAAAAATACACACATTAGTGACATTATCATGATAAATTTGAGAAGATTCTCTACGTAAAGTTGACGTCAAGCAGTCTAACTAGGAAGACCTACACACTAATTTCTATGAAAAAATAATTAATCAAGATATGTTATATGGAAATCTAAGAAAATAAGTCATAATGCGATTTATCATCAAGTCTTGTAATATATTTCTTGGAAAAATGATTATGTGATATATTTTACTTATAATGGACAAGATACAATTTTTTGCAGTTTCTAAGCGAGATTAATACATAAAAGGATAACATAAACAGCTCTAACTAAAGGTGCTTAATAGATAGTCATCGTTTGCATTAAAATAAAGAAAGTTGCGTTTAATTTTTATGTTCTAAAGAACCTGTAATTACTGCCTTAGTACGGACTTATATCCAAGAAAACTGTTTAGTTAGAAGTATATCCATTCAGAATAATAACCAATCAAAATTATGTCCTATCAGTACAGACTGACTGAATTCAAATTCACTTCAAAAGTTAAGATTTGAAATAGTTTCAAAGAGAATATAGCATAACTGTTTCGAAGGACACCAATGCTAATTCACCTCTGAACACAAGTTCGCGTGACACGAAATATAGACTACATTCTATCCGGTACGGATCGTTAACGGGGTTGCGGTCATGAATTAATCCAATTCTATGTGAAGCCACTGAAATGTTCATTACATTTCGTGATCTGCCCTTTACTTTGTATCGATTTAAAGTGAAGGTAAAATAGGGAGCCGGCACGTTCTAGTTGTGAATTAAGTTCTGGTGGATGCGAAGGGTGCCGCAGGGGGTTTTCCAGCGACGTACTTATATGCCTTATGTTAATAACTTACAATATGTGATTTTAGTTTTTGTGCTAGAACGATATCTTAACTGATAATAGTTTGGGAAGAGTTATAAACCATCAAGCAGGGACCAAGATCTGTGACTTAAACTTCTGTGTATGTAGGTATGATAGAGGTTTGCAAAATAATATAATATTGGGAATGTGTTGCCGTCATGAACAATATGAATTTAAAACATAATTCCGCGAATTGATATTTAAGTAGTGAACAAAACAACAAAGTTATTATCAATTAGTGACAACAAATAGCTCTTTTGTTTGTCCCAGTTCTTGGAATCTAACTACTGCTTGATACTCGTGGTGTATGATCAAAATAACTGTCATTCTCTCATATTTTTGATGCATATTTTTAAGCTATTGCATAGTTTCTATCGTGGGTCTTGAGCGTGGAGACCTAATCCAGAAATTCCGTAACGAAAATAACCTAACACCCCCGACCGGCACAGCGGTGATACTATATTTGATCAGCGCCTCTACGGTGCGTAAAAGGAACTAAATTTTGGGAGAAAAAGGTTTTGACAACTAACGTGTCGCGATTTATAATTGCATAAGTTGATAAAAAATGCTATGTAATAGCTTTACCGCGTCAATCTCCGAGTGCCACACGTCTTTTTACTTTTCATCTCATGATCATCATCATCGTCATCAGCCGGAAGACGTTCACTGTCGAACAAATACCGCCATAAAGGTCGGTTATTATAGCCGCTTGCAACTTTCGGCTACCCGCGACTCTTACGATGCCGTCAGTCCACTTTTCATCTAACCCTATATAATAATAATGAGCTTCTTTCCTATCATGAAATTAACCTCTTAAAGTAAGTGGAGGATGTAAATAATTACAGTAATGGTAATGTTATTTTTAGAGTAAATTAACATAAAACACAAACGTAAGTTATGCACAAAGTGACACCTGTTTCACTGGGGGGTCAGCAGAGACCACGAATTCAAACTACCTCAAGTCAGGTTAGTTATACCTTTCTCTTCATTTGCTGTTCTTATACACGATGCTGAATTACATTTTGTAACTAAACCATATAATACAGATATTCATTTTTATTTTTTTACTATAACAGATAGGCTAGTTTTTACCACTATAATGCTAAGCTGATGCTAAGCGATGATGTGGTCGAAGATGTTATTCAGGCTAACCTAGAATTACTGACTCTCAAGGGCAGCTGCCGGAACACACCGTTAGGTGCTCGGAGACAGATTTTCTACTTGAGGGTGGTAGCTAAGCTAGCCAGGCGGGCATTTGTAAAACGACATACCACCATGCTATAACGACTGCCATCCTTAGACAATAATCGATACCGACGACGGCTTAACGTGCCCTCCGAAGCACGGAAGCTTTCAGTAGTAATGCCACTAGCGCTCACCCATCCAAGTCATGACCATGGAGGACGTCGCTTAACTTAGCTGATCGGTTAAGAAGGGCTAAGCAAACTTAGCTACGAGCGCTTCATATCATCACTATGTAACGTACATTATAAATTTATAATATATCATCACTTTCCAGTCCCGAGCGATAGCTTCTGAATCTCTAGCAACATTTTACTTACATCATCTACATAATATTATAACGCACGTACTATGAATTCATTTTCCCATTAGGTATTCATAACCCAATAAAATAAATCTTGGGCAGCAATAGAAATAACAACGCTCGTACTAACATCTCGCTCGGCATAATCGAACTATCACTTAAAATTGCTTGCGCGTGCTATCTAAGTAAATATTAGTTAGGAGCAGTGTTGCTAGTATATATCTGTATTTACGAGATAATTATTTTAATAAAATAACGAATTACGTAGAATTATATTCTGCTTTTGTAAAGTTTGTAATCATTTCTAGCAATTACTCCTATAGGGCTCGGTTTAAAATTTAAATATATTATTTAAAATTTAAAATGTTATATATAAGGTGGATATTAATTCATCAACAATACTGCGGGGGATGTTGTAGAATCGATAACTGAATGTGTTCCAGTCATGTTTAATTTTCACATATTATACAAAAAGTCTGTACTACTGCTTAAGCTGTGGCATGTTGGCTTTGGGAATAATAGCAAGGACAACCGCGGTCTACAAACACGATGTATCAACTCTATTCACACACACGCACGATTGCTACGCGAAGTCCATGAACTGCTATACTAGGCACAATAGACAGCTGTTTTGTGTACCTATTCTGCCTAGTCGGTCTTTGGCGGCGTGCGACAAAAGAACGCGCGACGCGGTAGCGGTTTAACACAATACGGCATACCTTTATGCCGTATTGTGTTAAATTAAAAATAATGTAGGTAAGTAACATTTTTTATCATTTAGAAGAGTTTAATCGATTGGCGAAAATGCAAAACATTCGGCAGTCTAGCTAGATTGGCCGGTAAGGCCTTCGCGTTCGTCAGAATAGGTACGGAAACAGCTTCATCTATCACTAGTGATAGCGTTTAATTGACATCGGGTAGCGTAGAAAATGGAGTAAACTGCGGTTCTCGCTATAATACTAAAAGGAAACGCGCCGCGCTTAGAAAATAGTTATACTGATTCTTTCTATGTGAAAATTAAACATGAGTGGAATACATTCCGTTATCGATTCTACACCATCCCCGCGGTATTGTTGATGAATGAATATCCACCTTATATATAAAATTTTAATAGTTTTATTTTCGTAATTCATATATTTAATATTTATATATGCTTCCAGCTAATATTTAGGTTCGAATAGATAATTAATAATAAAAAACGCTTAAAAATATTTGAAAATATTGACAAATGTGGTGAAAATTATAAGATAGAATTAATGATTTAGAAATTTTAATAAATTTAGACCTAAATATCAAACAGATATTATCGTCGACTGCGCAAACCCGAATTCTCAAATGTTCCGGTCACATTGATAGAAAGAAACACTCCATGGAACGAATCGTTGTCCGCGCGGACGGATGGAAGGCAAGCGATCCTGCGGTCGATCACCTATGCGTTAATTGGCTAGACCTCATCAAAGTTACGGCGCAAACCTCCATCATTCAGAATTCCCGAGACGCTGAAGACCGCAACAAGTGGAGGCACATCGCGAGGGTTGTTTAAGCCAATGAAATGCAGCATAATCAACCACGACTACTCTATGAATAGTGAACAACTAAGAAGGACCTAGGGCCTTATTATGTATGAATGATAATGATAACAAATTTAATTTTAAAATTGGAACTTCTAATGGGCTTCGGTGTAAACAGAAAATATCAAAATGAAGTTCATCTCTCTCTGTTCACTCACGAAAGTGCCGTTCATAGTATATTATTAATGGATTTGTATATACTACGTCTTAGTCTATGTATGTGCTAATGGTACATACAGCTGATACAGTAAAACAATAACATGTAACATATGATTGCTTAGGCAGGCAATAGTAGTTGCAATTACCCTCAAAAAATATAGACAGGCGTGCCTTCGTGATTGGAAACGTCTGTACAGTTTCCTACTTTCGTTATGGGTCAGATGGCAAACACAGTGATAAAAATTAGGTTTGAAATCGTATTTTAAAGAACACTAGTAACACTGGCTGCCAGTAACTATTTGAGTCAAGTCATAGCCAGTAGGTAGTTCAAATAAATATTAGTGATAGTTTCACGCCCGCAAGTTAAACCTAGAAGCATTACTAATGGTGCGCAGGAGCAACTAGCCAAGCTTGTTTGTTTATTAGAATCATTAAAGAAAATACGTAGTTAAGTTTTATGTTTTAGGCAGTTAAATCCGTGGAATTTGCGATGCTTCGTACAGAAGGTTAACGCTTTTCTGATGCTAATATTCTGAATCGTCTCTCTTCCTTCAGGCATGCCATCAAAATGCCTACAACACTCAGACGCGACATGTTCACTAAAAATAAATGTACCCAGTAACAAAACTTACCTTGATTTTATAAACAAATTTGATGTAAAAAAATATATTTTAAACGTAATTTAAACTTAATAAATAAGGTTTTTTTGACCGTATTCCGCACGTGACTTCGTCATTATAATATTTCCTTGATTCTCGGGAATTCGTCTTTCTACCTTTACTCGACGCTAAGTAGTGTCAGAACAACATGTATTTTTCCTCAACTCATCATGCCACTACTCTCTCCTTTGGCACATATAACCTTCTTTACGCAGCCCATCCTTTCCTCTTTTGACTTTCTTCTACCCTTATATCCGTTTACATTCATAAACAACAATTCTTGTAAAACTATTTTTCATTTTTAAAATTGAAATAATAAAAAATAAAATCGTTCCATTGTAATTTTGTAAAATTGTAATTTACCTGTGGTCGGGAGTACCGGTGACCAAGAGAGCCTGTCAGGGCGTTGGTGTGATCCTTTCTGCACGAATGAAAGAATGTATGATTGAATATGAATGCGTGAGCCCAAGACTTCTCTGGGTGAGGCTGAAAGTTGGGCTTACTCGACTGTTTGTGGTGGGTGCATATGCACCGACTGACATGGGTTCGAGAAAGTCCCCAAAAGCCCAAAAAGAAAGAGAGGAGTTTTGGGACAGTATGCAAGATATTTTAAAAATGTGTAGAGATAATGAGAGGATTGTGTTGTTAGGAGATTTTAATGGATGGGTAGGAATAAAGCGAGATGGATATGAAAGGGTTCTTGGAGCTTTTGGGGATGAAAGAGTGAACGAGAATGGACAAAATTTGCTAGATTTGTGCCTGGAATGGAGTCTCTGCGTCACAAACACAATGTTTGACCACAAAAAGATCCATTTGTATACAAGGGAGGAAGGTGATTCAAGAAGCATGATTGATTTTGTGATTGTGGATGAAAGGCTGAGGACGAAAGTATTAGACACTCGGGCGTACCGTGGAGTCGGCATCGATACAGACCACTACCTGGTGGTAACACGTGTAAGTGGCCTTTTTAATCGATGGCGACACCGAGTGCGGGCACCTACAAGTATGAATTGTTTGGAACGAGTGAAAGTTGAAAATTTGCAAGACAAGGATGTCAAAAATGAATATGTTAATAAGCTGCAAAAAAGGCTTGATGGTTTGGAAGAGATAAGTGAAATTGAAGAGTTGTGGATGAAATTTAAGGAAGGGGTGGTAAGCGTTGCCATCAATGTGTGTGGAATTTCTAAAAGGCGAAAAGGAAAAATGCAAAAGAATGTGTGGATGGATCAAGAAGTACAAAAGGCTGTGGATGAAAAGAAAAAAGCATGGTTGGATTGGTTAGCCACAAAAGCTAACCAAAAAGTACAAATGGCGACGCATGATGATATACATGAAGCAAGAAAGGATTATAAGAGATTGAAAAAGATAGTTAAGGAAGTTGTAAGCAGAAAGAAAGATGAACGAAAGGATATGTTTGACAGAAGGCTCTCTGAAGATTTCCAGTCAAACATAAAGTTTTTCTGGAAATCCATAAGAATAGCTCGAGGCAAAACCACGACCTCAGAGCAGTATCAAATCAGAGGTCATGATGGAAGTATTATAAAAGGAGAAGAATGTGTGTTGAAAAGATGGAAAGAGTATTTTGAGACTTTATTTGAAAGAGAGGGAACACTGGACCAGGTTCCAGGAACCTACATGAATACAAGTGATGACGGAAATGAGATAAGCATGGATGAGATTATGAAAGCGTTAAAGGGTATGAAATTAGGTAAAGCTGCGGGATCTGATAGAGTGTCAGTCGAGATGCTGAGAGCAGGGCAAGGCATAGTCGGTAGTCTGTTGCACCGCCTTTTTAATTTGTGCTGGAGGAGCGGCCGAGTACCAGGTGACTGGTGCAAGGCAGTGATCGTGCCGCTATATAAAGGAAAAGGGTCGCAACAAGACTGCAAGAATTACCGCGGAATCAGTCTCCTCAGCGTCGTCGGTAAACTATATGCGAAAGTACTGATTGAACGGGTGATAAAAGAGACAGATGAGAAAGTATGGGATGCACAAGCAGGGTTTAGAAAGGGAATGGGATGTACGGATCAGGTCTTTTCTTTACGATGCATAGCCGAAAAATGTTTGGCGAAAAGCCAAAAGGTCTATTGCGCTTTCGTAGATTTAGAAAAGGCTTATGATAGGGTGAGTAGGCATGAACTGTGGTCAGCGTTGTCTATGCATGGGCTGAATGGTAACCTGATCCAAGCGCTGAAATCCCTATATGAGGATTCCAGTGCTTGTGTTAGGATAAACGGGACATACACTGATTGGTTTAACATCGAAAAAGGTGTTAGACAAGGATGTGTAGCGTCACCGTGGCTGTTCAACTTATTCATGGATAATTGCTTGGCAAACCTGAAAGACAGTGAATGTGGATTGAGAATGAACGAGTTACTCATCAAATGTCTTCTCTACGCTGATGACCAAGTGATACTTGCGTCGTCAGTAAAAGAGTTGCAGGAGATGGTAAATGTTATGCATGAGGCTTTAGAAAGAAAGGGAATGAAAGTAAACGTAAATAAGACGAAAGTTATGGTGTTTGAACGAGATGATAGAGTGACCGATTGCAATATTGTGATTGGAGGTGAAAAAGTGGAACAAGTGAAAGAGTTTGTATACTTGGGATCCATGTTTACAAAGGATGGAGAGTGTGAAAGTGATATAGAAAGGAGAGTGAATGCTGGAAACATGGTTAATGGAGCATTGCACGCGTTTATGAACAGTCAGAAGGTGTCTAAGAAGGCTCGTCTGGCTGTTCATGGGGGAGTGTTGGTTCCGACACTAATGTATGGGAGTGAAAGTTGGGTATGGCAGAAAAAGCATGAAAGTAGAATAAATGCAGTGGAGATGAGAGCATTGAGAAGCATGATTGGAGTCAAACGGAGTGACAGGATAAGGAATAGTGTGATAAGGGAACGATGTGGTGTGAATGAGGATGTAGTGACCAAAATCGAGAAAGGTATGTTAAGATGGTTTGGACATGTAGAGAGAATGAATGAAATGAGATTGACTAAACAGGTATACGTGGGACAAGTGAACGGAAGTGTTGGAAGGGGAAGACCTAGGCGAACGTTCCGAAATCAGATTAAAGATGTTCTGAAAAAAGGCCAGGTCAGGAGTACCCTAAATCGACGCTTATGTATGAAAGGATTGATGAGTGTAGATGAAGCAAAAGAGATATGTAAGGATCGTAGCAAGTGGAAATCTGTGGTCTCTGCCTACCCCTATGGGAAAGAGGCGTGATTTTATGTATGTATGTATGTAATTTACCTATATCATTCATATATGAAAACTATTTTTACATATTACCAACCATTCGAAATTAGTTATTATTACTTCGTGTTTTTATAGTGTATCTAAATGCATATAGCTAAACATATTTACAATTGACACATTGAGTGCACCATAAGACACAATAAAACTCATCACCATCACAGCCAAGGTTAGTGACACCACAATATATGGTTATTAGGATGGCAGAGCCGACCGCACGTCCAAACGAATATGTACGGAACTGTAATGAAAACCGCAGGCTTGGAGATGCCACATACAACTTTAATAAACTGTATATTTTATACACTACGTATATATACATAGCAGTACACTAGCTTTTACCTGCGGCTTCGCCCGCGTGGACTATCCCTCAGTAACCGTTACTGGATAAAATTAACCTAACCCTAGGAGGGTTTGGAAGCTGTGTAAAGTGTCATATATTATACAGGGTTATTGGTAAAATGCTGACAACCTGAGTCTGACTGAACAACCTGAGGGTTGACTTCTGCTAGTCCTAACAAACATTTTGAGATGTTTTGTTTTTTATTCGTTTTGAATCTTTAGGTTACTTTTTAATATTTTTAAATTGGCCCCGTAAATCGTAATCTAATAAAATAAATATAGGTCGAACTTCAGTAACAAATTTTCCATGAATTTTCCCATTTTGGTACACTTTAAAAACATAGTTTATATACTTGCCCCGCGGCTACTAGCTACCATTGTTACCTTCTTAGGGGTTGAATAAAAAAAAACCTTTTTAGAACACCCGTTCGCTTCAAGACGAATACACCCTCCAAATTACAAGTTTCTGCGACTAGCTGTTTAGTCTGTGCGTTGTCCGTTAGTCAGTGAGAGACTCATATATAGATAGATACTAAGGGCATTATGCTGGTTTTTTATATCCTACATATACATTATACTAACTTCCTTAGTTCTAGTATAGTCAACGCTATTTGTGTTATGTGTTCCCTTCTTCACACATATATTTGGACCTTTTCAATATATATAACAGAAATGGATAGTAGTAATCTAAAAATATTTAGCTTCCACGGAGCTCTTGGATAATACCAATAGAACCAACATTACTGCGAACTTGCTAAATGTTAAAGATTATTCCTGCGGTATAAGCCTGTAGTTCTAGGTAAACAATATCTTCAACTGTATCATCACTTTCTATGATGTCATGGCTGACAACCTTCAAAATGCTCTGTTCTTTTGGTATGACGGTTAAGGAATAAATTTCCGAGCCTTTGTGACTATAGGTACTAATCTTGATGTTCCCATCGGCCGGTGTGACTGTTGAGAAGGAAAAATTTCAATAGACACACCGGTGTGGCAAAGTTGTGTTATTAGCACAAAGGTGGCGTATTGATGAGGTAAACTGTAGTCTAATTAAGTACTTTTAACTTCTTGTCTTCCTTTATCATATTGGGATCAGAATAAAATAAACCTACCCATAATTATATACTTATTAGGTTTTTTACGCGTTTCTTTGTGGATAGCTTATGTTGTAGATACTTGCGAATGCCGCAGAAATAATCTTCAACATTAGCAAGTTTGCTGTAATGTTGGTTCTTTTGGTATTATCCAAGAACTTCGTGGAAGCAAATTATTTTTAAACTACTGTTATCCATTTCTGTTATGTATATTGAAAAGGTCTAAATAATATATATGTGAAGAAGTTAAACACATAATACAGGTAGATTCACATTAGCGTAGACTATACTAGAACTAAGGTGAAAGATGTTAGTATACATGTATATGTATACTAACATCTTTCACCTTAACTTCCTTAGTTCTACGTAGGATATAGACCACCAGCATAATGCCCTTAGTGTATTGGCGACTTCCTAGAAAAGAAAATATGTACCATACTCATGAACAAATATTTTCTTGTTAATGAAAAGGTTTCGTATTATAGTGCTAAGCCGAATACCCAGTAAGAGACCATGTGTTTGGAGAGTGCATGCCTGAGCATTGTTGCAAGACCACTTTGCAAATAAAGATATGCCATAAAGACATACCTGCGTACTTTGGTCTTTATATTGACTGTGGCCAAGCAAAGGGAAAATTGATGTTGATCTTACCAACTGACGCTATATACCTATATACTGTGGCCATGCTAGCATAGATATGCTTGACTGTAGTTTCTGTTAATGCTTGAAAAAATGAGAATTTTCTTAGTGGTAGGATTTCTATGTTTATTTTATTTGCCGCCTCAGACGTGAGTTAGGCGGTGAAATTGGGCTAGCCGTTCGCACAAACGTTTTTTAAATTATTATGGCGCGTGATTGGAAATACCGTATAACTTCTCCTGTATATGTTTACACGCGCGTACTTTTCATGTCGAGAGCTTTTTATCGTATATATCGGTTAAAGTATCAACTTAAACCACTCGTCCGAACGAAGCCCTGAATTTCCCATTTTCGACTGCCTCATTGGTCGAGGGGTTAAAGCGTCGCTTTGAATATTCGAGGTCCTGTGTTCTTCGTACAGTTCAACAATTTGATCTGGGATTGAATCCCAGATCAAATTGTTGAACTATGACCAGTAGATGGAATTAGCTGTTCTGATTTTACGTGGGACCAAAATATAAATGGCGTAATGTGGGGAGATACCTCAGACACACTGACACTCTACACACATTCCGACCTGTGCCGCCACGCCGTGCACACCTGTCTACAGCTCCGCCAGTATCTCCCAGTGAGACCGCAATAGTCCCCGCACTATTGCCGTCTCACTCGGGTCATCGTTCCGACGCTAGTTGCAGACCAGTGCCTTGGAATACGCAGTCCTGACGAAGTTTTTGTTTTGTGTGCAGAAGCTGAGCAGCCGCCGAACGCCGAGCAACGCGAGCTACGAGCTCGCCGTGCCATCGCGCAGAGGCGCTCTAAGACGTCTGGCATTACCACCTACCCAGTCCCTTGTTTCGGACGAACAACATCATATCGGGCTGGTGGTCTTGCTTCGACCGCACTTTTCGGTGCGCATCTCACCACTTTACTGTCCGACACAACATAGTAACAGTCGCGTAACAACACACTTTGTGCTGTTAAGCGACGTCGTTCAGGCGTGGGGTAGCGTCAGCCAAACCCGTCTGAACGATCAAATCCGCCATTTGCTGCGGTCGCAGTGTGACACCCTACGGTGACAACGGCCACTGTTGTTGTTTTGGTTTAACCTTGCACCGTGGCCTTTCCCGCTTCACGGGTCAGCCGAAGCAAGCTGGGCTCCGGAATTCTGGCCTTGGAGTCGCCCCTAGTCAAACCCGGAGTAGCGCTTAGGAGCACCCCTCTCCGCCGAGAAAAAAGCTCGGAGAGGGTACACAACTAGGGCACACCGTAGGTACACACTCCCTCTCACACAGTGAGCTCACAAGGTGTGTGAGGGAATTCAAACCCTGGATAGGGCGTCCTGAGTATTCCCCTCAGGATGCAGTCCCGTCCCTCTAACGGTGAGGTGCAGGTCCTTCAGACCTTCGCCCTCCGCCACCCCGATCTATACGTTGCACATATGCAACTCCTAGAAGAGGAAGAGAATGCCCGCTTCACGGACACTCTCATCGCTCCCTCCGGGACTTCAAACCCGGAGGCCAACGTCCCTCCTCTGACCCGGTCCTTCTCAGAGGACAGTCCGCTTTCGCCCGCTCCGGGCCCAGACAACAGACGCACGGTGGCAGCCCCTCCCCGTGAGAGGTCTCGCTCGCGCTCACCGATCGGGAGGCCAGCGAGCACCCGTCCCTCCATCGCCGTTGTAGAGCCCACTTCGGACTCCGAAGCGGAGATGGAGGTAGATCCGAGTCGCGCCTTACGCACTGACTCGGACTCAGATAACGACGGCTATACCGTCGTAGATAGAAAGCGCAAGCGTGCTCCTAAAGCCGCTAGTTGCGCAACTTCCGCCCCTCCCGCCAAGGCACCCGCTAAGGCCCCCGCCTCCGGCAAGAAGCCGACCCCCGCCCCGCGCCCCGCGTCTCCTCCCTCCGCTCCGGCCACCACTGCCGCGTCCCCTCAGGACGCGAGCGCGCGCCGCGAAAAACCGCCTCCGCCCCTGTTCATTCAGGACAAAACCAAATGGGACATGCTGTCCCGTTTAGTTTCGGATCGTGGGATCCATTATACTAATGCCCGCTCCACGCAGCAGGGCATTAAAGTCCAAGTCTCCTCCATTAGCGACCACAGAGCGCTAACAAAACTCCTCCGCAACGAGAGCATAAGTTTTCACACTTATGCGCTCGAAGAGGAGAAAGTCCTCCGAGTGGTCATCCGCGGTGTGCCCAAGGAGGTACATACCGATTCGGTATGTGCCGACCTGAAGGCACAAGACTTCCCCGTACATGCAGTTCACCGCATGTACAGCGGGAAGGACCGCAGTCCCTACGATCTAGTACTCGTAGTACTAGATCGTACTCCTGAAGGCAAGGCCATTTTTAATTTAAAAAAGGTCTGTGGCCTCTCAGGACTCGATGTCCAAGCCCCATACAAGAATGGGAGTCCCTCGCAGTGCCACAACTGCCAACTATACGGGCACGCCTCCCGATTCTGCTTCGCTCGCGCTAGGTGCGTTAAGTGCCTAGGCGATCACGCGACAGCAGCGTGCACTCGCACCCGGGATTCGCCGGACCCACCCAGCTGTGTGTTATGCGGCGCTCAAGGGCATACCGCGAATTACCGTGGTTGCCCTAAAGCACCACGAGTGAACCACAGGGTGGCAAGGCATAGGCCAACCCGTCCCTCTTACGACCGTTACCAACGGGTAAGCCCCAAACTAACGGTAGTACCTGCCTCACAGGTAATACCCGCGCCGCTCCCAGCCCGTAACGCATGGTCTAAACCACCCAGTATGGTTAAGACCGTCGCTACCGCCCGCGCCCCGGCCCGCGCGCCCGCACCCGCGCCCACACCCGCACCCGCCCGCGCCGCGGCCCCTGCCCGCGCACCGGCCCCGGCTCGCCCCGCGCTCCCGGCACCCGTCGCCAACACCATTCGCGCGCCTCCCCGCGCCGCTTCCCGGCCACAAGCTCCACCTATGCCATTGATGGCTGCCCCTCTTCAAGAGGCAATCAACCTAGTCAGCGATCTGGCTATGTCGGTTGACATCAATGAGGTACAAGAGCTATTCCACAAGATGCAATACGCTCAATCCCCAGCGGACGTGATCCAATACACATTGGAACACGCGAATTTACTTAGCGCCCTTAAGCGCTTCGTTCCCCAGGCCCCTCCCCAGTACAACCACTATGGGTAGTACAACCGAACGCACGAAACCGTACTCAGTTTCGTTAGCGTCATTTAACGCTGACGGCCTCTTCAGACAACGTGACCTCGTCCACGACTTTTGTTGTACCCACCTTATCGATATCATTTGCGTGCAGGAAACCTTTCTAAAACCGGGGAAGGCGAACCCTAGGTTTGCCAATTACAGAACGGTACGTGATGATAGAGTGAACTCCCGTGGGGGAGGCACTCTTATCTATTACAAAAGGTCCCTGCACTGCATTCCCCTACCTACCCCGACTCTTGTTAATATGGAAGCATCTTGTTGCCTCCTAGCTATGACTGGTCATCAACCTATAGTCATAGCATCCTGTTACCAAGCTTGCGCAAAGCCGATCGTCCGAGCTGACTTAGAAGCCCTATTCTCATTAGGAAGCGCCGTCATTCTGATTGGCGACTTCAACAGTAAGCACATCCTATGGAATTGTAACGTCAACAATCCCAGAGGTATTGCACTTGAAAACCTAATCGCAGAACTTAACTTTGACATAATTGCGCCCACTGAGCCCACTCACTACCCTTATATGGCAGACCACCGATCTGACTTGCTTGACATGGCACTATTCAGAGGCGTAACACTCCGGTTACGCTCCATAGAAGTGGTTCACGAGCTTCACTCTGACCACCGACCCATTATACTGCGACTAGGTCCCGACCCAACGACTGACCTCCCCCGCCCCACTAAGACGATAGTGAACTGGAAGCAAGTAGGCGATGCTCTAAAGGCTATCAGTTCACCGGACCTAGACAAGATCCCTGACGACATCCTGACAAAAGATGACGTAACCCTTGCGATCGATTCGTTCACCAATCACCTCTCCACCGTAGTAGGTGCATCCGCAAAGGAGGTCATAGTGCCGGACGACCGGCGCCTTGTCATTCCAGCGGATGTGAGACGATTGGTGACGGAGAGTAAAGCAGTGACCCGACATTACGACTCTTACCCCAGTAAAGAGAACAAAACTAAGAAACGCCACTTTGAACGCATGGTTCAAAGTCGCATGTCTGAGTTGCGTGATCAACAATGGGGCGATAAACTTTCAAACCTCGTGCCAAGCCACCATGCTTACTGGGACTTGGCGCGAGGCTTGAAAGGAAGTAACCATAACGACATGCCTCCCTTATACAGACCAGTCCCACTAGTCCCAGCGTTCTTTGACGAAGACAAAGCTGAGTGCCTAGCCGATAGCCTAGAGGCTCAGTGTTCCCCTAACGTAGATCACGTTGACCAAGCTCACCTCGATTCGGTGGATGCTGAAGTCGAACGTAAAAGCTCTGTGGTCACCTCTGAACTCCCACCAATCACCTTAGCGACTTACGCTGAGGTGGAGAGACTGATCAAGGCCCTCCGACCGCGCAAATCCCCCGGTGCCGATGGCATCTCCAACAGGGTTCTTAAAACCCTCTCTCCTCCTCTCATCCATCTCTTAGTCAGCATCTTCAATGCTGCTATGAGCCACTGCTTATTCCCAGACACCTGGAAATGTGCAAATGTCATTGGCATTCACAAACCAGGCAAAAGCTCATCTGACCCCACCAGTTACCGCCCCATCAGCCTCCTCAGTGCCTTAGGCAAACTTTACGAGCGGTTACTTGCAAACCGTCTCCAGTCCCATGCTAAGGAACACCACCTTATCCCAGATGAGCAGTTTGGCTTCAGACCCGGACACTCATGCGTCCAACAGGTGCACCGCCTCACGGAGCACATCATTGAGGGCTTCAATAAGTACCCCAAACCCCAGACTACGCTAGCAGTCTTCCTCGACGTAGCGAAAGCTTTTGACAAAGTCTGGCACAACGGCTTGATCTACAAGCTATACCAATTTGGCGTGCCAGAACGTCTTGTGCTCATCCTACAAGACTTCCTTAAAGCCAGAAGCTTTCGCTATCGCGTGGAAGGCACCCTCTCCTCCCCCCACCCAGTCAGAGCCGGAGTCCCTCAGGGCTCCGTGCTATCACCTATTCTCTTTGCACTGTATACCAGTGACATCCCACGCTCTCAGCCCAAAGTATTCCTAGCCCAATATGCGGATGATACCGCCATTTACACCACTGGGTGGCATATCAACAGACAGTCCTATTTCGTCATGCAACGGGCCATCACCGAGATCGGTGACTGGTTCCGAAAATGGCGCATCGCGGTCAACCCAGCTAAAAGCACAGCTATGTGCTTTACTGAGAAGACACGCTCCCCTTACCCGAAACCGCTTAGTTTGTTCGACGAACCCATTCCCTGGGTTCCTAGAACAAAATACCTCGGAGTCACCCTTGATCGTCATCTCACCTTTAACGATCACATAACAACCGTCCGTAACAGAGCGGCCTTCATAATGGGTCGCCTTGGTCCCCTACTTCGCAAAGAGAGTAAAATGTCTCTTAGTAATAAGAAGACACTTTACACTGCCTGCATCCGCCCCATCATGACTTACGCATCAGTAGTGTTTAGTCATGCTAGTGAGGCCCACCTTCACAAACTTCAAGTCATCCAAAACCGTTTTCTTCGTAATGCAACCGGCGCCCCGTGGTATATCCGGAACACCGAGTTGCATTGCGACTTAAACCTTCCCTCTCTAGCGCAGTTCAATAAGGACTGCGCCCGCCGATACTTTGATCGAGCGCCCCACCACCCGAACCCATTGGTTGTCCAGGCATCGAACTACTCGACTGCCTCTTCTATCCCATTTTTCAAACCCCCCCGTCGCCGACCACGGCAGGTATTAGACGACCCGGATGACCCCATCGCAGCCATTACATTGGCAGCTTTAGCGTTATCCGCAAGTCGTCGAGGTAAAATCCCCAGGTGTGAGGTAATCAGAGGTCACACAATCAAACACCGAGCTCGCCGGCGAGCTCGAGGCAAAAACAAGGTCACGATAAATTGCTCTCCAAATAGTCAAAGAGTATTATTCAGTAGGGCCCAATTGTGCAACACTGCAGTTGCACAGAGGCATTTTGCTCCGATCCCCCCCATGTCTCTCGACAGCGAGACAAGCCGAGGTCCGAACCACAGTGGTGCCCTTGAGCTCGCTGTCAACCCCTCCTATAGTAGCGGTACGTTTTCGGCGTCCGCAGGAGACGGAGGTAGAAAGCGCTTTTCGCCTTCTACGCCCGTCTCGGGAGAAGTGCCTTCGGCACTTCTCCCTCCCGGGCTATTGTAGGGCCAGGCCCTCGCCCAAAACCCGGTGGAGCTGGACGACCGCACAGGCGGTAGCCAGCATCTATGTCCTCCCTAAATAAAAAATAAAGATACCTCAGTCACACCCTTGAAAATATTTATACTGGCGTATATAAATTAGTTAAATAAATAGGTTAGTAAAAATGTATCCACGAATCTAAATGTGCTTTATTACAACTTATATTGTTTTTTTTCTCCTTTAGATTAAGATTAACTTGGGATGGGTGACCGCTAGTGGCATTACTACTGAGCGTGCACGTGCTTAGGAGGGTACGTTAAGCCGTCGGTCCCGGTCTTAGGATAGAAGATGTTATATTTTAGCATGTTGGTAGGACAATTTGTGAATTCGCTTGATTATTTACAACCGTCCATAAGAGCCATTAGTTTAGGCTACTATCGGACGCGATAGAAACCAAAGCTATAAATAAATATACACCTAATATTCATAAACAAGTCACAGATTTGTCAGGTTTTATATATTACTCACTGCATTTGTGTTTAATTACTGGAATTTAGTGTAAAAAACAGCAAACATGCATTTCCGAGGAATCTGCAAATTCCAGCGAATTAGCACCTTATACTCATTCAATTGTTTAAGTTCGATGACATCGATTTAACAGAATATTCGCTTTAGAATGAGCAGATTTTGTTTTTCTTCTTCCTGTCCTAATCATAAAGCTCATATCATCATGATAAGCTAAGAGGAGTCGGCGCAGCTGGTTTTCTTCTTCCACTCTATTATGAATAGTCAGGTGGCTGGGCCCACTCCCGTTCTAACAACTGACCACTGACTTACAAATGAGAATGACCCAGTGCACTGATCATAAAGTATAACCCTTATTTTGTTTTTCTATTACAAAGCTTGTTGAAGCTCAATACGAGTATATCAGCATGTATTTTTTTTTACTTAATACTTGAGCAAGAATACTCCTCGATGCTGAATAAAAATCTACTACGTCTAAAAGGCCCGTGGGGTGCTAGGCTAAAATATCACCCCCACACTGCTACCTGAGAGTGTCGTAAGAGACGACTAAAGGTAAAATACCAGAAGGTGAGCGAGCAGCAGCACTTTCCGAGGAACTGATAACTTAAACTGCGATCACCAAGAAGCCTGCCAAACATGGGCATTATGGCTAACCCCCCTAAATGGGGGAGGCTATGTTCAGCAGCGGATACAGTATGTCTAAGAAGTTGGATGTCGTAACTGCCGTAAGTCAATACATTACAACCAAGCTTCTTTACAAAGAGTAAGTCACTAGCTCCTTGCCTTAAATACACCAAGCTAATATTGTTCTCGGCGGCCTTCCTTACAACATCATTTGACTATGATCAAGCGTAAACACATATAAACACCAATCGCATACATAATAAACAAAGCCGTAGAATTTTCAATTACCATCAATGAATGTTAATGCTGATTTGAAAATGTGTGCCGTACAAATATAGGCAATACTTTGACCAATATCAATATCTTAATTAATGCACGAACACGACTGTCCGTGTCTGCCCGACAACATTACATTTTCATATTTGGCATGTCGAATTTACTCTTTTAAATTATTAGTTCGGGAGACGATGAGTTTTCTGCTGTAAGGTAAGTAGTGTCTACTATTGATTTAGTTTTCTCATGTTTAAAAGCAAGTACAAAGATATACGATTATTAATATTTTAATGAAAGAATTTTTCATATAACTATAGTTCTAACATTATACTATATATGTATTACTATAATATGTATATATTATAGACAAATTATCCTTTGTTCTTTTCATTAATTACGATCTTTACAGTTTTTTTTAAATATGTCATATCACTCAAAATAACCAGCTAAAAGAGATATTATTGCGCTAACCGGGGTTTTAGCAAATCGGTGTAAGCGCGTCAACGGCAGATGGCGTGACGTCACGGATGAAGTCATTTTCGGCGCGCAGAATTAAACTCTTGATACCTTTGCTGAGTTAAATCACCGTGAACATTAGGCCGAAATTGACTTTGTTGTGCGAATATAATATATTGGCATAATAAAATATAAAATATTATATGTTTATATTGGCAAATCTAAGCCTTAATACTGTTTTGTTATCATTAACACTGTTGAATGTTGGGCTACAAAAACAACATACGTGTGTTTAAGACGTCATATAAACAGAGAAACAGTAAGCCTACGCACGTAATGTTACGCACTATACTTCGTTTTGAGTTTGTTTGCAATTTTATGAAAGCAATGGAAAAGTGATCCAATTCGTTACTCAATCAACTTGTGTTATCTATTATCAATGCACCTTGTGTTATATGATTTCCGACTCCTGTACTATATGCAAATATTTCCAGATATACAAGTAAGAATGTACGTTCCGTTAATTACATAATTTTAAAGGAAGAATAGTGTCATCGGGCCAAGAATAGTGCTAATTTATGCCCCGACACGAATTTTTCGTGTCAAGCATAATTGCGAGGTGAAGTCAAATATAAAAATGGAATTCTTTGGAAAAATCCGACTTCATAACAAATACTGGCAGGAAATATTTGGTTGCATTCCATTCATTCACAAAAGTGGCTCTTGCGATTGCGTATATGTTTGCTTTATGATGGTACCACTTCCCGTCATGACAGAATCAATAGGTTTTTCAAACTTATTGCAAACTAGCTTCCATCTGTGACTTCACTTGCGTGGAAATTATTATATTACGCTTGCTATGATCTATAGTATAAAAGTATCTTTTGTCTTTATCCAGAACCTAAAAGAAATCTATGAGCAAAATTTCATCGATATTCCTTCAGTGGTTTCTGAGGTAGGTGGCACATAACACTGTAAAGTGTGTCTGTTTGTGCGTAAACATAGTTACAGTAAATGAGACATATTAGTATTATGGCATGCTATTAGCGACCTGGACCTTACCTGTTGATATGTCTTTTATCCATTACTGTGGTAGGCTTGATTTATGACAACTTGTTTACAACTGATTTGGCCCGTAGGGTGCCAGGCTAGTAACACATCATAAGGTAAGGGCAACAGCTCTTTCTGAGGACCTGATATCTCACACTTCGATTTCCAAGCCGCCCGCCAAGCGTGGAGATGATGGCAACCCCCACATATTGGGGGAGGCTGCGTTCAGCAGTAAACTATCCAGCTGATAAACTTACCGATTTTATGTTATTTGTCGTTACTGGAAAAGGCAGTCTGGCAAAATGAAAAAATAGCCACTTTTACCTTGCAGACGAATTTGCTGGTAGTTCGTACATAAGCTTGATATTGATTAAAAGAGAAATAAATACACGCCCGTGACAAATTCAACTGCAAAGTGCATCGACAAACCATGTTATAGTTATATTAAAACTTACCCAATTAGAAAACAAGTCAACAATCACTTTGTGGGTTAAAAAGATTAACTGGCTCGCTAAAACGATTAACGAATTTCACGAACAGTTTGCACTGAGCTATGGTATGACTAACGCGGCATAATCCCGCTTAACCTTTTTATCTATCCCACTGAATAGACAACAGTTGCTAATGCGAGTTCTCAATTCGCTTTAGTAACTGTTATTTAAAATGTGGCTTTAACTTAGTTCACAAAAATCAATGTTTTGACGTTAAGTACTGCTACTTGTAACTGGTGTTCAGTTGATGCTTGATAAGGGACTTGTTCTTTTGCATCCGACGCGCGACGGCTAATAGACGGAAATGCGAAGGTCGTTTTATTTCTGCTGATTGCGTGCTCTTTTCTTTCTCATCTGGCTTACGGTCTAAATTTCTAGAATTATACTTAATTTTCATTCATTAATATATGTGCGTTCCAAACTAAGGCTATACAGAATATTTGTCGTTGTGAAAATTTGTTCTAATTATAGATTTGTTTTATAGTAAATAGAGAATATCGTAAAAATAATATTAATGATTACCCCAAAATTCAAAGTAATTTATTGCTTTCATGAGTACATTTAATGGATACAATAATTACTGAACATACTCGTATATGAAACTATTTGGACAGAGTCTAAGTCCCCCAAAGTCGTAAATACCTAGATTAACGACTAATATGGTGCTAAAAACTGTTCTCCTCTCTTATATTTGTGATAATTATAATTAAAAAAGATGGGTAGCATAGAAAAAAGCAATTTTTTTTGATTAATTTATTTCTACACTTCTATTCTATTTATATTCAATTCCAGAAACGTTGAGGTCCATTTTTGCAAAAACCATTACACTACTAAGTACAGACATAACGTATCAATGATTATCATCCGTTTTTTTATGCTTGATAGGTTAGCCTTTGACCACTATCTCACCTGATGGTAAGTGACTATGCGGTCGAAGATGTTGTTCAGGCTAACCTAGAATCCTGCTCTTATTATACACACACATACGTGAGATAAGGGTATACATATGTTGAGATAAAAGCGGTGTATAGTAACCATACAAAGCTATTCCATGATAAATGTGTAGGTAATTCGTGTACAGGAAAAATGAGTCAATGAATTTTATGGGCATTGCATTTTCTTTTCTCTTTTTGTGTGTTACGTGAGTCTCGCTATTGTTACGTTATTTATGGTTAGAAGGTGTGTATAAAGCCTTATTTACATAATGCTTTGAATGGTAGCCTATCATAGTTTCGAATTTACTTTGCCCGAATTCGAATGACTGAAAACGGTTGACCGATTTTTTGAGTGTCAGATATAATAATATCTCACGCATATTTTTATCATAACGTTCATTAGTTTGAAAGCCAGAAGTATGTTACTTTATACTAGAGAACCTTTACACATAGACAAGGACGGTATGGTTTCCACTTGTGTTAATTTTTTTCATGTAAATTGCACAGGATTTCCTATTTTAACGTAGTACGACTATTTTAAGGTAGGTTGCATTTTTATGTTAATTCGTTTTTGCGCAATAAATTTGGGAATTAAAAGAATAAAATATAAAAGGGTGTCTTTGTCTGACAAAGAGACTAAGACGTTAAACAGTTTCTGTGAGCATATATTCGGAAATAAAAAATTCGTCAACCTTTTTGAATAACGGAGTGTACAAACGAATGTCACTGTAGTCGGAAAAAAATTTAAAAATGTATTATTTAAGCTATTTAAAAAAAAAATGTTTTTAATTCAATTTAATACGGACGTCTGTATGTTCATTTTGAAAGAAATAAGGGAGTAACAGTAATTTAAATATATTTTTGTATTATTGTCTATTTGGATGATAATAATACCCACAGTATTATTCTGTTTTGAAGCACAAAAAATTAAGAATCTTTGAAAACATTGAAATGAGGAATTATTGCGAAATAGTTTATAAGTTTAGGCTTAAAATAGCCCTCGCACTCTGAACTACATGCATCGGATTCGGACTTATTTAATCAGTTAAGGCAATGCAAGATTTTTCAAATTCAAATTCTAATATATTTATTGCATGAAATGAACATGGGTGGTAAAAAAGTTCTTATTTGAACAAAAGCTCTTCATATTCCACGTTTATGGTATTCAAAAGTATAAATTGAATATAATTCAGACATATTGATACAATATTAAGATTTGAGTTATTTTTATCGAGAATTCTAGAACAGTTACCTATATATGAGCCTGAAGTTTTTGACAAGGTTTGAAAAACCTTTTTTGGTAAAATGCCAAGAGTAGTACCACTACACTTGGCATTTTACCTCCCAGAATGACGAAATTAAATAATTTCTGGAGGACTGACAGTACCTGTTTTCTATCCACTCGTTTTCAGAAGTTTTGTCGGGATTCAGTCATCACCTGACGCCTTGCTGTTTTTGATTGTTATTTTTTTTTTTATTGCTGATAGGTAATCCTTTGACCACAATCTCACCTGATGGTAAGAGATGATGTAGTCGAAGGTGTTAACAGGAATAACCTAGAATGACTGGCTCTCAAGGACAGCTTCCGGAACACACCGGATTGTAGTCTCATTCCATTCCGGTCTTCCATCAACTTGATGGTTTCTTCTGATTATTTCATAAATGTATTGTGGTGGGGGGTCTTAAAGAACTGAGACCTAACCGACAGTTGCCACTAATCCATTGTTAATCTGGTCCACTGTTTCGCATTCAGCAAGGCACTGAAAGAGGTTATGTAGTTCAAGTTAAACGCTTTCGGGGTCTTGGATTTGGGTAACGTTTGGACGTAGTGTAAAGTTTATCAAACGCGATTGCGTTGAGAGATTTCTCAAGCTTAACATTGACATCCAATGTGCATCTAAAGATTTGGTGATCGCTACCGGTATTTATCCTATCTGTACTGTACTGTAACAGCCGGGTAGTCCACTACTGAACACAGCCTTCCCTATTTAAGGGGGTATTTGCCATAATCCCCACGCGTGGCAGGCGTCTTAGGGATCGCAGTGTAAGTAGGCAGTTCTTAAGAAAGCGCTGCGTCCCACCTTCCAGTATTTTTCCCTTAGTCGATCTTACGACACCCACGGGATGATATGGGGATGTGCAAATCTAACCCGGCACCCCACGGGGCATCCTATCACAGTGGCATAATATAATATACGCTTCTTCGAGACGATCCGCTCTTGGGCAGTTTTATATCCTTTTTGAATTTTTTTGTTGCTTTACATTAGATATTGGTCAATAATCATACTAATTTTGACGCTTGTATGCTTCGCCATTTTAACGATAGAGCAAAAAGAACGATAAAATGTTTGTAATGGAAAATTATCATTTTCTTGTTATTAAGCTACATATTATATAAAGTTTGACGATATTCCACTACAGCAGTATGAAATTGCTTCTTAGCGAATTTCATGATTGTAAGTCAACGGAGAAAGTCTTAAGTAAAGTACCTTATAGTGGTTGATTACCTTGAGAAATCGTAAAATATGCAAAAAAGTATACCTTTTGATTGCGTTGATTTACAAGTTTGATTTTTTCACAGCTAAAAAAGACGATAGCCCGAGTTAGTATATGTTATAAATTTCAACTTGATATCTATACGCTCTCTTGAGAAAAATCTTGACAGACAGATGAAGCGATATATAATATAGTGATCCTATAAAATTTATAGGTGTACGAAACTCTAAGTAAATATGTAGAAATATTTCTACGTTGATAAAAATTAATGTGTTCGTATTGTTCTGAGGTACCGAGGTTATGATGAGCTTATTTACGCCCACATGTTGTCCCCCAGGCCAAGACTGACTTTTCGCAAGGCCTTATTATTGAAATCGTTTGCTTCTAAGAATATCGATGTTTATTTACTTATCTTGCGGTTAAATAAAGCTTTCACATATGAATCACAGGCAAACACTTCAGTCTACAAGTGAATTAGGACACTAAAGTTCATTGACACCTCGATAATTGACCAGATGACATTCAATGTCGTCACTTACATACTATTTCACATTCTATGCTGTCCATCGCTCTTATTACGACATCTCGGCTTATCATCTTCCACATGCTACGAATTTCATAACTAAATCGAATCTACTTTCGACAGAAGATATGCGTTGTCATATTGAAATACTTTAATCTGTGACCAAGTTTTTGACATGTAATAAATATTATGTGATTCAATATAATTTAGTTTAGTGAGTCTGTAATTAATTGATGTAAATATATATTTATAATAAACAAAAAGTGCCAAGATTATCTAAAGAATTGAGAGGGGATTGATTTATATACGCTAATTTGATCAGGCCATAGTTATCGTTTACTAAACTTATACTGCCCATCTGTGTCATACTTTTAATGAAATTATACATTAACTAAACCGTCCAAGTAAGTCGTCTGCAATTTTTCCAATTTATGGGTCACACAATTGAGAGGATGTCCCCTAGAAGTAATATGGACATCTACTGTAGCTGTGCTTCGTGTCTTAGGACGGCAGTCGTTATGACAAACAAATATCTGTCGCTAATTACCTAATAGTCTTATCCTTGACAGAGTAATTCTAGGTTAGCCTGAACAAAACCTCTCCCGCTATATCACTTACGTGTACTCTATATCACGTAAGTGAGAGAGTAATCGAAGGCTAGTTCTAGCTATATTGCATACATAACATATGTGCAGGTTGGGCTCAAGCTGAGGTTTCGGTTACCTGTTGGTGCGTTGTGATGTGTTCCAAGTAATAAACTAGATCTAAAATAGAAGTATTGAAAAAACACTCAAGAATAGCTAATATTTTCTTTTTGAGGGTAGGTAATATGATTAAAGAAGATGCAGTTGTGCAAAATGTCTTACAAAGCTGTGTAACTCTATTACGTGGTCTAATTTAAGCTGCAACCGAAGCAACCACATTGTCCGCGGTTGAATTAAATGATCTTGAGACAACACCCTCGCGTGGTGAAACGTATATGTAAGGATCCTCAGACACCACTCTTAGATGTGAGACAAAACATAATATTCGTCACTGTATCCCCTTTATTATTTAAGAATTGGCCAACTGAAAATTTTAACTTTTAAAGTAGTTGTTAGGTAGATATAATCGGTGGAAGCAAAACGCTTAAGCTTGTGTGATGGATAACATTATCATGCTCAACTATGAGAATCGAGAGGATGTTGTGTAGAAAAGAAGCGAAATATTATTATAAAGTAAAATTAATAAAATAAAATGTACTATATAGAAGGTTTATTATTGAGTCATTAAGGATTTATCAAAACCAGGGCGTTTGAATCCATTTTATCCTTTTCAGCGAGTCATCAACAATGAATAACCTTTTTCCAATGATTGCTAATCGCAAATGATTAAAAATAGATATTATGCCAAAAATTAACTCATGCAAATGAATTACATCATTTCACACTTATAAAATGCTTGCTCATATCTCGAAAACAAAACAGAAAACTGCAGCTTATATTGATAACAATTAAGAATATCGGAAATGGATACAACATTAAGGGTCTGTTTCAGAATGTTCGAGTAAAATCCAGTTTTACTACCCAGAACATATTTAATAAATAAAACTCTATCTTTGCGTTTCACAGTCATCGATTTAGCCTATCCATCGGTTAAATCTTGAAACGCGCTGCATGTTAACTGTCATTTTTATCATTCAGTTATTTTATGTGTTGCACAGCAACCCGAAACTTTATTAGGTCATTCTGTAACGGACCCTGAGGGCCTGTTTCAGAATGTCCGAGTAAGTTCCGGTTTTACTACCCAGAACATATTTATTAAATAAAACACTATCTTTGCGTTTCACAGTCGCCGATTTAGCCTATCCATCGGTTAAAGCTTGAAACGCGCTGCATGTCAACTGTCATTTTTATCATTCAGTTAATTTATGTGTTGCATAGCAACACGAAACTTTATTAGGACATTCTGAAACGGGCCTTTAGTATACCATTTCATTTAATAGAAACTTATATGTAAGGATATAGATAAAATTATGTACATTTGGGTATGAAAACTCTTTTCACTTATTCATTCATCAGAGAACCTGAATGCTCAATAACCATAATGTTGTCATGAAGAAGAAGTTAAATGTCGATGACAGTTCATTAGTAAGAGGACGATGATAACCTTCCTGCCGGTACGAGCATAAGGACTGGATAGGATGACCTAGTAAAAGCTAGAGGACGCACTCGAATGTAATGGTTGCTTTTTTATTTCTTCAGCCAGAAAATAATATTATTCCTAAGGGCTGTACTTCTTTCGCGTTTGACTCTGCCTGATGTTAAGCATTGATGTGTAAGCATGGAGCACGCTTAGCTAGAAAAAACCTATTTTCTCTCGATTTGAAGACATCCTTGTTGTATCCATCGGGGAAAACTGGCCACGGCAAGGTGTTTCACGCTTTCGCAGTATGAAAAGTGGAATCAAAACGCTTCGTATGAGTCCTGGAAATCTAAACTATGTACGGATGCCGCCTCTCCGTTTGTCTGAAAGTCAATCAATCTATCTATCAAGGAAAGTTTTGATCGTACTCCCTAGACAGAAAATGGTATCCCATACGGCAACACTCTTGTCCTTCGCTATATGGGACAAAATCTGACAAATAGTGAATGTGAGACGCTCGCCTTCTTGATATTACTCTATACTAATATTATAGTAATAAAATTTACAGTCACAATGAATCCTCCCGTAACATACTCGAACCTCGATTGATTAAAGCCTCTCAGTGCTTTGCAGACGACAAGGGTGATTTTTTTGAGGCCATACTGCTTTTCCTCAATTCGTGATTATTTTGGATTGCATAAGTTGGTACTTGACTCGTTGTATTTCAGTTATTGAGAACGTTATTATGATAAAGAGCTCTGTCCTGGTCTGAATATCATAAACAGCCTACTTGCATAGACGTGAGCTGTGGCATGTTGCTGAATGGTTGTCTTTTACTATAATATACAATAACTATGCAGCAGTCCTTACGTTTTTAAGCCCAGGAACATTCCGGCTTAGACAACAACATACATAATACATGTAATAAAACACTTAAATTTATATCGAGTGTGCGGCGCATATCATGGCGCCATGTATCAATGAGTCGATAATATTATGATACATAGATAATTTGTCTGATAATGCGCTAGCTACAGACCGAGTCACATGTATATTGTAATGAGTTAAGTTGATAATAATGTTCATAGAGAATCAGACCGTGCTGGGCGTGACACTGTATATTCTGAATTCTTTTATAGATAAGCTGGTTAAGCTTTTCACGACTTTCCAAGTCTTCTTTCTTCACAGAAACGAGCTCTCATTGTCCAGATATGGCCAAACATGTATGGTTTGCACAAAAATTTTACCAAGCGACAAGTTCTACTGATGATTCAAGTGCTTCACCTATCTATAGTATAATATGTCTATAGTGTAAGACTTGCACGTATTTTTAAATCGAAGGGTTGGGTTTGTATTAAATCTTTTCTAAGGCTTCATGATACGAATCAGGTAGATGACTCATTTATAAAATATTCACCTGATATTTGGGAAGTAATAAGGGTTGCAATTCATCTCCGATACAATGTATTAAGGCTGTTTTGGAATTTCGTTGTCTATGATTGAGTTTCCTTGGCAGATAATATCAGTTATGTCAAGTATTGTTTTTTTGAGGATGTTGTAGAATAAAAGATTTATAAGATACTTTCTTGAAAAACTTTATATCTGCCAAGTTGACATTTGTCATCTTCTCTATCTGCATACCTTATTTTTATTCAATTCTTCATTCTTCTTATTTAACTCCCAATTAACTATTTGAAGACGGTTTTAAGTATGTTCTTTTCTAAAACACTGTCGCAAAGTTTTCTGTTAGAATGTATGGCTGACTGCCTACTTCACGTAAACCGTTTTAAATGATCTTGGCAACACTGGTGACATATAAGTGTGATATTTGAATATGAACAATAAAAAAACACTGGCGTATATATTCATAAGTGCGTATTCAATTTCGAACTCCAACATTGAAACAAATATATACCCCATAAAAAAAGACAAAAATAAGTCTCAGAGACAGAAAACAATCCAATCTATCTATATATCGAAATAAATCGAGCGAAGATGTATTTATGTCTTCAGAATACCTACTTAGGGAAGTCATTTAGACGCAAATGTTGTCTACCATCCGTCTGTTCGTCTACTTTGGCTAGGTTCTTTAATCAGTTCCGTCGATTCGTTTCTATTCAGCACATCCTATTTTGGAAATATCATCTATTACATAATGGCATAGGAAAGAGCTATGGTATGACAGAATATGAAATGCGCTTATATCATGTTGTGGACTTCTAAAGCGGGCAACCCAGACTTATAGTTTTGGAAATGATAACCACGTATATCATTTTTTTTTATAGTAGATATAATATTAGGTCTGTGGTGAGAATCCCTGTTAATATGGACCGGGATAAAGCACTTTTATATGATTTTAATATTTTTAAGTTTGCAATAACGCCTGCTAGGCGAATTACATTACAAAATTACAAATTTACTAGAGAAAAAATCCCGATCCCGTCCCGATACGATAGTTGAAGAACGAGAGCAAGAATTAAAGTTATGAGTCATTGTGTTGTTATGTTAGCTCAATTGGTTAGAGCATACCCCAGCTAAAAAGGTGGATGCACGCGGGTTCGAATCCCGCACATGACTATATTTTATTCTCGCGTAAATTTGTAATTTTGTAACACTTTTATATCGTAAAGTTTTATTTGGAGGAGCATAAAATAATGATAAGCCAGAGAAGGATCACCGATAAACTATATGAGCTGATAGAAAGAGATCATATAGTACAAAGAGTGAAAGAAACCGCTGTGGACACAGAAATGTGGCGAAGGCTGCTTCAGCTGCACATTCAAGAGTTAAATATTTTGCAGCGGGTTGTCTTACCGTGGCAGTCGTTATAGATGGTGGTAGGACATATTTCGAATGCCCGCCTGGCTCATCTTAAATTATAAAATTTGTCGCCAAGCGCCTAACTAACACTAACAAGCTCTTGAGAGCTTGGAATTCTAGGTCAGGTCAAACAACAACATCATCAATTTCTATCAGGTGAGAGGTAGAAAATCAAAGCCTAAGCAGACCATACATTAAATACACGAACAAAACAAGCTCAGTAAGTAAGTAGGTATATTACAATACAGATGGGAGTCAAGTATATGGTCGATGTTTTCCATCACTGCACACATAAACTTGTGAATCTAGACAGAGAGACGTCGTTCTGTAAATGCAAGAGATGTTGACGAAACTGAAGATTTTTAGGCGTAAGTATGTTATAATAATATTCTCTTTACTTGCTGGTTAATAGACTCACCATAGAACAAAATTCCTCTGACTATAAATTATATTATGCCAACCTGATCTCTAAGATATCTGCCAAGCGTAATTTCAAATCTCCTTTTAATGACGGAGACTGTGTTCAGCAGTAGACAATCCGTCTGATGCAGTACAGTAATCAGATATTTGAATTTTAAACAACAAAATTACAACTTAAAGAAATGTGTGAACAAAGAGAGCGGAAATTGAAACTATTACCATCCATCCCTAGAGCCTGGGAGAAACTCTGCCAATTGAGCTATCGTGATGTGTGAGTTATAGCTTACGTTTTTGTCGTTGCACGGCTCTAGAAAGAGATGGCTGCAGTTTCGATAGTGTTTAAATTTTTTGCTTTTGTTGTAATTTTTTAATATTATTCTTAGCAGCAGTTATTGAAAAAAATTACAATATTACAATAAGATTTTCTTTCTAATTTAATTTTTAAGTGTACTAATTGTGTCTTAGTCCTTATCAAAAGTGTCCTGCTGCTCCTTAACCACAGCAACAGCTATGTTTGCACTCTGGCGCCTGCCATCTGTAATTGTTCGTACAAACAGTCCGGTAAGGAGCCTGATCCACTAATGTATCTAGTTTTAGCACTTGCCTTTAGGATTGGACTAAACGTTTATTTCCTTTAGAAAAGCTGAAAAAATCAGACTATGACCTTTTCTAGTATTGATTTTGAAGGTTTTTACATACATTTTTATAAGAAACTTAAAGTGTAACTAAAAATTATATAACTGGATAATTCCATAATGGTTTTCCTTTAAAAATTTGGTCATTCCATTAGTGAGTTGTATTCATATTCGTTAAACATATCGTAAATTCAACTAGGACTCTTATGAGAAGCGGTATGAAGTAGTATCTATGCAGTATTTTAAAAAATTATGAAAATGACTAAGCAGGACAACATAGCGTTATTGTAATCCTAACGAGATTTTTTTTATCCCTAACCCTACGCTATGGGTTGTAAGTCTCAGGCATGGCTTTAGGTTCGTCCCGGAAACAAACCGATGCCCAAATTCCAAGGAATACTAAGTAATACGTCTCTTAAGAAATAGAAAATACAATTTGAAACACTAATAGAAAATGTTGATTTCATAGAGTAAGTACAATGGTCCATATTTACACAATAACCAGTAAATGCTTGTGACTTTGAGCAAGGTAAGGCTAAACTAACAATCGAAACAATTAATAACCTACATTTGAATTTTCAGCTTGTTATAGCAAACAATCAACATTGCTAAAACCTATGTCTGTCGCAAAACTGAACCTTAGTCGTTTATCAGTAAAGTAGATTACAGTAGTGACGGGCGGTTCGGTAGGGAATTTGTCGCCAATTAACGGTGTTTTTCAGTTGCTGTCCTTGAGAGTCAGTACCTTCTAGGTTAAGCCTTAATAAACCTTGACTTCGTGTAACTCACCATCTGAAGAAATGATAGTTAAAGACTAATCTAGAAACCGTAAATATACCTTGGCTATATAAAAGTGGTGTAATATTCAGTCAGACTTTATAAAAAAAACAAGTAAGATAAACGTGTGAACTCAGTGATAGGTTTTTACTTGTAAAAGTTTAACCCAAATACGCAAGTAGCTTATAAATGGTAAGTGTACTACTTTTATAATATTCGTACGGACTATCATTAAGATCCTGACAAAATCAAAAGTAAATTATACTTTTTTTTATTCACGGCTTAAGGCTAAGGGTGCACCTACGCTTTTCATACAAATGTATTTTCGTTTCGTCTTATTTTAAATACCAAGCGTTCATACTCTGTGAAATTTTGTATGCACAACCCTGAGCCTAATATCTATGCTCCTGATTTGTCAGTTTTTCGATTTATAACTTATTATATTTTATAATTTGCAGAAAACGTTAAAATGAAAAATTTCTTTTGCATAAAATGGAACCGACTTCAACACCCAAAAGTGTCAAATAGCTTATTTTACACTTTTGGGTGTTGAAGTCGGTTCCATTTTATGCAAAACAAACTTTTTGATACTTACGGGATCGATTATGATTCATTGTTAACGACTATACCATCAAGATAGGTAAATATTTTTCAGGTATTTTAGTGTAACTCAAGAACGCCTTGACCGATTTTGATGAAATTTAAAATGGGACCAAACGACAAGCATCACCTATAAACAAAAAAGAAATTTTCAAAATCGGTTCACCCAGTCCAGAGTTCTGAGGTAACAAACGTAAAAAAACAGACGAATTGAGAACCTCCTAATTTTTTGGAAGTCGGTTAAAAATGGAAACTGCTGATTTAAAACACCGACCTCACATTAGCATGGTCCGACTTTCACAAGTTATTTAATACTTTTCAGTGTTGGAAATCGATTCCATGTTTTTTTATCTTATCTTGCTATAAGTCGGCTGTATTATATTTACTTTTCACGCTTAATAATTTTTCACATAAAGTAATTCAAACTAACAATTAATTTTCACATAAATAAGCATTCTTTCATAGTGTAAGCTACATATCTACTTAGGTTTTTTTTAGGTTTAAACATACATACACACACTACCTTTGTTTTTATCTAATTACAAAAATGATATCAGTATTGATTTTCTTTGAATGTTGACATCAGACATTGATGTCATTTTCAAATGACGAGTTTTCTTAATCTTAAGTCTCAATCAATTACTAAGTATTTTGAAGGAAACGAGGATATTGACTTTATATGTCATGGTAATTATCTGTTTGCGCTGTTGGTTGAGTGGTGAAAGGGTCTCTTTGGAACATCGAGGTCTTGTGTTCATTCTCAGTTTTTTTTTAGTTTTTTTTTATGTTATTGTGACAGGACAAGCTCGAGGCCCACCTGATGTTAAGCGGATAAACTCTGCCTATAACAGATGCATTTCGTCACAAGTCACGAATTGTACTGCACCCATCACCTTGAGACATAGTAGTTTAGTCTTATGTGCCTGTAATTTCACTGGCTCTCAAAGACTACTGCGCTGCTGAACTGCTGAACACGCCGTTAGGTGCTAGGTGACAGATTTTCTAATCGATGGTGGTCGCTAGCCAGGCGGGTATTCGAAAAATGCCCTTCCAGCATGCGGTGAAGCTCAAGCCCGTGGCGGAATGGATATCTGGGTTTCCTGACTAATACAATTTCAAAAGCAGTTCGGAGTCTATAACGGTACCATACGTGTACTGTTACTCTATAGATTGCAATAGGCTCTATCTCTATCTCGAAACGTGGATTTATAGTCAAAATACGTCTCTTTAAAATATATCACGCTACCCAAAACCCCTATAAAACGCATCACTGGCTACCCCTTTGAGAAATATCGACGTGATGGTATGTTTTTATGTTAATTATCTAATAGAAGTAACTTTTTTAAGGCTTGCTTTTGACCACTGTCTCATTTGTTCATAGGATTTAGACGGAAGCACGAGGCCCACCTGATGTTAGGCGACCTCTCTGCAACAGGTGCATTTTTTAATAAGTAAAGAACAGAACTGCGCCCGTCACCTTGAGACATACAGTTGTTATATACAGTTGTTATGTCTCAAGAGCCTGTATTTCACTGGTTACCAGGGACTGCAGCCAGAACGCTCTGTTAGATTTGGCTTGAGGGGGGTAGCTAGCCAGGCAAGCATTCGCAAAATGGCATTCAACCATGCGGTGAAGCTCAAGCTAGCGGCGGTGGGTTCTGAACCATGGACCTGCAGCATTGCAGTCAATAGCTATTACCGCTCGGCTGTTATTGCGTCATCGGACGGTTAGTGATAATGTGGTCGAAGATGTTGTTCAGACTCATCTAGAAATATTAGCTTTCTAGCTAATAGCTTCTAGTTTATTAGTTATTCGTTTATGACTTTTTTACCCTTTAATGTAATAAGCATTCCCATACAACACAGATATTTCAATAAATAACTTCCCTTAAATATACAATCATTTTCATAATAATATGATATACATCCTCATGAATGCTCAGAATGAGCAGCATGCTAGGCTACTACTCACTCATGATGACGGGACGGGTGTACCGCGTAGTTGAATATGAAGCACTCGACAGGGTTTATATATGTCTATATTATTATTAATATTCTATATTTAAAAGTAGCAAGTATATTACCAATAATGGCAACATATCTATACTTACCGATTACAAACTACCAGCAACAATCTCGGCATCAACCAATGGTTATACATATATTTTATGGCGTTACTTTATTTATACAATAATATTTTTATGGTTGTTATGACGTATATTGATAAATTTTCGTAATGGTTCCCATGTTTATTACAATTAAAATGTTTTGTACAATTGATTAAGATAAAAATAACTTGAATGAATACGTGTGGGCGGGCGCCTTTATTGTTTATTTACTTTACAGAAGTACTTCAAGCATTGACAAACGTTTAACTTATATAAGAAAATACACAGCAAAATAACTCATATGGAACATGAAATAGAATTTAAAATTGTACATTTTAAAGTAAAGGTAGGTACAGGAAAATTTTCCAGCACATTGTGTTGGACCTAAGAGCTAGGAAAGGCGTTGCCATATAGAATTTTAATGGCATGTCCAAATGGAATATTAATATTATGAATATAAGTATTTTTTAACCAGCGTTATGCTTTTATTACCGAAATACTAAGAACTATATACAACTCTACAGCTACTACAATAAAAGCATTTAGACAACCTACAAGTCATTGCAGACTTATTAAACTTATCAGAGCGCTTGGTCGTGCGACGCGTTCCTTAACGTTGCAATTCAACGGGGTAATGCTATCAGCATGCTGGGCACGCGGCCAACTGGTAGTGGGCAGCAGAATTTGGACTGCATTTGAGTTTGCAATGACATGAATATACCTATAACAATTTAATATTTTATTTTATGAATGAATTTGTATTAATTACTTTCTTTGCAAGTAAAACTTATGAATTTCAAGTTTGTTAAATAAAAATATTAAAGTTATATTATTCTTTATTTTGTTTACTTGTTGGTTGAGCATTAAGCTTAGCTTTTGCGTAGGGCTTACCATACAAAAGTTATATATAAATACCGATTATATGTATTAATACCGATCATCTAAACCCGGTGATGTTTTGCATACATTTTTACTTTGAGACTCCAATTTCTGGGTGAGGTTAATCTAGGCTGCAGGCTTTTCGGATTTTCGTGAAATTATGTATTTATTTTTATTTATTGGGCACACTGATTTTAAGATATTAAAAAAAATATAGTTTAAAGGAAAAACAACAAACCATGAGGATAAAAATCTGTTCCAAGAAAATGTATACAAAATTCCAGGAAGTTTTTGAAATTGGCACGCATTTAAAATAGATGTAGCTACATATGTATGGAAAACGCGCAATAACTATCGGTTAACTTCGCTATTTGGAATCTTGAAGTCTTCCAGGCTCGATTTCCCGGTCAAATACCGTTTAGATTTTCAGTCAGCAGTAAGGAGTCTGGTCTGGAATTGTTATTGGTAGGCAATATTCTCACCTCCTATTACATGGGAATTAAACGGATCTGGCGAAACGAGGCCGTTTAAATACCTACCTTGAAGTGTGATGATACGCGATGTAATAAAAAGTACAACAAAATATCATATAACAAAATATAACGAAAAAAACTCTGTTTAAATTATTACAATTGCATTCCTTGACACTTACCAAAAATATATGATCAATAAACATTTAACTTTACACTCATAAAGATAAATAATTGACAAAACAAAGTCCAGGAATGACGTTAAATCATTTTGAGTAATGCACCTATCATTAGATGAAATACGGTACTTGACAATGGCTATTGTGTTACATGACATTCAAGGCACAAAAATGCCACCTCCGTTAGCCTCCAGTTCGCTTTCTAACTTAACGTCGTAATTTATAAGGCAAAGACTAAGACTTTTCGCATCGCCTTTGCTGAAGCATAAATTTTCAGAATTGTCGGTTGTCGTACTGCGAACATTGTTAGTGGTTGTAAAAGTAGAATGAGACGTCAGAGTCTTGTTCGGGGTCCGTTTTATCGATGCGAAACAGTCGCTAAGTAAAGACTGTGTTAAGTGTTCGCAAGTTAAGTGTCTTCTTGAAGGAGCCTTCCTATAACAGACTGGGAGCGTGTCTTTATAGCGTGATACAGCTATTGTGGTATTTTGAGTAAATAAACACTCGTAAAAGCAACAAACGGCGTCTTACTTGTGTCGTTATTATGTGTCGTTTAACTATCTTGCAATAAGGACTATGTTTGTTATTGCTTCAACTGAATAGCAACTCGAATTGGACATGTTTGTTTACGTTTGCCGTCATAAAGTTGGATCACACAAATGTGTTTAATTTATTAATTGGTTTTGATATGGGTTGAGCAATCACAAGTATTGTGAGTACTTTATATATATTTCCAATTTATTTAGAAATAATAATAAGCAATTATTTCGATGTCAGGTTCCTCGTTTTAAATAGGTAAGTATATATAATTTTATCAAATTCATTTAACATAAGGAAACATGAATAAAGTTATTAGCTAAAGACAGAAGAATATCAACTTATCGGCAAACAGCGATTCATGACCAGTTACAAAGTATACCTCAGCTCATCCGAGACAGTACTTAACTCGAATGCAAATAAAGGAAATGAAATGTGTTTCCAAAGGCGTCAAAGGTCAAGTTTCATTGGTACGAGCGGTCAAGTAGTCTGAGGGCCGGTCAAGGAGACTGCGTCAAAACAAAACAGAGACTAAACAAGGAAAATTTTGGGAATTAGTGAATCGAACCTCGGAAGCAGGAAGTGAAGTGTTTTAAACTGATGTGACGAAGTGGAGGTCAATGGAACACTCGTTTAAAGTGGACTCTGTTACCACTAAATGCTTTACCTACACGTCAAGGTAATGCGGTTCACGGAGTTTCTTTGGAAATTTGTGGATTTTACAAGGTGTTATTTACGTATGTCCGGGCGTAGGAAAAACCAGAAAATCTCAACAATATACGTCGTTGTGATGAAAAACATGTTCCATGTAGATTTTCTAATTGTTTGAATATATTGATTGTGGTCACAAATATCAGTTTGGTATAATATTAACAACAGAATTTTAATATTCTCGTTCAGCATGCGTAAATGTTTATATAAATAATTCGAATGTATAATGATTTTAAATATTTTTATTTGTTTTATAAGATATGGGTGTTTTATCGTGTGATTTGTGTTGTAAGAGAAGACATATTGAACCTAGTATAGAAACATTAGTTTTTCAATATGACCGAGCGTCTGGTGTCATAACCATTACGTAATCAAAATAGCGTAAATGCCGATTGGTATAACTAGTAATGCTTGCCTGAAGTGTTCACTGCTGTGAGCAGCAAGCGACTGAACACGAGACTCCACATGAAACTGCAAAAGTTGTGGAGAGTTCTTCGAAATAACTTAGTAAAAATAGTTTCGCAAAACATACCTATGCATACGAGGGGGCGTTCAATAAAAAAGAGAATGAATACGTTGCCTATGTACTTGTATTGTATACTTGTATTTAATATTATTTTATTATTCACGCTGTTAAGTATTCTAAGCTTAAAATTTACAACTAAAGATATCTTCATCCTGAGAACCTCAATATTCATGTAATGCAGCGACTTCTGATTGATAATTTTCAAACTCTGTTCTCTCAGAGACTCTTTAAATATTGATAACAGATAGAATGCACTAAGAGTAAGCTCAAAAATAAAAATACAGACTAATAAAAAGACGCTGGAATGCTGGCAGCTTCCAACCGTTCTATTTTGAAATCTATGGTGACGTTTATATACGGCAGTGGAGTATCTTGCGGCTGAAATTATGAATATGAAGAAGGTTTAAAAAAATGAGAATCTTAATGACAACAAAAGTTATTTAAGAAAATTTGAAAAATAATATTATTAATTTTTCAAAATAATAAATAAATCTTCTGGTTTGTTTAATTGTCACTAGATAAAAATAAAATTTAAATTTAATGTTTTCTTAAAATAGTTGTCATTATTTAATATAGATTTCTGCAAACAAACGCCTGAATCTATAAATTATTAGCATTTTCTTGTAACAGTTCTAAGAAATTTTTGACTTGGTTTGTCTTTGTGCATCGATAAGCAATATGGGGTAAGTTCGAAAACTTTATTCATCCCCAAGTGATCGTGTAAAATCTAAACGCTATGCAATGCTTTGCACACGACTAAAATCTTTTTTCTTTGGCTATAAAACTTGACACGACGATCTGCTAAAACATTGCATTCGTCCTTTTTTTTCCATTTTTCGGTGTTCTACAAGTTTATTTAAATATATAAGCGCACCAACGTACAACTGCAGAAAACAATGGAGCGTTTGCTGTAAAAGTATCTTGTTAGCCTTAATTACTCGTCCCTTGTATACACAGATATACTTACTCGTATGTATACACAGATATACTTAATAACCACGTGAATTTATTTTTTTTCCATTTTTGTCAAGCCGGAAGTGTTATTAATAAAAAAAAAGGTTGGTAAAATTTATTTCCTTTTGTAAAATCTATTTAATATTACAGTTTAACTACATAGTATTCACCTTTTTTCTTAATAGTACCTAGTAATATATAAAGTGAGAACGTCTCACTTTATAATACTACGGTATATCGAAATATAAATGATTAACACATTTTTACTTGTTTGCGTTTGTTATTGCAAAAATTCTGCTAGATATTAATATTAATTTTCAACACTTGTTTAGCCGTAGACATAAGGGATAAATGCCATTGAATACTTAACTTTTAAAAAAATCATCTTCAAATGAAATATCCTATACAATATGAAATAACTAGCGATACAATTTCAGGGAAACAAACGCGCAGTGTTAAAAGTACGTGGTTTACGCCAATCCAGAAAAACCTCCTTAACCCACACACTTAATACTTCAAATATTTTACTTAGGTAAAGTAGTAAAGTACCTATACGTAGATAATTTATTTTTTATGCGTTGATGATAGAAACAATAGATTTATGAGAATCATGACGCCAGTTCAAAGGTTGCATAAACTCGCACATCGTCTACATTTTATTGCTGTTATATTCTTCCATAAAACACACAATCAAAATCAATTAATACCTACAAATTAGGACCTGCTTACGTAAAACTTTACAGTCGTAAAGTCTATTTCGTTGTTTGAGTTTTTATTGACCTATTTGATTTGTTTTTGCGAATTAGCACATGTGTGAAATGGCGCTGGGTCACTTTCACACCTATGCTATTGATATATTATATATATATATATATATTCTTATCTACTGGCGCAAATTCTAAAACTGGCTATCAAAGAGTTTGGGATCCTTTTCAGGAGTCCGACTCTTACTTGGCCGATTTTCCTTATATATTTCTCTAACTTAAACTTTTTTATACCTACGCTAAGTTTGACGCTTGTATAATGTATTTATATAATCCTAAACTCCCATAAAACCTACGATATAGCAAAAGCAAAAGTTGAATAAACAGGTTTTGTATGGAGAATCCCCTTAATTTTTTGCCCTTTTTATTATTGTGTTTGGAATCCGCTATAAAAACCAATATTCTGTGAAAACTTGAACCAGCTATATAATATTACGGTTCAATAAATACAGCCCTCTAATGTAGGATGTACGGATCGGACATTGTATATAAAGATATAAGAAATAGGATCCTGATTCCCCGTACGGAAACCTTGAAACAAAAACATATCTGGCGAAAAGTACTGTTGTCAGGTTTGCAGCTATGGTATGTTACCAGAAGGATAAATGCAATGAACATTTTGATACAGTCTTCAGTATAACAATGATTTATCTTTACTTAGAAATAAGTAAAAAAAAATAATAATTAAAGCATATTCCCTCCTTAAAGGCTAGCAACTTCCACATACCGCCCGGTTAGCCGCTAGCTCATATGCCCTTCTGTCCCATAAAAAAATTGTAAAAAAACAATCTGTATGTTAAGAGTGCATAATATTGAACATAAATCTTGGAATCAGTTCAGAATACACCGGCCCACTAAGTAGACGAAATAAACCTTACCGATATATACAGGTATAGTAGGTAAAAGAATGTGAAGCCGTACACTCTGCTTAGGAATATAAGGACTGTTTCGTATTTTGATGTTTGATGGCGTGATAGGCGACTAAGGGACAGTTATAATAACCAACAACCTGCACATACTTCGAGGTCAGTAGAGATTTGCTGCTGATCACTGAGCTTCAAACTGGGCTCCAGAGAACCAATACTGGCTCTCACTCACCGCTGACAATACGCCTCGCACCGTAGGTATTTTCAATAACCTCGAACCCTATGTATGAATAAGCACTACCACAAAACTTGAATGATAGTTTTTCAGATAAAAGGTATAGTAACTACGAAAACAAAGCGTACTTTTTTGTATTTAAAGGATATTATGTATATAAATATTTTAAATTAAAGGAAATATGTGTTATGTTATGCAGTAAATTTTTTTAAAAGTTTTTTTTTTGATAGTTACTACGTATGACAAGTATAAATTAATTTGTATTATTTTTTTCGATAAGCGTTTTATCGTTCAATTGAATTTAAAAGTGCAAGTTATATATATTTATGGAATCTTTATTTAAAGACCATCATTTTGATTTGATGGGTTTGGAAGAGAAAAAAAATATTTTTTCTCCAAATATGGCTTCTAAAATTAGCCTGATTTTGTTTTTTTTTTATGTGCCTATTGTCACTTGTTACATCAAGATTAATATAACGTTATCTCATACATCAAATGTGGTTTAGCCGTTAAGAAGTTATGGTGGAATAAAGAAACTAACAAACATACATACCTACATACATGAACCCTGAAAACATATCACTCCTTTTTTGGGCAGTCGTGTAAAGAAGGATTTAAACTGCTTAATTCACATACATCGTCGCTTTGACGTCCTGATTACGCGAAAGGTAGTGTTACCATAACAACAGCATTTTCAAGAGGGTTAGCGTCAGCCAGCCGGCCAGTGGCCATAAAAAAGAAGGTAACACTTCTAACAATTATTACTACAGCCTTTGTAAAACATTGTAAGAAACAAGAACTATATACATTATAAGTATGTAGTTAAAGAAAATATATTTGAATATCTATGTTCTTGTGTTTTTTATGTTGTTAGAGAATATATTATATTGTACCAACCCTACATGTGTGCCTATACTGCTGTATCAGTGACGTTCTTAATCGATCAGCTAAGTAAAGCAACGTCCGCCGCGGTCAGGAGTTGGATGGGTGACCGTTAGTGGCATTACTACTGAGCGCTTCCCTGCTTCGGAGAGCACGTTAAGCCTTCGGTTCTGGCTTTTGTATTACGATGGCAGTCATTAGAGCATGGTGGTAGGGCATTTTGCGATATCCGCCTGGCTAGCTACCACCCTCAAGTAGAAAATCTGTCTCCAAGCACCTAACGGTGTGTTCCGGCAGCTGTCTGTGTGTGTGAAAACATACTTTCCAATACACTTGCTCGTAAAATCTTTATTGCGTAGGAATGTGTCTTTTTTCGCACACGTGCTTTTACTTTCCGGTTTAGTTTTCATAAGCTGCCAGAAGATTGGCACCAATGAGTTTTGTTTTATGATTTTCCCTTAGAAAAACAAACCAAGTAGTCTCGAAGTTAAAGATACGAATCCCTCATTAACCTACTGTTGACAGTATAGTGCTATAAATTACCTAAGGCAATGACCTTATTTTTCTTTTATTTTTATGATTCCTGCGCACTTTGTTGTTAAAAACATACCTATTTAGTGAAATATTGAAAACAGTCGTATGACAATCGTGCTTTATACGTTAAAGAGTCTATCATAATGTATTACTTTAATATATAATATGAGTATGTTATTAGATTTAGAAGATATATTGAACCGACCTCTCATTAGAGGGATGGCAGTAGGACGAAGATGACACACCAAAATATATCTTTGGTTAAAATTCAGGGTTGGAACTACGGCACCTGTACAAATCAACATTTGTACTCTGTGTGTGTTGAATGAATATCTAATTGGAATCTAATAAAAATGTGTTGGGTACCCTAATTTGCATCTGCATTGTGGTTAGATGGTAAATTTTATTAGTGCCAAGATAACACATGTGTGTGTCTTTGTTTAAAGTTCAAGTATGACTTCTGGAGGATTATACTTATTCCACTTTTACATCATCATTATCTTACCCTTATACCATTTTAGAGGTCAGTATATATTTTCTAATTGCCCACCTTCGAATATTGATGAAACTTGAATATTTTTAGGGTTCTGTACCCAGAGGGTTAAAATGGGACCCTATTATTAAGACTCCACTGTCCTAAATTTACAAATTATTGGAATACAAAATGTTTTGCCCCGGGTGGGAATTGAACCCGCGTCCTTCCGATTTCGCGCCGGATGCTTTATCTACTAAGCTACCGGGGGTACGGCTGCGTTGCCGAAATACTGTACTCCAATCGTATTTCTTATAGTAATTAGTGTAAGTATACAAAATTTCGGCAACGCAGCCGTACCCCCGGTAGCTTAGTAGATAAAGCATCCGGCGCGAAATCGGAAGGACGCGGGTTCAATTCCCGCCCGGGGTAAAACATTTTGTATTCCAATAATTTGTAAATTTATGATTTTCGCTTAGTACGCGCTAGTGCTTGTAATCATAATATATAGAAATACTCCACTGCCCGTCTGATTGTCTGCCTGTCACCAGACTGTATCTCATGAACCGATGATAGCAAGACAATTGAAATTTTCACAGATGATGTATTTATATAGCCGCTATAACAACAAATACGAAAATCGGCCAAGTCATACGGAACCCTTCGGTGTGAGTTCGGCTCGCACTTGGCCGATTTTTTTTTTTGATACTACGCAGTTGTTCCCGAATGAACGCTTTAATATAACCGCAAAAGAAGCCATGCTAGAAAATAGTCTTAAATGCAACAGAAAGCTGAATAATAAAACATCCTCACTCACTCACGAACTTTCGCATTTATAATATTACTGATTTGGAATTCAGAGTAACATTCACGGTCTTTAATAAAATTCAAAGAATTCTTCAAACGTCAGGGAAAAAAAACGAAATATAAGTGACTCACGCTTTATAAGATAGCGTATTTGACAATTTATGGAATTACGTAACAGAAATCGTTTGCACAAAACATTTTTAGACTTATACATCTATACCTACCGATAGTATCTATTAACGAAAGAGACATTTTATCGAAAATGGGTTACATATGCAGTTCGATTTAAAATTTTGAGCTCTATTGACAGGTATAGGTACATGAACTTTAGATATCTATAAAAAATGTCCCTTACATAATAGATTTCTGGAAGTCTTATAATTATTGTTTCCAATCATACCGAATCATAAAATTGAAAGTTTTATCCATATTTGCGGTTGATGTTGTACAATTCGTGTTTATCGCATTTCTAGCCCGCGGTAGAGCTCGTGCCGCATTGACCCATTTTGATAAAACCTGCAGCAGATTACACGTTCAGTTTGAACTCAGGTATTCTTACTGTGAAATTTTCTTATTCTGTGACATGAAATATTATGTAGCAGGGATAGAACAAGATACAAATTAATAATACCAAATATTATTCGAACAGTCTAGAGCTCTTGATGATGCTTCGTGTAGAGTCAAAATGCGTTGAAAATGTTTGGTTTGGCTACATGGCCCTCATGAAGTTACATCTTAAATTTAGGTGGAATTGCCACAAGATGTATCATTATAATTTTTGAATGTTATTCTAAAGTATTAATTTTATTTTACAAATTTTATTCATTTAATGTTTTCATAAAATATTATTACGATATTTGTTGTTATTAAATATCGATTTCTGCAGAGTAACGCCTGAACTTAAATTTAGTGAGAGCATTTTAAAATAAGCACGTAAGTCGATAGGTGTACAGCAACATAGAGATAGATACTTTTTCTAAGTTCACAACGTTAGTGAAAACTTTGTAAGATCACCAACAAAGCCTCGCATGCACACTGTATCAGGCGCACACACACAAATAAAAAACATAGCTCATAAGTTTATAATCAAGCGGCGTTTTTATCTCGTAGTCGATGGTCGTACGCCGGACCGCGCGCATGTCGACCAAGCTATACCCACACAAGTACGAACGTGGAATCGCTTCACAGGTGAAAAATTTAAAAAAGGAATTCTTGTCTGAGTTCCTCAAAGAACCGTCGACCGAAAAAAGCCTTTGACGAATACAAGTGTTCCATTTTCCAAATCCGCGCCTCGCGGCTTATTCGGAAAATTATGAAAGTGATGTGAAAACGTAGGTGTTTCTCTTGAAATTGCCTATGATTATTTTTCGTGACTACAAAAGCTATTGTTCGTTTCTGAATTGAAACAAAAAAACTGTGTTTGTTCATTTGAATGTGAGGTGTTGAAAATTACATAAAAGTGGATTGTTCAGTTTTAATACAGGAACAGTGGCTGAGCAATTTAGTTAGATGTATGTTCTATATAATATACAACGGGACACAACATGACGGCAAAGTTCGGCTATGTAAGTAAACAAATATTATATATTATTTACACAATATGAAATCAGACACTGCGCGAAGTCAAAAATAAAGAAATAAACTAAAAACAGCCCGTTTTTCAGCGTCTTTTCATGTCATTTCTTGATGCGAATTAATTAACCGATGTTGGCAAAGAATTTAAATGTATTTTTTACTGTTTTTTACTACGTCTAACCGAAGACACGACAACGCGTTTTGGTATTTAGAAAACCAAAAGTTAATTTATGTTTTTTATATAGGTAAATGGCATCGGCGCCTGTAATTTAGAACATATTGTGAATGGTTATTGACTTTTTTATTCTATTGATACTTTGATTCTTAAGATTAAATTCCAACTGTAATGTTTATTATTATCAGATGTCTGGAAAGTAGAGTATGTCTAGAGTATACACACTTACCTTTGTTTATAAATATATTTCAAGTGGCTTATTATCACTAAATATAAAAAGTCATTGTATAACGCAATTTATGCACCAAATATTATTAGTTCCAAACCAGTACATAATGCCTTATGCAATAATTAATTTGTGATTTGTTTTTGATAAAGTCTCATTTATCAATATTAATTTTATTATCAAAATTAATCTTACAAAATGTTGTTAGTAATTTTAATGCGTTGTAATTACATTCACATAAGCAGTTTTGTAAAAGTAATACCACTTTTAATCTTGAAATTAAGGTATTAATTCATAAAAATAATCTTATCAAAATTCCTTAAAGCTAGTTGAAAAAAAATCATTGAAATTAAAGATATACCTACGATATACCTTGTAATATTTAGAAATGAAAAAATATGACATGGTACTAGTAACATATTTATTTACTGTGATTGGCATAAGCATTGCAATGGTGTTTTTTACGTAAATAATTCAATATAACAATTTTTAGAAATGTAATCTTATCTGAAAAAATAAGCGAACGGTTAAATAAAAAATTGTAAAGAAATAATTTGCTTTAAATAACTGTATTATATAATTGCATAGATTAGCAAGATGGCCGAGCGGTAATACCTCTACGGATCACCGCTGGCTTGAGCTTCACTGCATGGTGGAAGGAAATTTTGTGAATGCCCGCTCAGTAGAAAATCTGTCGTCAAGCACCTAACAGTGTGTTCAGGCAGTAGTCATTGAGAGCCAATAAAATTACAGGCACATGAGACTTAACAACCGTATGTCTCATGGTGACGGGCACAGTGCAATTCGTCACTTTTGTCGAAATGCATCTGGCAGAGGTTATTCCGCTTAACATAAGGTAGTTCCTTCGCAGTTCCTTAAAAATACATACATTTGCTAAGGCGCTGTACTAGGTAGTTATGACACACGTGTGCTTTTCAATATAATATTCTAGGGATAAGAAAAATCTTGTCGCATTTAAATACTCAATCATCATCAATGACTATTACCTAAAACTTATTTTCCAAAACTTATCCGAGCGCTTGGTCGATGCGACGCGTGATCAAAATGCTGGCACATATTTGGCTCAACGAATAAGCATTGCAATTTAACGTGGCAATGCTGCCAGCATGCTGGGCACGCTGCCAACTGGTACTGGGCTGGAGCATTTAGACTGCCCATGAGTCTGCTTTGACTTATAGTTTGTCTAATTGCTTTTATTATAGTAGCTGTAGTGTTGTTCTTAGTATTTTGTTTAATAAAGGCATAAAGCCGGTAAAAAATATATATATTATAAATTTTCTGACAACTATACAGTTTCCGTCATATGATTTATGGTCGCAGTCGATTGGAGAAAAATAATAAAATAATTTGATAAACTATCTGGACATCTGCACTCGCGGTCCCAATACCTCGTGGTAACATTTTCCTCCTAATATCACTTTAGATTTTAAATAAATGTTTAATCTACATGTCCTTATTATACCAAAACAATATATTATGCGAACACGACGATAGAAACAAGTAGAGAAACGTGCGGCTGATATAGTATCTAATCTAATTTCATAGATAGGTAAGATTAGTTACCATATATCCGCTTCTGAACTTAATTATACTAGATACTATCTATCACAGTCTAAATATATTAAACTCACTATATTAAACCCACTGTGGTGCTAACAACTAATAGATTATGTGACGCAGATATTTTTTTTATTTTTGACAGGCCAGGTTTTTGTCAATCTCGCGCTTGTAGTAAGTGATGATGTTGTCAAAGACGTTGTAAAGTCTGACTAACAATTACTTAACCTTTGATTACAAATCTTCCTTAATACTTTTAATTTAAAAAGTGGACGTTATTTTAACGAAATCGTATTCGAAATGACAGTTTGAAATTATTATTTATTAGACAAATCAAAAGTAATATTGACGAATCTGTCTGCCTAGTAAACCGCCCTAAGTTGCTTGGTTTTTTCTTGCTTTTTACAAATAAAATCCATAGAGAAATAAAAAAATAATGTATCAAAACTGTATATTAACAAATAATATTTTTGTTCATTCAAAAACACGCTGTTCTTGTGTATGTATCACTTAATCGCTTTTCACAATGATCCACTGGGAGTACACGGAACAATCCATTCGTAAACCGAGAACTGTACCTACCATATAACAAATATACTTGGCTCTCACTACACTAAGGCCTCGTTTCAGAATGTCCTAATAAAGTTTCGGGTTACTAATCAATACATAAAATAACTGAATGATAAAAAATGACAGTTGACATGCAGCGCCTTTCAAGCTTTAACAGATGGATAGGCTAAATCGATGACTGTGAAACGCAAATATAGTGTTTTGTTTGATAAATATTTTCTGGGTAGTATAACCGGAACTTACTCGAACATTCTGAAACAGGCCCTAAGTGATATTATAAATCTTCACGCTTGTTATATGTATATGTAATATTTTACACTTATTTCAAGATAAACATAAAATAATATACAAAACTGAATAAAATTGTGATAAAAATAAACATAAGTAATCAATTACGTGCTACCGTAACGTAACTTTTCCAACATATGAATTATATTAACTTTCACGGGAAAGAAAACTTGTTTTAAATTTCAATTAAACCCTTACGTCTTTTAGAACTGACTTCCTGTTGCAGTTTAGTAACTTAATTTAAGAGAGCTAAGCTATGGACTGCCGTGTAGCAGTTCCACGGTTCGATACCACCGCCGGCTTCAGCTTCACCGCATGGTGGGACGGCATTATATACGAATGTTCGCCTGACTAGCTACCATCTTCAAGTAGAAAATCTGTCGCCAAGCACAACACATGTCACAAGCTACGCTTCGAGAGTTTGCAGTTTGTACAGGACAGAGATATTTTCTCGATCGTGCGCTCGGAGAGGCAACACCTCCAGACGATGATTTGTGGAGAACTGAAACGGATGGAAAATCATTCCAGGGTTACGTGGTGGTTTTATTGTCACGTATTAGTTGTTTCTGAAATGGAAATTTAGGAGGAAATATAGTTAAAAGTCATGGCACGAAATTTATTGTAAGTATATAAATATAATAATAACAAATACTTTTAAAAATATCCTAAAAAATATTAAATAATATTTAAAGAAAACACTTAAAAAAGCATAAAATTATATATCTAGTGACAATTCCGCCTAATTTTCCTATTATCTACGTGACGTCACAAACATCACTCAGCTTAACCGGAAGAATACCCGACTAGTTTCGCTTCTAAACGAAGCATCTTCAGGAGGTCTTGACTTACCGAGCGCACGATCGAGACATCTAAAATCGAGGAATCTATCCATTACCTTAAGTATATTTCTTACGTATGAAATCCCAGGATATAGACTAATTGCCAATGTCATTAATAGGGACGGATGCATGAGTGGATTAAGAAAAAAATTCGAAACCAACGTTTCATTTTCCCCTTTTTTCTCTCACAAATCTGAGCCGATTCAATCATTTTGTTCTAAATATGGCTGGTGGTTCTCTGATCGGAGTGTTTGTTTAAATATAATAAGTCGCAGAAAAAAGAAATGTCAGAGATGCGTCTTTAGTAGGTTATAGTGAAAAAAGTGGTTGCTCTAGAGGCTCTCGCTTTAAAATAGGGCAATATATTTGTATGTAAAATTTCACGAAGCCTTGCCCTTTAATTCGTTTTAAATCTACTTTTGTTTACTACATTATCATTGCAAAAACGTGTGTTTATTTTATTTATTTTTGGTCAGTCACCAGTATTAAGCCAAATACATTTTTAGATACAACATATTTATTTCTAGATACTATAGTACATTGCTTAATGTACAATCTCTCGAAGGCTAACACAACATGCTACTTTAAGATAAAGAAAGATCCATTCTACGTTCAAATTATCATCTAAGTCTTCAATGACAAATAAATCGGCTGTAAAACGATACGAAATTATTGAAACAAAGCAGTACTTATAAGAATGAAATGGTAATAATCAATAATGAAATAACGAGTTAATATACATTGGAATGTCACTTTTTAATATAAATATCATGCAGGATTAGGAAATTAACATAAAAACTCGATTATGCCCTGTCTTAACACTGAATTATGGAGTAATAAATCTGTATTGATGTCTTAATATTTTAATGTTTTGTATTATAATGAGTATCTTCATGGCAGGTTTACAATGGCAAAACAACCTACTGATATTGTTATCGAATGCGAATTTGAAATAGGATTAACAATGAAAGAGAATTTTCCGTTTTCAATATGCAGAAAAAAGATCAGAGATTTTCACAAAACGAGCGACGCGTAAAGCTTTGCTTTGGAACGTCTAGGTTCCGGGTTTGGTACTCGAGATGGTTATTAGGTTTTTCTGACCTGATAAGTTGATGGCAACAGGCTGGGTCTATATTGGCTCGGATAATTTTTTTATTCATGTTTAGCATGGCATAATTTTAGGCGTCATAAATACGATTAAGTACATTATGTATTTTAATTGAATAAAAACTTATTGAATGATTTCCCTTGCGTAACTGTTGTCATCAAACAATTTTAGCTCTCAAATTGTTGAACGTAGATGGTTACATATAACAATTTCTAAAGCAAAGTTTCTATACAAAATATTTATGCTAATTTAGGTAAACTACTACACAAAACAATAAATATCAAACTAGCGGCTCTGCTGAGCTTCGTAATTCGTAGTAGTTACGCCCATGTATGTGCCTTTTTATATACCTACATTTTTGAACTGCACTCGAAGCTCATATACATAGACATGATTTATGTGCTTAATATTTTGATAACTATTAACTGTGCAATAACATGACTTTTATATTTATGCTAATTATAGTTATGACAAAATATTTAGAGCATATTATGGTTGAGATAAAAACAACCGTGCCAATGTCTGATTTCGCAAAAAAAAACTTTAAGCCATCGCGGCTGATTTTATACATATTATGTACGAGTATTTTATGTATTTTGGTAATAAAATCAGGATTAATCAATAACATTTATGATTGAGATGATGGCACTTCGTGATTACGACAGAGGCCTGTCGTAATCATGGCGTGCCATCGTTGTAATATAGTTTGCAAATTTTTAGGCAATCCTCATTTGGCACCTTCTAATGCTCAATTGTACCTACTTACTTTTTAATCCGCATTAATAACGCTACTAAAACAACGACTAGAAGCTAACGCTGCTTTTCCGGTTACGCGGATAGACACCCGCGTGCGGATTTTCGGGCTGCCGAATATAGATATAATATAGAATATAGCCGGGTTGGCGACACGTACAACATTGCAGTGGCAAAAAAATCTTTGTTCGGGGCGTCGTCAGGAGCGTGCTATCACCCGCATGCGGATCGGATTCGCGCGCGGGCGAAAATACGCATGAGAGGAATAAGTCCTAAGGTATTTGGCGAGAAACGCAAATTTTAAATATTGTATTGTACGTGGTCGTATTATTTACGACATTACAAGAATATTGATATTATCTTATAAGATAATTGAACAATAATAAACACGAGTACATAATATATCCCTCAAACCGTATAAAGTTACTTGAGATATCAAAAAAATACGTTTACCCGTAGTAAAGGTGATGTATAAAATGCATGCAGCATTTATACTACAATCATCATGTTAATAATATTTTCTAAATCTCGCGTAATATTATAATCAAAGATCAATACCAAGCTATTGTTTCCATAAATGGCAGCATTCAGCGTGCAAGAAGATTATTGCGCCATATTTATCTTATTATTTATATACTAAAAGATTAAAATTAAATTTATAATGTTATACGAGTACGTAAAAAATACATTATCAAGTACATTTTTTGCTCGGAAGTTCACAACAAATAAAAACACAACGCGTAGGCTAAGAATGTCGTTCTGTACGTGCCTTATCCTCTCCAAGCCAGGCATTCCAACGATTACCTAACCCTGATTAGATGGCCTATGAACCTAGGTTTTTGTTCCTATATCTAGGTATCACGTTACCGAGATGTGACACAGACGTTAGACGACGTGATTATTAATGATTTATGAACCAAAATTGTGAGCAAAATGTTTATTAGAAGTAACATTGCTTCCTATAAGATTATGGCGACGATTTCATCTGTATTGAGTTGTATAAGAATACGCAAAATATAGTTTCAAATGAGCAGCTTGAAAAATATAATTTGTTATTATAATTTATTTCACGATTTTACCATGTTAGCTTCTTTAATATTATACCCGATTATTCGATAGCATAATGTAATATAGCTAAACGTCTGTTCTCACTGAACGCCAATTCAAAAGTGAGCTCCACTCTTAGCATCAAATGTGTGGATATCACGTAATTAAGTTGTCATAGAGAAATACTATCGGAAGCAAATCGTAGACGCTACAGTAGTAGTTTCTAATCAATTCCGTACTTTTAAGTGTCTCTTAGTCCTTAAGTGCCAGATAGATGGCGGTAGTGATGCCATTTTTCTCTGGCATAGGTACTAATAATGGCTATAGGTGGCGACAACAACTTTTGATTTAAAATAACCACAAAAAAGTCGAACCACCACTCTTCCTCCCTTTTGGAAAATTTTTAGACACAGTCTAAACCGATGAAAAACGACAACACGATCGGTGGTGCTACATGCAATCCTAATAGAAATAATGTGCTTGCAGATTTCATCTATCTTATCAAGCGTCATGTGGGGGTCAGTCCAGCATATACCTATGCCTGCAAATTCCCTAACTCTTATTAATCTCCATGATTTAAAATTATATAGACTGATAATACCCAGATAGAAAAAGAAAATATATTTAAATAACACAATACAATGTCTTATTGCGCAGGATTACGTTCGATTGCAGTAATGCAAGACATCCGTTCTAAATAAAAAGATTATGCAGGAAAATAAATTTTGACGTTGAAATTGTTTATTTTAATATATCATTATATGATCCTATTTACGATTGCAGAATTTATAGCTGTAATTTTCACGTTACACAAATTATGTATATTAAGATACAAAATGCTAGGAATTGTTTTATAGGTCTTCCACGCTGCTAGTTAAATGCAAGTATATCTAAAAAAAAGAAAACAGTTTCCCGAACTAAAGTAAAGCATGAACTGAATTGTTGAAGCAGTGATGGCTCAGTGGCATTGGCTATGGACTGACGCGCAGCAGGTCCATGGTTCGAATCCCGTTGCGGGCTTGAGTTTCACCACATGGTGGAAGGGCATTTTGAAAATGTCCGCCTGGCTAGCAACCACCCTCAAGTAGAAAATGTCGCCAAGCAACAAACGGTGTGTTACGGCTGCAGTCCTTGAGAGCCAGTTACACGCACATGAGACTTAACAACTATTCTCAAGGTGACGGGCGCAGTGCAATTTGTGACTTGTGACAAAATGCATCTGTTATAGGCAAAGGTTAGTCCGCTTCACATCAGGTGGGCCTCGAGCTTGTTCCGTCACAATGAAAAAACCTATGATAAATATACTATTTTTTAATACATAGTCCCATGCACATTACTGTCTTTTATACATACATAAGCTGTTGAAAATCATTGAATTATCCAAATTTATGTACTCTTATAGGCTTGACTTGTATATTACCTAACTCTCTTAGATTGACAGTGACAATCTGGCCAGTGATGGCTCACCATAGATGCAATTTTGATTAAAAGCTTTCATGATTATCAAACGTACGGTGATCGTCAAACGATACCATTCAAATTGAATGCACAATACAGTTTTATACTGGCAGAAGACCGTAAGGAATTGTGCAAGAGAATATATTCTCTAATATCGAATAGAAGATCAAAAAACAACGGTGATTGTGATGCATTTATGATACTAATATATATAAGTCAAGAACATTTTTCAATGTCGTCTTTGTATGGTAAGAAAGTTTAAGATGTTTTTAATTTGTTACAGGTTACCACAGCTTGCCGTCTCTGCGAAGATATTGTGCCTCCTGATGGTATGTTGCTAATGATTTAACTTGATTTCTATAATATTAATGGATATAAGCGAGTTATGAATTTATATACGATTTATTTCATAACTAAGCTTCTCTTAGTGAACCTAAGCAATAGCTTTGTAAAAGAATTACAACGAGAGAAAAAAATATAGTCCTGTGCGAGATACGAAACCGCGCCATCTAACCCTATAAGCGGGGTATTCTCTGACTGCTAAGCTAACGTGACATATGGCACATTACTCTAATTTGTCTCTCGTTCTTAACCATCGTATGGGGATGAATAATATTTCGTCTCGTTGTAATTTTATAATGTAATCTACAGAGCATGCGACATTGCAACACGAAAATATAAAAAAATGCTTTATTGATATTTGAACCAGGAAAAAAAAGTCCATATAACCATTATCGATTCTTAAACCTCGAGTCTTTGTACCGTATAAATAGACAAAACTTATTATTTTCTACATCAATTATGAAGGACAATTACTAAGTGTGGTAAAATTATTGAACCAACTTATTTTTCCAAAAATAAATTTGATCGAACTTTGCAACTGAGATGATGTAAATCTGCAACTTTTTGGGCAAGAGACTAGAGTGAGAAAGGAATTTGAGCTAAAAACCTGTCGCGAGATTTGTCCATAATTATAATTAAGTAACCGGCTAGGACTCGCGTAATATTTACCGGATATTGCTCCGACCAGTTTGTCAAAGCTGTCCAGCTGTCAAAGTCAGAATTCCTCCGTCCGAATTCTGACTTTGACAGCTGCGGCGCAACCGTCTCAACGCCAGTTACATGCTGAGGCCCGCGCTCGACGCTGTGCGCAATCGTGACTCCCAGACGAAGAACATCAAATAAGTTCGAAACTGGTCGGAGCAATATCCGGTAAATATTACGCAAGTCCTAGCTGGTTACTAAATATTAATTGAAAAAGTAATTTCAACTTTGCCAAATACCAGAGTTCCTGAGGTAATAACTGTAGTAACTGGAAAATAACAGTTTCTTAGGTTAACATCTCTCGACTAAAACCCAGAAGACGCAGCGTAAGTAGGCTCTCTGATCTGCTGAACCCTGAGGCATCATTTTGAGAATTGAGATATCTTGATAGGTGTTCTTCATTGTATTGTTCAAGGAGGAAGGAGAATTTTATCTAGCCATTGCCAACTTTTTGTTATGAAGTTGATGGTGATAATTTCTTGGTTAAGGTACAGTTTAGTTTAAGTTAAACAAATAGTTTTTATACACTCTGATTTGAAATTAAACTTCAAATAACAAGTATAAAAGCTAAGTACCACCAGACATGTTCTTGTGTGATAGGGGCAAGCTTATTGCCACGTTTAATAAGCATTACTAGGAAATCATATAACTTGAACTAATGCACCCTAACGTTTTTACATCTTAAAATTTACCATGTTCGACAGTAAAGGTTATCGTATACAGTCGTAAACTATAGATAAACCAGATTCAATTGGAATGAACATTGTTTTGTTCGAGATAAGTAATTAATAACATTTTGGTTACTTGTTTCCATAATATTTATAAGTCACGTTTATCAAAAAAGAATGAGTATAATATATTAACTATTATAAAATATTTTTTAAACTTGGTTAATGTTATTGGCCATTTTTAAGAGGAGACAAGCTTAAGCATGCTGAGTTGCTTAATAAGGTTTTAAAATATGAAAATGGTATTTCTGTTTGTTTGTTACTTCAACTGATATCGGCAAAATTTGGATAGGTACGTAGCAGAGATGCGAATGTTGAGATGGATGAGTGGTGTAAATATAGAATGGATAAGATTAGGATAAATATATCCGAGGAAGCTTAAGAATAGCATTATGATCGAAAATAGTATTATCACACGATGAAGAAATGAGTTAGTGATAGAGAGCATGTTATGAAGAGGGAAGAAAAATAAATAAATAGAAATAAAGAACTAGTATTTGAATATTATCAAAACTATTCATAGGGTGTGGATGTATAGGAGGCTGAAAAATATATGGTTCGAATGCGTGGCGCATGCCGTAGAAAGATTTTACTGTAGACTGCTGTGATAGTGCTGATGTCACTGTGTTGTTATAGCAGAGGAATATGATATAACAGTGGAAGAGTGATAAGACTATCCTTGTCTTGACATGACCTGAACAACGTACAAGGAGGAAAATGTTAGTTATAGAAGGATGACCAAGTAATGGAAGGCCGAAAAATGTCTGAGTTGCAACATGGAGAAGGACGTGTGTATTGTAGGTTTCAATATAAACTGACCTGTTAATAGTCGAGAGTTCAATGTTAATAGAGCGGAAGGGAATATGTTATATGTTGTTTTGACCTATTCTAGCATAGAACAATGGTAGGAGCAAGAAAAAGAAGGTTGAAAGCAGGCTACCTGCTTAATAGCCTGGAGGTGGGGGTAGGACAATTGTATCCCTAATAACATTATATTCTTGAGACCAAGCGATATAATCTACCTCCAAGCTGGCGTGGTCGCAGCAGGGTTAGCTGGCATGATAAATAAGAAAGTATGTGTGTCTGTCTGTCTGAATGTTATTTTACTGTCTGAACTACCAAAATTGATTCAGATTAAATTTGACCCAGAATTTGGTTGTGGTTTGATAATTATAGTGAGAGGAATTCCATAAAAAGCGCGATATATTCAAATCTCCTGCTCAAATAGTCGTGGAAAGGTCAGCGTGTTATTTAATCGCCGAGGATCGGCTGCCAACTTATTATATATTTTCAGAAGGTAACAATAAACTGCTGTTATGAATTAGATACCCTTACATAAAAGTAACCAACACAGTCTCAAAAGAACGTTCTAGAGACACAGCTTTTAAAGCACGGTAGATGCTATAAACGATCAAGAAGTCACTACAAATTACTCTGGTGCCGTAAATGGTTTTGTATGTCTAGTCAAGCATCCTTCCAATCACAAACCCTTCAATCACTTAACGATACTGTATCGATATAAGTATCGGTATCATGATAATAAAATTATGTAATACGTAAGAAGTTCACTTAACCGGTGTAAAAGAGTAAGTAATATCAATCGCATTTGCTATCATTTTATTCACATTAGCTTGTAATGAGAAAACGTCTGCCGGTTAACCGTGATGTCTATACGAGTTAAAAGGGTGCAACACTTTGTGTAAAATCACTTTCAGTATATATCCAACTTCATATGGTTTTTTCCAAATGCTAGAGTTCGATGCACAACGAAAAAATGGCCACATTCATTTATAGTTAATTAGTGCCACCTACTCTTGACTTATTATCTAAACTAGAAAAACATGCTGCTTCTTCGGCATATACTAGCTACAAGCTATATATTAACTACGATATGAAAATCTGTTATGCTAAGGAGTGAGAAATTTCAGCTTCGTGTTTTAACAATAAATTGAATTTTACAACATTGATGAAATTCACAACAATTTAATTGGTGTTAACAAAGATGTAAGTACATCGTATTTACATAGTACTATGTATAAAATACGCCCCGTGGGGTGCCGGGTTAGAATGCACCTCCCCATATCATCCCATGGGTGTCGTAAGAGGCGACTAAGGGAAAAATACTGGAAGGTGGGCAGCAGCGCGTTCTAAAGAACTGCCAACTTACACTGCAATCCCCAAGACGCCTACCAAGCTTGGGAATTATGGCAAATACCCCCTTAATATGGGAGGCTGTATTCAGCAGTGGACGATCTGGCTTTTACAGTACAGTACTATGTATAAAATACGGGTAGGTATATATTATTATCGATTGTTGTATCCTAAAGTTTTATCAGAAGTAAAATAAAACGTCAGAGCAATGAGGATTGTCGTTTTCAAAAATTCAAACGATGGAGATTTAAACTGATTTATGAGTAAGTAATCATAAGTTGTTTGAGTCTTAATAAGTATATGTAGCCGGAAATATTTTAATGCATAAATCTTATCTTCCGTTGTGAATGTAATTTGTTTTGTATCTGTTATATAATATGTGTTATTTTAAAACAATTGGCATTGAAATTCAACGTTATTATTTACACAATACGGAAGTATAAATCTTAAACAATTACAGCGAATTATGTTTAATTGATTTCAAATCATATATTTTGCTTGTGATTTCCAATGACCCAGTAGGTATCAGTTACAGAGATATTATTTTGTTTGTCATCTGGTGGGTGGCTTGGGTACTGCCCTTGAAATTCCACATTTTTACGCATTAAACATTATTACGCATTTTTATCTTAATATTTCACGTACGTCACTAATTGCAAGATTATGTTTGGAGACACCTATTTTACTGCTAGTGAGGCTTGGAGAATTGAATACAAACATGACACTAATGTAATAGTTTGCATTAGATTCTCCAAGGATTTTATCTCTTCTAGAATGTGCGTAAACAAAATTATCGTCTATGCTATTGATGACTGTTTACGAGGACTTATAATTTAAGTAGCTCCCTTCCATAGCGTAGGTAAGTTTCAACTAAGATCTATCAGGGTACTTCTAATACCCGGTACATTATAGCGCTCGGATATCACCTATCATTTGCCGTGATTACTACGCAAACAGTGCACCGCGGCACCGTGGACGATGAAGAAATTTGCTCTTATTGACTACCAGTTTTTAATTAAGGATACTCATAAAAGTACTACGTATGAGCTGTAATAAGGTCTTTAAAAGCATGGATTTGAGAAGAGAATAGTTTCGCTTGAAAATTACATTTCGTTTCAATTATTTCTTATAAAATATTTGCGGCAAGGCACATGTTCTAAGCTATTCTGCAACAGTGTAAATTTTTATTCATTTTGACTCGTGACAAATATCAGACGAAAAAATATTGCGTAAAGTTTATTGAATCGTGCCGTTTTCAAATGAATAGGTTCAATAATGTAAGATTGTTGAAAATATTTAAAGTCCAAAGTCCATTACATAGTAAATGCAATTTCTAAGAATAAAGCTAATAATAAAATTATATATAAAATACATTTGAAAATAATTTTGGTATTCGATACATAATGTTGAATTTTGCTGCAGTTTATTGATAATACTTTGTTAAATTTTATCATATTCACAAATTATTAACAAAAGCTGTCAATAAAAATTACAAATTAAAACCATACGTTATTTCTCTTAAAATAAAAATATATTAGGGCTAATCTTATTTGTAAGTAATTATTGCAAGAAGTTGAACGAAAAATACAACTTTTATCGGAAAAAGTTCACAAAGTCCTTTTCAACTAACCAACAAATTCGCCAACACGATGTTTAATTTTAAAAAGTTTCCATAAAAATATCGTTACAAAAATGCTGCAGGACGAGTTTACTCAGAAGCTAATATTATTCCTACTGTGACAATGACGCCGGTAACGGATCTTGAAAGTCGTCACTCGAGATTTGTTACTTAGCACTTTGATTATCTACTCACCTCGTGAAGACCACCCAAGTACGTTTCAGTTAGACAGCTGTGTGCAAAATAACTGCACTAGAAGAAAAATATTCTTTAAGCGAAGGTTTCATTCAACGTTAATATTTATAAACAAGCATAAAATGTTTTAAGATCAACCAATTTCGATTACTCTTGATTGTTCGGTTACCTATAACTTCAAGTTGGTTTCATTCAATTTCATCCACTGTAGTTAAAAACAGTTTTTCGGATATGCCTACTCAATAAAAACGGAACTATCGTGTATTGTCTAACCATAAAAAAATTAATAAGTATATATAAATTCTTCAAGAGCTATAGACAAACATACGCTTATATTTTCTTCCAATAAAGCTAACATGGTAATACTAAGCGAGCATGAAATTAATCTAGACTAACTTAAATCTCAGCAACCTAAAAATGGAAGCCTGAATAAAAATTATTCAAACTCGACCTAACACTTAAATAATATTTCTAGTTGTTATCACAAATTGTGTGTGGCCGGTGTTATCCATCTAGGTAGGCCAAGATAATAAGAATGATTACAATGATCCTCACTACCATTCTGTCCAAAACTAGGCTATCATGTTGTCAGTATCATAAGGAAATGAGCGATAAACTGTTTCTATGGATTAGAAGTTTATTATGTCAGATGAAAATAATACGGTTTCAATATATTCGTAATCGGTGGCGAAGTCTAGTCACTATGTTTTATTTGTAGCTGCAGAAAAATATACAGTACTGTAACAGCCGGATTGTCCACTCCTGAACACAGCCTCTCCTATTAAGGGGGTATTTGCCATAATCCCCACGCTTGGCAGGCATCCTGGGGATCGAAGTGTAAGTTGGCAGTTCTTTAGAAGGCGCTGCTGCCCACCTTCACATTTTTTTCCCTTTGTCGCCTCTTACGACACTCGTTGGATGATATGGGGAGGTGCACGTTGTTCTAAATAGATAGAGAAGTAGATCATCTTCCTACTTCTACGAAATAGATGAACTACACCTCTATCTACTTACAACAATTAAGGGTAAAAAGAAAAAAATATGCTGTAATATTATTCACAGGTTGACGTATGAAATTGAGATAACGAAGGAAAAAATGTAAGACCATATGAATCGTCGTAATATTTGGGAAGTAGTTTGTATTAAACAAATAAATCTAAATTACTTTGTGTTTTTTACTTTATTATTCACTTTATTTTTACTTTATTATCACGACAAATGTCTATCAAATTACAAATCACTCAATGTTGAATGTATTGAGATGTTGATTGAGAATCAATGCAGCGTCTAACATCAAAAGTAAACTTGTAGTGTATTTATTAATATTATTGGCAGGTAGTGTATGGAAAATTTTACTTGTAACTACTATCTACACTTGAATTGTAATATTTTGCGCATACTCGCCTGGCTGCCTACTACCCTCAAGTACAAAATCTGACGCCGTATGCACGTAACAGTGTGTTCCGGCAGCAGTCCTTGAGACCCAGTAAAAGTACAGGCATAAGAGACTTAGCAACTGTGTGTGGCGAAAATTCATCTGTTATAGGCAGAGACTATTCCTCTTAACAAGTGGATTTCGTGTATGTTCCGTCACAATAACATAAAAAAGTTTATTTGGTATTTTGAGTTCGAATATGTAATACTTACTTGACTTTCTTTAAGTTACGAATATTTGCTTCCTAAGCGTCACTATAATCACTATAATATGAAAGTCTATATAGTTATTCGAAGTGAGATGGCTAATACTAAGAAGTGAAATCTTAAGGTGACATTATCACTTACGAAAGATTGACACATGGTTACAATGTTGCAATTTTCACTTCAATTACCTACTCAAACTTTTGGAATTGAAATTCAAATTGTTCAAGAGTCATCTTTTAAACATTGAGAAATAACAGATACTAATACATTGCCTAAGATTTTACAGAAATCGTCAACCCACTTCGTCCAATAAAATCAATATTACATACGATTACATTCTGTTCGGTAGCTCGAGTAACGCTAATCTAAACACAGATGTGCTTTTCATCTTGCCCTATCTCCATCGATGCGTTTAATATCGCCAAGTCATCTTTTAAACATTGAGAAATAACAGATACTAATACATTGCCTAAGATTTTACAGAAATCGTCAACCCACTTCGTCCAATAAAATCAATATTACATACGATTACATTCTGTTCGGTAGCTCGAGTAACGCTAATGTAAACACAGATGTGCTTTTCATCTTGCCCTATCTCCATCGATGCGTTTAATATCGCATATCTACGGATATCTGCTCAAGTACCGTGAAAATTTCCAATACACTAACTCCGCTGATAGTTTTGGTAGGTTTGACATGTATTCAAGCGGCACTAATAAGTTAACCCGGGAGCAGCAAGATAAGCATAATGTCAAAACGAGCATTGACCTCCGAATGCTTGATAATTGCATACAAGACAAACCTTCCTGTCAATAAACATGGTAAATATTATGAAGATAAATGGAGACTAAATATGTATAAGCTCGTGATTATTTTGTTACATAACCTTAAAATATTCGGCCTTCGAGATGCAGCAAAACATTACGGCCGTCTAAAAGACAGAACGAATGGAAATCTTAAAAAATATATTTGTGACGTACCTACTGCCTACATCATTTAACTTCCAAAAATGCAAATTTAGGTAAAATTTAAGTTTAATTATAAGTTTTTAGTTCGTTATGAGAGCATGCGTTATTGCAAACATATAAATATTAAAATTATAGGGTTGCGTCATCATTAACAAGTTTAAAGCTGATTGCAAAATTAGTCTTGTTTGTAGTACAACGTAAGTTGAACTATAGATGTCGCTCCATCCCAATCCGATGGTTAAAGAACGATAGGAAAAATTTGATTATGACTCATTGTCATGTTAGCTCAATTGGATTAGAGCATACCCCGGCTAAAGGGGTGGATGGACGCGGGTTCGAATCCCGCACATGACTTAAATTTTTCCTTTCGTAAATTTGTAATTTTGTAAAGTAATCCGCAGAGCATGCGTTATTGCGTACATAAAAATATTAAAAATAATTAACGTAATAAAATCCAGTGTACAAAGTTAAATGCTTTACGATGTAAGTGGAGATAAAGATGGTGTTATTTATTTACTGTAAATATTATTACGGCCTTATAGTTGGCGTAACTAGTTATACAAAATATGAATACCAATAATTTACTGTTTTATTAACGTTTGGAAGCCTTGCTGCGTCTTAATAAATGTACATATATAAGTGTCGTATTTAACGTGAATATTAAGAAAGCGATGGCTATTTAAAAAACGTATGACTCACTTAAATATGCCACGCTGAGATTATATTTCGGTACATTTTTCTCCAGTTCAAGTGTTTTTTCTAAATTAATGTTACGAAACTGAATAAATTTTCATCTCATTGAATTATCATATAGTTACATAATACGTCAGAATCAGATTACAAGATCATGGCTTCAATTCTCTAGCTTAAGGGTGAGGCCAAACGAGCGTAATTTTGTGAATTGTGAGCTGCGTGTTTTCGGTCGCGTATTTTTTGTTGCGTACATGTGGATATCTCATTTTTCGTTGTCGTGTGGCAAAACTGCACTATTGTATGAAACCGAATGCAATAGAAAATGAATAATAAATGTTACCGAAAATACCCGGCTCATAACTCACAAAATTATGTTCGTTTGGCCTCATATACGACTATGATTGCAATTGTATGAAAATGAAATATTTATTCAATATTATACAAAATTATCAAAATCGAAAAGTAAAATACGGTATTGCTTACAAAAGTTCACGTGAAACGCAATATGACTGAATGTGACCGCGACGCGGTAGCCTACGCTTTCCCACCTGAATATGACACCATCACTCCAATTCGAAAAGGTCTTAAAAAACAAAACATTGAAGTAGTAAAGTAAACTTCTAATTTATATGTATAAGATTGAGATTACCTGGCAGTAACTTCTTGAACCCTCACATTGACGGATTAACTGAGCACGGCTGACCCATTAAAACGATCGATTGTTTCCTTATTGTGGCGCCCTGGACGGCCGGTTCTAATAATTACAAAATTCTATATTATTGTAGTATTTTCTCTCGAGACCAGTCGACATTATGCAAGAATGTGAACCGAGATCGTAAGGAGGAAGACGTCTACATATCGCATCACTAATTAGCGTTAGAGATATTGTCATTAGTAGAAGCATAATCGGCTCACTCGATTACATCGGAAACTTGCCTTTAATATCTATGCGATGTGAGATTAAGAGCAAGAACCGAATCTTTATATCATACATTTATCTCTATATTAAGATACATAGCTTAGAGACATAAAGCTTACAATGTGTTGAAAAGATGTTGCTATTTTAGTAAGTACAACTGTACTTATTGACTAAAATAGCGATATCTTCAACTTTCCGCATAAAAAAACTGTCAGTATTGGTTGTTTAGTGTTAGAGCAATGCGGACCGTAAATCCCGCGAAGTCATTTTACCCTCTTATTAAGAAATTGTATACATCGTAGTACGTAAATATGTACTCTAACTTTAGTCACGGCTGTATTTCCTATAGGGATAAGCAGAAGTGTCTCAACAAACTCGTTTTTGAGACATATGTGTAAAGCAGATTTTGAAAAAAAAAGCAGAGCGAGCCTATTGACATCTATGGGGCACAATTCCAGATAGCAGAATTCTATTATGATTTTTTATCAAAATAATGATTAAAATACCGAAACGATGTTTTACGTCACTCCTCCAACAAAGCTTGAGAGTATCATTACTTCGTTGAAATATTTTAGGCCGAGTTTTAACCTTTTTAATAAAAAACACAATGGTACACTTAAGAAAATATTGGTGAGATCACGAAATAAGCAAAAGCCCAATGAATTTTTGCTTAATTCTTATGGTGACACTATCTAGGTTAACGAGAATACCAGCAGATTCTAACGTCGTGAAGGTCAGAAGGTCGTAGACGACAGTGTTTTGATTCGTATCTGTCGTAATGAGGTATCAACTTGGTGCCATTAAAATCCCGTTGAGAGCACTCTTGGTAAACTAATTCAATTGACCCGACTTGTAATGGAAATTGATAGATCACCGATGTAGACCTCACATTTGAGATTCAGTATCAGTTTGAACTTATATAGCTCACGAGTTTATTATTAAGGAAATTAATTGAATAAGGCTTTTCCTTAACTGATAGACCTTCGACCATTTTGTCATCATCAATTTAATCAAAGATGGTAAATAGACCACCCATAAAATGACACATGTGATACGTCAATGATATTATAGACTGTGATAAAAGTAAGCTAATATAAAGGCCGAAAAACCAAACGTCTCAGCAGCGACGAGAGATATCCAAGATCGTTTGTTAATTTACAAATTATTGAAGCACAAAATGTTTTGCCCCGGGCGGGAATTGAACCCGCAACCTTCCGATTTCGCGCTGGATGCTTTATCTTCTAAGCTACCGGGGGGTCGGCTGTGTCGCCGAAATTTCGTGCTCCAATCGTATTTCTTAAACCGTCATAGGGGACGGTGCGCGGCCATCAACCAGACTACTAGACTTCATCTGATCGAAAGAAGTGTTTTTTCAAACACTTAACTCTCGGAATGATGTCGCTACCCTTCTATATTTCTAAATCTAGAAGGGTAGCAAATAAAATTTTAATATTGTCTGACAGGCTACAGATGGTTGGAATAAATGGCAATACTTCTTCCGGGTCTTTCGTAAAAATAGGTGTACCGCAGGGATCAATTTTGGGACCTTTTCTGTTCCTAGCGTATATTAATGATCTGCCTTGCATGGTCAAAGATTTCTGTGATATTGTTTTATTCGCGGATGATACCTCTCTGATTTTTAAAGTAGATAGGAAAGATAGTGAACTCATTCATGTAAATAATGTGTTATCTATGATCTCTGGATGGTTCGCCGCTAATAATCTTCTGTTAAATTCAAAAAAGACCAAATGTTTAAAGTTTTCATTACCAAATGTTCCTTATGTTGAACCAAACATTAAGCTTGGCCTAGATAAACTCTCTATTGACAAAGCGACAGTCTTTCTGGGAATCAAAATGGATTCAACTTTACAGTGGGATCCACATATACATGATCTAGCCGGAAGACTTAGTTCTGCTGCATATGCAGTTTGTAAGATAAGACAGTTAACAGATGTAGCTACTGCACGGCTAGTTTATTTCGCATACTTCCACAGTATTATGTCGTATGGTGTATTGCTGTGGGGAGCTGCTGCTGAGATAGAGACAATCTTTATCTTACAAAAGCGTGCAATTCGAGCCATATATGAAATGGATCCTAGGGAATCTCTAAGGGATCTTTTTAAAGAAATTGATATATTAACTTTACCGAGTCTGTATATATTTGAAAATATTATGTATGTTCGGAAAAATTTGAGTAAATTTAAATTAAACAGTGACAACCATCATTACAACACTAGGAACAAATATAAATTAACGGTACCATGTTTTAGATTAGCAAAGACAAATAAAAGGTCCTTTTTAGGTAATTGTGTGCGGTTTTATAATAAAATTCCCGAACATATTACAATGCTCACAGAAGGAAAATTCAAATTGCACGTGAAAAATATTTTGATGAAGAAATCCTACTACACAGTTTGTGATTACTTAAACGACAAAAATGCTTGGAAAATTCCACCTCTGCCAAGCCATCACATGTCTCCTACGTAATTTAAACAAATATTGTAATAATTGTATTATATTGTTTATAACACATTGTAAAAAGACGTTTAAAAGAATGGCCCCGAGTTTCTTGCCCGTTCTTCTCGCAGTGGCTCTATAAACTTTTTTTGCTGAACGTGGCAGTACAATGTAGAATATTTCAATATTAAAATTTGTAATTGACCTTCATAAGAGCGTCGTAGACGCCTAAATTGAATAAATGATTTTGAATTTGAATTTGAATTTGAATTGAAAATATTATGATTACAAACACTACCGCGTACTGAGCGAAAAATTATTGAAGCATTTTGTGCTGCAATAATTTGTAAATTTATGATTTTCGCTTAGTACGCGGTAGTGCTTGTAATCATAATATTTAGAAATATCGTTTGTTAATTTTCTATTATTAGAATAAGACATAAAAGCTGATGATAGTACAGTAACGCCTACGGACCCTAATGTCAAAATCAAAGACTATGGAATCCAACCAAACCTTTTACAACATCAGTTTCCCTATATTAGATTCCCAAGTTAATTTTCTGAAGACACGCGATAGTTTTACGAGTTACGTCATTACGATTCAGTCAGAGGTCTTAAAATGAACCATGGACATGAGTAACCACAGCATAAATAAGTGTTTTACTAGAGCTGTTATCGTTCAGTTCATTTAGCATGACCATGTGCTGGCTGATAGCCAGTGAGTATACGACTGACGTTGCAGGGTGACGAAGTAAACACCATGAAATAAGTATAACTGTAATTCAAATGAAATAAATGAGAACAAAAGAGTTATAAAGGTTTTATCGGTAGCTGTAAAGTATTATGGGGTGAAGAAGTATTTTTATGGAATTCACTCTCTTTATCACTATTAAAGAGTGTTTTAGAGGCTTGAGTAATTCCTTTTTCAATGCATTTATTACGAATAATTTATTTTATTTAAGATAGCTCTGACTATAAAATATAATGTTAATCTTTATCTGTTGTAAGTATAATGTTTATCTCTTGTAAGAAAATATTATAAACTAAATGTTTGCAGTAAATTGAAACATCTCGTGGTGCTGCATTTTAAAAGGTCTAAAATTGTACAACAAATTGATTTGATAAGACCTAGTATGTTTTAAAAATATACTAACCCCCGTTGTAAGTGAAACCTTTATCTATGTATATCTTTATTTTCTATAACGAGGGTGTGAGGGTCGTAGCTCCTAAATAGCTGAACAATTTCATGTTTTTTTTTTGGAAGCAGACATCAATTCGAATGTTTATGAATGATTTAGTCCTCATAAATTACTTTTTTTTTTTTTTTTTTGCCTGATAGGTTAGCCTTTGACCACTATCTCACCTGATGGTAAGTGATGATGTGGTCGAGGATGTTGTTCAGACTAACCTAGAGTTACTGGCTCTCAAGGACAGCTGCCGGAACACACCGTTAGGTGCTTGGCGACAGATTTTCAACTTGAGGGTGGTAGCTAGCCAGGCGGGCATTTGCAAAGTGCCCTACCACCATGCAAACTAATAAAGCTTAACATAAATAAATTTCTTCGTCAAAACCAGGTAATGAATCGACTGCGCATCGCACACACAGCTAGATTTGAACCGAATTTTATAGAAGTTCAAGGTAAAACAAAATTTAATATTGGTAAAAGACACAATGAAAAAAATTAAAAAATTGCCTGTATTTGAATGTGTAATACACTAACCAAAATAATAATTGAATAAGAATAAGAGAATAACAATAAGCATTAATGAGAATAAGCATTGCAATTCAACAAGGCAATGTTGCCAGCATGCTGGGCACGCTGGCAACTGGTAATGAGCTGGAGCGTTTAGACTGCCTGTGAGTCTGCTATGACTTATACGATGTCTAAATGCTTTTATTGTAGTAGCTGTAGTGTTGTTTATGGTTCGTAGTATTTTGTTCAATAAATGCATACCACCGGTAAAAAATAAATATCTTCAATGTTTTTTAGATTTAATTTCTAATATTATTTTTAGATTATACAGCGATTAGTTACGTGACATTAAGCACCATAATAAAACTTTCCAAATTAACTCAATATCAACGATTCATCGTAATTCTCGGCATATTACAAAATTTGGTTGTAAACTGTAATAAAAGTTACGCAATAACAGTCCACTAAATTTACTGAAAAAGTTTTTCCAGCTTTGTTTCTTGGTAAAGTCCATTCTGACAAAAATAACTACTTCTGGGAATGTTTTCTTATTCTACCTAAAGCGGGACTAAAACTGCCTAACAATTTCAAGTGTTGCCCTGCCCATGTTGTAAAGTTGCGGGAGGATTACAATTGAACTTATTCTATCTCTGATTAATACAGTTTTCAGGTGTCGCGAATGTTGAGGGAAGTTTTATGTTACTTCTAATTAAATCTCTGCAAGAGACTATACCTACTAGCTGTCAGTAACTTGGGAGGACCAATAAAATGGTCAAAGTTAGCCTATCAGATGCAAAGTAATACTAATTAACCATTCTTTAGTTTACTGTGACTGAAGAAGGCTGCTCTATTCTTCCTCTTATATAATAGTGACCAATATTGTTACACCACGCTTTTTCCGATAGCTGTCGCATTCTGCTGCAGGTATATACAAGCAGGTATACTGCAGTACCTACTCTTAATACTTTGGGCATACATTCAGATTTTATTATGTTTATAACTTACAGGATTTTTTTTGTGTATTTGTTAGCCTTATGAGATATAACCATGGCTCACGAGTCAGGCTATTGAAAAAAATATCAAAAAATATTTTCACTATTATTTAATAACATATTGAATACCTACATATTTTTTGAAAACGAAATATAGTGCAGCTATTAAACTTTACTTTGTAAAATTTTCCTACTAAGCCGACGTGACGTCATAAACGTCTCGTATAGCCTATCCAGAAAAAAAATCGACGCGTTTCAGTTCCACAAGTAGCGCCACTTGGCCTTGCCTCTTCAAGCGCACGATGGGGGATGAGATATTTAAAAAAAATATGACTTTTTTGTTTCATAGCATTTACTGTTGAATATCATATGTCAGCATATCAACATAGATTTGTATGATAAAACCACCTCTTGATGGGTCGCAGTTGTTAACTTGCTTCTTTACTTGACCGTTAATATTATATCTGTCATAGGTTTATACAGAAGCAATGTAGAACTTTCTAGGCGCGAGTTTTGCTTTAATTCTGTGAGATCAAAGTTTACACAGCAAGATAAGATAAGCAACTTGCATAAATATTTCTTGCCTATTGTAAACTTTAGTCTAGAGCATAGACCCCTGGAACAAATGTATTGAAGTCTGTGTGATTGTGTGACATTTTGTTAGTAATATATTATCAAAATTTAAAGTCTTAAAATGCAGGGATATTAACTGCTTTGTCTAATCAAATTGGATATGTATTGATTTTAGTGGCAATTTCTTGAATAATAAATGTTGGTAGTTAAAATTATATTTTTTATTTAGAATTTATAAAAAATGATTATAGTAATCTTCCTTTAATAATCTTTTGTATCATATGCTCCAAATGATATTAATAGGTTCTAAATAATAGCTTTAGAAACAAAGCATATAGAGCTTACGTGTGTACACAAATATAATTATAGAAAAGATAGTAATTCTGTGTAAGTATCTTATTTTTTTTAAAGAACTGTATACTGTTAATAGGTTTAATTTTGATAAACAAAAATGAAAATGATTTTACATATGTAGGGACACCGGGATAGAATTTAACCCCCTCTGCTACCTGTGTGTGTCTTAAAAGGCTAAAGGTGAAATACCGGAAGGTGCCTTCTGAGGAACTGATATCTTAAACTGCGATCCCCAAGACGCCTGCCAAGCGTGGGGATTAAGGAAAACCCCCTCTTAAAGGAAGAGGCTGTGTTCAGCAGTGGACAATCCAGTTGACACAGTAAATTATAGGTAAAAAGTCATGTTACAAATGTGTTGATATAATTTTTTGATTACAATTTTACGCCGAGATTTAAGAGTGGAGTTTAATGGTTTGTATAGTTTAAACATTTTTGTCGGCAAGGAAAATTATTCCCCGGGGCGATAAATAATGTTTCATCCCTCTCATCAGGTAACTTCGTACTTTTTTTATTTTTTTATTGCCGATAGGTCTTAAGCCTTTGACCACAATCTCACGTGATGGTAAGTGATGATGTGGTCGAAGGTGTTAACAGGCTTAACCTAGAATTATTCTGACTCTCAAGGACAGCTGCCGGACTACATCGGTGCTTGGCGACAGATTTTCTACTTAAGGGTAGTCGCTAGCCAGGCGGGCATTCACAAAATACCCTTCCACCATGCGGTGAAGCTCAAGCCCGCGGCGGGATTCAAACCATGGACCTGCTGCGCGGCATAGCCAAAGCCACTGAGCTATCACGGCTTCGTACTAAATATGAGAAATGAAAAGTTCACTTTCTATGTTTCAGGTGGTGATCTGCGGTGCGGTGCCATCGATGGTCCGGTCGGTTCGCCTCTACAGTCAGTGTTCTCATCTCTACCTAAACGTCTACCCAAACGGCACCGTCATGGCTCGCTCAGATGGAAACGACCAACGTGAGTACCTCCCATATGTGACCTTTTTTTTTTTTGTTCGTGTGGAAAATGCCTTTACGCATTCCCGTCCACCAAATGGGGCGGGATATGTCGGGCTCGACACCAACTACTCCCACAGCAGCAAGTGCCCCTACCGACTAAAAACCACACGGTGTTCCTACAGGACGCCTTAATGCTTGGGCCACGGGAACGTTTGCGAACTCTACCGTGGCCCACGCAGCGTTAGCCCAATTTGGGTCCCAATCTCGTGATGAGGTGAAGCTGGAGCTACTTCGCCTTCATCGTCCTTGAGGGGCACGCAGAAACACCGCGCGCGCCACCTCGAGGTCGTTGTTGTGGCGGCAGTCACCCCTTGAACTGCCGCCAGACCTCGGTTATCCCATATGTGACCTATAACAACACAATATTACTTTTTTAGCGCTCGTAGTGGACCTTATACCTGGTTGTTCTTAAACAATCAACTAGGTTAAGAAGTGCTCACTGCGGTAATCGCTTGGATCTGAGCACTACCAAACTGCGAGAGGCACGTTAAGCTCCGATTGTTGTCTTAACAACAGTGAGCACTGAACACATATATTCTAAGGGATAGCAATAATTATTGCTATCCCTTAGAATACATCACCATCACCACCTCCACCCTCAAGTAGAAAATCTGATAGAGGCTCTGGCAGATGTCCTTGGAATGATCCGGCAGATGTCCTTAAGAGCCAGTTCTCATTCCAGGCTGTTAATATCAGGTAACATTGTGGTTATAATCACTTTTTACTAAATGTGATTTCCACATTTAATTAAATGTGGTTTTCACATTCAGTAAAAAGTCCACCATGCATCATCTCACGCTTATTCGTTCTGAAATAAGATGACACTCATTAATTTTTTTTAGTACCACTGTATAAATTGATCTTACAAAATATTTTTTAATATATTTTCGCTGTCGTTCAAATTAAAAAATTAACTCCTCTACCGTATTATACGTATAACTCAAACCAGAGCAAAATTATCTTTTATAATTTTGGACTGTAAGAATATAGACAAAAGACAAACCAATTTATTTTAAACCAAATTAATATACACCAAGATATACTTATTTAGTTCACTTCTTGCTCAACAATGTAAGTTTGACCCGTTATGATTTATCATCTAGTCAACTTGTTTGACATCGATTGAATAGGCCATCAGTAATTAATTAAGTAGTACTTAGCTTGGATAACAAACGTACGGTCAGTTGAAGTTTAACTTTGAAATTAACCGAAGAAAATAGTTCCAATATGTCACCACCTGGATGACAGGAAGGAAGTGTCATTTTCATTGGAATAAGTCAAATGAAAAAAGTTTATACCAACGCAACGCAACGATATGATAGTACTGTACACGAATGGTATAGATTTATTTATTTAATAGATTTTTATTTTTTGCATCAAAGACATTGCGATGGAACTAGCGCGATTCCCACATGATGTTAAGTCGACTAACCTCTGCCTATAACAGATGCATTTCATCACATGTGACGAATTGCACTGCGCACGTCACACTGAGACACACAGTTATTGAATCCCATATGCCTGCAATTTTACTGACTCCCAAGAACTGCTGCCGGAACACACTGTTAGGTGCTTGGCGACAGATTCTCTATTTGAGCGTGGTAGCTGGCCCGACGAGCATTCGTAAAATGCTCTTCCATCATGTGCCTGTAATTTTACGGGGATCGAACCTTGGCCCTGCGGCAGGGCAGTCCATGGCTGTTACCGCTCGGCATTCATTACTTGAAACTTAAACAGATTATTGAGAAACCATATACAAAGATCTAAAGAATCGCTCTGGTGATTGGTTAGGAACCCTCCTAAACGTGACAGGTTTGCGCCTGTCAGATAATACTGCAATATACTGCGAAGGCATTCGATGTCGAAAAGTCTCGACTGTTAGTTTAGGATTAACAAAATTAAAAACGTTTTCCATGTAACTTTTCTCATTTTTGTTTGGATTGCAATTTGAGTTTACGAGAGATCGATGGACTGGAGAATAAATTTTAGGTGAATTTTATATTAATTATATGTATCTGTACATATGCACTGTTATGCAATTAGAGGTAGGTTAGTCTAGGTAGTTAAAATATCTAGTCTAAATAAGTGTCTCGTTATCTCGTAAGCAGGGGTCCACTTGTAAACTAAAACTGTAAATTTCTGCAAATTTATATATAAGATAATAACCTCATACAAATGTTTATATTACATTTGTATATACTTAATTCAGTGCAACAGTATATGTACGTCCAAAATTCACATATTCCGCTGTTTTTTGCAGTGATGGAAAGTATCAAGCTCGACTATAACTGCACCCAAATTTAATTTATATATGAAATTCTTAAAATAAAACGAAAGATATGCAATTTCATATGTATAAAACGAAATTGTTAGTTTAGAGTTTTATAATTTTGTAAATTGACATAGATTGAAGGGTTCGATGTTAGTTCAATCAATTATTAAAAAAAAAAACATCAAGTTAAAGCAGACTGTTAGAAGTTACTCAGACGTGCAAATTATATAGCGGATAAGCACCCTACTGCAATCCCTTCGGTCAAGAAGGGAGCCTTATAATTTATTAATCTAATATTGAATCGGGCTTTAGTCAATCAAAAATAATTTAAAATTTGTAGCTTTTCAAATGTTAGAAAGTACATAAATCTGCCCAGATGAGTTTGAGAACTCAGTCAAATTCATTTTTTTGTGATCCAGTAAGTAGTATATGGCATTTCTATGCACAGTTTCTATTCAGTGCTAAAGGCGATATTTTGGTATCGATTTCTATTTGTGTTTGTATTTCATTCCTAACAGTTCTTAAAAGTCTTATTTCGAAATGTCTGATGACAAAATATACAAATGAAAGAAAGTGTACGCCAGAAGTCAGATGCATTTGTTCGCTTGCGTAGTAAAAACATGCCAGTGGTAATCGTGTGCAGTGGATATAATAATAGGGTTGTCCGTTATGTATCAATATTTAAATTATATTATAAGGTTTCGATAAAGTCAAAAACCGTTTTTTATGATGTTCAAGTTAAAAAATCAAATACCATGTATAAATAAAGACCCGGCAAAACACTCACGTTAGCGATCAAATACGTCGAGCTGGGTGTCGAAAATATCTGATGCTCATCATCAGGGCGAGTGCGCAATTGCGTCTGCGAGCTCCCGGCGGGTACTGATGATATAGGTATTTTTTTTTCTGAATTTAATATTGAATATGAGTGAAACTCCCGAGAATTCATTTCAAAATTAATAAATCTTATGTTTGTTTTCTTTTTCAACTGCTGACTTTTACTTATTTTTACCACTTTTACGAACGATGTAATTTTTGTGGGCTTGTAAATTATCGCTATTAAAAAAAATATTAGGGTTCATAAATTATTATAATTATGAAAAGTTATATAAGTGGAGCATGAAACATATATTGAATAATCAACTCATACATTGTATTGACTTTTGACAATTTGTCAAAGAAGAGGAAATCTAAAACGTAAAATTGAAATCCAGACAACTGTAATAACTAGCTCCTCTTTTACTAAACTCAAGCCATTTACTTCTAAATATAAGACACTGTTAATTGGTAAGTGTCACAGGAGATGCAATAAAGTGTAGTTATAATTTTATTGATTTGTGTGTATTGCCAACCCTAAGGTAGACGTGAGAAACTATACAAATATGTCAATACTTGACGGGTCAACGTCCAACTGGTAACTGGTAGAGTCCGAGTTGCAGTAACGGAGTTTGGTCACATGAGGGCCTATCGAAGGTATGCGAAAACTACAATACCTGGAGTACAATTTAGCGGAGGCAGGTAAAAGGGTTGAGAAAGCTAAATCGTATGTAAAGAATCAATGTATTCATAACATTAAAAGGTGCTTGTGTCATGCTGAAGACTGTATTTTAGGGAGACATGTTCAAGAGTTGAAAGTGCTGAGACAAAACTGTAAGTCCTCGTAATCATAATCGCTATTACATCAAAACAGCAAAGTATATGAAACCTTTTTAACCGACTTCCAAAAAAGGAGGAGGTTCTCAATTCGTCTGTATTTTTTTTTTTTTTTTTTTTATGTTTGTTACCTCAGATCTCTTGACTGGGTGAACCGATTTTGAAAATTCTTTTGAAAGCTAATGCTTGTCGTTTGGTCCCATTTTAAACTTCATCAAAATCGGTCAAGCCGTTTTTGAGTTACACTAAAAACATTGAAAAAAAATTTTTAACAAAAAATGGAACCGACTTCAACACCCATAAGTGTGAAATAACTTGTCGAAGTCGGTACCATGCGCAATATTGTGATAATAGCTACTTTTGAACCATCATGGTACCGACTTCAACAAGTTATTCCACACTTTTGGGTGTTGAAGTCGGTTCCATTTTTTGTTAAAAATTTTTAACTTGACTAAGTCCTGTATAACTAACCTTATAACTGAACTATAAAGAATGGATGGAATGGAAATATTATCAATTACATACTGTATCATGCAATACACTTTGGGAAAAACATCAAATAAAAAAAAACCTCGAACCAATCTCCTACAGTAATAGAATTGGGTTGATTTTAAACATAGTGTATTATTAAACTAAATTATGTTTTATAAGAAATTGCCATATATAAATATGCTGTATCCAAAATAGTCTCTGCTCCAAGACATCAGAAGGAAATACCTATATCTATTATAAAAGTCACTATAGTGTAATAGTCTAATAGTCAATATGTATAAGTCAGGTATAGTGCCTTAACTGTCAATTTTTTAAAGTTAAATTGCCCAATGTCACTGACATTTTATTTCTACAAACCTCGGCTGTTTGAGCTTAAGTATCGCTAAAAATGCGAAAACTTCTCAACATTGACGTGAACGATAAATTAGGGATCTTTTACCTTTTTCAAACAAGACTTTGCTATTAGCAGAAAATGGTTCAGACAGCATTTCTTTTGAGTTAATGTTTGGCGAAAGTTTATGGTGATATTGGTAAGTATTCGCGAACGCGTAATGTGATTATTACATTTGGATTACTCAATGTTTACTATTAATATATGTTATGCTTCAAAGTCGTCGTTGTGTAAAGAGTGCTTTCACCTTTCTTGAATCTATGATTTAGGACATATACTATTGGTTATATTCTAGCAGGTAGATATAGTCTCGCTATCGGGTTAGAATTGCACGTCCCCATATCATCCCGTGGGTGTCGTAAGAGGCGACTAAGGGAAAAATACTGGAAGGTGCCCCAGCAGCGCCTTCTAAAGAACTGCCAACTTAGACTGCGATCCCCAAGACGCCGGCCAAGCGTGGGGATTATGGCAAATACCCCCTTAATAGGGGAGGCTGTGTTCAGCAGTGGACGATCTGGCTGTTACAGAAATAGTTATGATAGCTTACTGTTGTTATTGCACAAACAGATAATTTACCGCTCAGTTAATGTAGCATTTCGTCATAAGTGACAAATTGCACTGCGCCAGTCACCCTGAGACATTTAGTTGACTAACCCCATGTGCCTGTAATTTTACTGGCTCACAAGGACTGCTGCCGGAACACACTGTAAGGTGCTTGGCGACAGATTTTCTACTTGATAGTGGTAGCCAGCCAAACAAGCATTTGCAAAGCGTCCTACCACCATGCAGTGAAGCGCAAGCCGGCAGTAGGGATCGAACCATGGACGTGCGCTAGGTAGTGGTAGATATACTTATAGAAAAAAAATTGTATACAAATTTAAATGTACATTATACAAAGCAAATACTCGCACAAAATATTATCGCGTAGTATTTTGCTAGTTTCCTAACGATGTAAATCTTTAATTTACGATTAATACAGTGTTTTTGTTGTGCAGCAAATTTAAACAAAACAAACAAATACATTCTTACGTAGGACCTGTAGCGCTGATACGCAAAATTGCCACAACGTAATTTGAAGACTGCATACAGACAAATTGAATCGCCTATTTTGACGTACAATCCAAAGCGTCATCTGCGACTTTTGCATACAAGAAAAAACATACTTTATCTGTTTGAAAACAGTTGCTAGATTTGTTTGAAATGTGTCATATTAGGATGTTTTGTCTTCGTTATCTTAGTGAAGTTCATATTGCAAGACACGTACTACGATTGACCTAATAAGGACTGTGTCGGCTTCATATCAGCATTTGACACATTACTAAATTATTAACCTATCTGCTTTTATGATTTGTTTATCATTTATTGTATAATCTATTTCATTAAGATGGTCGTTACTGAGTCACATCTGATATTCGCCGACGTTGAAATTATGTACTTGCTTTCCTTAAATTAAGTTATCTACATGTACATTTGAACTTACTCAGAGACTATTTGCGTACACGGATGTCATACTAAGAAAATTTATTAATTAATTCCTTATGTGTGTTTAACATCTTGTTCAGAAGTTGTCTTAGATGCGCTAGAATTTACATACATAAAACTTAGTGTGATGAGTTTGTAGTTTCAGTAGTATAAGTTTTTATACTGGCAATTTCTAATACCTACATATTATTCATTGGATATGTTTTTATCTATTAGTTTTGGTTTTCCATGGCACATAGCGAATAACAACAGTCACTTAAACTAATTTAATAAACACCTGTTTTCAATTTTAAGGCTGCTTTCAAAAAATGTACCAAATGCACATTAGTCCTGAAATTATTATAACACATCATATCCAGATAAGAAAACTATTAATTAATACAAAAAGAATAATCGCGTGAGAATAATGATTAATTTCTTGCCATGTTAAAAATAATCACTTGACCTGTGTTAACATGCGCGTTAGTTGTGAGGCAATAAAAGAAATCACAGAGCCAATATTAAATTTAACGATTTAATATTTAATCACCAGTTATTTAAGATCTTTTATCTTTATCTCATCTGTAAGGAAATACTAATGATGTAGGGATCAAGATACTTTTGCCGGTTTGCGTACTACGGAATCGTTGTACCGCCTACCACCGAATAACTCGTGAAATATGTGACGCTCTTTAATTAAAAATAGATTTTTAAACACTGATAAGAAATTTAATTATTCCATTGGAGTTAGAAAAAAATATTGGAATTATTGCATCATTGCTGCACTTCAGAATTGATACAAAATAAAATATATTAACATCATAAAATTAAACATCAAGAATCCTGACTGCCAACTCTGGCAAGTTTCGAGCAATATACCGGCAGTACCGGAAAGATTCTTAGCAAGATCCGGAAACATTCGGCAACTTTCATCTCAAATCAGGATCACCACCAATTATAGACTGCAAAGTCAAATGCTGAAAAAAGTTCAAAATTTTATTTAATAATTCTGAAATAGTCAGTTTTAAAAATGGAAGCTCTTAGGGCATTCTTGGTATGGGCCAGTTTAATTTTTTGCGGCATCATCGAAAGCGGATGCGCGCGGCATGTCGAAAATTATAAGAAATCAATCGACGTAGGCGGTACGGCGCCTTCCTAAATTAAGTTGTTATATTTCCAAAACACCATAATAAAGGTCCATAAGGTACATTTGGCAAAAAACGACTGTGCCACACGCAAACACAGCCATTATGTTACGTTTAATTTAATATGAAATTAATGAAGCAATTTGTGAGCATCGATAAACTGTCCGATTTCTAAACAATTTCTATAATGTTATGTTTTGATACGATAACTTTTTCAATTCGATTTCGTTGAACGTGATCTGATTATGCGTTCTAAGGTCTTTTTTATGTCAATATCTTTGTAAGTTTAATTTTTACAAGTTGTTGATCTAACTTTTTTGTAAATAAATGATTGTATTTGAAGTGGCAACAAGAGCGTTTATGGATGCTTTGTTAATAAAAGAATTTTCGTTCTTGTTTTGTTTAATTAGGGTATTGGTAGCGTGACTTGCAGACCGTTGAAAGGATTTGTGAAATATGTTTAAATAAATCCTCTATTTTCGGTAGCGAATTTAATTTGGCTAAACCTTTGCTTGGAGTATGTATTTGATTTAGTCCTAGACCTGAAATAGTCACGTTGATATTACGAATGATAACAAATAACAAAATACTCAAAGTATGTTATTAGATAGACTACCTCTTTCAAAGATGAAACATTTACTAACAAAATATTAATTGCTTTATATACTAAATCTTTATGAAGTTAAAGTTGAAGTCAAAACCTTTGATTTCAGCAAATTAAGTTGTCTTACAGATAGCATCTAAACAACTTTAAACCCCTTGACCAATAAATATCACTGCAAAGTATTTAAAACGTCGGGAAAGTTATTTTTTAGTAACGTGTATTTTCTGATGATATTATGTTTTAAAAGAACCAATATAATTGTTCTAACATAAAGAAAATTAACAGCAATTACAGGCACAACAGATTAAACACGATCATCGGTTGACTTGACATTATATGTTCTTTCTGCCTTTATTTCACAAATTTACTGAGAATCTCTCTGTCAGAGAAACTCAAATTATTCCTACTCGGAAATTAAACCCAAGAACTCAATAGTTTAAGGTGGTGCTTGCTACACGCCACTCTTTTCCACTTGACTAAAGATTACCTCAATCCAAATTTAGTAATAAAAACCTTGAGATCACGTTTTAAAGTTATTTTATAAGCTATTTCAATTAATAAAGTTGATGTGATTTTCATATGTATGAATTATCACAACTCACATTATGTTTTATCTATTAAATTGCTAATTATTTTAACATGTGTTATTCATAACACGTTGGGTGGTCCAGTGTTATTCCGTTGTTATAACGAATAAAAAATAATCGTTAACGTTTTGTAAATATTTAACTTTGTAACGTTATAAATGCATAGCATTGTAACAAAAGGTTTATTGTTGCTTTTTTTGTAAGAACGGAAGGGTTACTTGAGTAAAAGTTTTGAATGTTAATCTTTACTTCCTCAAGTGTATTTCGAGTACGTGCACTATATTTTTGCAAATTAATTCCTAGAGGGTTAGTAATAACTTGTAAAACAAATGAATATTACTATTAATTTCTCATTCACCCGAGAGAGTGCCATTTCTTGCATCAAATACACAATAACAATAATATAACGTTATCACCAATATCTAGATGTCCGTCTTTATCAAAATATGCGTTTGACCTGATTTTGGAGACATGTCATGTCTGATAACAATTTAAAATTGAACTCTATGGTACATGGAAATAAAGACTGCTTTAACAGTAACACGTGTGCAAATTTAAAGTTTGCAGTATTGACATACATTCAGTTTTACCTACTCCGGTTATGTCTAGATTTGATGGTTCTTATCGTTAGTAGAAAGATAATGTCATTGGAATGTAAGTTAACTTACAGGTATTAAACTCTACATTAGCGCCAGAGGCGTATATGTCATTAAGTTATTATACGTACATATACTCTTATACTAATTAATGACGCAAACACTGTGAACTTTTGAAATTTCTCTACGAATAAATCTGTAAAGAAAAGTAAATCAATCTCAAAAACAGCAGAACGTAAACCCTACCACTACAGGCGTGGTTTAAAAAGTACCGCGCGTTGCAACAACATTACCTTGACGCGGCTAATCGGATGCGATCTTTCTAAGCGCCAAATCAATTAAGTGGAATTTGGAAGATTGTGTATGTTTTGTTAATCGTGAACTTTATGAGTTCGAAATCAAAGTGGTGGTTCCTGTGGGACGAATAGGTGGCGATGAAGGGAATAATACCAAAAATATAATAGAAAGGTCTCCGTTTCAGCTTCAGCATAAACGTCGTATTTTTCAATCAATTCTCGTGAAATTTTGTAAACGTCTTCGATAATTATACTGTGTTTTTAAACTGTATTTGAATTTTCACTGTGTCCAATCAGTTTTAGGAAATTATTCAAAACGGCGGAGAATCAACAGAGATCAAATGCGAGGTCTTCAGGACCCAATAGCCACTAGTTGTAAATTGTACCTATATATTAAATAACGTATTAATAGTATGATTATCTACATAAAAACTTACGCTATACGAGGGGTCACGAAGCATTATTTTGGAGTCGAAACAATATTAATTCATTCCAATATCTGATATTAAAATATCGAGCTATAAAATCAAGATTATTCAAGATATCAATCATTTATCAGTCACCTGTTATTTCCTACTTGATACAAAAATTAACATAAATTTATTCATCTGTCACACATCACACAACAACATAATTTATGAACCGTAAACGTTAAATGTGATAATTAGTATCAAATAATCCATTCATAATTATGAGTTATGTTTTTATTTTATGTTCTTAGTTATGGCTCCCTATTTGCTGTCCATATTGTTTGAATTCTTGAGCGAAGCCTTCAGTCGTCTTTTCCTTATCAATCTTCCGTGTATGCACGTAGTTTGTGACGTTAAACACATCATAGAGTAGGATATATTTGTGCCGTGTAAATATGCAAATGAATTAAACTGTGAAGTTTGTTTTGTTTGTCTTTCTTCAGTGCAGTAAGCAGAAAAAATTGGGAAAAACTCCCTGATAAATTAATGCTAGTGTGAATATACGGTCTGTAACGGAAGACCTTGGCGATGTATTCAGACCAGTGGACTTATTGTCGAAACTAAACTAGTGAGCCCATCACTACTGATGAACTTCATTTTAGCATTTGAAATCTTTGAATGCAAACCATGCATATTTACATTTGTTTACCTACATGCGTTCGTGCTCCAAGTGCATTTTGACCAAATTCTTATATCCTGTTTTGGAGGCATTCGCTAAGCAACTTTCAGCTTTCATAAAATAACGAAAATCTGGACTATCCCACAATGTCTTGAAAAAAATGCCCATACAGGAGAACAAACGTAAAAATGAAGTAATCTTCCATTACCGACCTTACGTTTTGAAACCTATACCTACTTGAGACTGACTGATAAGCACATTCCACGTAACTTTATCAGCCGGGACAGTTTGTAAAAACTGTTAATATTTTACCAATTTTCCTCTATTATTTACAAAAATATATAATCAACACATTTTCTAATACGGTATTTATGTAATTTAAAATTAAATAATGATAAACTGCCTGCCTGATAAAGGTACGCAGAATGTGGGTCAGGGTCCTATAAGCGGAGTTTTCTATGAAATTTAATTAATATTATCTACTTTACTGTAATAAAATGCCTAACATTAATCACGATTAGCTATAATCAAAATATTTCACGGTAGTTATATGCGATGTTCGAGTAACTTAATTGTTTACTAATCTTCATCAATATTTCAAATAAGTTTAATAAAACTATATATTAATACCTATTATATACCTTTGAGGTCAGAAAGCTAGAAAATGTTTTAGGTATGAGTGATATATAAACATGAAAATCGGCCAAGTGCAAGTTGGACTCACGCTCGAAGGGTTCCGTAATATTATTTGTAGAATATTATAAATATTGTATTATAATATAACCTTTTGTTTTAGTTTGTTAGCAAATATTTTGATTTTTAGTAGTTGTTGTTGTAAAAATGTCAGAAATACACAACTTGTGAAAATTTCAATTATCTAGCTATAACGGTGACAGACAGACAGACAGATGGACAGTGGAGTCTTAGTAATAGGGGCCCGGTTTGACCTTTTAGGTACGGAACCCTAAAGAGCATAAGTTCTTCAACTCTATTTTTCCATTATTATATGCTTTGGAAGTTTTTCTTGGGTAAGACTTCAACAAATAATACTGAAGGAAGTTACAGTAAGAAGAAACTTTTATTCAGTTCTTTTCTATTTTCGCTTGATGCACTGTTTTTTTTTATGGGATATTTTTTTACCTGCTCCGCAAGGGGAAACGGGAATGGACTATAAAGGTTTGGAAATGTATGAAAGAAAACAACTTTTTTAGAATTTATTTTAGCTGATAAGCTAGCCTTTGACAACTATCTCACCTGTCCGAACATATCGTTAGGTGCTTGGCGACAGATTTTCTACTTGATGGTGGTAGCTAGCCAGGTGGGCGTACGCAAAATGCTCCATCACCATGCTATAAAGTTAGTCACAACAACTACCTAAATCAACCACCGGCTCAATTACGTTCCCTATAAGCACGGAAGCGCTCAGTAGTAATGCCACTAGCGGTCACCCATCCAACTCATGACCGTGGCGGACGTTGCTTAACTTGCTGATCGGTTAAGAATGACTGAGTATGCTACGCTACGAGCGCTTCAAAGTAAAGACTCGTAACTATGAAAATCCTAGCAGTAAAATTATATCATAGGAATCTTAAAACTTTTCCATCCGCTGAATGTCATCTAATAATGTCAAGTTTGCGATAATGTTAATGATATTAAAATTACTTCATCTCTTAGAATTGCATCCAGCGATTCTATTCCATCTAATTGTATCCTAGACTGCTATTTATAAAGCTCTGTACACACTGCAGGTTAATTTATTTTATATAGGTAGAACAATTTATAATCTAATTCCAAACACTTAACTGTGTTTTTTGTAATGAGTTTTCGGTATTTTGTCTGTATCGAAATTTTAAAGGACGGCCTCTTGAATTGGAATAAAAGTATATAACGTAGTTTCCTATGTCAGATATTAATTTTATGAATCAACGCGAGAATCTGATACCATAGTTACATATTCTAACTTAGATTTTAAGACGATATTAATTAACCTGGATATCATTTATGTGTGATGATAATAGATATAAATAAAAAAAACATATCATCAATTCTATGTAGGCGTGGGCCGTAAAGTTTTACGAGTCTTAACTCTAACTATTAATTATCTATTGAGATTTCTTTAAACATGACTAGTTGAACACATAATTTTATATAACATATAATAATCATTGAAGCTATTTTATATATAACATATAAAATAGCTTCAATGATTCTGTATATTCCAGAGACAATGGTTACTAACACTATAGTTTGGGCTTGTATTGGGATTGTCCATTATCGATGTCCATGGTTCAGGACATAATTTACTTCGAAGCAACGCCATTCTAAAATCATCCTTAGATAGGTACATACTTATATCAGGTTACCGTCAAGTCAGTCTAGATTATGTGACCACAAACACTGCGCGGCATTGACACTAATAATGTGAGATTCGCTCACAATATCAGACTTATCAATATTTGCGTGGAATTACGTGAAAAATTGCCAATCGATTTGCCATCCCTAAGTGGGTTATATGACGTAACTGATTGGTAATTAAGTAATTATAATGTGTCTAGTGCTTTAGGAATACCTTTTATATACAGTTTTATATTAAAATAAGGCATTCGATGCCCCAACAATAGCCAGGATGCTCTCTCGCTGCTCAGGCCACAGCCAGTTTTGTTTTAAGTACTTGACGATTTGTTAATACTAGACCTAATGACAATATTTACCTTGATCAAAATTTGTAAAGTGTTTTTAAATATTTAAATGATTTGTTAGTGACTGTCTAATTTCAATTATTCATATTTTATAACAAATTTTGTAAAAAGTCTGCAATATACCATCACCCACATATTTAATTTGGATGTAATATATGTGTAAAAAAATTATGATGTGGTATTACCAAAATGGTAAAATTAGATACCTATTGAGTAAGTGATAAAATAAGTATGTATTACCAAAATTATTAAATTAGATGGCGTTTAAGATTAATTTTTAAATGTCCATAACAAAAATTTGACTACTAATTTTTCAGCAATATCTCCCAAATGTTTATATTAAACGTAGTGGCTATTTAAGTTATGTATATTTGTGATTCACAATCATTGTTTTTATAGCATTCATCCAGGGCTGTGTATTCAACTGTTCTTTAAATAAAATAATATTGGAAATTATAATTAAAAATATATATTTGGTTTCACTTATATTATATGTAATGCCTATTTAAATGCAACTTTGATCGTATATAATTAATATAATTTAATTTGATCGCAAAATCCCAAATTATATCAGAATTGCCCATTCACCTGAGCCCTGGAGACGACCGAAAGAAATAAATAAGTAACAGATAGTCCACATTATAAAAGTATCCCAGATTATGGAATCAGTTTAGCTTTTTAGTAGTGTAGGTAAGTTAATCCATGTTTGCAGGTGTATTAGTCGGCACATCCTGTCGCCTGGGGGGCGCTAGCATTGTTACGCATTTCCATTGTACCACGTCAAGTCACAGAAACTCTACGGCGAGAATCGCTAAACACAGTTTTTTTATTAGAGATGTAAACATTTGAACAAATCAAATTTACCTTTTGCAAAAACAACTAGAACGTATTGCATTGACCATGGTCACATATCAGAAAGTAAGCATACCGTGAATATATTTTGTTTTGCTCTAAATTGTAAGCCATCTGTAAGACCTAGAGTTTTCGAAATATTATAAGTCTGAATATGAGAGATAATACGAGTAAACGTATCATGGACAGCTTTTATTTGAGAGGCGGCCCGTGCATGGCTTAAGTTTTTCAGAGACAATTTAAACTATGCAAAATTATATATTAAGACAACAACGGATCCTTGCGCTGACCGCTTCTAATTATGTAATTGTTTCTCACTTTCGGCCAATTCAACATAACTATTATGTAAGCAGCAACAATACTCAATCAATTACCTGTATTGGTAGGTTTATGTGTGAATAAATAAAACATTATTTATGATTAAGTAATGTAAACGATTTTACAATAAATACAATAATACAATAAATATTATGACATATATATACTTCAGCAACCTTACATTGTTTCATTATATATCATATATTGATAGATTGTTCTAAATTAGAATTTGGCTAATATTGTTGGCGGATAGTTTTAAATGTAGCTCTGTAGCTTTGTGTTATTGTAATAATTTGTCGTCTCGTAATATGAAGCAACAATGGACACGTAGCCGGTCACTACGGAAGGAATCCCGACAACTACCTACCACAGTTTAATCCGGGAATTAAGGTTTAACTCGCCTTAGTTTGGGATTAAGAACTTCAAATAAGTGCGTCTTAGTTTTATACAGTCCAAGTATGACTATAGTTAAGCATTAACAGGCTAGTTTCCATTGGAAGGATGTTATTGTTATTAAACAAGCAAGCAATTAAGCAAGCTTATATAAAAAAAAAGAACTGGTGCTTTGCATGTGGTCCCATTTGAATTTGAGTGAAATCTGAAGTAGGGAATCTAATATTTGAGTTATCCATAATAATGCGAATATTTAGTTTGAAATTGTTTTTTTTGTTAAAATTTTAACTATTCATTTTAATATTACAAAGGCTACAGTATAACGACAAACAATTAAAACCGACCAAAGACGATTCGAACTCACTCTTTGGATCAAGAACTGAATGAAAACGTAAATCTCTTTTTAGTGATTTCATACAACACATATATTGTATTTTAGTATGGAATCCTCAGTGTGCGGTTCGCACAAGTATTTTCTGCAGTTATCTGCAGAAAATACTTATGCCTTATGACTTTCAATAGCGCTAGTTTTTATCTTCTGCCGTAATGACTGAAAATTAGTGGCTAATAAGTGCACTTCCAAGGCCGTCAGGAAGGCAGCCAGAGTTATATAACTAAAGCCTAAAAATTTTACCAAATGTTTATGTCGTTATTTATGTTCTTAGAGAAAACATTATTGTTTATTTAATAGGTTAGCTTTGGACCACTGTCTCACCTGATGTAAATCATGACGTGGTTGTGTTTTTCGACCTAGAATTACTGACTCTCAAGGAAGGACTGCGAAAACAATCAGTAAGGTCCAAGCACCTTTTCAGACAGATGGCAGATTTTTTAATTGGGGCTGGTGACTTAGCTAGTGGGCATTCAAAAAAGTGTTAACATCATGCGGTGAAGCCTTAAGCCCGCGGCAAGATTCAAACCGTTGACCATTTGCGCGCCAGCCCATAGCCATTACGACTAGGCCATCACTGCTACGGAAAAAAGGTACTGGCCTCGTAAGGTAGCGTTGAGAACAAATATGAAATAACATTCTAAAAAACAAAAATAATCTTATCACTAACTAACGCCACTGAGTACCCACACTAAATCTATCACTAAAGTATTAGTTGACTAAATAAACTAATCCAGCGAGAAGATTGTTATCTAGCCGTGAAAATTACGTAAATTATATAAACTGTGAAAACTGAATGCGTCTACAGTCATTAAACTCGCAAGGATACTGATAAAGTTGTTTAATTTTCTCGATAGAGAAATGTAGACTGCGGCATTTAAAAATAGTTTTTACGAAAGATTCAAACGTCAATGGTTCCTTTTTAAAATTCTTCTTCCTCTACTTATTCCACGCTGATTGGGGTCTCCACTACACATACGAGTATTCTTTCTTCAGTATCTTTTCTTTTTGTCTTCATTCAAGCAGTAAAACTTTCAGCCTTTCTCTGCGACTATGTCTGTATAAATTAATACTGGACACTTCTATTGTTTGCGTCTCTTCTCATGATATAGTCACTTCAATACTTATATCTTTTTACAAAATTCATTCCTTAGGCAGTTAATCCAAATCTGTAAGTTTTCTCTCTGCCTATGTACGTCCAAATTCATATTCAACACGTGTATTGTTATGTTTCTATCCCTTTTAATGATATAGTCACTTCAGTACTTATCTTTTTTACACAAATAAATCATCAAGCAATCAATCCAATCCCGCAGTCTTTCTCTGCGTCTATTTCTATCCAAATTCATATTAAAAACTTGTATAATTAAGTTTTTCATCCCTCTTAATTCCAATACAGCGTCAGTTTCTGAAAATTGTGCAAGTCACATGCAAGCCTCCTCTGACATTACTGTTAATTTATCAGCAGATTGTCGAGGGGTTTACCTTGATCTCCACGCTTAGCAGGCGTCTCGGGGATCGCAGTGTAAGATAGCAGTTCTTCAGAACGCGCTGCTGCCCACCTTCTGCTATCTTACCCTTAGTCGCCTCTTACAGCACCCAAGGAATGAGATGAGGTAGAGGCATTACCCACGACTAACTGGGTACTTTCTTTAATATACTCATTCCTAATCTTGCCCGCATCTTTTCCGCATGCACACATTGTTCATGGCTCATCATTTTAATCCATTCATTATTATAGAAGGTCTTACGTAAATTACTCGTTGAAATACAGTTATTAGTATATTTATTTTTCCAATCACCATTTCTATAATTCCACGAAAAGATAAACAGAGGTGTTTATATAGCTCACATTTCACCAAACTACTATTTGATTCATCGATGTATTTTTCGTGGGCGATAATTAAAAAATATTATTAATAACAAAATGAGGGTATTTCCCTCAGATTACATCGGAGACATAAGACAAAGTATTATATTGATCAAGTTTATTCGTTCTTCATTGATATCGATAATTTTAATTGTTAAATGATAATAATACCAACTTTTAATAACGATACGATAAGATACTTCATTTGCTGCATTTTTTTTCATGTGATGAAACCCATTACTATCTTGGAACGTTTTTGAAACATTTTTTTCCGCAAAATTCGAGGTAAACAACTATTTCGAAGGTAGAGTACGATGACATGTTGTCTGAACTAACTAAGCAAAAGTTTCTTAGTATGATGTAACTAGAACAAAATATTTTTTTTACTTTTCTCTAAGAATTCATTCTGTAAGAGTTATAGGTAGGTATATAAATTGAAATGCATTAATTTTGCATTTCCATTTATTAGAGCACGAAATTCTTTATGCGAGCGGGAATCCAGCCCGCGTGCTCCGTATTTTCGCCGATTGCACTGACTCTAGGCTATCGGAACATGGTTGGCTGAGCTGAATCTTCAGCCTTATTTATTTTTGTCATATGGGTTTATTAATTTTATTTAAAAGTTGTAATCATATTTATGGAAGTATTACTAAGAAACTATTAATTCCCAAAAAGTATAATACTATGTAGACCCTGAAATAACTCATACTTATAATTCTAACTCTTTATCCTGATTAACTCTCGAGGTAGCGCCATATTTCAAATTTTTAGGTTTACATTGTTCTGGAAATCATATGAACATCTCTTTAAATTTGCCATCAATAATATTTCAAACAAACAGATACTTGTTGAGAAAATTCAGGTAATAAGTACAAAGATTATTATTGATACGCCGTTATCATGCGTAGAGATAGCAAGTCATTGACCTGATATCAGTTGGTTTACGTGGGGCACTCAGAAAGTTACACAAAAATTAAAAAAGATGATCACAGAAGAAAAAAAACAAACTCTCCACTAGCTTATATTTAGTTGCAAAAAGAAAATCGGCATCACACTTGTTAATGAGTCAGATGTTACTAAGAGTCTGGAAGGCGTAAAATAGAGACATTAGTTCTACTAGTTAGAGGTCCACGGACGGTTTATAGTATAGAATTACTCGCGTGTAATCTGTCAGACAGAAGTCCGACGCACTTTTTATGACAACTTTGTTGTTACAGTAAAATTATCCATGACATATTGTCTACAATCTGTTATTAGCGTCTATTGTGCATTTAACTGTTGCCTTTGGGAAATCCCAATCAACCAAAGTATTCACGTTTATCATCGTAATCGACACATTAAAAAAAATCAAAGACATCCAAAATATTTTGCTGGTAATGATGAAAGTTTTGTATCTGACTTTCCGAAGCATATCCTAATGTTTGCTTCTTTGATTTTTTTCTGCATGGTGTTAGAGCGTTTTGCGATACACTCTGAAGTATAAAATCAGTCGTAGGGCACTTAACGATGTGTCTCAGAAGCTGTCTTTGAGAACCAGTAATAGGTTCAGCATGTAAGGAGTATGCGTGTGAGATATAGGAACAAAATTCACGACATCGACCGTTGCGTAGTCGTCTGTTTTCCGATCCGATTCAATTATATTATGCAATAAAATTAAAAATAGGATATATTATGAATAGGTTATACATTGCAATTTGTCCAGTGGTGCTGTGAACATGATGGTGAAACTCAGCATTGTTGTAATTTTCAGGATCGTATTTTCTGTAGTACTCGTTTGTTGCTGAATAAATAGGAAATTACAGAACTGTGTTTGTTATTAGCCTTCATTTTATACAAAAATAAATAATTGTATGGGCACTGATTTGGAAAAGAATACAGGGTGATACAAAACGTCAATTTCATGATATCATGATTCCTCTTACGCATCCTTTCTTCTTAAGACCTTCGAATGCGCAATCACATATCAATAGGTGATATTGTCATTAAAAGCAATGGAAAAATAGGAAATCTGATAATAGAAACCCAGTAGTTTAAAAAACCAATAACCCAAAGAATGTTCTTTCGTAACTTACCTAGCGTGTACACATTGCCTAACCTCCGTAATAGACGCAGGCTAATTTTGTCAAGACAACATAATCTCAAGTCGCCAAAGCAAACAGCCTTTGAAGTTACGCCGCACCGTCGTGAACAATTTCACTTTCTTTCGAAATTTTTAGAAACAGTGATAAGTATATATACCTATATAATTTCAATATATAATACGGTCATAGTAACCATTTTACTGTGAAGTTCGAAATAGGGTCATAGACATCCAAACATACGGGTTGTTTATTTACAGAAATATTTACAATGTAGACCTTGTCGCGAATCGCGAAATATGTAAAATACTGATGTTTTTACAAACTGTAAAAATGGGTTCTTATTACACGATTATTCTACCCAGAATAGCCCAAACGCAAAGGAAAAACAAACAGTTGGTTTCTAATGTTTGAAGCAGTGATGGCTCAGTGGTATTACAGGCACATGAGACTTAACAACTATGTCTCAAGGTGACGGGCGCAGTGCAATTCGTCACTTGAACGATGAACTGCATCTGTTATAGGCAGAGGTAACCGCTTAACATCAGGTGGACCTCGAGCTTGTTCCGTCACAATAACATAAATAAAAAAAATGTATTGTTAATATGTTATAAATCAACTGTACACAAAACAAATACTGACCATAGACAAAAGTATTAAACCCAAATTAACATTACTTAAAATCTTGTAAACACTACAAAATGTAATAAAATCTCAGTATAAAAAACTAACCTTATATTCGTAAAGCTAAAATAAATAAAAAAAACTGATCATCATTAACAGGACACAGTCCTACGCAGGTACTTAATAGACAACTTAAATATTTAATCAAGCCTTCGACCAGCGCCGTGTTCAGCACGTGCCACGAACATATATAATAAAACTTAATAAAACAATTAGAGTTATCACCGCTATTAAAACACTGCTCGTAAACTATGGGAATATACAAAAATAAGCAAAATTAACTCACAAATAGCGTAGTATACGAGCTCTTCAAATTTTAAACAGTGTCAACCCTAATGCACAATATTACAAACATCACGGATCAAAGATTGCGTACTTTTCCTGACTTGTCTTTAAAAATAACCTCCGTATGCAAAATAAAAAACATCAAATTTTATTTTTATGACCACAATGTTTTTCCTGTTCAAAATTCAAAATGGAGGAAACATCGTTGGAGTTTATAATCAAATACAGTGACAGACATAAATGCGAAAGCTGAAGTTAGGTTAGTTTAGGTTACTTTTGCAAGATGGTGAATGCTAATGCGACCCTGTCTTGCCCCACCTCGGCGGAGGACTGCTCACGGGGGGTTTTAGTGGGTTCAAGTCCCACACATCCCCCTCCGCTACCCCCGTGGTGGAGGGGCAGTGCGAATGCATTTCCCCCCCTCAAAAAAATAAAATAAAAGGGTTACTTTTTCACCTACGAGTAGGTATAATGGAAGCGAAAAACTTACCTCAGTCAAAGTTATTTTGTTCTCGGTTTGAATTAATCCTATTTCCCAAGGGTACGAACCCAAAAGAAAATTCCAAGCGAACAATATTAAAGGCGACAGTTACTTATACAAAGTTTGACATATATTACGATATTTTATATATTGAATACAGCATATATTATGAGTACGGTGAGATCACATTATCAGTTCAGTACTCATTGATCCCATGACACCCGGGAATTACATTCGAGTATGTTCCAAATTGTATTAAATCCGATTGCCTTATTTAATTGAAATGACATCGCCGCCGGTCCCGATGCATTCGATACCTAGTTTTATTTCGGTTAATTCTTTTTATAGAGTCAGGTTCGAGCGACAAATTCCACACAACTTTCTTTCTATCCTTCGAGTGGTTTGGTTTTGATTACATGGTGCGCCTGCGATTTTTGTAGAGCATTATAAAATCAAATGTTTTGTAAATAAAACAAAAGTTTCTTTGTTGCTTTCTTTGTTCATAAGTAATTTATAGATGACTGACCAGACTTTTAAAATTCGACGTTTTACTTTGATTGACTTGATATTGTCATATTTTTTATCATCTCTCACACCTACTTCGAACTGTTAATGTTCTATTTACCTAAATTTTTGTCATTTTTTCTAATTATATTATTTTTTTACACTATCTCACTTGATGGTAAGTGATGATGTGGTCGAAGATGTTGTTCAGGCTAACCTAGAATTACTGGCTCTCAAGGACAGCTGCCGGAACACACTGTTAGGTGCTTGGCGACAGATTTTCAACTTGAGGGTGGTAGCTAGCCAGGCGGGAATTCGCAAAGTGCCCTACCACCATGCTATAACGACTGCCATCCTAAGACAACAACCGGGACCGACGGCTTAACGTGCCCTCCGAAGCACGGAAGCGCTCAGTAGTAATGTCACCAGCGGTCACCCATCCAAGTCATGACCGCGGCGGACGTTGCTTAACTTTGCTGATCGATTCAGAATTGTTAAGCAAACTTCGCTACGAGCGCTTCAAAAAGCGTTCTGTTCATATTTGTATTCCGTGGTTGATAAATTGTTATAAAATATGAACCTCCATGGTAATATGTGAACCGTTCCAAATATCTCTCATTGCTTATTTAAAATAGAGAATAGTTATTTAAAAAAATAAGTCAACCTTGTTTTTTCTTTTTTTTTCATGTACTACCAAATTAATGATATTTCAATAATTTCTTCGGGATATAATGGAAAAATCACAAAAAAAAATTTTACCTCAAAATACTAATCTATTAATTCTCTCTAATAGCATTTGTGCAATCATTTATGAATATCTGATTTACTTAGCATAACTAATAAAACATCTTTAGTTGATATCAGTCTAGTTGAAGAAGCATTTTATTAACATTACAACTTAAGGCGTGAACTATCCACAATTATTAAGGCATATTACGTGTAGGTAAGAATCAAATAACTTACGAAAGTAACGTAATCGGTTAACGATACTCTCAAATCTCGTTGAGTAACGCTAACGCCATGTGAATCTTCACTAACCAGCAAGTATTGAATATCCATTCCATCCATATATTAATACTTATCGACATGTTATTTTTGTACTTTATTGGCGTTCAAATATCATTAACAACTAGTATGATGCACCTGACTTATTATGCACAGTAAATACGGTATGGGCAAGTGATAATAATAGTAGGTTTGGTTATTATACATATGTACATTTAGTGGTACTTCTGAAACGTATTTTTTGTGTATTGTATGATGTTGTTAGCACTCACACCCAACCGAGTTTTGATGATATTTAATATGCTCTTACCTTTTAAATTCCCGTAATAAGGAGTTTTTAGTATGATTTCATATGCTGTGCGATTCACATGCCATGGATATACCTCACAAATATAATAACAATCACGTGCTAAGCGAAAATGACATCTACGCATTATTAAAGCACATTATTTTAATTTTATACAAACATAAAATAAATATGCTCTAATAATATGTAAAAACACAAAGATGAATAAATTCTAGAAAGTCTCAAGCATATCTGATTAAATTAAATATTTTCATTAACAAATGCTTAAAATGAGTGCGACAAAACTCTCACATAAGGTTTACTCCATACTGAGTACTTATGTATCATTAATACATTATCGTGCCATGTGTTCCTCTGAAATATTTTTATGCTTCAAAATTGAATTTATTATGTGTCCAAAACCCGCTGTGTTGATTCGAATCGAATATTATACACCTGGGGCGCAGTAATTATTCATGATATAAAAATAGAGAATTCCTTGAATATTTACGTTTGTATTTGTTAATAATGTTATGAGTTAATTAATATGTGTCCAACACCGGCCGGTAGAAAGTTTTGAATAACATAACCTATTAAAGAAATGGAACTTATTTGTCTATTAGGAAAACGTATGTATTTGTTTTAGAAATTCTAGTCATTTTTTTTGATTACAAATGAAAAGTATTCTGAAATTAAAATAAATTATTTCTAGATTTAAAATTAAGAAATGTATGGTATTTTTAGAATGATAATTATTAAAGAAAATTATTTGTTTATTGTCACTACTACATACTATTTTACTAACGTAAAGTAACTAAGTTGAAAATGCAACTGACAAAATTAAAACTAGCCAAGTGTGAGTCGGGTCTTGTTCTTTTAGGATTGCTTCGCATATTGCATGGCATTGCGACATTCCGTAAAAGAAAAAGTATTTAGTATACACATGTACGGATTTCACATAACATGTACAGATACAAAAAATATGTGAGCACTGCATTGCCTTGATTTCAATTACTTTATTGTTTATTTTCTTTGTTCCAGCGAATCTCACCATCAGCACACGTGGCTTCAGCCTGGACTTGCTCATCCACTCGCCCGTTCAGGACATGTACCTCTGCTTCAACCATTCACGGCTGGTCGGCAGGAGGCTGGTAAGTTATCACCTTACCTACTCAAATTACATAATCATTTTCTAAAATGTTTAAGGGTACTGAGTCCATTTAGATCTGATTTATCAATTGCGGATTTCCTTGTTCACAGAAACGTCACCAAGCCGAGAGGCAATCCAACTGCCTTTTCAAAGAGGAGTTTGTGGACGGCTACAACAGGTACCACCTGGTGAAGAACGAAAATCGCTACATCGGGTTCAATCGGCGCGGTTCCCAGTTGCGACGACTCAAGAGTCGCCTGTCCGAACGGCTGCACAAGTGCTTTTCCTTCATGAAGGAGGCCCACGACTTCGACATCAACAGGCACAACACCATGCTCGCTGGAGACCTGCCCAAGTGGCGCTCTTATCCCCAGCGTAGGCTTCGACCCCCCTCGCAGAACGCCATCAAACCGCCTTGCCATGTTCTCCGCCACCAGGGCAGGCATCAGAGGCGGAGGAACTGCGACGGCACGTAGATCCAGACCGTTTTATTAGCAGCAAATTACGCTTCAACGCTTCGCGCGTTCCGTTGCCGGCTGTCGATGGACATTGTGCGTGGACAGAGTATTAGTCAATCGCAGTATTATTACAGTGACGTGGACTGGATAGCGTTAGGTTAGCTAGGCCGCGGTGGCCGCGGCGTTTCAAACGTCGCATGAATGGTAGCTGAGGTGAGAGAGCAAACGTTTGAACGGGGAAAAGGGCCCGAATGGTCCGGAGCTGTGAAATTCCTTAAGGTCGTGCAACATCGTGGCGTTTGCTCTTGTGCCAGTCGGACTCGTGCTCTAAAAGGAAAAAGGTTTCTGTGGAGAGAGCAAATAGTAGTCTCGCCGGTCACGAGTCTTCCGAAAGACCACCGCTGAACTTTGGTTTTGGACGCGAAGGGACGCTCGTGCAGCGCAGAGGCGGCGGCGCGACGTCTTTGAGCGAAGAAACGCGAGGCAACATCTTGTCGATAGCCAATAGTTTTTGTAGCTCTCGCTCCGGCTGGCTTGCCATAAGTGTAGCAAAAACGCCTTTACGTCAATTCTCAGTGTGTTATTATTTAAAACGCTTTATTGTTAAGTACGGATCATGTTATCTGCTTGTAAATATCATAAAATGTTTACTTATTTATCGAAAAATTAATCCAGAATATGTAAACTTAGGTGTTAGATGTAAAGTTGTATTAAAATGTTTTGTATTTAATTATGGGTATATTATCTATCCGACCGACCGCTCTCTTGTGATTAGCCACACTGGATGTGACCTAGTTCTTGACTAACTCCATGTACTGAACAACTTTCTGATATACTAATGTTCATTTTGAATGTTTCCGTATGATTGTGTGAAATTACTTGTATGATTTTGAACGCTTTGTAAATATTATTTTAAGTGTGTGTGAGTTTTCCGAATCTCTTTTTGTCGATATGATTCTTCTTCTAATATTGTGATGATTTTAATTTCAAATTAAAGTTTCGTGTGGAAGTTGCGACAATTGGTTTAAAGCATTTAACATTATAATATTTCTTTGGTAAATTATTATGTTCTTTTGCAGTACATATCGTCAGTAAATCATAGAAATATATACAATTAAATTATTTTATGAGATTTGTGCCATAGTGTGGTGGCAGTATGAAACTACCGTAGTAATCCCCGTGTTACTAGTAAATTAATTTAAATGTCTGTAAAATTGAAGTAGAAACTATTTAACGTAGGAAATATACCGATATCAAAGAAATGTATCAGTTATTTTCAAAACATAACCTATTAGACGTTATATTTCAAGAATTTTCACTAGGTAAGTAACAACGGAAAGCTTTTTAATTAATTAGTATACAATTATATTTTTTTAATAACTGATACATTTCATTGTTATATTATAATATTGTATACTTATAAAATTCAATACCAGTGTCTATTTAAATGTTGAAAGCGACGGATGACTTAGTCAAATGTAAAATAGAAAATATTATGAAATTTTAACCAATTTATATAAATAAAGTAAATGAATTTATACAAATTGACTCATTATGTAATTTGAGAAAATTTTGCACGCCTTGCTGCCTTGCTCGTGTTTTTTGTACAATTTCTTTTACCTCCTTAAACCCCAAAATATTTCGTATCAGTAGAGGTTTTAATGAAAATATTTTCGTCAAGTCATCGTTGCAATGTTGCCAGTAACTTAAATAACGTAATACATTCCTCAATATTCCATAATGTCTAGAAATATAACTGTTACTTAAAAGACACTTAACATTCCAAACTCTTTGTAAAATAGTTGACAAAATATGCGCTTATGTCTTTGTTATTGACACTTCGTATCGTATTACTGTGTCGTTAATTTATATAAGTATTTCAATGCTGAGAACGAAATAATTGCTAAGAAAAATTACGAAATTAAATCATATTATTTAACTTGCAGTATTGTTTGTTATTTTACCAACATCCTCAATTTCGACATACGTGACGAATAATATTGAAAGATGACATTCAATGATGTAGCTCGAAATTATGTACTAAGATAGTAAGACAATGACTGAATTAAAATTATTAAGTATATCTTTCTGACACAAAATACCCTCACTTAGTAAAATGCATTCATTCTTGTAGTTTCCAATTTCACAAACCAAAATTCTGTTTCTTCACTCACAACACATTGAATAAAAAGAAAAGCAACACAAAATAATGACTTAAAATATGTACAAATAATATAAACTGTTTATTTTTTATAGAGTAAGAATGGCTAGAAATACACGACCATTCTAGAAACAAAACGAAAGCTCACAATTTATTGACAAACATATACGAATTTTAGGACAATGTCCTGGCATTATGGAAGCAATGCCCTTTAATAGCATGTATAACCTTTTACCCAGCTTATATCACTTTAACAAACATTCTCGAAATTGTTGAAAAATCCTGTTTTGGATACCTACCTGTAACATTTTTAGAATGTTACATTCATAATCGTGTTTGCTCGAAGTAGCTGGTCGGGTGCGGCCACAAAAAGGCGAGATTTCCACTAAGCGTGCCGGAAGAGGGTGTTCGCGGGTAAAACGTAACGTATAGAACAAACAGGGTAAAGTGGGGCTAACAGGCTGTTGGGTCGCGGGCGCGCGCTGTATGCCGCTAAGGGCGATTAGCACCTTCTTCTAGAGTAGGCTACGAACAGAGATGTCATATCAAGACTTTTTTTAGTCGTAAACAAAACTAAGGCTATTTTATTTGGTCTACGGTAGTAGCTCTAAAAGCACCGAAAACTAAAAAGTAGTTTCTAGCTTTCTGTTGGACTATACTCGTAGTCATATTAGTTAACTGTTGAAGTAGCCATAGTAGTGTAGACTACATACGTAAAATCTAATATCTTAGTAATGAAACAATTTTCAGACGTTACAAACACCTTGCAGTGATCACGGGGTGACTCGATCACGATCACAGTAAAGTGTTTGAAAGGTCGGGATAAAAATAATGACATATATATGTGATTTAAACCATTTAAAGTTGTTTAATTACTATGTCTAATAATCGCGAAAACCTAAGACAACAATATCTAATCTCTTTGTAATTACGATTTCGTCATGAAGGTAATGAATACACAAATGATATTTCCTAAGACTTGCTATCTTTCTTTGTCATTGCTGTTAAGATACGAGAAGCATTTACAAAGGTACAGTTTGTCCGATTCGATTTATCTATTAGATTTTTGATTCAACTTAGTTTGACTGTAGATTTTTGAAAAAAACAACCGATCTCCGAAACATACGGTACGATTGATAGAGAGCATTCGACTGCACAGTTCAAATAGCGTTCGATTTCGTAAAGTGTATGGCAAGTGAATAAGGAAACTAACGGATGTACTAGGGTAGTAGTATATTTCAAGTATTGCCATAACATAATGACATATTATTGTGGGGAGATTTATCTAATGAATTCTCTGCAACCATGATTTCATCACAAAATAATGATTAAATAGCACTGGTAGGTTATAGATCAGCAAAATCAAATATAAATAATTCATAAGAAGTACTTCTTAATGCAAATTCTGCCTAACAATTATCTGCCACCTATGTTATGTATATTATATTTTCACAATTGTAATATGTGAAAATCTGTATATATTTTAGTAGATATTCTAAAAAAGCAATACAAAAGAATGACCACAGGTTACTTGCCACTTCTAGAAGTGAGTACATACTGCTAGAAGAAAAAAAACGCTACGCTCGGAAATGGGCATATCCCATACCTCTGTCTGAACGTGGCATGGAAATCTTTTTAAAATACGATTTTTAATTGATCTTCGTAAGAGCTTTATAGATGCTAATTTTATTAAATGGTTAAAATTTTGACTATGACAAGAATTTTCAAATTGTAATAATTCTAATCATTGACATTTACAAATATTACGATTTATATTAGACATCATTATACGATATTTGTTATGTAGGTAAAGACATTCAAATAATATGCTAATCACTGATTCAGTGAAAGTTAATCCAAAATCATTGAAAACTACGCAATATAATTTAATTAGTAATCAAAACACAAATAGATTGAAAAGGAAAATCAGAGTAAACAAAGAACAAAATAGAAAACGTATGCATAAACGTGCCAAAACAATAATAAAATTATGCCTATAAACGGTGTTCGTATACACATCAAACAGCGTTTTTACTAAACAAATGAAAACATGCAACTTGAGTGTGTTTAATTTGAATGTTTGTGGATAATAGCTCAAGTACGAGCACAGAGGTGTGCCAACTATTTTCATGTTGATTATTGCAAGGCATAGCGCCGGTATGGCAAAATTCGGTACAGTGTGTGTTTGGATAACTAACTGGAGAGGTTTTCAAACAATGTGTGCTAAGAAAAATAGTCGACATCCTTTACATGATCTCTTTTATTTATTCAGCAAATAAATTGCGGCCGTAACTAGCCATGGGATTTGAATGATATTATCATAAGATTTTTTCTATTTCAAGAGGGAATTCAATCACGAAGTCAACCTTTACTGACGTCATGTCAGATACGACAAGTTACGCGTGTGTAACTTAGACACATGTCAATCTAATATTTTATGATTACGTAAAGGGATCGTCGAGTACGTCAATATAATCGTATTTGAGTAGGTACTTGGTCAATGGACAAATTCCTAGAACATTACATACCTGCTGACGTAACAGTTCTTTGTAGTCCGAGGTCTGCATTTTGTTAACATTGTTTGTGATTTGACACGCGCTCATCAGCTCAACGTATTAATGTAAAATGTACACTGTAAAATGTTTTCTTTGCCTTATTAGTTTATTACCGATAATTAGGTGTCACAGTCACAGGTTTCTTATCATTCAATATTATGACGCAATGTTACATCACATTTGCATTCATAGAGTTACCTATTTCTAGATTTGTTTTATGTAACTTCTTTAAAAGGAAACAATAAATTACGTAAGATATTTATTTAGTGAATCACGTTGCAAATGTTTGATTAAAGTGCGTACTATAATTATATTTTTTAATCTTTAAATTTATCAATGGTAAGTACATCTATTCAAAAGAAACATTATCATTTCCTGTGGCGTATTTTAATCAGCTTCATTTAATTATTGATCGTGTAATAACTCTTTATCATAAGAATATATCAAGGATGTGTAGAAACTTTAAAACTACACTACACACTATTGTAAAAGATTGGTGTTCCTTCAATTTATTTATCATCAAGCTGTTTCAGCTATGGACAAATAAAGTCCCTACTTACTACAATGTATAGCTATCAACGAAAGTTACAATATATGAACAAATTGTATTTGATGCTTACACAATTATTTAATTCTTTACGCACCCAATTTAAACACGTTTTAAATTATACTTTCAGGTCTCTTTCCGCACAAAGGTAAAAAAAATATCATTTTTGACAAATATCCACCATTTGATCAAGGTCGACGGATGTTATCCCTGCATCAAGACAATGAGATCCGTTATTTTCGGTGCAACTTGATCGAAAGTCGAAATAAGTCGAAAATTATATTTTCACTTTAATTTCTATGCGGATGGGCTCAAAAGCAAGGATTAAATATGAATTTCGTTCGAAAAAGTTTAAGAAATACCAAGTATATAAGTTTATTTTTATTGTTGTTATGTAAGCCTTTGACCACAATCTCACGTGATGGTAAGAGATGATGTGGTCGAAGGTGTTAACAGGCTTAACCTAGAATTACTGGTTCTCAAGGAACTCACTGTAAGGTGCTTGGTGATAGGTTTTCAACTTGAGGGTGGATTGAAGGATGTAAGAGATAACATCTCAAGATGGCTGACAACTTTTATTCAGCTGATTATAAGTTGTCAGCAATCTTGTCACTAAAATGAGTGAAAAAAATTAACCAAAAAATGGAACCGACTTCAACACTCAAAAGTGTGAAACAACTTGTCGAAGTCGTATCATGCGCACAATATTGCCTTCAACAAGTTAATTCACACTTTTGAATGTTGAAGTCGGTTCCATTTTTTGGTTATTTTTTTAATACATCTGTTGTCTTGGAGACATATCTAATGATTTCCAATTGGCAGCTGCCAAGCAGCAGGTTTGAACTGTTATTCTAGAGACCACGCAGTATTATAAAAATGTGCTTAGTAATGAAAAAATGTTACAACTGCCGCCGTGCGTTGCAATCTCTGCTCCTATCCTACTCTATACTTTTAAGCTAAGTAAAAGATCCAGTGCGTTGTAGCGTTCATGTATAGATTAATATGTTTAAAGATCGACACAACACTACACGCATACATCCCAGCATCTGTGTAAAGTAGTCTACAGTACGCTTTGACTCTAGCAGGTGCGTTTGATGAAGCTTTAAAACGCCGAGTTTTGTACATTTCCTTGTACATTGTCAAGAACATAAGAAATAACGAGAACATAAGATTTTTCCACTAGCAGTATAACTTCGGATACAATGATGAACAGGAGTATACTTGAATACTAAAATCCTCGAAATACATGAAAAAAATCTCATATTACCAAAAGCTCTGATCATAAACTAAGATAAACATATGTTCATCGCGCTTTCATTACTTTTAGGTACCTAAAAAAAGTTACCTAAGTGCATCACTTAGGTTTATTTTTTATAGCTGATGGACTAGTTTTTGACCACAATCTCACCTGATGGTAATTGATCATGTGGTCGAAGATGTGCAGGCTAGCCTAGAATTACTGGCTCTGAAGGACAGCCGCCGGAAAACACCGTTAGGTGCTTAGCGACAGATTTTCTCCTTGAGGGTGGTAGATAGTCATGCGGGCATTCGTAAAATGCCCTACTACCATCCTGTAACGACTGCAATAAGACAACAACCGGGACCGACGACGGCTTAACGTGCCCTACGAAGAACGGAAGCGCTCAATAGTAATGACACTAGCGGTCACCCATCCAACTCCTGGTCGCGGCGGACTTTGCTTAACTTACCTGTTCGATTAAGAACGGTTAAGTTAACTTCCCTTGTCACTGGTGGTGGGCTTATTGTCATCTACCGGATATTGTTCCAAACTTGTGTCTGGAGACGATGAACTACTTTCCTGCCTGGATATCAAATCAAGACCTCTTGAACAAGTTGCCACTTGGTCAAGTGCAAAAAAAGACAATGATAATTTATTCAAATTAGAAATCATTAGATATGACTCCAAGGCAAGAGATGTTTAAAAAAAATAAACCAAAAAATAGAACCGACTTCAACATTCAAAAGTTTCAAAAGTGTGAAATAACTTGTTAAAGGCGGTACCGTGATAGTTCAAAAATACCTATTATCACAATATTGTGCGCATGACACCGACTTCGACAAGTTATTTCACCCTTTTGAGTTTTGAAGTCGGTTTCCTTTTTTGGGTAATTTTTTTTTCACTTTTTAGTGATCCTTGCTACTTACGGGATCGATTGTTATTAACTGTCAACGACTATATCATCAAGGAAACATATTTTTCAGTTATTGGCGTGTAACTTAAAAACGGCTTGACCGATTTTGATCATATTTAAATGGAACCAAACGATAAGCATCAGCTTTTGAATAAAAAAATATTATCAAAATCGGTTTACCCAGTCAAAAGTGCTGAGGTAACGAATATAAAAAAGGTAGTAGTGAAGTAAAGGTAGTAAGTAATAGGGACCTTAAAATGAATCTGATAAAATGTGGGCTTTTAGATAACTTTGCTAACCCTTTCAGGATAATACAGGTGTGATAGTTTTATAAAACATGCGCACTGGTAGTAGAATAGGTCCCACTAATTCAATTTCAACGTATTTTCAACTTCTACCTGCATTCACCGCCGGCGTGAATGAAACGAAAAACGCTACATTAGAAAAACAAATTCTAATCAAACCTCATGATGCCCAGTTGAGGGTACTCGTTAACTATTTAACCAAACATTTGCACCGAAGCCGGTTATAACCAGTACCAACTGGTTAATTTTAAGGAACGACTGGTTTTTTACTTTTTTATATTCCACATTAGAACGGAGTTGAGTGCTTTTTGAATAAGCGTCTAAGAGACTGCTGAGATGAATACTAAGTGCTTTTTAGGTTTATGTTACGTAAAAAGTAGACTGCGTGCGAGAGTTATTGGTGGGCTCGAATATTACCGTACGTCGAAATATTGGCCTCTCTGAGAACACAGCATGTACCTATATAACTGTATCATAAAAAGCTTATAGAAATACGAATACCAATACTTGCCCCAGTGATCATCGTCGGATTATGCCCGACTACAAGTAAGCTTGAGTGTTCCGCAAACAATCCATGTGCAAAGCACCTACTCAAACCCGGGAATAATGGAATCGCAAAAATAAATTTATGAACATTCACTAGCTTCATATTCATACTTAAAAGTCTGTGACTCAAATTGTGTTTGTCGCTTTTGGTCAGTTATTATTTCTTTTATTTGAAAGCAGTTCATGGATTGCTACCGTTATTCTGATTAAAGTTTTTTTTCTTAGCGTTTACAGGCAGCGTTCAGATACATTCTTAACTTCACACAAGATTCATGTGACTTGTCAAAGTAGGTATCAATTCATTGTCAATACTAGTAGGCATAGACATTTGACTGAGTTTTAGTTTGCATAGGTACATACTATTTCTACTTTTTTTTAGTACGTTAAATGCATGCACTTTTAGTCTTATAATGAAATGCGGTCTTACCAATAAATGCTTATTAGTAATAATATTTTTTTCAATATCATATATCAGACATTATGTAACTCGAAGCACGATTGTGTCAAAACCAATGATGGTAAAACCACTAAATATTTTTTTTACCTTGTATAATACCATAAGAGAACCATAGTCAAAAACTACCCTCATTAATGACAAAAAACTTCTGATAAAGATAATACCTTAAACTCTCCTCGTATTAATCAGGGCCATAAAACAATGAGTGGGATCACACAAGAACGGAAAATGTTGGGATCAGATAGGAAAATTATTTTATAAATAAATAATTTGGGATACGTCCTTGGCATCAGACCGGAATTTACCATAAAAATAATATTAGATACAGTTTTTCTATATGATTTCACAATTTAAAGATAAATGATAAAGCGTATATTTGGTAATCAGTTCAATAAATTTTGTAGTGTGCTGCATCATATGAAATCAATTTTGTGAACAATGGAATAACCTCGGCACAATACCAGATTCAAGCCGCAGCCTCTGCAAACAGCCGCCATTCAACCCTTCTATTCGGGCCTGACAAAAATACTCCGCTTTGTCAATATTAGACGTCCAGTTTCTTGAACGATATAAGTTACAAGCGGTAACGATAGTTCTTCAGAGAAATACACCTGATTATCTCTAGGCTTTACTTATTACATAGAGGGATAAACTGAGCAAGAGAGCCATTACAATTAAGTGCTCCTTCTACAACAAGTGAAAAAGTGACGCGGTCGAGGTGAAGAGATAATGACTACAGTCGAACCAGAAGTCAAAGAGTCTGCACATATACGTAGCACTAAGTTTTTGATATTTTATCTGGTTTTGCGACGCACAAAATAAGTATTAATCTGTAAATACTATTCTTTCAGTATATGGTTGGTATTGTGATGTTATGAATGATCCGCATGATGGAAGGGCATTTTGCGAATGCCCTCCTAGCAAGCGACTACCCTCAAGTAGAAAATCTCTCGCCAAGCACCTAACAGTGTGTTCCAGCAGCTGTCCTTGAGAGCCAGTAATTCTAGGATAAGCCTGTTAACACCTTCGAACACATCATCAATAACCTCAGGTGAGATTGTAGTCAAAAGGTCAAAGGGGATTGTAGTAAAAAAACAGTTTCAGTAAGATATTGCATAAATGTTGCCTATTTTAAATTTCTATTTTACAGATGTCAGTAGATTGAGGTTTTTCTTTAGACCTTGGAACAAACTTGTTATCTAAACTAAAAGGCCTTAGTACTTCGATAAAATATTTTATCGAAGCCTTAGTAAAACAATTATTAACAGACTATACTACTTATACATTAATAAATATATATATATAGTATTGAACATTCGCTAGGGTGTCTCTATCTGGCTGCATTTCCGCGTTAAAGTGCTAAAGTTAAGTTTTGAGCTAGAAATGAATGGCGTCGTATCGATAAGCATTTGTGATTATAATATATTTTGCTAATAATTTAGTAATTTGTTTCATGTTCGAAGGTTTTGTAAGTATGGTTCCGTGAGACATTGTCCTCATGAAAGTTATATTTCCAAGATTTTACTGCCTCCGTATCAACGCATTTTCAAAGAGTGGTGCATTGATCCTGCAAAGAAAATGTAGACGAAAACGACAGTAAAAACTGGTAGAGCAACAGTACATTATTTTATGACGCCAATGTAGCCAAGTAGAACAAGTAAAGAGTCTTAGATACACCAGGAGTCATCCAGAAATAAATTTAGATTTTTGTAGACCATCACGATTTACTTTATATTCCAGAAGCGCTGCCTATCTGCACATTAAGATCTGTATCGGGTGATAGTGGTTATTGATTTTATCTTCGAAGATTATTTTTGGACTATTTAAAAATAAGTTTTAGATTATTAACGGATAGCAGTGAGATTAGTATTTATCGTGGTATTATTGAAAGGAAACTGATACTTATCGACTGTTATTAACCGTTTCAAGGTATTTATAATGCCTACGACAAACATTTTTTTCTGAATCAAGAAATAGTTACTTTATCGCAAGAAGTACCCGTATGTTAAAGAAAAAAGCTTTTAATATTTAACATATGTGTCAATGCGTGAACCTACCTACATAATGTATATTAAGTAAGTAGGTTCACGCTTTGACTATATATACGCTATATATGTATATATATGCTCAAGATGGGCTATTTTTTACACATATATAAAAAAAAAAAAAAAAAAAATTTGGTCAACGTTTCTGCCGCAACTAAAATATCTTTAGCAAAGAACCTAACAGTGTGTACCAGCTGCTGTCTTTGATAATATTTTTTTGTGTTATTAGGTTATGGAACAAGCATGAGGCACCTGGCAGTAGCCTCTGCCTATAACAGATACATTTCATTACAAGTTACGAGCAGCAATGCGCCCATAAACCCTGAGACATATAGATATTAAATGCTGCGCTTCCACCATGCGGTGAACTCAAGCCAGCGGTGGGGATCGAACGATCTGCGGCAAGGCAGTCCATAGCTGTTGCCGCTCGGCTATCACAATTTCTGCCTGTTTAAAATCTTCGATCACATCGCCACTCACAAAAGGTCTTGGTTTCGAACCTCTGGTTAGATGCTTATCATATCATACAGTTTGGAACTGCAATAGGCAATATGTATATATATAGCATGGATAGCATGGTGAAACTTTAGTGCTTAGACATTCCTTTGACCACTCTTTGGATGGTAAAATGCCTGAGGATGTTTAAAAAATCAATATTTATAGAGCACGTAAACAACCTAATACGCGTTTTTGATAGAGGTAGATCATATTGTATGCACCTACCATGTAATTGTTACCAAAATGTGAAATCTATCATCAAGCACCTATGGCGTACGTATTTTAAAAGTTTTATTTGAGAATTTCCATTCTAGATCTAGTAATAACCATTTTCAACGACAATATTCATAATCAACCGGCAACATATTATGTTACCTAATAATGTAAGCTATTATTAATAGCTTACGAGAGTCTATTAATTAAGATTACACGTATAAGTCATTATAATTTTCCCTATCGTCGTTTCTGGATTTCACCCAAATTTGATTCCAGTGAATAATGTTCAAGAGACAAAAGCTCGTCGTTTTTTACTTGGACCATACTCCTCAATATATTATGTAGAGACTTCGTCCTTTTAACGCCACTTTTGTTTGAACATTCGGGTATTACAAGTCCATTAGTTCACTTGCAGATGCCTCGTATGACTTTCTACATCTTGAAGGGTAAAAGGAGTTAAGTATTGTGAATCAAAAACATTTTAAGAGTAATTTTTTTCTTTGGAATGTCGTTTGGCCATGATCTGCTGAGAAATTTCACTTCGTAGTGGTATGGTGAGGTATTTAGTAGCTAGCATTTGACTATCTTTGTGTAACTACTGACAGTTGAGGCTATATCTTAGATGGTAACTGGTGCTCAAGAAGTTTCGGAAATATACCGTTAGGGGACAGATTTTCAAATTGAGAGATTTAGTTTGGCAGGCCAGCATTTTCTTCTAAAAAGCCCTATCCTCTCAAGAATTTATCTGCAAATGTGACATGTGTATGATTTGCAGTTCACTAAGGCTTATAATATGTGCGTACAAGCAGTCCAACAGACTTTATAAATTATTTTTTTTAATGAAATATGTGCATTATAAGCAAATACGTAATTAATTATTTGAAATGGAACAAATTCTTATCAATTCAAAGTTATTATTGAACAAACGTATAATCAAAAGAAATTTTCATGGAAATTACTGACTTTAGTGTATTGTTTTTTTAGCTTATTGTTGTGCTTATATTTGTTTGTCTTAAGAAATACTTATACATCTTTTTTTACCAAGTTTTATTCTCAGATTTCGATATTAAAATTGTTTTTATTTGTATTAAAAAATTTAATAATAATAATAATGGCCTAACGCATTTTGAAAATATTACCAAAATTTAATATTACTAACAAATCAACAAAAAAGTAATTAACTGATGGAAAGTAAATCGCATTTTGAAAATATGACCAAAATTTAATATTACTAACAAATCAACAAAAAGGAATTAACTTATGGAAAATAAGTCATCTAACATGTAAATATAATTTTGACACAAGATAAAGCTTAAAAAGTAAACTAGTGCCTACCTAATACTTCATCAGGTAACAGGTATGTCCCGTTAAAAAGAAAACCACCCGAAATCCAAACCTTCAATTTAAATAATTCGTTTGCCGTCACGTCCTCGACATTTCTAGCGCCAGTCCCATTGAGGTCCTTATATTTTTATTTATCTATACCCATTACGTTTTCTGACAAAAGAGCTGGAGTGTTTGGTCGTCGGAACTTGGAGAACAAATGTAGCGGGCAAATAGATGGCTTTCCCACGGATGCAAGCCTGCTTTTGCTGCGTTGTGTTTACGATCTGAACCTAGTCATACTAATGTTGTTTGATTATCGCCTTTAAATTATGCTGTTTTCTATCACTGTTTTATTTTGATATAGAATCATTAAACCAATACAATAAAAAACAGTTACAACAATTATCTGTGTCAAATAGTTATACTTCAGTTACATTGTTGTAAATTATTGGAGCAAATATTTGATATTTTATGAACAATCTGTTTGTTTTATACATATTTTGTATAGTTCCAATTGATTGACTGGTTTATTTTCATTCTTCGATTTTAGATACAATTATGTATTTTATGCTTTAAGTAGGTATAAAAAGGTTTTAAAGAATAGATGCAAATAAAGACGGTGCTTTGTTATGACGATATATGGTTTCAATAAATGTCTAATATTTGGAAATCATATTCAATTAAAAGTTCTTGATCTTTTTTTACATAAATTGAAGATTTGTACAAAACATTGCTCTAGTCAAGGAGTGCCTAAATATTGCCCAACAAAACACTCCTAAATAAATTCATACTAAAGAAACAAGGCTTGTACTTATGTCTTCAAAATACTTGGTGTATATTCGAGATATGAATTCAATAACCGTTGATAAAGCAGGATAACAACAACCACATCGGAATTTTACCGGCTACTCTAGTACACAATCAAATCAAAATCTCTAAACAGATAAACGTTTTAAAGTCAATCGTCCATCCGATAAAGTACTAATGAGTGCTGTTGAAAACAAACTTATCTTGATGAGACAGTTGAAGCGAACGCATTCCATTAATAACCTCATATAAATAATAACATCATTACTCTTAAGTCGGACCACCCAAAATCATCACCTTCAAAATGTACATTATTATTATCATCGTAAACTATAGAGATAAGAGAGAAAATTAAGGGAAATGAGAGACGAAAAATTAAGAGAAACGCCGCGCCGCTATGCCAACGTAATTGTGGGCCTCCACTTGTCAGCAATTTGCATACGTATGAGGAGCTAATGGATGTAAGATACGATTTTTTTAACTAAATATTCTGTGCATGAACATGCGCAATCGTTATTAGCATAGATAACAGCCCAAGAGAAAAATTAGACGTTCCATTTCAAACTAGTTTTAAACTGCAACTCTTAAATTTTTAATCAAAAGAACATGTTATAATATACATTTTTAGATACGGTGTATGTAAGGTTATCTAAAGTTGAATTAAGATAATGGTTGCACTTTAAATTTTGATAAAAATCAATTGAAATTAATAATTCTAGAGGAGAGCTGTCGCTTATCACTTTCGTATCTGATTAAAATTATATTGTTTACGCAACCTGCATATTCAATGAAATACATGAAATCCATATTTGACAAAGACAAAGTACCTATCATCACAACAACTAGAACGTCCACCGTTGAACTAGGTCTTCCCCATTGGGGGCATTTGCCATAATCCCCACGCTTGGCAGGCGTCTTGGAGATTGCAGTAAAGATGTGTTCTTCAGAAGGCACTGCCTCAAATTTTCTGGTATTTTTCCCTTAGTTTGATTTTCCTCTTACGATACCCTCAAGAAAAAATGAGGAGGTAACATTCTAACCCGGCCCTCCACGGGGTAGTAACTCTATTAACGAAAAAACCCAAAGTATAATATTTTCTACAAAATATTATATTCATTAACAGCTATAATATTCACGAACAGATGCCTCCCTCACCTGGGAGAGTTTTCCATAATTTTCACACTTGGCAGACGTCTCAGGGATCGCAGTTAAAGAAAGTAGTTCTTCAGAAGGCGCTGTACCCACCATCTAGTATATGTTTCCTTCGGATAGTCAAATGCTGAACACAGCCTCCTACTATATAGTTTGCCATAATCCCCACGCTTGGCAGGCGTCTTGGGAAGCAGAAAGCGCTGCTGCCCACCTACTGGTGTGTTACCCTTAGTCGCCTTTTACGACACCTGCAGGTAGAGATGGGGGAGACTTTTTTGTATGCCTGATAGGTAAGCCTTTGACCACTATCTCACCTGAGGGTAAGTGATGATGTGGTCGAAGATGTCGTTCAGGCTAACCTAGAATTTCTAGCTCTCAAGGACAGCTGGAATTCATCGTTAGGTGCTTGGCGACAGATTTTCTACTTGAGGATGGTAGCTAGCCAGGCGGGCATTCGCAAAATGCCTTACGACCATGTTATAACGACTGTCATCGTAAGACAACAACCGGGAACAACGGCTTAACGTGCCCTCTGAAGCACGGAAGCGCTCAGTAGTAATGTCACTAGCGGTCACCCAACCAACTCCTGACCGCGTCGGATGTTGCTTAACTTTGTTGGTCGGTTAAGAACAGCTAAGCAAACTTCGCTACGAGCGCTTCAATATTTTAGCCCGACACCTTTTTACCTAAATTTGATTTGTCCTCTTAGAGGCTTTAACTTTATATGCAATTGCATCATATTTAATCTCGTCGTGTATAATCTATACAACTAACTGTACTCGAAACGTGCTACTAAAATATGCATCGACAGTTTCGGTAGGCGTTCCTTCATGTAATGAGCATATTTAACAGCCATTATTTAAAAAAATAATTTATTGGTCGAACACTTAAAACGTCGGTATTTAGAGGAAAACAAAGTAAGGGGCCGCCGATGCCGGTGCAGTATAATATCAATCAGGAATATTTATCAACTTTTTCTGATGATCTTGGACGACAGACTACCGTTTCTGGATTGTATACGTAAAACATTATTTTCCGGTGAAACTGAAAATAAATTTCGTGTACATTTTTAGTCATATAACTACGCGTACCTATTATTAAAGAAAAAAAAATTCTTGGATGCCTACCCAGTGTCCCTAGTTGTTACTTTCTGATTTTATCATTCATATTAACTTACATAAACATATACATAAAATCACGCCTCTTTCCCATAGGCGTAGGCAGAGACCACAGATTTCCACTTGCTACGATCCTTACAAATCTCTTTCGCTTCATCTACACTCATCAATCCTTTCATACATAAGCGTCGGTTTAGGGTACTCCTGACCTGGCCTTTTTTCAGAACATCTTCAATCTGATTTCGGAACGTTCGCCTAGGTCTTCCCCTTCCAACACTTGCGTTCACTTGTCCCACGTATACCTGTTTAGTCAATCTCATTTCATTCATTCTCTCTACATGTCCAAACCATCTTAACATACCTTTCTCGATTTTGGTCACTACATCCTCATTCACACCACATCGTTCCCTTATCACACTATTCCTTATCCTGTCACTCCGTTTGACTCCAATCATGCTTCTCAATGCTCTCATCTCCACTGCATTTATTCTACTTTCATGCTTTTTCTGCCATACCCAACTTTCACTCCCATACATTAGTGTCGGAACCAACACTCCCCCATGAACAGCCAGACGAGCCTTCTTAGACACCTTCTGACTGTTCATAAACGCGTGCAATGCTCCATTAACCATGTTTCCAGCATTCACTCTCCTTTCTATATCACTTTCACACTCTCCATCTTTTGTAAACGTGGATCCCAAGTATACAAACTCTTTCACTTGTTCCACTTTTTCACCTACAATCACAATATTGCAACCGGTCACTCTATCATCTCGTTCAAACACCATAACTTTCGTCTTATTTACGTTTACTTTCATTCCCTTTCTTTCTAAAGCCTCATGCATAACATTTACCATCTCCTGCAACTCTTTTACTGACGACGCAAGTATCACTTGGTCATCAGCGTAGAGAAGACATTTGATGAGTAACTCGTTCATTCTCAATCCACATTCACTGTCTTTCAGGTTTGTCAAGCAATTATCCATGAATAAGTTGAACAGCCACGGTGACGCTACACATCCTTGTCTAACACCTTTTTCGATGTTAAACCAATCAGTGTATGTCCCGTTTATCCTAACACAAGCACTGGAATCCTCATATAGGGATTTCAGCGCTTGGATCAGGTTACCATTCAGCCCATGCATAGACAACGCTGACCACAGTTCATGCCTACTCACCCTATCATAAGCCTTTTCTAAATCTACGAAAGCGCAATAGACCTTTTGGCTTTTCGCCAAACATTTTTCGTCTATGCATCGTAAAGAAAAGACCTGATCCGTACATCCCATTCCCTTTCTAAACCCTGCTTGTGCATCCCATACTTTCTCATCTGTCTCTTTTATCACCCGTTCAATCAGTACTTTCGCATATAGTTTACCGACGACGCTGAGGAGACTGATTCCGCGGTAATTCTTGCAGTCTTGTTGCGACCCTTTTCCTTTATATAGCGGCACAATCACTGCCTTGCACCAGTCACCTGGTACTCGGCCGCTCCTCCAGCACAAATTAAAAAGGCGGTGCAACAGACTACCGACTATGCCTTGCCCTGCTCTCAGCATCTCGACTGACACTCTATCATATCCCGCAGCTTTACCTAATTTAATACCCTTTAACGCTTTCATAATCTCATCCATGCTTATCTCATTTCCGTCATCACTTGTATTCATGTAGGTTCCTGGAACCTGGTCCAGTGTTCCCTCTCTTTCAAATAAACTCTCAAAATACTCTTTCCATCTTTTCAACACACATTCTTCTCCTTTTATAATACTTCCATCATGACCTCTGATTTGATACAGCTCTGAGGTCGTGGTTTTGCCTCGAGCTATTCTTATGGATTTCCAGAAAAACTTTATATTTGACTGGAAATCTTCAGAGAACCTTCTGTCAAACATATCCTTTCGTTCATCTTTCTTTCTGCTTACAACTTCCTTAACTATATTTTTCAATCTCTTATAATCCTTTCTTGCTTCATGTATATCATCATGCGTCGCCATTTGTACTTTTTGGTTAGCTTTTGTGGCTAACCAATCCAACCATGCTTTTTTTCTTTTCATCCACAGCCTTTTGTACTTCTTGATCCATCCACACTTGTTTTGCATTTTTCCTTTTCGCCTTTTAGAAATTCCACACACATTGATGGCAACGCTTACCACCCCTTCCTTAAATTTCATCCACAACTCTTCAATTTCACTTATCTCTTCCAAACCATCAAGCCTTTCTTGCAGCTTATTAACATATTCATTTTTAACATCCTTGTCTTGCAAATTTTCAACTTTCACTCGTTCTAAACAATTCATACTTGTAGGTGCCCGCACTCGGTGTCGCCATCGATTAAAAAGGCCACTTACACGTGTTACCACCAGGTAGTGGTCTGTATCGATGCCGACTCCACGGTACGCCCGAGTGTCTAATACTTTCGTCTTCAGCCTTTCATCCACAATCACAAAATCAATCTTGCTCCTTGAATCACCTTCCTCCCTTGTATACAAATGGATCTTTTTGTGGTCAAACATTGTGTTTGTGACGCAGAGACTCCATTCCAGGCACAAATCTAGCAAAATTTGTCCATTCTCGTTCACTCTTTCATCCCCAAAAGCTCCAAGAACCCTTTCAAATCCATCTCGCTTTATTCCTACCCATCCATTAAAATCTCCTAACAACACAATCCTCTAATTATCTCTACACATTTTTAAAATATCTTGCATACTATCCCAAAACTCCTCTCTTTCTTTTTGGGCTTTTGGGGACTTTCTCGAACCCATGTCAGTCGGTGCATATGCACCCACCACAAACAGTCGAGTAAGCCCAACTTTCAGCCTCACCCAGAGAAGTCTTGGGCTCACGCATTCATATTCAATCATACATTCTTTCATTCGTGCAGAAAGGATCACACCAACGCCCTGACAGGCTCTCTTGGTCACCGGTACTCCCGACCACAGAGCCGTATAGGAGCTATGTTTGGTTTTTTTTTTTTATAGCTGATAGGTAAGCCTTTGACCATAATCTCACGTGATGGTAAGTGATGATGTGGTCGAAGGTGTTGACAGGCTTAACCTAGAATGACTGGCTCTCAAGGACAGCTGCCGGAACACACCGTTAGGTGCTTGGCGACAGATTTTCAACTTGAGGGTGGTCGCTAGCCAGGCGGGCATTCGCAAAAATACCCTTCCACCATGCGGTGAAGCTCAAGCCCGCGGCGGGATTCGAACCATGGACCTGCTGCGCGGCAGTCCATAGCCAAAGCCAATGAGCTATCACTGCTTCAAGGTGGTGGTTCTACATCCTTTCCGTTTCGTCTCATTCACACACAAAACATCTATACGTCTTTTATGCATCATCTGGCATACTTCATCTACTTTACTATCCATTCCACCTCTAACATTCATCGTAGCAAAGCGGCTCTCTGTGGGCCGCTTTCCGCCCCCGCGTGGAACGAGACGTGATGGGTGGCGAACCTCATCGCCGCCATTTGGGATTTTGTTTTTTAAATAGAAATCCATGCGGTTCCCACGAGTAGTAAGGGAAACAATAGGTCCATCCTGACAGAGCCCCGCATGCCAGCATAAGGCTAGCCATTTTCTGGGTTCGCCAGGTCCCAGGGCAGTTTGGCACGCTTGAGACTAGGCACGCCCCTAGCCACGCATCCATAGGCACGGCAGACCCCAGATTGGCGGAAAGGGAAGGAAAAGGAAATAGAACGGATGGCTGACGAGGAAAGGATATCTATGAGTTTGGGTAGGAAATAGGTATTTAGGGATACTACTGCCTTGGCAGGGTACGGTAGAGGTAGTAGCAGCTAGGACGTCGGGGTCACATACCCGCATACCACCACAATCACCGGACAGGCAATTGTGGATGTGTATGTCCTTGACGGAAACATAAACTTCCACATTATATCATATAAAAGTAGAGTTTTTTAAATATTCATCAAAATAAGAGCATTCATAAACGTATATAATAGTAACTATAAATAGGTCAGATAGCTCCGACAATAGTTCCTACCACATCCAGTGGTCTTTTTTAAGGAGAGCTCGGGACGCTTGCGTCTCTCTTCGTAACTTCGTGAGAAGATCAGGCAAGTTATCACGTGTTATTTACTAAAAAGACAATATGACAGACCATATGAGCTTTATTCTTCTCAATAACAATCACTGGAATCAGCGTACCGAAATTAGCGGTTGAGATGGTTTGCATAGCCCTATAAAAAGGATGCTCGGACGAAGCGTTGTTTGTCGAGTTTGGATGGCATTCTGCTCGCCCCCTATTACATAGGACCAAAACAAGCCCGAGGAATCGTAGGTGCTAAGACTTTTCCTACCCCACCAGGAAATAAAGCCCTATCGAGTTTCACATTTAAATATTATAAATTAACCGGCAAAAACACTCACGTTAGGGATCGAATACTATGACCCGGGTTTCGAGCATATCAGAATATCATCTTCAGGGCCAATGCGCAGCTGCGTCTGCGAGCTCCCGGTGGGAGTGGACACAGCCTATCGAAATGTTGTTTTTTATGCGAGAAATACCTTGCAAATGAGTAGAAAACGTATATATTATATTTTGTTATATATTTTAATATAACAAAAGCACCATTATAATATACAAAAAAATAATCTACATAAGCCTCTTTATATTTTCATATGATTGCTGTACCTATGTTGTATACTAATTGATTTAGGTATTATATCTGAGGACAAACCTTGAACCTAAATAACCCTGTTCTTATTCTATAACAATAGAAACTATGAATTATTCACGTGTTAATAAAAATTTCAAGGTAATTTTTCATCCTGCATACGACTTTTGACTTCAAGGTGTCATAAATTGTTTGAGTGTCATAAATTCATATTTTTATGTCGTAATTAAGTGTTATGGAAAACTCCGAAGCCACGGAGCAAATACAAAGGTTGTAGGATTGCGTAGATTGACAAAACATAACACATACTGTAATCACGTTGAAAGAAAAGCATAACCTTTACTAATATCATAAACGCGAAACTTTGTAAGTATGGATGCTACGGCTGTTTGTTACTCTTTCACGCAAAAACTACTGAATGGATTTTAATGAAACATAACGATAATATAGCTTACATATTAGAATAACACATAGGCTATAATTTATACAGATGTTGTATGAACTGTCCAACATATAAAGATAACTGTCGAGTAGGAAAAAAATCTGCCATAAGAGACCTAATCTGGAGTACGCTGCAAAAACCTTTAGGCCTAATTTCACCATACCATGTTTGTTTACGCTAAATCAGGCATTAGCTAATGGGTCTTTAAAAATAACAGAGCTGTTAAATCAGTCTACGTTCTATGAAGTTAACTGAATTAATCATCCATTGACAGTTGGTGGGACACTCGGTTCAGTTAACAGTCCATTAAAAGGATTAACAAGGCGTCAAATAAATAACAGAGTATGGTGAAACTAGGCCTTAGTATCACATGTAAATAATAAAAGATGGAAATGTTTATCTTAAATTGTCCTACAAAAAAGCTTGCGACTGCATATATGTATCTTTTATGTGTAAGCCATTATTGCCAAAAATGTGAACCAAAATATAAATATACATATCATAAGAAGTGATAATTTATTTCTCATGCTTATTTTGTAACAAATTGATCCTTATCAAACTAATATTATAAAGGCAAACGTTTGTGAGTGTTTGCATGTTTATTACTTCTGCACGTTCGAACGGCTGGATCAACTTTGATGGTATTTGGCATGGAGGTAGATGAGGCGCTGGAATAACACATATGATTATATTATTTTGATGGTAACACATATGGTGATTATATCATCATCATACATCACCACGCGGGTGTAACCGAGGGGCGCAGCTAGTTAATAAAGAAAAACTGAAAGTATATATCTGGAACACTTATTTTTAGTGTTCCATTCTGTTACTAAGCCTCAGCTTACGTTCGTCCGACATTTAAGAGGGCGATTCTTTGATTTTCGTCACTGTGATGGTGAAACCCTTCTTAAAAGATCTTTGTTTGGATTCTAAAAAAAAATTGTTTATATACTATGTACAAACATTGTGGCAGAAAATCCGTATTGAAGCTTTTTTTATAACTGCATGACGGTAGATAAAAGAAGTTTAAGCCCATTTAACATTGTCGACCGCACTTACCATCAGGTATCAAAGGCTAAACTATCGACCGAGGTAAACAAATTTTACAATACAGTTATTATTTTATTTCAATCACTATCAATAATCAGATTCAATCAAGAAGAAAACATGTCGCCAATCATGTAACAGTGTATTGCGGCAGAAGTCCTTCAGAGATATTATGAAATTTCAGGCAGACTATACATAGGTATATCTCAGGGATAACCCTGAACAAACTGCACTGCTTCCATAAAGACGCAGGACAGAGTGTTACTTGTAACGAAATGCAACTGTTATAGGCAGAGGTAATTGCATTTTTTTACAGATTTGCAGATTTTATTATATTAACTTTTCTTGGGCAGCCAACATTCGCGCTCTATAATTTGATTGTGTTATGTATGGATTTATAATTTATTCTAGTCAAAAGTAACTATCTAATGATTGAAAAACCGGCCTTATCGTTGGTTGTACAGAAAAGAGTTTCGCAATTGATTTCTATTGACAGAACGAAAAATGAAGCGATACGCAGCCTGATAACTGTGTCTCATTTATTTTTCTTAATAAAATGAAAGAAAATATACGTTGAGTTGTATTAAATAGAAGTTTTGTACTTAACAACCTATCTTATGTTTTTCTTCTCTCTGACCACCTAAATTACATGTTAAATCTGTGAATGTGAAGAGCAATCAGAAACTTACAGCAAAAGTTAATTCTTAGTGTAGGTTCCGCGGGCTTTTTAATGTATCATCATATACCAAACATTGTATCTTACGTAAGACAACGAAATCTAAACATTGTATTATTAATCATTACTATAGGTTACTGGTATGCTTTTGGAATTATACTTTATTATTATTATTAAAATCTATGGATAACTTAAGTTCATCTATATTCTAATTATATAAGATTCCAAGTACAGTTAGCTACCAGATTTTATTTGTCAAACCGGTACCGTACAAAATAGGTTTTTCATTAAAATAAGAACCATTATTAAGAACCAGTTTCGGCGCCCTTAGGAGCAGCTAACAAATTATTTTTTGTATTAATTACAGTTTGAAATCTTTGAAATTAGCATACAATATAACTTGTTTAGAGCATTGGCGCCGGCACGCCCACTCTTTTGGGCAACTTTGGAGTTTATATTTTCCTTGTTAAGTAGGCATACATACATTATAAAGATATCTATTTTTGACACCGAATTATTTGTGTTCTTATGAAGTGATATTTTTTTGGGTACCGAGTGAGAGGACTGTGTACTATGTGTGCTTGACAGCGTGCTTAAACGTAACTTAAATTTATTGTTAAAATGATATGTATAATTATTTATTAGTCTGTGAATCTAGGTACAATTCATAATACAACATTTTCATTATAGAACCAATTTGGGATACATACATTAAATAAAATAAATTGAAGTTTGGTGATTGGGCAACTAGAGGTATCCGAAAAAGTAGAGATTATTTGTTTGATCTGTATCGCAGGAAAAATTTAACATCTTGCAAGCAGTTTTATGATTATGTTAGGAACTATTCAAAAATTTTTAAGTCTGTTTGCTTGTGTGCTAAATCTCTTTTTATTAGAGACAAAATTAGCAAGTCTAAAAATAAAATAAAAACCATTTGGAAGACTATAAATACTGAGACTGGTAAGAATAAACCATATGTCTTATATGTCTTAACTATTAATAAACATCAAATCTCTGATCCAATACAAGTGGCGAATATATTTGAAATTTTTTTTTCTAACTTACCCCTAGAAGCCACTAAATCATTGGATTCTTGTCCCAATGTAGCAGAAGCCCTATTAAAACATAATTTTCCCTGCAAAACACCGGATTTCTCTTTCAGATACACGTCAAACTTTGAAATTATAAAGACATTCAAAAGTTTAAACATAAAGAGTACTGAAGACTTGTGGGGTATGTCAGTTAAAGTGGCAGAGTCCATTATTTGCATTATTGCACCATACTTAGTAACAATATTCAATCTTTGTGTTGATAGAGGAAGTTTCCCCGACTTAATGAAACTAAGTAAAATCACTCCAATTTTGAAGTCGGGGGCTGCATCTGACCCTTGCAATTATAGACCTATTTCCATCTTACCCGTTCTGAGTAAAGTATTCGAAAAAATTATGCTCAAACAACTTTTATCTCATTTTAATGAGCATAATATATTGAATGAGAATCAGTTTGGTTTCACTAAGAGCAGATCGACAACAGATGCAGGTGTTCAATTGATGTCACATATACTTGAAGCCTGGGAGAGTTCACATGATGCTATTGGCGTATTTTGTGATCTTTCCAAGGCATTCGACTGTGTAGAACACTGCACTCTGATTCGTAAGCTTTCACACTATGGTGTTCGTGGAAAAGCTTTGAATCTAATAGAGTCATATCTGTCTGACAGGCTACAGATGGTTGGAATAAATGGCAATACTTCTTCCGGGTCTTTCGTAAAAATAGGTGTACCGCAGGGATCAATTTTGGGACCTTTTCTGTTCCTAGCGTATATTAATGATCTGCCTTGCATGGTCAAAGATTTCTGCAATATTGTTTTATTCGCCGATGATACCTCTCTGATTTTTAAAGTAGATAGGAAAGATAGTGAACTCATTCATGTAAATAATGTGTTATCTATGATCTCTGGATGGTTCGCCGCTAATAATCTTCTGTTAAATTCAAAAAAGACCAAATGTTTAAAGTTTTCATTACCAAATGTTCCTTATGTTGAACCAAACATTAAGCTTGGCCTAGATAAACTCTCTATTGACAAAGCGACAGTCTTTCTGGGAATCAAAATGGATTCAACTTTACAGTGGGATCTACATATACATGATCTAGCCGGAAGACTTAGTTCTGCTGCATATGCAGTTTGTAAGATAAGACAGTTAACAGATGTAGCTACTGCACGGCTAGTTTATTTCGCATACTTCCACAGTATTATGTCGTATGGTGTATTGCTGTGGGGAGCTGCTGCTGAGATAGAGACAATCTTTATCTTACAAAAGCGTGCAATTCGAGCCATATATGAAATGGATCCTAGGGAATCTCTAAGGGATCTTTTTAAAGAAATTGATATATTAACTTTACCGAGTCTGTATATATTTGAAAATATTATGTATGTTCGGAAAAATTTGAGTAAATTTAAATTAAACAGTGACAACCATCATTACAACACTAGGAACAAATATAAATTAACGGTACCATGTTTTAGATTAGCAAAGACAAATAAAAGGTCCTTTTTAGGTAATTGTGTGCGGTTTTATAATAAAATTCCCGAACATATTACAATGCTCACAGAAGGAAAATTCAAATTGCACGTGAAAAATATTTTGATGAAGAAATCCTACTACACAGTTTGTGATTACTTAAACGACAAAAATGCTTGGAAAATTCCACCTCTGCCAAGCCATCACATGTCTCCTACGTAATTTAAACAAATATTGTAATAATTGTATAATATTGTTTATAACACATTGTAAAAAGACGTTTAAAAGAATGGCCCCGAGTTTCTTGCCCGTTCTTCTCGCAGTGGCTCTATAAACTTTTTTTGCTGAACGTGGCAGTACAATGTAGAATATTTCAATATTAAAATTTGTAATTGACCTTCATAAGAGCGTCGTAGACGCCTAAATTGAATAAATGATTTTGAATTTGAATTTGAATTTGAATAAAGAATAAGGTAATTAATACAATTAATTAAAAAATAATTAATGCGTGACCAAAGCAAAAGACATGAAATTGGTACCACGGATGATTTCCATGGTACCAATTTCATGTTGTAAATCGGTCCAGTAGCTTTTAAGTTTGTTCATTGCATGCAAAAATACAAATATTTCCTCTATATACAAATCTTGCCCTGACGGGCGGCCCTTAGTCACGGTAATGTTATCTATATAACATTACCGTGCCTTAGTGTCGGACGCTACGTGCGTTGACACTTTAGCGCCGTCACATTTTCTGTAACAAACGTGAGAGCTGGCGCCGCGGATACTTCGACTCAATCAGCGCAAATATACTAATCTTGATAGTGGTTACATATTTAAGCCGTTTGGTGTAGAGAAGAGACAATGGGCCGGTGGCGGTCGGGAGCTCATCTTGTTTTACAACACTTATAAGAGTGCTTGGTCGATGCAATGCTTGATAAAAATACTGGCATTTATTTGGCTCAACGAAAGAGCATTGCAATTCAACGGATTAAAGCTGTATGGTGTTAACTGGTAGTGGGCTGGAGCATTTGAACTACCAGTAGGCTAACAATGGCATTTAGATTGCCTATATGTACAGCTAGAGGATCAACGTCTTGAACGTCTGAAATGTGTCATCTAGGGAGTCATCGATGGCTTAGAATTACCGGAAGAGGTGTATTTCTTGCAGGGTGTGGTCAAACACTTATTACCTATAAGGCAAACGGAATCTTATTTATAAGAATCCGCTCTCTCTCTCTCTCTCTCTCTCTCTCTCTCTCTGTGTGTGTGTCTGTAAGTTACGTACCTCTGAACGGAATAAGTAACAAATCTATTTTTTTATATTTTGTGTAGAACCTATGCTGAATATGGACTAGATATTGAATTTCAATATAGAAGGTGGGCAACCCTTATACATAATACAACACAGGTTGTTGTCTTAGGATGGCATTTGTTACAGCGTGGTAGTAGGGCATTAGGTATGTAAATGCCCGTCTGGTTAACTACCAGCCTTAAGTAGAAATTCTGTCACCAAGCACATATAGATGTGTTCCGGCACCTATCCTGTCCAGAGACCTTATTGGTCATGGCAATGTGGAACTCTAAAAGAGTGAGGCCTAACTTGCACTTGGCTAGTATTTTGTCAGTTGGGAGACTAGCTTGACTGGATATAAATGCGCTCCCTCGGGAAATACTCAATGTATTTGATACTAACCATCCAGCCACGACTCCGCCCGCGCCTATTTCGGTTATCACGCAAAAAGATCAACCTCTATTTGCGCAGTATGATAAAAACTATCCTATGTTCTTTCCCGGGTATCAAACTATTTCCATGCCAGCAAATTTCATCTAAATTGGTCCAGTAGTTTTTAAGTTTATTCATTGCATACAAAAATACAAATTGTACCTCTTTGAAATATTATTGTAGAGAAAGAATCACGTATGTCTTTATCCGAGACATAAGGAATTTAAGTATATACCTACTTACCAAATCTTATCATAATTCCATTTCGCTGTTTTGGAGGTGAATCATACACAAAAACCTACATACACATGCTTTCGCATTATAATTACTTGAACTTAGACATTGTTGCATGTTTACGTGTTTGAATTTTTTTATTTTATTGTGACGGAAAAAGCTCGAGGCATGCATTTCGTCACATGTCACGAATATTATAGCACTGCGCCAGTCACCTTGAGACGTAGTTGTTGTCTCATGTGCCTGTAATTTCACTGGCTCTCAAGAACTGCTGCCGGAACACACCTTTAAGTTGGCGACAGATTTTCTACTTGAGAGTGGTCGCTAGCCAGGCGGGCATTCGCATAAAGCCCTTCCACCAAGCGGTGAAGCTCAAGCCCGCGGCGGGATTCGAACCATGGACCTGCTGCGCGGCAGTCCATAGCCAATACAACTGAGCCATCACTACTTCAAAATTAATAGAAATGTATATATAAATTAATGAAAAGAAAAGCACGAGTTAGTCGGTTCCCTGCCAAATCTGTGATAAAGTTTGAGAGAGGTAAAGTAAAAGGTTTTAAAAAGTTTGGTGCTACATAGTATCATTGAAATTCATGGAATAGCAAATAACGGTGGTAATAACAAAATAATGGAAATTGTTATCATATATGATTCGAAATTATTTTCATTTTCCACAGGATCTTATATAAAAAAGTTTGTAGTAGTAGTGTTGTGCTGGCGGTATGCCTTTATTAATAAAATACTATGAACTATACACAACACTACAGCTTCTACAATGAAAGCATTTAGACAACCTACAAGTCATTGCAGACTCACAGGTAGTCTAAATGCCCGAGCCCACTACCAGTTGGCATCGTGCCCAGTATGCTGGCATTCTTTTGTTTTGCCCAAATGTACATTTCAATATATAAAGGTCTTATGTATAAATGACATAATATAAGGTATTATTTGCCCTGTAAGTATGTCGCAAAATTAATGACTTGTATTAAAATTGTAATACATAAAAATTTCGTCAACTTTGTAATAAATTATAATATATGTAAAGAAAAAAGAAACTCGTAGAAGACTCATTAAAAGAGGTGAGGGTAAGTAAATGTAGAGACTGAACACTTAGTTCACTTAATAGCGGGCATTTAGCCGAGCAGTCTTCAGAAACATTTTAACCTTTAAACACAGTAAAGAACATTTTATACTAGAGTTTTTAAAAATATTATTCAATTTGAAATTTCAATGAAAGATAATTGCTAATTATATTTCGTTACTTCATTATTCGTTATACTTAGTTATTTTCGATCACTTGCAGTCTCGTTATCCTACCTCTTATAAACTAAAATGATAAACCTATTAAAAACTATACATAATGAAATTACTAATTTAATAATGAACTTCACATCAAAGTTTATTCGATTTTGTATAGAATTTCATTATGGACTTCAGATGCATATAACTACCATGGTATACATGCGAAAATATCTGCTGTCCAGAATATCCAGTTGAAATGTAATTTGGAGTTTGAGAAATAAGATCTACCGCCTTGGAATGACAAGTATTAACAGAAGTGTATTCAAAGTGCTTTCTTTATTATTTAGTATTTATAAAAACTTAGTTTCGTCATAATATTTTTAATACCAAATGTTCGAACTCAATGAAATGTTGCATGTTTTCCAACAAAAGATACTCTCAGAATTATTCGTTTTTTTTTTGTATGAGAACTCTTATTATCACAATTAAAGAAAAATAAATAATGAAATGAAAAACTGGCAAACCAGACACTAGAAAATAGATAAAGGCTCAAAGAATTGTGAACCCCCAAAACTGAACACTTGGTGTATTAAAAGTATGACGATACAACATTTATAATATATTTCTATGAATACTCAAGCAAAATGAAAGCGCTGACACTGCAACTGTGATATATCAGTAGTTAAAACACCAAACTAATCTGCGTGTAAATTCGCGACCCGTCCACATGTCCATCAACCATTTAGTCTGTATCCAACCTCGAAAGATGCAACTTGTGTAACAAAAAAGGGAAGGGGTGTAGGAGCCGCTGCAATTTATTTATTTTGCACTTATATATAAAAAGAAATTCGGAATAATTATATAAGTAAGTGGTGCTGATATACAAAAGGAAAAACTTGAATGAAAAAAGGTTTGAACTAGTTAAGTATGACAATTGACTTTTCATGCGATCTAATACCCGTAATATTATGATTAGCATGTAAAATTATATATACTAAGTGTTCAAATTCTGTAAAATTTTGCATACATGTGCTTCTTGAGTACCTTTGAATTATGTTCAAAGTTATTTTTAAGTAGTTCAAAATATGGCCGAAACAACATACCTACATTATCAAAAAAGTTGTCATTCTCTAGATTCTAGAACTTTTTTGACTAGATAATACCTAGATAGATACCTACACTAACAAATATAATAAATGCGAAAGTTTGTGCGTGAGTGGGTGAGGATGTTTGTTATTGCATGCTGGATCGGCTATATAGATAGTTATGTACTGTATAGATAGAATATATAGTTTCGGTCCTGGGTTGTGTTAATCCCATTCCCCGTGGGGTGCCGGGTCATAATTGCACCTCTATCCCGTGGGTGTCGTAAGAGGCGACTAAGGGAAAAATATTTAAAGGTGGGCAGCAGCACCTTCTAAAGATTTGCAAACTTACACTGCGATCCCCAAGGCGCCTGCCAAGCGTGGGGATTACGGCAAAAACCCCCTTAATAGGGGAGGCTGTCTTCAGCAGTGGACGATCCGGCTGCTACAGTTGTATTAATCAACAATAGCAAAGACTTTTTTCATCATAATCAACATCTTCACTTCATGATTGTTACAAAGTTTCACCTTGGGGCGCAGCTTGTAAAACGTATAAAAATACCATCGTAAATTCAACCCCGAAAGAGTTTGTTAAATAGGTTCATGTATATGTCTAATATCAATTATATTCATCGCTTATTAAGCACCTACTTATATATATAAGGTAAATAGTGGCAAAACGAGTAACGTTAAGCTAGTTCCTTTGCCCATCAGAAGTACAACTACATATACCGATATAAAAACCAAATTTAAATATGGAATTGGTGTCTTACATATATTGCTTAATTTTCCTGTGTGGCAACACCTGAACAATTTAAACAACGGCCCGCCGTCAAAAATAATCGATACACATACAAGAACAAAAATAATTACGCACTATCATCGCCCATTACGTCGTATATTACGCGCGTAACGTAATGCATACGATAATTGCTGCTTGCCAGCTGTAATTGTGGGGTTAAATATAATAATAAATTTACCTACTTGCCGCCAATTATGCGGAGGTACTGCCAGGTTCAATGTTTATAGGTTGGTAGTTACATATCACGATTTATGTAGGATGATTAGCAGTGGTTCAGGTTTTCTGGAAGTAGGTTGTGAAGGTCTGTGCTGTACAGATTTTGCATAGGTACTGTTTAAAGCATTAATTTGGCGTCTTTATGAGTTAAATTGGATTTAAGAATCAATTAACAAGGTACATTGTAATTACGAATTTTCTGTAAGGTCGGTTCTGATATTACCTATATAAAAAAACTTTGCCAAGTGTGAGTCGGATCTCACTATTTTAGGGTTTTGCATTCCAACAGCCCGAAAAACTGTTGGATGGTTTTCATCATAGCTTGAAATAAAAATCGGTGTTTTCATTTTGTTGCTAATGTGAACACAATTGTCTTTGAAAAATGGTACACTGGGGGCGTATATAGGACGCTCCTCGTTTTGCATGCGAGTGAGTCGAACAGAACTACGCATTATTTAAATAGAGTGAGCTTTTTTTTTAATACATTCACAAAAAATATCTTTCCTTATCACGTTACTTATCACATCTACATAGCAATTTGAAATAAAATTTGTATTTATACGGTTTACTATAAGGACAAAATAAAGATTTACTGTAGAGGTTTATTAATGTTTTTTTTATTGAACGAAATTAACTAAATCGTTTTGTGAGTTCGGGCAAAGTATTTATTGATTCATATATTTTATTAACATCTGTTTTAAGTTCTTTCCAAAAACGTATTCAAAATATGCCTTTTTGAGACTCACATTACCTGAAAACGCGGATGTGGTACATATATACAGGAATACAGATTCCAACTAGTTTAGTTTTTACGATAGACCTCTCGCAAAGTACTTAGTTTAAAATTGAACACTTTGATGGTTTTGCCTCTTGGGCACGAAACTCTAAAATGCCTAGCAATACCATATCACAAAACAGTAATATTTATTCTTGTTCACTTCCTTCATTCTGTAACTCCTGTACCAGAATGAAAACCTGCCTACTCTATAATTCAATACTTCATTCGAAAATAATTGGTTGTAATACAATATCCAAGTCTAGCTCTAGTATTCAAGTATTTTAACTTATCACTAGAATTCGCGTCTTCACCCAAGTCTATAAAATTAATAATTAATGTCTAGAAAAAATTACGTCTTATTATGCTTACTACATTTTTATGCTCACTACATTTTCCTTTATGAAGAGAAAGGATTAAGCACAGATTATGTGTATCGAACTGTAAATTTAAACAGAGTTACTCTAAAAAGCACTCGATAATAATACATTTTTGTGCTTGATACACTTAGTTATGATATGCAGATATAAGTTCCAAGATTTAGCTTATTATGAATATATACGTCAGAACTTATTTGGAAATAGTGAAAGAAGCTCTAATAGTGTTTTATAAAATACACTCACCCACCGCGCGAGCTATATATCTATAGAAGCTGGGAATTTAAGAAACTTTTACTCCGGTTACCGAAACAAAGTTCGTGCTCCGTGGCACAGTGTGCGCTAACTTCTTTGCCCCTTCAGTCTTATTGTAACTGTAATTTGGTAACTTTCGAACATTGAGCTAATTCAAATCGTAGCATTCATTGTGACAAAAACTCACTGTATATCAGTTAGGGATATTTTTGGCCTCATTCTTAACACACCATAATCTTTAATTAACATCGTAACGGACGTAAGACTGTTTAATGCACATTACCTACATTTCAGCATTACCGCGCAATGTCATTGAGTTCATCAAGGCAATAATGATAAGCCATTAATAATCTATTGCAGTTAATAACTGAATATTTTTAGAGAACCATTGCATAATCATGTCGTGCTGTATACATAATCTATATAAAATTTAATTTCTTTACTTAACGTTAAATTAACGTAGCGCATTATCGTTAGTATTTTTAATCTGTTACTTAAAGACCAACTGAATATTTTAAAGTAAATGTTAATAGAATACTTAATAAGCAAATAGTACTGAACACACAAAATATTACCAAACTAAAAAAGATGTCTTCGTCTGAAGCCATAAAATATTGTAGCCCACTTACAGTAGTAAGCTACCCAGACTGTTATTCAGCATTGCTATGCAGTTTCTTAGACAAAAGATATAAGGGTAAAATAACGGCTTACAATTATTGCCTGATATATGGCGCCAATTACATTCTTGATATTACAATTATCTGTAATTATTATTGACGTGCAACAAAAATTCCAATGTACCTAATTCTCCGGTAGGTAACACACATTTATCAATGAATTGAACTCATTCATGAAATAAGCAACGATTAGATTAACGATAAAATTATGTTGAATATTTGCGCACATACCTACGTCGTATACATTGGTACATTTCAATACGTACTTCCAAAGAAATGCATAATAAAATCTGGTGATAGGAAAAACCTTAAGATAAAGAAGGATAAAGTGAGTAAGCTGTTAAAATATCAGATCACGCACATTCGAATTAAAAAAGGGAGATACGGTAAACTCTCACAATACGATAATACAATGTGAAAAAATGTAACACAAGCATATAACGTGCACACAAATAAATACTAAATTTCCATTGTAATGATAAACATATAACGTTTTCATTATAACGTATCATAGACAACCATGCAGTAGACATGCAGGAGACGTTGTCTCCTGAATGAGTCTCAATGGACATTTCCATGATAGTCATTTATAGTCTCACAATGATTTGACATTTCCATGATAGCCTTTTTATTCTGTGATGATAGGTAGTTTTTCAGTTTTTTATAAGTTCAATGATCACATATGCGGCATAATATTTTTCAATCAAAAAGTTTATATACTCGCCTACTAAACAGTGTTATTGGTAAATAGCTAACAACCTCTTAGGGTTGACTTCTGCTAGTCCTAATAAACATTTTAAGTTTTTTTTTGTGTTTTTGACGGAATAAGTACGAGGACCACCTGCTGTTAAAAATCTCTTGTGCCTGTAATGTATTATTTCATATTTTTTATTACTTTGCTCGATGTAAATATTCAAAACTCTATTCAAAGGGAGCACGGAGTAGGCATTAAAAATATATAAAAAAAAACAAAAACATCTCAATAAGTTTGTTAGGACTAGCGACTAATAACCCTGAGAGGTTATTAGCCATTTACCAATAATTGTATATTCTTCTAGTATATTTAGATATCAAAATTTTAATAAAAGTACCAATTTCATTTAAAACTGCCAAATTCATAAATCTAGCCAACACGTAAATAAATGTTTGTTGTTATTGATCACACCTTCACAATTACACTTTATATTATTTTCTCTAGAGGTTTTTCAACTCATGTTTCTCGGTTTTACGCTCCGGGTTGCGTTAACCACTCGGCCCGCGAGACTGACTCTATAGACGCAAATTTTGAAAATTGTATTATCTCTCGTTCAAGCACGTCTGAATTCTGAGGTCGTAATGACCATGGACTGCCATATAAGGACTGTAAGTAAGTCGATCTGGGCTACTATTGCTTTGAACAGGTTGATGCAAGAATAGTAATTTTAGATACCCGTGCACCAAATATCAAAACGGAGCATATTATTGACACTCCGCTACATATTAATCTTTCCTTCTCTCTAGTTCGTAAACGGAATGAGAAGAAACAAAAAATTTTATAGTCTAGTGTATAGTGTTGACCAAAAACCAGCTGGTGTCTGAGTTATGTATAAAACCCCAACTGCTTAAGTTATCCCTGCTTCGACCAACCTAAGGGCTTCATTTTGCCTTTTGGTACGAAAAATTGCAACAGCATTGTGTTTTTGGTATATTAATCATCATCATCAAACAGCGTCCAACATTGGACATAGCCTCCCTTCATGTGGAGATTTGCCTACTGGACCCATATGGAATACCCCACGCTTGGTAGTCATATTTTTAATAGCAGTGTAAGATTTTTTATCTACCTTCTGGAATTTTTCCTTTCGCCACCTCTTACGGCTGCCTCAGGAAAATTTTGGGGCGGAATTGTATCCCGTTCAACGATGATTGTGGCCAGGTTTGATTGTCCTTTTCTTCGGCATTGCTGCAACAGACGTGTTGCTGTAGCAGTGCCGAAGCGAAATTATTAAGCTGATTTGTAGGGAAAAAAAGTAGGAATAATTTCATTATGATTATTATGAATAGACTGTATTTTATTATTATTTTCATTATGACTTTGATACTGATGACATTGTTTACTATTTAATTATTTATTTATTGTGGTGCATGTTGAATGAATTTATGGGTTATTTTACCTGAAATAAATTAATTTGAATTTGAGTTGATGAATATTTTCAGATAAAATAATAATAATAACTGCTATTGGACTTTACTCAAATAATATTGGACTTTACTTAAGTAATATTGGACTTTTCTTAAGTGCTTGAAGATGATGCCAGGATACTCCCCTCCCTCCATGAAAAGTATTTAAGAGCAATTTATTTGAATCCAACATTCAGTTTTGGGTTCAGGACTAACCCCGAAAGTAGAAAGTATGAAATAACTCGTGAAAGTCTTTTACATGTACCGTATTTTATACTTATCAGTGTTTCAATTCTTTATTCATCATATGTGGTGTGCATGCAGATCTTGTCATGTTTCACTAAGCTTGATGCTGCAGCTTACAGTACGAGTATCAATCGTGTAACTCGCTTATAATACTTGTCAACTTCGGTTAAAATAAATATTTCATCCAAATTTGTGGGGAAATCAATGTGTTATTTAGAAAATTGAGTACAGCGTATAAACACCCATTTTTTTTATGATTTCGATCAAATTTAATTAGAAACAAATTAACATACTGGCCATGTTCATTCACGAAGACATGTGCCTCCACAGTGAGTAGGGGAGAGGCATCAGAAGAAGACTAAATTTTTTTTTATTGCTGATGGGTAAGCCTTTGACCACAATCTCACTTGATGGTAAGTGATGATGAAGTTGAAGGTGTTAATAGGCTTAACCTAGAATTACTGGCTCTCAAGGACAGCTGCCGGAACACTGTGCTTGGCGACAGATTTTCTACTTGAGGGTGGTCGCTAGCCAGGCGGTCATTCGCAAAAATGCCCTTTCACCATGCGGTGAAGCTCAATCCCGCGGCGGGATTTGAATTATGGACCTGCTGCGCGGCAGTCCATAGCCAAAGCCACTGAGCTATCACTGCTTCACACATAATATATGTAAGCCAATTGTACTTTTGGCAATCCGATTCCCTATTTTTTTAATTAAATATACTTACTTAAATATAACCAGTTATTAACAATTATTGTTAAATTCTTTTACTATGAACAATTATTTTTATTGATGGGAAATCCCCTGTAGCAACACCTTGTAAATGTATTACCAGTTATTATTATTACCAAATCAGCGTTGAGTTAATAGCAATACAACAAATGTTAATAATAATAAATTATGTAGTAACAATTCAAACTACCATTTCTAACTTAGGTTTGTGAGAGATACGTCATTCTTGACTTGCTAGATGCTTAGTACGAGTAATAAGTTTAATAGCTCTATTGCAGAATAGTATCATTATATTTAATATTATCTGTTAAGCCCATGGCCACAGTTTAAACAGTAGTTTCTTATTAGGATTTTAAATCACCATCGCATGCTTAGAGCATGTCGTTTACGTGATGTTCGCTATACTATACTGTATCAGCCAGATTGCCTGACTGCTCAACGCAGCCTCACCCGTTATGGGGAAGTTTGCCATAATTCCCACGCCTGGAAGGCGTCTTGGAGTTCGCAATCAGTTCTTCAGAAACCGCCCTTGCCCATCTTCTACCTTTAGTCGCCTCTTATCGATTTCCACGGGTAGAGAGAGAGAGAGGTGAAATTCCAGTGCAACACACCACGGGCAGCCCGGGAGGCCTGGACTTTAGATATATTCACTACAAGTTGAACTAAATCGCTTGAAAGTATTAATTGCGGGTAGAAACGGGTTGCGTTATCATTATGAAAATGTTAGTGCTTGTAAAAACACTTCTTTACTCATAGTTTGGGTTTTCATTTTATGATCAAAAAACATATTGACAGATTTCTTAACGATTTGCACACTAACGTCTGAAGCGGTAATGCAATATGATTCAGTCTAATCGAAACAAAATCCGGGCTTCTGCTATCGACCTTAGTACTCGTACCAATATGTTGGATACGCAGCTCCTAAATCCGGAAGACTGGATTAAGTACAAAATTATAGCGTGAACTTTTTGTACTCTAATAATGTGTGGAGGTAAACAGTAGTTGTACTATATTCTAGTGAGTACGACACCGTAGCTAAGTTGGTAATGGATTGCAAAGTTTGGGATCGCTGATCCTGACCGGGACTCATAAATAATGTACATGTATTGATGCTAATGACTGTCTAAAGTCAAGGGGTGTAAAGCGTAGTTTATGATTCTCAAGGTTATATGGTTTGGATTCCCCAGGGTCAGATAGTTCTTGGGTATGCGTCACCTAACTAACAATTTTAAATTTTGGCATTCTAATAGTTTCTAAATAGTATTATAAGCAATATCGCGTGTTAAGCGAACATTAAATAAATAATATACAAAATTTAAGACCACAAAAGTTTCTTCTCGGACAAGCTTCGTTTTTCAACTCATGTTTCTCGGTTTTACGCTCCGGGTTGCGTTAACCACTCGGCCCGCGAGACTGACTCTATAGACGCAAATTTTGAAAATTGTATTATCTCTCGTTCAAGCACGTCTGAATTCTGAGGTCGTAATGACCATGGACTGCCATATAAGGACTGTAAGTAAGTCGATCTGGGCTACTATTGCTTTGAACAGGTTGATGCAAGAATAGTAATTTTAGATACCCGTGCACCAAATATCAAAACGGAGCATATTATTGACACTCCGCTACATATTAATCTTTCCTTCTCTCTAGTTCGTAAACGGAATGAGAAGAAACAAAAAATTTTATAGTCTAGTGTATAGTGTTGACCAAAAACCAAATATTGCCATTAAAATAGTATAATTTAGTATTTCTTTACGAGGTTAGTCCTAAAAACTTAATAAAGTAGAAAAGTATATTATAAACCATATCGTATCCTGGTTTTAATCAACAAACTGAAAACACCGATCTATAGCGTACTTGTAAGGTGTCATTAAAATCAACAAACACGTTTTATTTCACGCTTTATTGCTATGCGGAAACCTAATAGAACGAGGTCCGAGTCGCTCTTGGCTGGAATTTTTAACCAGACTGTAATGTTGAATATGTCTAGAAATAAACGCAAAACAAAACATCTGTCAGTTCCCGATTCCTGTCTAGTAGGCGCTTAATAATCTGTTATAGTCTACAATCAAAACCCCAGTGGCCATTATGATTAGACACAAAAAACTGGAATTATGAGAACACACAAGTTGCTCGTAAATAAAGCCACCCAGTGTTGGTTTTATGGAGCGAATAGTTATTGCTGTTTATGTCTTTGGACTTTGCTACTGTTTAGAGTTCTTTAAAGCAGAGAGCTGATGGTAGAACATGCAAGAATATTACTTATAATATTTCGGTAGCGCGTAAATACGGTTATTGAGGTTGGTTGACTCCAAACTATTGATGTTTAATGATCACATTATCCCTATTATGCATCCCCTATAATGGTCATTGTGATAGAAAAAGACCAGTTATCCCCATTGGCCATAGAGCACCAACAGCTAGGCTGAACTTCAGTATGGACGAAGAACATTGTTATATCTTACAAAATTATAAATCTACGAAAGGAAATATAGTCATGTGCGGGATTCGTTGTACTATTAGGTGTGGTTCCATCCTATACTATAGATAATTAGTATTTAATATTTTAGATAATTACTATAGATATTAGTAATTACTTCTAATAAAAGAAGAAGAGGAAAAATTACAGTTACGACTCATTGTCATGTTAGCTTATTCGGTCAAAGCATACACCGGCTAAAGGGGTGGATGACGCGGGTTCGAATCCCGCACGTGACTATCATTTTTCCGCTAGTAAATTTGTAATTTTGTAATGTAATCCGCAAACCATTTGTTATTGCAAAAACAAAAATATTAAAACATTGTAATATCATTGCACCGTGTCTAAAGAGGGTGTTTGGATGTATTTTCTTGGATACGGGTACGAAAGGTAATCATAATGTTTTATTTGTAACTTGTTTTAGTTAGACTAGATATTATGATGGAATTGGATAAAAGTAGTAAGTTGCTTATAATTATTAAGTTATACAGAATGGCAACTGTTGACACCAATATGTGATTAATCGATATCATAGTCGTATAGTAATAATGATTGTTTACTCTTATCACAAAACTTGCCCTAATATTTACATTATCGTAAAAATATACGTCAAGTAACGTTTCTTCGACCTGAACAGCATCTTCGAGCGCATCATCACCACCATCAGATGGGTAGTGCATAATGCTAGCCTATAATAAAGTGATTTTATCATATTGTTGAAGTATGACACGCCAAATTATACGAAATTAAATAAAATTAAGTAAGCGCTTGGTCGTTGCGACACGTAATCAAAATTATCCTTTTGGCTCAACGAATAAGCATTGCAATTTAACGGGGCAATGCTGACAGCATGCTGGGCACGCTGCCAATTGGTAGTGGGCCGGAGCATTTGGACTGCCTGTGAGTCTTCAAAGACTTGTAGATTGTCTACATGTATTTTTTTATGTCTGATAGGTTAGCCTCTGACCACTATCTCACCTGATGGTAAGTGATGATTTGGTCGAAGATGTTGTTTAGGCTATAATCCATGGCTTACTGGCTCTCAAGGATAGCTGCCGGCACACACCATTAGGTGCTTGACGACAGATTTTCTACTTGAGGTTGCTAGCTAGCCAGGCAGGCATTCGCAAAATGTCCTACCACCATGCTATAACGACTGCCACCCTAAGATAACAACCGGGACGGACGGCTTAACGTGCCCTCTGAAGCCCGGAAGCGCTCATCACCAGCGGTCACCCATCCAACTCAAGACCGCGGCGGACGTTACTTAACTTTGCTGATCGGTCAAGAACAGCTACGCAAACTTCGCTACGAGCGCTTCACAATTTTTTGTGTTGTATGTATGTATAGTTCGTAGTACTTATTTTATTGATAAAGGCATACTGCCAGTAAAAAAGTAAGAACATATATGTAGGTACTTATAATTGAAATGCTGTTTAGAAAACATCACATAAATGTTTAATCATATTTAACCAACAATAAAAAACATCTCATATATATTTCATGTATTCCGTCTAAGCAACGTAATCTAACAAAACAACACGAAGCTTCAAAATTAATGGGCGTGCCCCGTTTACTCCCGTAATTGGCGCGATTAACGTTTACAATCGTCTTTTTATGTTGATCATCGACCAAAGATATTATGATCTCGTGAGATACTGGACTTAAAAGAAAATTTATCTTAAGGTTCCGTATGGAACAAGTATAAATTAATTGAAAAAGTAAAAAATCCGACTGCGAATGACTCAAGCGAATTTATCTAGAAAGTCTCTGAGATTACAGGGAGTTGCAGAGAAAAAAATCTGTCTTTTAGCATATAAAACCTTCCACTGTTCACTCAAGTCACTAACATTTTATTAACTCAAGTCTCTGGTAGGGGCCAATTTTGTTAAATGAATGTATAACCAAACAAAGATAAGGAATGGCAAGCTGAGATTGGTATATATCAACAACCGATGATATATGAATCTCAGCTTACCATTCCTTTTCTTTTGTGAAGATTTCACGGCACTGATCTACCGCAATTGTTTATGGTTACATATGCATTATATACTTGGATAGTCATGACAACATACAAAGATCTAATTGACGTAGGCGGGATGCACTAAACTAAGTAGATAAATAAATGGATACTGTGAATTGAATTAAAAAATACGACAATCAGAGAGCAGTTTTATCTTTATGAAGGAATTGTTAGTTTTATCTCACGAACCTGTTGTTTTAAACTATTAGACATAAGTTTAGTTGTCAAATAAATGAAACTAATTTATTTCATTTATTTCACAAAAATAAATACAATGTCAAAAATAACATTAAATTTCATTACTTGAAGAGTAATGGTCAATCAAATAACCCACCGACCCCTTACTGTACCTACCTGGTGCAAAAGTGCCCATAACACGGCATTACCACGCTGGATAAAAAAAATACGCTGGATAACAAATAAATGTATTATTATTATTATAGTAAGGTAATTAAATACACAGTAAGTCATTCTATGCACTTATGATAACAAAGCAAATGAATTACGACAGAATATGGATTCCTTGTGAGAGAACATGAAAATGGAGGTAGTTTGAAAAGTGACGCGAATACAATATGTTTTGATAATTATCTACAATTAGGAGAAATATCTGGTGTCTAGCGCTGAGTCAAATATCCGGTTTGATAAGGAACATAAAATGTTTGCGAGGGTTAAGCGAAATTTACGATTGTATAAATTTTAAAACAGGCTGATGCGGCGAGAGAAGTGAATGAAAATACGGGCGCGCGGGAGTTTGAAACAAAGTATCAGTTCTATCTAGGGAAGGTGCACAATACCTTTATAGCCCAATGCTGGTGTATATCAGTCCTTCCGATACTTATGATGCATTCCATTTAACACAAATTCACGGTTTTGAGTTTTTTCAAACGAGATAATCGTAGGCGCGTCAGTATAGGACTTACTCCCAATCAATTCTTGCCACTCGCGTTAGGGTGCGCCACTGTCGTAGTTGTGTGACGCAGTCTCTTTCCCACGTATGCAGAGGAGTATGTTCAGGAATGGATAGATATATAGGGACATAATTGCAACAATCTTGTTACAATTAACGTAGAAATTTTCTTTGAATCAGCGCAGCGCAACCTATGTGTGGGTATCATCCATAAGAGATGACACAAATCACTAGAACGCTTTTGGTTTATACTTAATCCACAATTTACGGAGGTTAATTGTAACCTACTTGAATTCGCAACGAACAATCTTGGATGAAAAAGGCGAGCTGCTGCGAGGCCAGGTTGCTACGGAGAATTTTCTGCAGCCAAGTGGTGTTTTACTTTAATATCTTGTGAGTACCATTTTTAACTATTGGTTTAGACTTTAAGGTTATTTAAAATTAATAATTACTAGTGATAATAATATAACATGAGTAGATAAATTGTATCTTTTCATTATTTGCAATGGGTGAGCAATGAGCTTAGCGAAGGATATCGATAGAATTACGATAGAATATAGATCAGGTCAGCTCTGCTGACGATACTTTCTCTAAAAACACGAATAGCCCTTTGTTATATATTATTCTATGCGCATATAAGAGTACTAGCTTTCCGGGCGCGGCTCCGCCCGCGCGTATGTCGGTTATCGCGCGAAAACATGAACCTCTTTTTGCGCAGACGGATAAAAACTATCCTATGTTTTTTCCCGGGTCTCAAACTATCTCCATACCAAATTTCATTCAAATCAGTCCAGTAGTTTTGGCGTGAAAGCGTAACAGACAGACAGACAAACAGAGTTACTTTCGCATTTATAATATTATAAAATATAAAATACTGATTTAAAAAAATAAAAGAAAGCAAAATGTTTTATTTCTGGAAGATTTAAATCTTCGTCAATATAAAATACGAGTACATTAAAGGTAACTTACGATCAAACCATTACATATCACTTCTAACCCTCAAGCTATGGCCATGGGTACGAGAGACCATGGTCGTAACAACCACATTTCTTAAGGCCAATGACTGGCCAATATCCTTCGGTCAGTTTGAGATAAAAGGCGCCTCAGGTAGCTTCATTAATTGACTATTAAACACGTATCGGCACAAAAAGGCTTATATAAAACAATGAATTTCACCAAAGTTGATAACTCAATTTGGAGCGGGTGTTTGGAACATAGAAAGCTGAGAAGTAGTTTAAGGCTTTAAATAATTAATATATTAGTTTTACTTATCACAATCTTTTCAAAATATAGTATAGGGAAAAAAACAAAATTAAAACACTGCAGTTAGAGAACACGCCTATCGCATCTATTGTACTTTATTTAAAATGTTAAAGAAGTAGAAAAAAGGTAGTTTATCATAAGTTACGCTCGAAATGTTGCAAAATGACGCGTGATGTTCTTACGATTTCATTGTCGTCTCTTTCGAAATCTAAGAAACTAGGTAGAAAGTTTTTTTACTAGGTAGAATTCTTGCAAATAACATAAAAGTGACGACTCTATGGTTTTCTCCAATATGTTGTGCATCATTGGCGGCATCGTTTGTAAAAGATGCACGCAGAATAATAATATGCGCCCATTAATAACAATGAATACTTTACCTACACCAGCGATTCATCAGGTTGATAAGGAACTTTCTGGAAATATTGAGACTTTGTAAAATAATTTGTGCGTATACCTGCACAAGTATTTTGAGTGATTGATCAAGGATTAAGATTTATTAATTTGGTTGAATCTGTTTTAATAATTTTGAAAGTGTTTCATTAGTTCACTTCGATTAATAGGAAATAGCACTTTTTTAGGTTTAGCGAACCCTAAACTAAGCGTTACATTGGACTACATACATACTTACTTATCGTTATGCCTGTTTTAAGGAACTATGCTAAGATACCATTTATATTCACTTGCTATGACCCTGGCATATTATCCCACTTGCTGTCTTCACGCTTATCTCGTCCAAAAACACGCACGTCTGTGTAGGCTCATGTGACCTGGCCTTTTCAAGAACGTGTCCTGTCTGGTCTGAATGCGTTAGTGGAGGTTTTCCCAATTCTACTGTTTTATTACCACTCGCCTGTACTTGCAGATCAATCTCCTTTCATCTATCTTTTCTACATGTTCAAATATCTTTCTCGACTAACATCACTTCAAGTATATACTCCTACCATCGCGCTGTTCATGATCGTATCTTTCAAAGTAACACCACTCATACATCTCATTTCTGGCTTTGATGGCTTTTATCTCAAAAAACTTTGATTCTACTTCCGCCACATCCAGCTCGCACATTGATGTTGGCAATAACGCACTGCTATGCGTTTCCCTTTTTGACACGTCACTGGTCATGAAAATTTACATTGCCTCATTCACTTGATTTCCATCATTTACACTCCTTTCGACATCTCTCTTTAGCTTTTGATGCTATTTATAAATGGGCAACTCGATTGTTTAATGACTGGGCGCTACTGTACCGCCTATTTACTTATTCATATTAACTTTTGAAATATGTTCGCACAATGCCTTGACTTTAATGTGAATTGATTTGTACACGAGACATGAAGCGACTGTGACAGAGAAGACTTGACCTCTACCCATCCTACTCATTGCAGTTGTATCACCGTTCTGAGGGATTCTGTACTACACTCATCCGAGGCAATAGTTCTTACATGTTCATTACTTATTAGTTGATATAATATACTCGAATGCCAGTGCGCAAGCAAGAGCTGAATTGGCCTTCTACTTGGTCAAATCTGCTACTACGAAGTTATCTAGATGAGATAACTTCGTAGTAGCAGTATTTTACTTCGTAATTGGTATTTTTATTCCCTTTAAAAAACCCATTAATAATAAATTAAAACGCAGACATTCTTAAAATACCATTTGAAAAGGGCTACCTTTTACTTTTTAAAATCATCCGTAGCTAATCAACGCAGTTCTTAATGATCTTAGATAAATCAGTAGCTTAACAGTTAATGGCGTTTAGGGCGGCACACTTTTAAGGGTATAATTCTGTTATTTTAAGGGTGCATCGTCATTGCTATACGTGTTAAGGGTCAGACAACTGAGAAATGGTAATTGTGCAAGAGGTTTTTGAGAACTTATTAAAACCAAATAGTGGGAAGCCAATATTTCTTGTTTAATTAAACTACCCATGACATTATTCAGATTCGTAACAGAGCAGTTCCCGACTTACAAGTATAAATACTATGCCATTTTGGGAGGATATTAATTGGCTTAAACGCGACTTAGGGAAACATCCACCTAATGAGCAGCTTGCCACCATTCACGTCGACGAAATTTGTGTGTTGTTGCATATTTGAATGTTAGTTGGCGACGGTGATCACTAACGACCAGGTGAGCCACCTGCTTGTTAGCCCTAATATCCCATAAAAAAACTAACAAAAGAGGATTTCCATGGATGGTTGGAGACAGAATCTGTTCTTTAATTATTAAAATCTTTTTTAATACATGTAGGTACACAATACTCTCCGAAACACAAGAACTAAAATTTACCAACATAGATGTAAATTAAAAAACAACTAAGTAATTAATTTTCGGCCTAAGTTATCAGTAGTCAACTTATGATACAGCTGATGGCATGATTCACAGTATCGTAGTAGTTATAACGAAACAATAAAAAATTAAAAAAATATATCCATACGAAAGTCAGGATGTTTTGAAGGACTGACTTTTTACAAGCCGAGGGCTGCTCCTTAATGAAGGTTTAAGTGGCCGGTGCCAAGACGTAAGGTCAATGAGAACGTTTTAATATTGTGATTTATTTCTAAAAACCCGCCTATTGTCCTTAGAAAGGTGTTCCTGATTAACAACTGGGGATGAAAGAACTGATTTGAAAATAACGATTTGTCATTCTAATATTAAAACTCACGTATTTTAAACTTTGATGATGATAAAAACGGGGTTTTCACGTGGGATAAGGAGATGAGGAAGGGGGAATAAGTGTGAATAAAATCTACTGTAATTTTTAAGCCAAAACAGTTATTGGCTATCGGATGTTAATTTTAGTACTTATTTATTTATTTAACAAAAGTTCACAGCTGTAACATTGGTTTCTTTTAACTATTCAAATATAACACATGAGCCAAATAGAACCTTCACTTTGTAGGAATAGGTACATTTATAATATTACCACATTATTTGAGGGGTAGTTAGTCACATTAATGAGTTTATAATTACGTATCTGTTGACAGGGAATATATAAACAGTTTTTGATGTAACAATAAAAACAAATTTAAAAAGCAATAGAAAAGTAACATTAAAATTACAGAAAAATCTAACATTAATCCATCCGTTCATCCATCCATTCTTACTTACGTACTTAGCAAGTGAATTTTACTGTAGACTAGCAACATGCCCCGGCTTTGCACGGGTCTATGAATTGAAATGTAAGGTATTCTATCTTTCAATTTGGATTAAATTACACACGGTATGCAAATCAAATAATAACCGAAATAGTTTAGAAATGAAATTATTGTTAGCCAAAATGTACTCAATTGTTCATTATTATTGCTGGTACTTTTTCCTTCGTGCCCATTCTCAGCTTATTGGAGATGGTGGTTTAGGATAATCCAGAATTATTGGCTTTCAAATACAACATCTAGAACACACCGATGAGTACTTACAGACTCTGTACTTGAGCTTGGTAGCTAGTGTGGCTAACATTCGCAACCACCATGCGGTGAAGTTCAAGCCCGCGGCAGAGGACAAATCAAGGGTGGGGTTCGTGTCCACTTAAGTCCACTGCCATAGCCAACATTGCTTCATACAAACTTCAAACCGAATTACGTTTTTTAATTGTTACAGACAACAAAGGTGCGCAAACCTCTTTCGTTATAGCATAGAATATAATATGTGAGCGCCGCGATGTATCTGCGTGATCTATCCAGGAAGGGCATCGAACATGCCCGATACGTAGGTCGAAAATATCAACTAATTTTCATGAGTAGGTAAGCAATGCTAACGCGATAGATACAGCCTACACAAAAATCAGTGAATCATCTTATTATATTGCGGCTTACGCAATACGAATATAATAGATGTACACGGTAAAAAAGGATTCCTTGATTCAAGATAATATGCATTTATATATGCACTATGCAGTAAATTGTCTTAAGTTAAGAATATATATTTAGTTGAATTTCAAATAAATATTAATATACAACAATATAATCTGCATTCATTCAAAATAACACTCGCCATTGATTGAATATATCAAAATCTTCAATTAAGAAAATTAATGTATTGGTTAGAATGAATGATTTAAGAAAATTACGGCTTAAGACAATCATTTCTTACAATCAACGTATGAAATACCTTGTTCTAAGTTGTCGCGTATTTAAACTAAAGAACAAAATATTTTAGATCTGAATTAATGCTGTTAAAAATTTTGACTAGAAAGCTTACCGTTTTGGGTCAAAAGAATACATTATCACAGTTACTGTTTTTAAGCAATCGCTTCTTACTATCAAGATTACTGATATCTTGTGCCAAGTAGCAGGTGATTAAATTAAGATATTTTTTCTTTCTAGAAAGAAATTGTTTTTTTAACTGAATATAATATTTTACTCTAGCAAAATAAATATTTATTGCCGTGACCTTTGATATGATTCCTTTAATAACTTAAATAATTATGCAGAAAGCAATAATGGTATTCATATGAGATTTAACGTTTTTAAAACAAAGAAATCATAATATTGATAGAATAAAAAATGTTATCGTCACAATATACATGAATGTTAACCTAAAGTATTATTATAATCTAACGTATTAATACAAAGCAATATCTAGTTATTAAAAGAGTTCAACCTTTCAGACAAATATAATAGAGATATCGGGTTGAAATGTAGGTATTTAGTTTAATGTTGCCTTTAAATTGCTTCAATTTAATATTCATGTATTTTGAAGATGTATTTAATTAGCTCAATAATAATAAGATTTGCAAGGAAACTGACATAAGCTTCACTGAAGTACCGAATTTATCAGGGCAAAACACCAGGAAGCCTGGGGGGTTACCACAACCTGTTAAGGTTGCGCATTGGGGGCACTTCTCTCTTGCTCACGCATTTCATATTAAAAAGAACGCGAAATCGCGTGAGCGAGAGAGAAGTGCGCTCAATGCGCAACCTTAAAAGGTTGTGGTAACCCCCCGGGCTTCCTGGTGTTTTGCCCTGATAAATTCGCTACTTCAGTGAAGCTTATGTCAGTTTCCTTGCAAATCTTTTTATTAAATATATCTTCGAAATAAATTATTTGAGGCAACTAAAGCACAATATTAAACTACGTTTTAACCCGATATCTCTATATATTTGGCTGAAAGGTTGAACTCTTTTAAGAACTAGATATTGCTTTGTAATAAATAGGTTAGATAATAATAATCAGTGTACTTACATAATATTGATTTGTGGTAAAATAGAGGAGTGGAAAAAGAAAGCCATGAATCAATTATTATAGTACTTTATGAATATATTGTTTACCTTAAATCACACGCATTTTCAATTAATTATCTTGTAATTCTTATACAAAAATAAATAATAATAATAGATTAACACTTATAGAAACAGACAACAGAGCATTATAAGTCAGTACTCAAAGCAACAACGTTATCCTTTGTTACTATAATTATCTTAATACCTTAAATCCCACGCATTTTCAATTAATCATCTTCTGGTTGAATCCAAAAATTCTTTAATTATTTTTTCTTAACTTATTTCCTTGTCGTATTTGGACATATTTCTTTATGATCTGGAGTAAGATGTTCTGAAAGATCTTTTGTAAAACCTTTACCTGAAAATAATGTGCATACTTATAAGTAATAATAAACGACTCAATAATAGTACATTGTTCACAAAGGGGAGAAAGTGACCTATTCCCACGAGGATGTTAGTACACTGAAGTGGGAATCGGTCAGTTGTTCCTGAGTGAAGAATAGCATTATAAATTGGAAGTATAGTACTTAGTATCTAACAAAAGATTTTTGTGGTAACGTGACGTGACACTGGTTAAATGCACAAAACTTTGGAGCTAATAACGAAAAAGTGGGGAGTTTAATTTTGCCATTTTTTTATAAAAATATGATGAAGATCACTAGCACTGTGCATTTTTAAGCACACTTTAGCATTGTAATAACTGACTTTAGGTACGTAGATACTTTTCACTCGCTGTCAAACAAGATAAGAGGTTCTTTCCGAGCAAGTGTTGTACCTTAATTGTCTTTTTTTTTTTTTTTTTTAGGGAGGACATAGATGCTGGCTACCGCCTGTGCGGTCGTCCAGCTCCACTGGGTTTTGGGCGAGGGCCTGGCCCTACAATAGCCCGGGAGGGAGAAGTGCCGAAGGCACTTCTCCCGAGACGGGCGTAGAAGGCGAAAAGCGCTTTCTACCTCCGTCTCCTGCGGACGCCGAAAACGTACCGCTATTATAGGAGGGGTTGACAGCGAGCTCAAGGGCACCACTGTGGTTCGGACCTCGGCTTGTCTCGCTGTCGAGAGACATGGGGGGGATCGGAGCAAAATGCCTCTGTGCAACTGCAGTGTTGCACAATTGGGCCCTACTGAATAATACTCTTTGACTATTTGGAGAGCAATTTATCGTGACCTTGTTTTTGCCTCGAGCTCGCCGGCGAGCTCGGTGTTTGATTGTGTGACCTCTAATTACCTCACACCTGGGGATTTTACCTCGACGACTTGCGGATAACGCTAAAGCTGCCAATGTAATGACTGCGATGGGGTCATCCGGGTCGTCTAATACCTGCCGTGGTCGGCGACGGGGGGGTTTGAAAAATGGGATAGAAGAGGCGGTCGAGTAGTTCGATGCCTGGACAACCAATGGGTTCGAGTGGTGGGGCGCTCGATCAAAGTATCGGCGGGCGCAGTCCTTATTAAACTGCGCTAAAGAGGGAAGGTTTAGGTCGCAATGCAACTCGGTGTTCCGGATAAACCACGGAGCGCCGGTTGCACTACGAAGAAAACGGTTTTGAATGACTTGAAGCTTATGGAGATGGGCCTCACTAGCATGACTAAACACTACTGATGCGTAAGTCATGATGGGGCGGATGCAGGCAGTGTAAAGTGTCTTCTTATTTCTAAGAGACATTTTACTCTCTTTGCGAATCAGGGGACCAAGGCGACCCATTACAAAGGCCGCTCTGTTACGGACGGTTGTTATATGATCGCTAAAGGTGAGATTCCGATCAAGGGTGACTCCGAGATATTTTGTTTTACTAACCCAGGGGATGGGTTGGTCGAACAAAGTTATAGGTTGCGGGTAACGGGGGCGGCCCTTCTCAGTAAAGTACATAGCTGCACTTTTAACTGGGTTGACCGCGATGCGCCATTTACGGAACCAGTCACCGATCTCGGTGATGGCCCGTTGGAGGGCGGGAATGGACTTTCTACTGATATGCCACCCAGTGGTATAAATAGCGGTATCATCCGCGTATTGGGCTAATAGGACGTTAGGCTGAGAGCGTGGGATGTCGCTGGTATACAGCGCAAAAAGAATGGGTGATAGCACGGAGCCCTGAGGGACTCTGACTGGGTGGGGGGAGGAGAGGGTGCCTTCCACGCGATAGCGAAAGCTTCTGGCTTTAAGGAAGTCTTGTAGGATGAGCACAAGACGTTCTGGCACGCCAAATTGGTATAGCTTGTAAATCAAGCCATTGTGCCAGACTTTGTCAAAAGCTTTCGCTACGTCGAGGAAGACTGCTAGCGTTGTCTGGGGTTTGGGGTACTTGTTAAAGCCCTCAATGATGTGCTCCGTGAGGCGGTGCACCTGTTGGACGCATGAGTGTCCGGGTCTGAAGCCGAACTGCTCATCTGGGATAAGGTGGTGTTCCTTAGCATGGGACTGGAGACGGTTTGCAAGTAACCGCTCGTAAAGTTTGCCTAAGGCACTGAGGAGGCTGATGGGGCGGTAACTGGTGGGGTCAGATGAGCTTTTGCCTGGTTTGTGAATGCCAGTGACATTTGCACATTTCCAGGTGTCTGGGAATAAGCAGTGGCTCATAGCAGCATTGAAGATGCTGACTAGGAGATGGATGAGAGGAGGAGAGAGGGTTTTAAGAACCCTGTTGGAGATGCCATCGGCACCGGGGGTTTTTGCGCGGTCGGAGGGCCTTGATCAGTCTCGCCACCTCAGCGTAAGTCGCTAAGGTGATTGGTGGGAGTTCAGAGGTGACCACAGAGCTTTTACGTTCGACTTCAGCATCCACCGAATCGAGGTGAGCTTGGTCAACGTGATCTACGTTAGGGGAACACTGAGCCTCTAGGCTATCAGCTAGGCACTCAGCTTTGTCTTCGTCAAAGAACGCTGGGACTAGTGGGACTGGTCTGTATAAGGGAGGCATGTCGTTGTAGTTACTTCCTTTCAAACCTCGCGCCAAGTCCCAATAAGCATGGTGGCTTGGCACGAGGTTTGAAAGTTTGTCACCCCATTGTTGATCACGCAACTCAGACATGCGACTTTGAACCATGCGTTCAAAGTGGCGTTTCTTAGTTTTGTTCTCTTTACTGGGGTAAGAGTCGTAATGTCGGGTCACTGCTTTACTTTCCGTCACTAATCGTCTCACATCCGCTGGAATGACAAGGCGCCGGTCGTCCGGCACCATGACCTCCTTTGCGGATGCACCTACTACGGTGGAGAGGTGATTAGTGAACGAATCGATCGCAAGGGTTACGTCATCTTTAGTCAGGATGTCGTCAGGGATCTTGTCAAGGTCCGGTGAACTGATAGCCTTTAGGGCAACGCCTAATTGCTTCCAGTTCACTATCGTCTTAGTGGGGCGGGGGAGGTCTGTTGTTGGGTCGGGACCTAGTCGCAGTATAATGGGTCGGTGGTCAGAGTGAAGCTCGTGAACCACTTCTATGGAGCGTAACTGGAGTGTTACGCCTCTGAGTAGTGCCATGTCAAGCAAGTCAGGTCGAAAGTCTTCCGTATGAGGGTAGTGAGTGGGCTCAGTGGGCGCAATTATGTCAAAATTAAGTTCTGCGACTAGTTTTTCAAGTGCAATGCCTCTGGGATTGTTGACGTTACAATTCCATAGGATGTGCTTACTATTGAAGTCGCCAATCAGAAGGACGGCGCTTCCTAATGAGAACAATGCTTCTAAGTCAGCTCGGACGATCGGCTTTTGACAAGCTTGGTAACAGGACGCTATGACTATAGGTTGATGACCAGTCATAGCTAGAAGGCAACAAGATGCTTCCATATTAACAAGAGTCGGGGTAGGTAGGGGGATGCAGTGCAGGGACCTTTTGTAATAGATAAGAGTGCCTCCCCCACGGGAGTTCACTCTATCATCACGTACCGTTCTGTAATTGGCAAACCTAGGGTTCGCCTTCCCCGGTTTTAGAAGGGTTTCCTGCACGCATATAATGTCGATAAGGTGGGTGCAACAAAAGTCGTGGACAAGGTCACGTTGTCTAAAGAAACCGTTAGCGTTGAATGACGCTAACGAAACTGAGCGCGGTTTCGTGCGTGCGGTTGTACTACCCATAGTGGTTGTACTGGGGAGGGGCCTGGGGAACGAAGCGCTTAAGGGCGCTTAGTAAGTTCGCGTGTTCCAATGTGTATTGGATCACGTCCGCTGGGGATTGAGCGTATTGCATCTTGTGGAATAGCTCTTGTACCTCATTGATGTCAACCGACATAGCCAGATCGCTGACTAGGTTGATTGCCTCTTGAAGAGAGGCATCCGTCAGCGGCATGGGTGGGGCTTGTGGCCGAGAAATGGCGCGGGGAGGAGGGGCGCGAACGGAGTTGGCAACGGGTGCCGGGAGCGCGGGGCGAGCCGGGGCCGGTGCGCGGGCAGCGGCCGGGGCGCGGGCGGGAGCGGGTGCGGGCGCGCGGGCCGGGGCGCGGGCGGGAGTGATGGTCTTTACCATACTGGGTGGTTTAGACCATGCGTTACGGGCGGGGAGCGGCGCGGGTATTACCTGTGAAGCAGGTGTTACCGACAGCTTAGGGCTGACCCGTTGGTAACGGTCATATGAGGGACGGGTCGGCCTATGCCTTGCCACCCTGTGGTTTATGCGTGGTGCTTTTGGGCAGCCGCGGTAATTCGCGGTATGTCCTTGAGCACCGCATAGAACGCAGCTGGGTGGGTCCGGCGAGTCCCGAGTGCGAGTGCACGCTGCTGTCGCGTGATCGCCTAGGCACTTGACGCACCTAGCGCGAGCGAAACAGAAGCGGGAGGCGTGACCGTATAATTGGCAGTTGTGACACTGCGAGGGACTTCCATTTTTAAATGGGGCTTGTACGTCTAACCCAGAGAGGCCGCAGACCTTTTTTAAATTAAAAATGGCCTTGCCCTCTGGTGTACGGTCTAGTACTACGAGTACTAGGTCATATGGACTGCGGTCCTTCCCGCTGTACATGCGGTGAACCGCATGCACTGGGAAGTCTTGTGCTTTAAGGTCGTCACATACCGCATCGGTATGTATCTCCTTAGGCACACCGCGAATCACAACGCGAAGGACTTTCTCCTCTTCGAGCGCATAAGTGTGAAAACTTATGCTCTCTTTACGGAGGAGCTTTGTTAGCGCTCTGTGGTCGCTACTGGTGGGCACTTGGACTTTAATGCCCTGCTGCGTGGAGCGGGCATTAGTGTAATGGATCCCACGATCCGAAACTAGACGGGACAGCATGTCCCATTTGCTTTTGTCCTGAATGAACAAAGGCGGAGGCGGTTTTTCGCGACGTGCGGTCGCGTCCTGAGGGGACGCGGCGGTTGAAACCGGAGCGGAGGGAGGAGACGCGGGGCGCGGGGCGGGGGTCGGCTTTTTGCCGGAGGCGGGGGCCTTAGCGGGTGCCTTGGCGGGAGGGGCGGAAGTAGCGCAACTAGCGGCTTTGGGTGCGCGCTTGCGTTTGCGATCTACGACGGTGTAACCGTCGTTATCGGAATCAGAGTCCGTGCGTGAAGCGCCGGCCTGATCTACCTCCATGTCCGTTTCGGATTCCGAAACGGTCTCGACAATGGCGAAGGAGGGACGGGTACTCGCTGACCTCCCGATCGGTGAGCGAGAGCGAGACCGTTCACGGGGAGGGGCTGCCACCGTGCGTCTATTGTCGGGCCCGGGAGCGGGCGAAGTAGGACTATCCTCTGAATAGGATCGGGTCAAGGGAGGAACGTTGGCCTCCGGGTTTGAAGTCCCGGAGGGAGCGATGAGAGTGTCCGTGAGGCGGGCATTCTCTTCCTCTTCAAGGAGTTGCATATGTGCAACGTATAGATCGGGGTGGCGGAGGGCGAAGGTCTGAAGGACCTGCACCTCACCGTTAGAGGGACGGGACTGCATCCTGAGGGGAATACTCAGGACGCCCTATCAAAGGTTTGAATTCCCTCACACACCTTGTGAGCTCACTGTGTGAGAGGGAGTGTGTACCTAGGGTGTGCCCTAGTTGTGTACCCTCTCCGAGCTTTTTTCTCGGCGGAGAGGGGTGCTCCTAAGCGCTACTCCGGGGTTGACTAGGGGCGACCCCAAGGCCAGTTATCCCGGAGCCCAGCTTGCTTCGGCTGACCCGTGAAGCGGGAAAGGCCACGGTGCAAGGTTAAACCAAAAGTTCGACAGTGGCCGTTGTCACCGTAGGGTGTCACACTGCGACCGCAGCAAATGGCGGATTTGATCGTTCAGACGGGTTTGGCTGACGCTACCCCACGCCTGAACGACGTCGCTTAACAGCACAAAGTGTGTTGTTACGCGCACTGTTACAATGTTGTGTCGAGTAGTAAAGTTGTGAAGTGCGCACCGAAAAGTGCGGTCAAAACAAGACCACCAGCCCGGTATGATGTTGTTCCGAAACAAGGGACTTGGGTAGGTGGTAATGTCTGACGTCTTAGAGCGCCTCTGCGCGCCAGCACGGCGAGCTCGTAGCTCACGTTGCACGGCGGTCGGCGGCTGCTCAGCTTCTGCACACAAAACAAAACTTCGTCAGGACTGCGTATTCCAAGGCACTGGTCTGCAACTAGCGTCGGAACGATGACCCGAGTGAGACGGCAATAGTGCGGGGACTATTGCGGTCTCACTGGGAGATACTGGCGGAGCTGTAGACAGGTGTGCACGGCGTGGCGGCACAGGTCGGAATGACCTTAATTGTCTTCAATGAGTCTTCAATTTGATTGTTACACATGACTTAGGTACCGACGCTATGTCACCATGTTTAACAATCACGCGAAACTCTAGTGCCCCACATAATTATGTACCTACCTATTGAAAAACTGGCTATCTTAGCTCAGGTGAAATATGCTAAATATGCCTACAAACAACGACCTTCGTTAGATTTGACGGTCCAAGTCGTCTGCGCCGGGTGTTCTATATACATAAGTATGTACATATTTTTTTTATGCCTGATATGTTAGCCTTTGACCTCTATCTCACCTGATTGTAAGTGATGATGTGGTCGAAGGTGTTGTTCAGGCTAAGCTAGAATTACTGGCTCTCAAGGACAGCTGCCAGAACACACCGTTAGGTGCTTGGTAACAGATTTTCTACTTGAGTTTGGTAGCTAGCCAAGCGGACATTCACAAAATGCCCTATCACCATGCTATAACGACTGCAATCCTAAGACAACAACCGAGACCGATGGCTTAACGTGCCCTCTGAATCACGGAAGCGCTCAGTAGTAATGTCACTAGCGGTCACCCATCCAAGTAATGACCGCGGCGGAAATTGCTTAACTTTGCTGATCGGTTAATAAACTTCGCTACGAGCGCTTCAAAAATAGTAGCGATATGAAACCTACTGTTAAGAAAGGACCTACTAAGTACTTACTGCCAAATGCTTGAATGATTTCTTGAGGCATCTGCAAAGATATCAAGACTCCTTAAATCATCCGGATCAGCAGCATCCATGGTATATGTATTACACTATTAATTTTGCGACCAAGACAATAATCAACTTCAATTCATGTGCATATTTTTTCGCCTTGTGCGGAGGAGTGGGAACTTGATAGACCACCAAATTTGAAGTCCTTACTGACACAAAAGGGAAAAGAGTCAATTCAATAAACAAATTTACTATAAGAAGAGTACTTCACGTTCACTTCAGTCGGACGCGGAGCAAACAACCAGTCAGTGTGGTCATTACATAAATCCAAAAACGCCAATACCATACTTTTTTGAGTGATGTATTTTTTGGCACTTATAGCCGTTTTATCATTAATTGTAAAATATAAGCTATTCGAGTTGAACTCATGCATTAAACGTTTTTAATAACCACAAATTGTTTATTAATGTAAACATGAATCGAAACTTTCTGACGACTCAAGTACAAGTACAAATGCTTCCAAATAGCTCAATAGAAGTTCCATGACGCTGCTTACGAATACCAACGGTCGTACCAAATGTACTTCACGACGATCATAAATTTGAAATTAATAAGGGTCTTTATAAACCCAACATTTTTTTTGTAAATTACTTTTTAAAAAAATGACAGTCACGTGAGTTTTACCGTCGCCCCGGACTGTTTCCAGAGATTATTGTAAATTCTCTTCGTCACGTAATATACTGTATTTTTCATATATTAACAGTGAAAATAATATGTAACAATAATGTGTAAATTTGCCACGTAAATATTGATGGTAACATAAAGTAGCGTAAGCAAACTTGGTTAGATACTACGAACTAAAAATCTAATAGCAACTCAGCACGTACTCCTATTCATTATGTAGTTTTTAGTGTATTATAGGTGCCTAAACCGATCCTCATGTAATTCGGTAGGAAAAATATACAATATATATATCCGCACATACATGCATACTATATACACGAGAATTGCTCATTTTAGAGTATAAGATTATGGAAATATTTTTATTGGAATTATGTAGGTAATTACTTATTCTAATTTAATGTAGTACTTGGTTTATGTTAGTGGATAAGTTTTTGAAAGTGTGCCTCGTAATTTCATTCTTCACATACTCATTCCGATTTCTAACGAACAGTGATATGTGAAGAACCAACGATAAATAGAAAAATAATCAACATAATATAGAAACAGCCAACATTTAGCCAAGTTCAAACCGGAAAAGCTATTCTGGCAACACTTTAAGTAACTACAAACAGAAAGAAGACTAGGGTGTTTTCAAGCCAAGACAACGATTTTCTTGGAAGAACAAAATATATTATGTTAAACTAAGTATAAATTAATTTATTTCGAAATAATTATAATTGAATAATTTGATCTGATACCCTTTTAAACTAATATTAATTTATTGAAACAATTAACTTATAAAACGTCTGTTAAATAAATTACCTACTTATGTATGTAATTTATTTTTATTATTAATTAAAATTTATATAATATAAAGATAAAATAATAAAATTACTATTTATATTAGTATATGAAATAGTATTATCTGAAAATATATTACTTCGCTTGAATAATATAAACTTCTAAACGAAAATAGAGAGAAACTCAGCTCAATGATCGTCGTGTATTAGAACAAGAACAAAGTTGTGTCAATCTAAGAAAGTATTGTATGAAAATAACATTTAATTTCCTTAATCTAATTGAAGTAGGGACTTTGACTGTACATTAAAAACAAATTTGGTCAGAAGTCATAATTTAGTTTTAACAATGAAAGTAGTGTATTGGAATGAACTACATTCAATGGTTTGAAGCAAAATCACTCTATAGTCAAAATAAATCGCGTTTTATGATGATGACACCGTACGTTTGAATTAAGACAGAGAATATCTTAATATAAAACAAACAATATTTCAATATATATTTTGCAATTTTCTTTTAACATTCGTGCTTAGTTTCATAAAAGATTGTCAGATATTTAATTAGAAGACATATTCGCTTCACGCAAAGACATGCAACGATTGAAACAAATACTAAGTTTTCTTTCTTGTAAGCAAATATTTTGTTTTGAAGCAATAAAATTTTCTTCAAGCTTCACTAAATTATTAATTTATATTAAGAAAATGTATAATTTAGTTTAATATGCTATCATTGTATCGGAAACTAAACTATTTCATCTCAAAAAAATATGTTTAAGACAACAAAATGTCTTAACCGAAGAAATTCTCCTTACTCTTTTTTTTCCGTGTACCTACTCGTATACCGGGCATTGCATTTCTATGTCAGCAAAACCAAATTTTATTGTAAAAGCGGCGCTATAGGATCTGGAAGTGTGGAATCTGAAACTCTGCCTGATAAATGGCAACAAGCTCGTCCCTTATTATATATTACTCATACATGTCTGGCGAAATGTGGGTGCTAAGACGCCTTTCCTACCTACACTTTCAGGGAAATTTTTAAAACAATGTTTACAATCATGACGGATTTGCTTTCACGGTTTAAACATTAAACCACCCCATCAATGAGGAAGACCATCATGCATGCATGCAGTCATTCATTACCTATCACCCAATTTTCTGTCTCGAAGCTAACATTCCTATTATATATATATATATTCCTGTGGGAAGTTTGCTACTGAATAATCGAAGGGAGGATGCTTGATTGGTTACCTAAATTTCTATCGACGCTTATAATTTTTAATTTGTAAATATAATAGAATATATTTTAATTAATTTTAATGTTTTTCTACATCATCTAAAATATTATTACATTATCGTTTTCAACAATCTTTAATAACGATTTGGTTACGGTGTTCGTTATGAAGTCCGTTGCGAAAATGCCTCCCTCATTAGATGACAAAAAAGTCGCCATATGTGCAAAACCATTCTATGCAGTCATATTGACGTCAGTGTTGGCATACTGCACATTTTTCTTAGTGGTCATTTACTGAACAGACGGGAACATCAGGTCACTGGTTAATAGGTAGTTAACACAAAGGTTACACGACATTCACACTGAGCTAACCTTCCATACCCTATATAATCATTATAGTACCTAGGCTTCTAGACTAAGTAAAGTACAAAGTTCCGCAGTGGCCTTAACCCCGGCTGAGAGTGGACGCGTGAAGGAATTCGAAACAATACGCCATCAAGTGCAGTGGTTTTGTTTTGTCGCGTTTAACTGTCAAATGGGTAACCAGACTGGATGTAGACGAGAACACTGCACTGGTTACGACTTGATTACCAAGAATTCGTTGCTAGTCAATACTAGCAACGATTTTCAGGTAAGGACTGTCAGGTTTTTGGAGCGCTCGTAGCGAAGTTTGCTTGGCCATTCTGAAACGATCAGCTAAGTTAAGGACAAGACCGTAGTCAAAATAATTTCTAATTCGGGCGGGGCTAAAAGAAATGGGCGTCAACTTTTAACTCATAAAAATATTCAGTAGCACGGCGGCACTAGTCGCCGTACCACGGATAGCGTCGCTAAAATTGTAGAGTTTCGTGCGCTATTAGAAGCGGCAGAACAGAAGTGTAGATAACAACATTTTTATCTGCAGATACTGAGAACCTCTAAGGTAAAAAAAAAAATATCACTTGTAGGTAATGATATTTTTTTAATAGACTAAGCGAAGCGAGGTCTCGGTGGAGGTCTGAGCAGTGTATATTTCCCCGTCAATAAATCTCGATTGCCTGAATCGATCTTCTTGAAATTTGGTAGAAAGGTGCCCATCTTGCATATCAACAGAATTTGCAAGTAGGAAGAGCCAGTAGGAGCTTAATTGGTTTGTGGTTTGCTGAGATTATAGGGTTCATAAAACGAGGTTATAATTTAAAATTCAAAAGTATTATCTCAATATTTTGCTCAAAAAAGTATTTTGACTTCATGAAGCGGTACGAAACCACGGTAATATTATCTATACAGTATTTTAACTCGGCCCTGTCCTTGAAAAAACTACCTACAGCCGCGCGGTACGTAAACATGCGATAGGGCTGCCCGCATCCAGCATTTTAATTGCATTTGCCTACTTTGTGTTTCCATTTTGTTTTGTGATTGTAAATATACTTTTTTATATAAGCAAACTACTGATTCGCCCCGGCTTCACGCGGTTATTTAACAAAAAAATCTTAACTTATAAATTAAACATATAAAAAAGCAGTTATTGTGACATAACTGTAATAGTTAGACTTATAGTACTGCGGACTTTTTATAGATGTCTTCTATAAAATTGTAGTATATCACTTGGCTCTATTTTCAATAATTTCCGCAGCGTATGCGATATACCTAACGATTTTTTTTGGTATTTTTTTCGCACTTTATGTTACGTTATCGAAGTTTACATACGACCTAACTTTATTGAAAATCTTCTATAGCCTATGTTCGTCAGGGATAATGTTGGATTCTCATGGTGAAAGAATTTTTCAAATCGGTCCATTAGTTTCAGAGCCTATTCAATGCAAACAAACAAATGCACAATCAAATCTTTCCTCTTTATTACCTATATTAGTTTAGATAAAATACTTTGTAAATTGAATAGGAAGTGTGTACAAATGCGTGTTGTTTTAGATTGGTAGTAAAAAATATTTACACCTCGACTGAAACGTACGAAATGCTTTATTATTGAATTTTAAAGTATAAAGCTTAATCAAAAATTGTTTTGGCAAACATGGACAAGGTGGAGAACAGGGAATATCTGTTACTTGGTTATAGATACCTTCAGCTATTTTACAATTAATATATTTGGTTTGGACGAATTCATGCAACCAAAAACAGCACAATATATCCTACTCGTCATATATGTACTTGAACTTATAGGACGTTATCCGCACCAACCACTGGGTTGGTGCGGATAACGTCCTGGAGCATATTTGTGCCCTGCATACAATGTAAGTACACATGTTTTTTGTTGTTCTTATTTATAGTTCTATGTGTACATTATGCATTCCTTACTGCAACAACATGTGAAACGTTTTTTGAAATTAAATTATTATTATTATGTGTGATAACGCTTATGTAGAAAAAGTGAAAAAAGGGTGTCAGTATTTTGGCAAACCGAAAGAAAAATGGTGAGAATATGTATTTAATTTTAAAATGAACCTTGTTTAAAAAAAACTGTCAAACAATTTGTGTTTGGGCTTACTGTCATATACCTACCATTTACCAACTCTAAAACAGAAACTTACAATTTAACTCTTGACCATATTTCTATATATCTATAGGTAAATAAACACTATGCATAGGTATAATTTCAGTTATAGAAAGTCAGTTTGCAATTTTAGAGTGTATTTATGAGATAACACGCAAATAATAATATAATAAAAGTTCAAAATTTTAATAGAAGTATAATCCCAATGCAATGCTCAATACAAAAGATAACTGTAATGAAATCGCCATATAAGATTCACACTACCGCTTCTTAAAGTGGTACAGGCAGAATCGTACCAAGTTTCTGAGTCACATTGGTTAAAGAACCCCACTCGTAGGTGCTTCGGTTATCGCGGCCATTCATCATGGAGACCATTTGAAGATATGGAAAATATTCCCAAGTCGGACCCCAGCCTTTGGCCTCGCAAGTTACTCACTCGAATCGGACTGCAGCACTTTGTATGGAAGCCATCTTGAATTCTGCTATTTTGGATTTTTTTGCATGTCATTTGACTGCTTTCTCGATTCCCTATGTCATTTGTTCAAAACTCCTTTACTTATCTGTAACCATTTACCAGATACGTCATATATCTTCACTTGGCAGGCGTCATTTTTATGAGGCGTAATTTATATTTCCCATTATTATCTTATCACGAAAACCACTTTGTTATTTTCTGTTTAGAATACTTTCTTTCCCCATGACTCCTTCCCATAGAACAATTTAAGTCAATGGTTTCAAAACATCTATGTATGGCGGCCATCTTAAAAAAAATATCTTCAAAAAATAATTTCTAAATTAGGAATAAGGACGCCCAAAACCACCCAGATTTTGATTTTCAGACGGATCGGAGCAACTTGAATTTTACCTGCCATCTTGAATATGTCATTTTGGTTTTTGTCAAGTCTCGTTCGACTGCTGCCATTAAAAGTTGTACGAAAAGAATTGTACCGGGTCACTTTTCCTAAGGTTCCAAAGTTACGGGTACATGCTTTTAGAGGTAGTACGTAAGAACAGCGGAGTCATACAGATGTAACACACATTTTAATCCGACTAAATACATACTAAGTATCAATGAGATAAAAGAGATATAGGTAAGTTCCCTTTATTTGAATGATTGGATATCTAAATACCTAGAAAGAAGTTGGTCGTCTCGGAAAGTGTGTTAAGGGCTTTGGGAATAAGTTCTCATTTAATTGTACAGTAGCCTAAATATAACAAAATGAAATATTTTACCAAGGGTTAAAAATCTAGATACCTACTAAAATAGGAATTAACAATGCCGTGTCTGAACTTTAATAAACTCGCTCAAAAAAGTTATTATAAAGATTTCATAAATCAATATAAACAAAAGTACTTCCCCAATAAATGTTTAACTTGAGTTTCAATAATTTATGACTTCCAAATTAACGTATGGTAAAAAAATATTGTAATATTTCGTAAAATAAATGCACAAAAATGATGGCGAAACAAACGGCACAGATCCCACGTCCAAACGGCCCGAGCGCTGCGGGCAGACTGATTTTCGTTGCGATTTCTTCTCGCGATCACAGAATTTTGTGCCAAAAATTTATAAAAATGTTTTCAACACAAGTTAGTAAGTAGTTCATTAGAGTATAGTATTAGCTATTTTAAAAAAAAAGAATCATTGCATTTACTTCAACTATGCCTCTTAAATTAATAAAAAACAATCTAAAAAGGGTCGCCGATTACAATTTATTACATATGAACTAATTAGTTTTAATAAAAAGTAATCAACTAATTCACTTAATAAAGAATTAAAGAATATGATATATTTTTTTCGCACAATTTGAACTCATAGTTTCAGTACAAGAAGATTCCAAAAGTGCGCGTTTCACTACGGTCATCCCCTTAAGCAACGTCCGCCTCGGTCAAGAGTTGGATGGGTGACCGCTGGTGACATTACTACTGAGCGCTTCCGTGCTTCGGAGGGCACGTTAAGCCGTCGGTCTCAGTTGTTGTCTTAGGATGGCAGTCGTTATAGCATGGTGGTAGGGCATTTTGCGAATGCCCGCCTGGCTAGCTATCACCCTCAAGTAGAAAATCTGCCGCCTAGCACTTAACTGTCCTTGAGAGCCAGTAATTCTAGGTTAGCCTAAACAACATCTTCGACCACATCATCACTTACCATCAAGTGAGATAGTGGACAAGGGCTAACATATCAAGCATAAAAAAATAGTGCAAGTAGCACTGTCCATGCAAATGTAGTTTCATGATGTTTTAAATTTAAGGGTTCAAACTCAAAGAATTGTGCATATGCATGTCCATCAGCCAAGTACTATGCTTTTGGTTTGACAGATATTCTTATAATTGCTTTTATTAAAATAGTTAAGAAAATAGTTTAGCATTAGAATTCTTATTTCAATATTTAGACATCAAATAATGATTTAGACGTAAAACTGGCAAACTATAAGCATATATAATAGACTCAACGACATGCACTGAGTTTGAACACTTTGTTATAAAACATAAATTATTGGCGTCTTTCTTCTAGTGCTATATAACATTCCTTAAAGAGTTGCCAAATCAGTATTTACAACCGACTATTCTTACTGAAAAAAATACATACCTATTATATAATAGTTGCTACATTACTATTAAATAATATTTTTGTAACGTTTATTTTCTCTAGCAGGTGATGACAAATGATTATTATCTATAATGATTTAATTTCAGTTATTGCACCAACAGATAAAATTAAGACTGTCATGATAGTACTTGTGAATAGGAATGTGATTCATTTAAAAATTCTTCCTGTTTTGTTGACATTTATCACGTCGGCAAAGCCAAAATATTACTTACAAAATTACCCAATATAATGTTTTTTTTTTAATTTGTTGTATTATACAAGTTTAGTGTCATATTCGTATTCGCTCATCAGTAAACCCAAAGAGGGATTTTCTTACACAAACCCACCAAGAAAGATGAACTATTTATCTGATTGCTTAAGAGGCCGTTCTCGTATTTAACTCATTTCGGACAATTTTGCTTCGTGATTGTATGAATGTGGTACAATATATTAGTAATTTTATTTATGGTTTGGTAAATTTAGAAGCTAATTGAAAAAAGCATTCGCGCTACATGCAAGATAAAGAGTTGTATTAACCAAACCATAAATAAAATTACTAATATATTGTATCACATTCTTACAATCACGAAGCAAAATTGTCCGAAATGAGTTAAATACGAGAACGGCCCCTTATCACTCACCTGCCCACGCGTTCATCTTACTGGCGCATATAATGTATCACCTAATGTCTCCAATACACATAGTGTCTCCAATAACATTTTTTTGGAATAAAATGAATATTAACGCTAATCGGTGTAAACTATATCCTTAATATTTATATTATTAACAATATTTGAAAAACGCTGTTCAAATAGCTTCTAGAAAATAATTACAAAATATTATAAACGTTTGAAAAAAATATATGTTTGTCATTAGTGAATAATCGCATAAACTATTTTGACAGGGGCCAATGATTGTTGTTCCGTATTAGCCCTATACTATAACGATACATCATATATTTTTTTTACTCAACCCATTTCAATTCCTTACTCAACTGCAATAAAGAATTTGGTTTTTAGATGGGCAAAATAAAATTAAAAATACTTAAATGTAACGCTACGGTATAAAGTTAGTGAGAAGTGCACGTAGAAAAATATTTATGACGGTTTCTTGGTTTTTGATAAACGATGACATGGAATTTGATAAACTATTCAGGTGTCAATTATATACTAAGTATATATTTATACTCTTGTACTTAAAAAGGAGCGTTGGAGTCATATACATTATTTATTTTTCATAGGCTAGACTTTTACCCCTATCTCACTTGATGGTAAGTGATGATATGGCTGATGATATTCTACAGGCTAACCTAAAATTACTATTACTCACAGGCAGCTGCCTGAACACACCTTAGGTTAGGTTCAGATTTACTTAACTCTTTATTTAAAGCATAAACTGAAATGAGGTAGGCCTAGTATAAATTACGTATAACACAAATTGATTCACCTATAAGTGCAGTAGATATTCATAATTTACAGACAAAATTCCGGCTCTTGATTACTATGTAGTTAAGTAAACAAATACCCACCTAAACCAATTAATCAGAACTAAATGTTAAATAACAAAGATTTAAAATCAATAAAACCTCTTTTCGTTATCGAAAAAAACTCATCAATATTTATATTCTCGTTATTTAGCAGAGTTCAAAAATGTAAAATCCCTTGTTATTTTTTTATATCTTTTTCCTAAATCCGGCAACGGTGTGGAATGTTAAGCATTGGCGCCAGTGGTCGACCTTGCCAATAAAAGAACAATTTTCATTTTTATTGTTCATCGTTTGACGTAAATAAAATTATCAACGTGAAATAATAAATTGGCGTTTTTATGAATGTTTGAAACCGAATACCTTTGAACACCTTTTTGATGCAATTTTTTATATCGTACATCCTCTCTATTAAGTAAATATTGCTTAATCAATTGGTATTAGTAGACGTGTATTAATAGCTATAAGGATGTTAACTTGTGTGAAGATACTTATACGGCGCCACTTGGATTTGCGAAGATTGTGATAAATCTTGCAAAAAATCGCCATATTAGGCAATTATATTTTAGCTATGATAGGTTACTGTCATCTTTATTTTGGCATTAATGTGTATAGGATGATATACGTAGGTATACGAAGGCTACAGAGAAAATCGAGAATAGAGACAATGCAATGCCAGCGAGAGTCAATTTTTCAAAAAGTCTTTTTAAAGAATTAAAGATGAACGGCGGCAGATTTTCTACTTAAGCATGGTAGCTAGCCAGGGGGCATTCGCACGTTAAGCCTGTCCCAGTCCCGGTTGTTTTCTCAAGATGGCAGTTGTTATGGCATGGTGGTCTGAAGCAAAGAAGCACTCAATAGTAATGTCACTAGCGGTCCCATCCAAGTCATGATCGCGACGGACGTTGCGTAACTAAGCTCTTTGGTTAAAAATGGCTAAGCAAACTTCGCTACGAGCGCTGCAAAATAATATAATACAAAATAAATTTAAAACAAAATAATAGGCATCTAATACAAATAACGAACTCGACAACTGGGTAAGTAATATCATTCTGTTTTACCATGGAGTTTTTTTTTTTAATTTATTACGTTCCCTAATCACACAGTATTCGCTCACAGTGTCCAGAGGTCTAGCAGATTTGTGTCGGCCATGCAATTTATTTATTATTATTTTGATAACAGGATCTCAAGCAGGTGGTACTTGCCAACCATCATCCCTATTGAAATTTGGGTTCTTTTTGATTTCAATAGCCTCGCGTAACATTCTTGGCATAAACCGGCTCTCTCTGGCGAGGATTTGTGGCTTATCGAACCGAATGTAGTGGATGGGTTTGTCCTGGGCATGTTCACAAACCGCAGACTTAGTCGAGCGTCTGTTCTTCTTGTCAGCAATGTTCTTTTACCCGGATACCAACGCTCCTCTTTGCTTGCCCAATGTATTACAGTCCACATCCACAATCAAGTTTGTAAACACCTTCATCTTGTAGGGGAATAATGTACTTAACAGGTCTTAAAAATTGGTTGATCTTCTTGTGTGGCTTGAAGTGAGTTTTTATTGAAGATCTTTATGATATTACCAATTTTGTCCATGACACCCTTGACGTAAGGTAAGATGGCAGGTTGCCGCTTAACTGTGGAAGGCTTGGGCCGGCTTCTATGACGCATTCGTGGGAGCTTGTGATTATTGCTTCGCAGTACTTTATTTACATTCTGAAGCTCCTCCTTGAGATGGACAGTGTCGCAGATGCCATGTGCTTTAGTAACATGATCGACCGATGGTGACATGGGAATATTTGGGAGTGCTATTGTGTAATATATTCACTGGTGGTTAGTAAAAAAAAATAGTGTGGCAATTTTATCACTAGTGGCGAGAAGCGGAATCGAGTGATAGAAAATTTGTAATATTAATAATAAAATAAATCATATAAATACACATCCAAAATTAAATAATTTCAATAAATTTATAATAAAAGTAGGTATGTCATATTAAAAATAATAAAAAAATAATTGAAACAAAAAAAGTCATCTCTCAAAAATTGAGGGAGCATGCCTTTAACAACAATGTCTAATAAAAGGACAATCTACTCTATCTGCAGTCATAGCTAGGACAGTGTTGCTGCTGGCCCGCACCCTACGCACCAGAGACGCGGCACGTTTGGGCATGTCATGGTAATGTATAGAATTATTTATTTTTATTTCGAATCATTTTACTTTTACCAGATATTGATGTATATAGGTATATACATCAATATCTGGTAAAAGTAAAGTACATACCTTAGCTAATCTTTTTCTGCGACAGTTTTAAATTTAATTTTATATGTATGTAGTATAGTAATCCTCCTAATATTGTAAACGCGAAAGTTTGTGTGGATGTATGTATGGATGTTTGTTTCTCTTTCAAGCAAAAACTACTGAATGGATTTTAATAAAACTTTATAATAATATAGCTTATACATCAACATAACACATAACAGGCTATAACTTACGAATATATTGTGTAATTTGTCGAAAATATATCGATAAGTGTCAAGTAAGTAAGAAAAAATCAGCCAAATGCGATCTATTCTGGCGTGCGCTGCAAAAACCTTAAGTGTCACATGCACATAATGTATAACGGATATGTTTATCTTATATTGTCCTACAAATAAGCCCGCGTATATCTATCTTTTATGTGCAATCCATTATCGCAAAAATAGTGAACCATAAACAACATAAAAAAATATAATTTATTTCTAATGCGTATTCAGTATTAACAAATTGATCCTTTTCAAACTAATATTATAAAGGCGAACGTTTGTAAGTGTGAATACAAACACACTCACAAACGTTGATTACTTCTTCACGCTCAAACGGCTGGACCGATTTTGATGAAATTGGGTATGATGGGTAGATAACTAACTCATTATTGAAAACACCATAATAAGAATAATAAATTTATTACTAAAACATAACTTAAAAACAAGTGTATCAATGGGCTGTCTTATCGATAAAAGCGATCTCTTCCAGACAACCCATCAATAAGAGATATAGTCAAAGTATTGGGCGGGGTTTGTTACGTTCCTACTAATATTATAAACGCCAAAAATTGTAAATATTGATGTGTGGGTGTATGTATGGATGTCTGTTACTCTTTCACGCAAAAACTACCGAATGGATTTAATAAAATGAAATCCATCACCGCAGCTAGTAATATTTATATAGTGGAGGTAGGTAAGTATATGGGTACGTATATATTCAATTAGATAAATGTACAGGCATACGTCTGTACATATATTCAATGTAGTATGTATATGTATTATAGTATATATTCATTAAAATAGGAGTAAAACTGTAAATACTTAGATGAGTACCTAGTATATATAAGTAATGTTTAAGTAGTATATTATTAACTTGGCTAATGTTAACGAGTTTTTCAGATCGGTTGTATGGAAGAAATTTAAGCAATTAGACCGCACTATGTCTACGTTCATTTGTTATGTTTCATTGTTATGTTAAGGTATGCAAACAAAGATTTTATATTTAACTATTCATATTAAATTATAATTGTAGTAGGCACTTTCGGGAAAGTACTTGGGCTATAAACGCTTGTTTTTGTTAAATATTGACTTTAGTATATCGAACAGCTGAGTAGGTAGGTATCTATCGTGTCTTGTGTATCTTTAGTCAATTTTTCATATATTAATGTTTCTATTGGATCACTGGAACGTTGACTTAAATATATTAATTATATACTTTTTTGCCACAACACTGGGCAACGCCGTGCTCCCTTTTAATAGAATATTGAATATTTACATCGAGCAAAGTAATAAAAAAATGAAATAATACATTACAGGCACAAGATACTTTTAATATCAAATGGTCCTCGTACTTATACCGCCAAAAACACATAAAAAAACACATTTTTTTTTAAACTATATTTTAAAAAATATATACACCGTCTCGAAATGTTTGTAAGGACTAGCAGAAGTCAACCCTAAGAGGTTGTTAGCTTATTACCAATAACTCTGTATAGAAAATAATTCTGCCTTATATAAATATTATGGTAGGTACATCAGGCAGAAGAATTTCCCTTTACTATGGTCCAGTGCTGAACATAACGCCCAACTGGATGGGGATGGGTTTGCCATGAATGCAGGTTACTTGGATGCTCACTGTCTTCCGGTTTTTCCTTGTTGGTCGTTACAAGCTAACGTCAGGTCCAATGTTCGATGACATGGTCAAAGATAACTTAATAGCTACACTTCCATGGTTACAGGAGAAAGGATGGTAACCTTATACGAATGTCACATTTATGAGGTTCTATACCCAAAGGGTAAAATTCAGTCCTTTTAATCAACTCTTATCTCTACAGCTTCTAAAAAGAATAAGTAACACTGAAAGTTTCTTGTTGATGATGTTGTTTTTGAAGCTGTGCTAAAATATTTCTTTTCATTCGCTGTTTTAAGGCGATGGTCCGTATCTAGGCCAGGCTTGCAATTGGCTTTTTTAATTTTAAGTTACCTAATAATAACTATTAAAATATTTTTAATTTTAAGTTACATAATTGAGTATCATCCTAAACAAGTGGAACTCACCCTATGCCAGAAGGTAAACTTTCGCTCGATAAATAGCTACTAAACAGCACCCTCTAGCAATTTTACGTCAAACTAAATTATTGTTTAGTAATCTCCCTAGCGTTACAACATGAAACTATGAGAGTGTTGAGTATCTTCTCATAGCTTTAACCGTCACACATCTTGTAACGTAGTTTACATAAATATTCATAGGTGGCGCTTTCCAAAACTACAGTCGCTTATAGTTTTTGGGCGTATATATAGATGGCGCTAAATCCAATCAAATATATTATTTAGATTTTTGTGTGTTCCACAATATTTTAGCAAAACTGTTTATGAAATTATTACTATTTTTTTAAATTTATTTATACCTTAAGTAAATTTAAATATACATTTTAAAAACCACCACACTAATTTAACAATAAGAATATTTGTATATTATATTTATTCATGATATTAATGTACTTATCAAATTTTCTTCCATGAAAAAAAAAACCGTCAAAAATTCGCACCTATATTGTGGAACCTAAATAGCTTTTTGACAGCATAATATAAATTATATGATAGATTTTTTTATTGTCTGGAAAAAAAAGTTCATTATTGCCATAAAAGACATTAATTGTTATTCCTTCATTGGAAAAAAAATATTTGTAATCTACAGTTAATTGGTGGACTTATTCATTTTAATAAAAAATACTCAGGATTTTAATTTTTTTTACAAAAGATATGCCCCGGGTGAGGATCGAACTCACGACCTTAAGATTATGAGACTTACGCGCTGCCTACTGCGCTACCGAGGCTTAGATCACTAAAGCAAAATAAAGATATGCTAATAAAAGGTTGAATGTAGTTGAGACATTGATGTGTATTGCATGCTGTAATCATTACTCGATCTTAACAATTCCATTTTTGGTTTTAAGTTATACTTCCAAGTAAATGCCTTTTAAATTTTGTCAACTTCGATCCCTTAGTTTCTATATAGTACTGGAAATAGTGATTCTGATATTCATAGGTAGGTAATTATGATTGTAACTTCTGCCGATAGTTATCTTCACTGTGTGCTTCATTTTGTTTTAAACAATCCTCCCTAATACACCCGTATTAGGGAGGATTGTTTAAAACAAAATAATCACTGAATGTATATAAAAATCGGCCAAGTGCGAGTCAGACTCGCGCTCGAATTATTCCGTACCATTAGCTATACAACATTAGACTTCATATTTTAAACTTTTTTTTGTTTAAAAGTGCGCGAGTCCGACTCGCACTAGGCCAACTTTTTGTATTTGTTGTTATAGCGGTAACAAAAATACATCATCTGTGAAAATTTGAACTGTCTAGGCTGTATCTCAAGAACGGTGATAGCACCGTTCATTCATATGATACAGCCTGGTGACAGACGGACGGACGGACAGCGAAGTCTCAGTAATAGGGACCCGTTTTTACCCTTTGGGTACAGAATCCTAAAAAATATATCTGCTGTATCCACTTACTTACATAATATATTTAATACCCTATTAAGTTCCAGCAGAGAAGTTTCAGAACAGATTAGAACTGGACACAGACAGCCTGCGGGATCGGCAATTTAATGAAAATATTACAACTTGCCGTCCGTCTGTCCACGTCCGTCCCTTGGCTATTGCGGACAGATGGAGATGAGAAACTGTGGAGACTTCACACACTAAAAATTTAAAGCTTACGTACCGTAATTATTTATTTTTCCAATGCATTTTTGCACTTAGTTTCACCCTTTTCAGTATCTTCATAAAAAACACATCCTTCTATATATAAAGACCTATGTTAAACAAGAATATTATATAGACTTCTTTGTTAGAACGAACGAGATTCGATTAAACCGACATGTATAGTATCTAGATGTTTCTTTTCTAATTGTATAAAGGAATCAAGGATAAGTGTTGTCATTTTTGGCAAGTCCAGGGTGGATTAGGCTCCTTCTCATGATGCTTTCATCATGAGGGTACAATATACGTGGGCCACCTGAATGGCCTACGGAAGGGAAGTAAGCTCAAGCAGTGGCAGACAGCAGTAATCTACATTTTAAAAGTACCCTATGTAGTCCGAAGGCCTTGAAATTCAATGCAAATTGATCCAGACAACCTAACTATAAATTCGACGGACTCGACATTCGCACGGAAAATCCATGAATCAGTATATAAATTCGTCAATTCCTTCGTTTCCTTGTTCGTAAACTGCGACTGGATTATATTTCAGTTCATGATTTTGTCGTGATCGAGTTTCATCTACTGAAGTTTGTCCAGCTCCAGTAGAGGTCTATGTATCTACCAATGTAAAACTATTTAAACTAAAGTTGTTGATGAATTCAAGTAAGTCATCGTAGAAACGATTTAATACTTTCTAAAATATTACCTAAACAAAGCTTCAAGTAAGAACTCAGATGGCATCAACATTCACATCCTTCCAAGATATTATTCAATTAGGACTTCAATCAGAATGATATAGAATCCAAATTGCATCTATTGAAGATACAATTTGGATTCTATATCAATCTAATCATCATTTCAATTTATGATTCAAGCCCAAATTCTACTCAATTGAGTATTAAGTATACAATCAGTCCTAATATTATAAATGCGAAAGTAACTCTGTCTCTGTCTGTCTGTTACGCTTTCACGCCAAAACTACTGGACCGATTTGAATGAAATTTGGTATGGAAATAGTTTGAGACCCGGTAAAAAACATAGGATAATTTTTATCCAACTTCGCAAAAAGAGGTTAATGTTTCTGCGCGATAACCTTCGCCCGCGCGTATGTACGCGCGGGCGGAGCCGCGACCGGAAAGCTAGTATAAGATATAAGTATACGAGAACTGGATTAATCCAGTTCTGATATAAGAACTTATATCACTTAAATACGGGTTTGAACCCAATATTCTACGTTTTTTATGATATTGTGGCGGACACGCACGAGTCCCATCTGATGTTATGCGGTAACCCCGAGCCCAGACACACACTTGGAAAGTCTCATGTGCCTGTAATTCCATACACTGGCTCTCAAGGACTGATACTGGATCACCCTGTTAGGTGCTGGGTGACAGATTTTCTACTTGAGAGTGGTGGCTGGCCAGCTCATCTTGAAACAGACAAAGACCACCATATAATCTATCTCCTTTTCCAAGATCCTTCACAAAAACAGTTAACCATTAATCTAGGCTTTGTCCATTGTAAATAGTTTCTTCATATTTCTTCTTTACCAAGTTAACGCGCTAGCTCACAGAGTTGGTAGACCATGGTCTATTTGAATACTTCGGGGCAACTATACCCTTACACTCCGTACAGCCCAGATTTGGCTCCATTCTGTATATTTTTGTTATTTACCTCGGAAAAAAATACTTCGTGGCTGAAAATTTGTCACTGCAGAAACGGCCGTAGAATACTGGCGGTTATTTTTCGATCTCCCACAAGATGTTTTTTTTAACTGCTTCGAAAGCTGGTTCACCAGAAAGCTCAATAAACTTTTTTTAAATTCATAAACAATTATTAGACCAGCTTACGTACCTAAGTCTTTAAATCCAGTTCAAGAGCTATTATCGTTACAGTAATTATGCTGTCTACACTTAAAATCATTTAACGCTAGTAACTACAGCATGACTAGGAGTACCTAATACTTCTTAAAATTAGGGAAAATACTTAAAACTATGAAGCAGTGATGGCTCAGTGGCGTTAGACTGCCGCGCGGCAGGTCCGTGGTTCGAATCCCGCCGCGGGCTTGAGCTTCACCGCATGGTGGAAGGGCTTTTTGCGAATGCCCACCTGGCTACCGACCACCCTCAATTAGAAAATCTGTCGCCAAGCACCTATCGGTGTGTTTCGGCAGCAGTCCTTGAGAGCCAGTGAAATTACAGGCACATGAGACATAACAACTACGTCTCAAGGTGACGCGCGCAATGCTATTCGTGACTTGTAACGAAATGCATCTGTTATAGGCAGAGGATACCGCTTAACATCAGGTGGGCCTCGAGCTTGTTACGTCACAATAAGTCAATAACATAAAAAAAAACTTACAAACCAGACAACTTCAGAAACACCAAAACCATGCAGTTTTAGAAACATTACCACAACACAAACCTTAAACATCGTAATAAATGTAAAGCAATTTTTACCCCATTCATTTACCGTGACAACTTAAATCCTTCCGACAAACTTTCTGACAAAACTTCCAAAATCGACACCTAAAATGTCATCATTTTCTAATAAATCTCTCCCTGGAGTTATGAATTTTACGCCGTTTTTGGCCTCGTTTTACCCTTCCACCTGAATATTTAAAAAGTCGTTGCGAACGCTTTAATTGGAGATTCCTGGTTGGATTAAATTATCAAGACACCTAGTTAAGGCACCTTCAAACTTAATGAATTCGACATGAATTAACTGTGGCTTAATTGAGAATTCTGTCGTTTACAGATTTGGTTGCTTTTTGTAGGCTTAACGAAGTTGGGTATGTTTAATTAGTCGTTCCAATTTGGTTGTGTAAGGGAGTGGTTTCATTGTCTAATTTAAAGTATTAACATATACCTACATAATGTGTATTTTACAATAGGAATTCTCGTTCTTTTCGTTCGGATACAATAATTCTCCTATTTTTCCACAATATTTTTAGGAGTAAGCCCTCTATAAGCAACTATAGGAACGTTCCGATGTAGGTGTTATAGTAGTAACGGAAACCGAACTAGGTGGCGCTACTAGTTTCTGAGTGTTGATAAAATTTTACTGTGGTACTTAAGTTTGAGAAACCTTCGTAAAAAACGAAAGAAAAGTATTCTAATAAAAATTAGGAATTGCATACAATATTTATTTCATCATTACTAGGAACGTACATGGTACTTATATATCTTACTAACGACATAAATATGTTTTTTGTTAGTTAAATCATGTGAGTGAAAAAGTTTTGCAAATACCAAAGTTTTTAGAACAATAGTATGTTTTTCAAACCAAACAGATCAAGCGAATATCTGTTATGCAATCAAGGAACACACACTTCTCCAAAGCAAACAATGTCAACCTTAGTCCAACAAAGCTTTTTTAATTCACCGCCAATCCTGAGGCGCACATAAAATGTTTATTTTGCCCGAAGAGGGGGACATTTTAAACTTTTATTTTTTTCTTCTTTGACTTAATTTTTTACGCAGATTCTCGGGAGACCACTGCCGGATTTGAAACACGGCGAGTTTAAAAAGTTAAGGAGAGTTTGTTAAAAAGTCACTTTACAATGGGTTACGTAAGCTTGACTTGAATAATTTTACGGGTCCCTTACGGCGTCTGTTCTTTTATTTATTCTGTTGTTGAACTGAGATTAAACACGAGTACATAGGCATTTCGTGGAAAGCGATAAGTTACTTTTATATTCCAACAATTTTGAAATAAAAACAAATGACTTTTGAATATTTCGGATATAATGTTTATAAACTTAAAGCATTAAAAAAACAGTATAAGTATCTTACGTGTCTTTGATACGATATGTCTAGATTCCTGTCAGAATCAGATTCAGATTCATTTATTGACCAACTGTCATACATTGGGTTTTTAAATTATAATTAATAGCCTCAACAGCTTTGTTCGTAGCGAACATACAATATTTTAAACAGATAGTAAATGATAATTATAATATAAATTTTAAATTAATGTCAGTTATGATGTTAAGTTTACATAGAAAATATTATATACCTACCTAAATAATGTCAATAATCATACAACATAGCATCAATTAAGTTTGAAATTTTATCATTCTAATATTCATTTGATGTACAGTACTCTTCAATATCAGAAAATTGATCAATTAACTCATAAATATAATTATCCGATATCTCCGATTCCAGAATTATTCTTGGCAAATGATTATATATTTTGGGACCCATATATCACATACAGCCTTATTAAAACCTGAGGTTTTATATGTGGGGTTTTCTTCATTTCATCCTTTACTGAACTCAAATAACTGACAATTGTTTCTCACGAATAGCGCCATCTCAAAAATATACAGACATGGGAATGCAAATAATTTATAATTTTAAGAAATGTGGCTTACAAGAATCTGTACTCTTCAGATGACACACAGATCTTAAAATCTCTAAATTTGTAATTGACCTTCATAAGAGCGTCGTAGACGCCTAAATTGAAAAAAAATGTTTTTTTTTTTCAATTTAGGCGTCACACTTTTTTATTCAGCTGCAATTTGGACACGCTAATTTATTTTAAATTATTTAATTACATAGATAAAAAAAAAATATATTGGCTAATTTCCCAATGCGGCGCCTGACCCTGAAGTTCGTTTACATAAACCTTAAATAAGTATGTTTCAGCGACTTGTTCTAAGTCCCAACAATATTAGAATATCAACTTATTTTTACAGTATCGAGCATTAAAGCTCGATGAGCTACAGACTGCATTTTTACAAGAACTAATTGAGTTCTTTTTCTTATCAACTAAAGAAACTTATATGTTTGGATTCATAGCGCTCGTAGCGCAGCTGGTCTTAATCGATATACTAACGACCGCTGCGGTCTTGATTATTTTTTTTTTTTTTTATATTAAAACCTCACTTTTGAATGAATTTATTTAAAGAATATCGCTCATCCTATAATAATGCATAAAACTGTTCTCTCCGTCCAACAGGCGTCGCTGCCGGTAGTCCGCCGCTATCTTGGAATGGCGGTCGTTATGCTACCACCAAAAAGTTGAATACTATCGCCAAGCACCCGTTCTTGAAAGCCTTACTTAAGCCCCTTACTTACCATACCATCAGTTTTTTATATTATAAGGGTCAAAGGTTGGCATATCAGCAATAAAAATGGAAAATTATCCCTATCTCTACATACGTGATGGTAGGAAACATATGATACGAAATACTTGGCACAATACGCCTTTAGGTGTTTGGCAACAGATTTTCTGCTTGAGAGTATTATATAAATAAACGTACTTGTATAACTTTTTAAAACGGTCATGGTCATTAGATTATTTGTAAAGTCCGGGGTTTTAGTTTGAAAATTCCCGTGAGTATGAGACATTATTGTTTTATATGCCCGAAACCTAGGTCGACATTCTCGGCTAATACGCGGGAGTACAGCCGGTTATTTAAAACTATAATCCGGGCTTTTTATTTTATATACCGGGTGCTAATACAAAAATATAAATAACTAGGACTATCCCCAAAAAACGTATATACGACTATCAAGTCAGGTGTCCTCAATTCGAGCCGTATATACGTTTTTAGTAATCTCAGGATGGGGGGATCATCGGATCCCCACCTGTGTCTATACAGAGTCTTTGTGAAACAAGATCTGATCACGTGCAAAAGATGAACACATAAATTAGTGTGGACTTAAAAATGGTACAGGAAGTCTTACTGAGACACAGTAGGATAGACATTTTGCTGCCCCAAAATCAAACAAAGAATCTATTTTTTATACCGAACTGGACGTGACCACTATCTTACCTGATGTTAAGTTATAATGCGATCGATGATGGAGCTTGCTTACCCAGAAGATACCTATTCACTCGCGTTTTGAAGACCCCCATATTATACTTAACCGGAAGCACAGACACAGTCAGGGTATTCCCTGGTATTCGTGTATGAACGAAGAAGGAAATTGCTTCATTCGAGTAATTGGAATATCCACATGGATAGAAATAATCTACATCGCTATCACTACATAGTATAAAACAAAGTCGCTTCACACTGTCTGTATGTCCCTATATATGCCTTAATCTTTAAAACTACGCCACAGATTTTGTGCGTTACTTTTAATAGATAGAGTGATTCCATATGATTTGATATTTGTACTAAGTACCTATCTAACTTTCCATCTTCTATCTACTGCGAGTAAGTATGTATCTTTCAGTTTTTAATAGTTTAAAAGTAGCTAACCAGGTGACGATTCGAAAAATGCCCTCGTGGTGAATAGCTCAGGCTCTACGTAGTATTTGGAACATGAACCCTACGTAGCGTATCCACACTAATTATCATTGAGCTGTTAATGATCATTGTATTTCTTCAGCTTGAGTTAAAGATTTTTAGAAACTGTTTATGTGTAGGTAATGAGTGCTACGGATGCACAAAGAAGCTGCTGTGACCCGGCGGCGTGCTTAAGACCCTTATTTTCAAATTAGAATTAAACCTAGCTTTAAAAAACCTGCCAAGGGTAAGTCGGGCTTCACTCTTTTGGGGTACAGCCTTGGAACAGCCCGTACATGAAGAATAATTTTTTGGTTTTGAACTGAGCTTCAAAGCTACGATTATAAGTCAGCGTTACCAGTATTTTATTTAAAGAGAGGAAACAGTATTTACTATAGGCTCAGATGTTAGATTCCTTACTATAATTGATAGTTCCCATAACAAAAGTTCGCTCATTCCTCATGCTTACTCGTGTTTTGGGTTTCTCTAAAGGTATAAAAAATATCAAGACGGCTGTAAGGTGTCACAGCTGTCAAAGTGGCAGTTATTCAAATCAACACCTATCTGAGTCTATCTCTGATTTGAAACTAGTATCAAACTAAATATGTGTGTTAAGAAATTTTACATATCAATCAACAAATGTCCCAGTGTCTGATGTTATTGCAAATTCTGAAAGCTATGTTGGCGACTTTAGTTTTTTGTCGAATTTCCTTGTCATGGATTTTATCGTGCAAAGGAATCCGAGTATTATTATCTCCATAGCTCTTGGAGTGCTCTGAGCTTGTGCATAAGGGCTACAGTAAAGGACCACGTCTCAGTGCCATTAGCGATTACTGGCAACACACAGTTGAAGACTTTATAAAGTCTAGGCTCTACGGAATTCGGCGACTAACGAATTATATTTCTAACAGTATACTAAAATTATATTCAGCTAAAGCTGGCTGTAAGATCTATTACTAATTATACATCATTTAAAGATATCGTAAGATATGATCTCTGACTATGATCACATTCCGCATTTTATAAAGAAATGGGTAAATAAGATACGAGAAGTATATAAGCAGTTACGTTTGTCGTACCTGCTGCACCCCTACCAAGCATCCGCGCGACAATATTTCGAGTGTCTAACATTAAAATTTATCACTAGCGAGCGAGTTTACGCGAAAGCCAGGTGATAAAATAAAATGACAGTTGTTTAGTGCAGTCCCGGGAATATCTCCGGTACACTTTCTACGTAGAAATTGAAAGGTATGGGTCGTGTGAGACTTATTTTATTTATGTCAGTAAATGGCTTTTGGATTGCCTGTGAGTAAGTGTAGTAGGGGTATGATACTTGTAAATGTTTGATGTATGGGCATTACTTTTGTTTGTTATAGTTGACGTATTTTGTAGCTATCGCTAAAAGGTCTACTACCTACCAGGAAGTCAGTTAGGTACTTCTTCTGAGTGACGATGGGTCAAAATGATTGTGTCCCAAACTTCATTATTTGGACTCTGTATTCAGAAACTGTCATCCCAAGACGAGGCGGTTTATACAAATTTTAGATGTAGGTTTTTTATATATTTCTCATTATATTTTAAGAAGCAAGGAAAATAGTGGATATTTGCTTTTCATGGGCGAAATCAATAAATATTAGAACAGTTCAAAATTATAATACTTTCGAATATATTTTTTTAATATATAGTTTTTGTAGCCATACTTAACCAATCAGCTAAGTGAACCAACATCCGCCGCGATCATGAGTTAGATGGGTGGTGGCCGTTAGTGGCAGTACCTACTGAGTGTTTCCGTGCTTCGGAGGGCACTTTAATCCATCGGTTTCGGTTGGTGTCTTAAGATTCCTTATAGCATGATCATAGGGCGATCCCGCGAAGGCCCGCCTGGCTAGGTACCACTTAAAAATAGAAAATCGGTCGCCAAGACCCTAACGGTGTATTCTGGAAGTTGTCCCAGAGAGCCAGTAATTATAGGTTAACCTGAATAACTTCTCCCATCCACACCATCACATATTATAAGGTGAGATAGTGGACATTGTCTAGCCTATCAGCTATAGGTATATAAATAATATCTGTTGTAAAATTATAATATCATCTACATCATAAAATATATACAGCTTGCGTTTCTATATTCTGCTCGCCGCTACAGGAACACATTTCCGCAAACTCATCCCAAAACCACACGAAATTAGGTGCCTATTCTGAAACCAAAATTACCCATCGAAACTCCCGAACTAATTTCGTCGCCCGTTCGTCGATAAATGTTAACTTGGACGTTTACGTTCGCCGAGCGATGAAAATTTCACGCAATCACGGCAGCGCTCCAGTTTCATGGTAGTCGAAATCACTTCGAGCGGTGTTAAACAGATGGTTACGAGCGATTTCCAGAATAGTACACTTTTTATCTTTGGTTCCGTAAACTTCAGGTAAGTGAAATTGGATGTGTGTATATATAATTATATATAAATATAGATATACAATTATATATCTGTATATATAATTATTGCCCCGTGGGTTGCCCGGTCAGAATTGCATCTCCATATATCATTCCATGGGTGTAGTAATAGGCGACTAAGGGAAAAATACTAGAAGGTGGGCAGCAGCGCCTTGTAAAAAAATTCCAACTTACACTGCAATCCCCAAGATGCCTGCTAAGCCTGGGGATTATGGCAAATACTTCCTTAATAGGAGAGGCTATGTTCAGCAGTGGACGATCTGGCTGTTATAGTAGATGTATATTAGTATATTATGTATAGCCTCTTCCATATTATTAAATAATTTAATGTAATCTTTCATCACAAAAAAAAACAAAACAGAACAAATACCTATCATCATTCTATTTTGAAAAAATGTGGTTTAGAAGATTCACTTGAATCTATTTTTGTATACATAACATACCTACTAAGGCCTAACTTTTAGGGTTCCGTACCCAAGCGGTAAAAACGGGACCCTATTACTAAGACTCCACTGTCTTTTGGTCTGTCTATCTCTCACCAGGCTGTATCTCATGAACCGTGATAGCTAGGCAGTTGATATTTTCACAGATGATGTATTTCTGTTGCCACTATATATAACAACAAACACAAAAATTGGCCAAGTGCGAGTCAGACTCGCGCTCGAACAGTTCCGTACCATTCGTGAAAACAGGAGTCACAATAAGGGAGTCCAACTCGCACTTAAGCTATTTTTTATTCATCAGATAGTTTCTATTCACAGCATTATACTAAATTGGAAGAACGTAATAATGCGATTAGTCTTTGTAAGTTTAATTTCCAGTAAGCCACCATAGTTTAAACCTAAAATAAAATAAGGTTGATGTTTTTCTACACGATTTCATATCTTTAATATATCTTATCTATCTTTAATATAATTATCAAATAGCAGTATGTGAAATTAAAATTAATAATCTCTGACGCTATGATAGCTGAGTGGTTATACCTATGGACTGTGGTGGACGCAAGTCCATGGTTCGAATCCCACCGTCAGCGTATGCGTATAGCGCATGCTCGCCTGGCTAGCTATCAACCTCAAGTAGAAAACCTGCAGCCTAACAGTGCAGCAGTCCTTGAGAGTCAGTAAAATTAGAGGCACATGGGACTCAACAACAGTGTGTTTCAGATTGATGGGCACAGTGACACAATTCCATCTATGATACCACAAAAGAAATTAGAAAAAAAACTCCAGAAAAAAATTGCTGATTAAACCTAGTTCTAAGCGCACTATCCGATAGAACTTGAAACACTTCTGTATACCTATACCTAGTTACCTACATGTAATTGATACCAATATTTACTTAATTTTAGTATATCACCAATGTGCGCTGTCACCTTAATATCTCTCTTTATCTGCACAAAAAGGTCTAGGTATATTTGCATTTCGCAACTACCTTATCTTGAATTAGCCTTTTAAGTACAATTAAAGAATTCTATTACATTAAATTTAACCGAAAGCCTGTGCATTATTTATGTATATAATGAAAACATACTATTATATACACTTCTCTATTTAGTAGGTACATAAAACAATACGCTAAGATTTTATAGTCGTACACAACATAAAGGGGTCGCCGGCTTGCGCAGGATTAGGCTGGCCATACGCGGCCATAAACTCGCCCTGGGTTACTTTTACGCCCCGTTGCAAATAATAGCGCATAAAACTTCGTGTGAAAAACACTAGTAACGGACACTGGAAGATGAACGAGGATGTGATTGTAAGGTCAACAAAAAAGTGAGTTCTTATTTTTACTATACGACAGCTTTTGAAGCAGTGATGGCTGAGCGGCAGTCCATAGCCAATGGACTATGGACTGTCGCGCAGCAGGTCTATGGTTCGAATCCAGCCGCGGGCTTGAGCTTCACCGCATGGTGAAAGGGCATTTTGCGAATGCCCGCCTGGCTAGTGGCCACCCTCAAGTAGAATATCAGCCCCCAAGCACATAACGGTGTTCCGGCAGCATTCCTTGAGAGCCAGTGAAATTACAGGCACATGAGACTTAACAACTATGTCTCAAGGTGACGGGCGCAGTGCAATTCGTGACTCGTGACGAAATGCATCTGACATAGGCAGAGTTTAGTCCGCTTAACATCAGATGGGCCTCGAGCTTGTTCCGTCACAATAACATAGAAAAAAAGATTTTTTATTTAACAAATAAATGCGAATACATTTTTTGTGAAAACACTAGTAATGGACACTAGAAGTTGAACGAGGTTGAGATTGCAATTTCAACAGTACTGACTTCTTACTTTTAGTTTACTACAGGGTTTTTTATTTTCAGTTAATACAGCGTATCAATCCATTTGATAAACACTAGCGATGCACATTGGAAAAATAAGGAGGCTGAGTTGCAATTACAATTAATTCATCCAGGTACCTATGTAAATACATTGTTCAGTTAAATTATTATATTATTACTAAATATATTTTTTTGCATTTTACATTGAAGACCTCTCATCAAAGTATCAATCGATCTTTCCCGAGTATTGCTTAATTTTAATTTAACATTTGCTCATTATACCTAACATTAATTATTATGAATACATTTGGCACTGAGCATAGGCGAATAAAATAATCTCTAAATACCATATGACATCAGAAACCTATTCTGATAAAAAGAGATTGTGGCTTGGAGGTAATTTTCATAGACACACAATTAGGGTTACTTATGTAATACATTGGTCGCAGGGCTGTGCATATTAAATAGGTTGTAGGTATTCGTTGTTCGCAATGTTGCGACGGTAAAGAAATCGTTAAAATTAACAGATATCTACGCTGTTTTTTCATACAAGTTAACTGTACTTCTTAGTTTGATAAAAACATATCTACGCTCTACTACATGTTTAATTCACCATCATCATCGGCCAGAAGACGTCCCCTGTTGAACATATGACTCTCACTTTGAATGCAATAACCAACGGCTATTATTGTCATTAGCATCCATTGGCTCTTCGCGCCTCTCACAATGTCTTCTGTCTCGGAGATGTAGTCCCTTCTGGAATGTGGTGGCCACTCGAGAACTTTTCTTCCCCACCTCGCAGAAATTACAGGCACATGAGACTTAACAACTATGTCTCAAGGTGACGGGCGCAGTGCAATTCGTGACTTGTGATGAAATACATCTTTCATAGGCTGAGGTTAGTCCGTTTAACATCAGGTGGGCCTCGAGCTCGTTCCGTCACAATAACATAAAAAAAAATGATATGGGTTCCGACGGTGAGGCCTGACTGGTCATTACCACTTCATATTGCAGATTCTGGGACGTACTTACGATTTGGTATTCTTAATTCCTATTTACAAAATATTTTTAACTGTTTTGTCGTCAATACTTCACCTTCTAATTCAGGGTGCAATGGGGTGAAGTAGCTCTTATAAAAATGTCAGGAGTGGATTTAGAGACCCGCATGAATTGGGATATGTTGTGCTATAGTTGCTGTAATTCTCTTGGTTTTTACGTTCATATAGATATTTTATATAGCATTCTTACGAGCTTACTAATATATTATCGTGTTGATAGATTTCAGTGCAATCATATTTTGTAAATACATTAAAAGTAAACGGGCGTTGGAAAATAAGTTCGTAGTATTATCTAGATTTAAAAGTCATCGAGCAAATAATTATTTATCAAATCTATATATTCCTGAAAGGTGCGTAAATGTTGGGTACATTTAACGAACATGACGAATAATAATTACGATATTTGCTTGTTGAAGAATTTACTTTTGATTGTACCAGACATATTTAATTTAATGACCTATGTAGTTGAATACCCTCTTGACTATCTCGTTCTCGATCGCTCGAAGTATTAAGATTCGACTCTTCTAGTATTCGTATCTATTACCGTTCATTTAATATACCTTCTTATGATGCTTGAGGTAGAAGTGGAACACATCGAAACCTCTTCCGGTTTGGCTATGTGGAGGTTACGACGTCACGTCCGCGTCCGTTTAAAAGAAAATGAGGTGGAATTGCCATTAGATATATTTTGTAAATAATTTAATATTTTATATGTTTTTTTTTTAATATGTGTTATTATTAAATTGGATAACCTCGATATAAGTAGTAACTCTTCAATCTATTAATAAGTTCTTATATCCCTAAGCCGGAAACTGTATTGTGTAAAAAAACCTAGTTAATATGATATCGATACGAAATAACTTGTTTGGAATGATTAAAAGCTTTGTTGCTCTCATAAGCTCCCGGCAGTCTCAAAGTTTACACCTCATCAAAGATTAAAGAATTAATCGTAGATATGCCGTTACGGGGAGGTCGTCTCGTTCATCGTAAAAACTTCCGGCAGTAAACTATGAAAGTTAAATCAGATAGGTAGGCAGTTTCACATTATTGTCTGCTTTTACAGCAACCTCTTCGGATGATTCAGATAGAATAATTTAGTTTGGAGAATTAGTTCCTTTGTTAGAGGCATTACGTTGCAGAAATCAATATCCATGGGGTAATGATGCTAGCAAGCTGCCAGTCGGCTCATGCATTTAAACTGCCTGTGGGCAATGGTGTTTAGGTCTCCTAAATCAGTACTAATATTATAAATGCGAAAGTAACTCTGTCTGTCTGTCTGTTACGCTTTCACTCCAAAAGTACTAGACCGATTTGAATGAAATTTGGTATGGAAATAGTTTGAAACCCGGGTAAAAACATAGGATACTTACTATCCAACTGCGCAAAAAGAGGTTAATTTTACTCTTAAAAGGTTGAAGGTTACTCTTGACATCACGTGTGAAACCTCTAAAATTATCAGTGTTTCTCTAGTATATTATGCATGTATTATACATATAAACATGTTTCTTGAATCATTCTATCTATTAAATAACGCATCAAAATCTGTCACGTGGTTTTAAAGATATAAGCATTCATAGGGACAGACAGCGGGAAGGGACTTTGTTTTATACTATGTAGTGATGATTAGCTGTAGATTTGAATATAGTTTAACTTTGTAGTGATTTATTTTTTATTTTTTTTGAAGGGTCGCCGCGATGAAAAAAAAACAACTATCAGAATCTAAGAACCAAAATTGTAGAACCCTTTAAAATAATATGTAAGTTCTTGCTACACACATATTTATACCAAATTACTGATCAAAACATAAGTCATTACATTAGGCCGTGGCAAATTTTTTTATTGTTAAAATATGTTTGAAAAAACTTTGTAATGCTTCACATTATCACATCATATCGATATCCTGAAAACGACTACCGTCCACCGTTGAACGAAAGCCTCACCCATTGCGGAACGCGCTTCGTCATAATCTCCATGTTAAGCAGGTGTCTTGGGAATCGCAGTATAGGTTAGGTAGAACTTCTTTAAATGGCGCTGGTGCCCACCTTCTGGAAAATTTTTGGACTGGTTCGCCTCTGCCAAGCTAGCACCTGTCACCTACGTAATGTAAACAAATATTGTAATAATTTTTCTATGTAGTGTGATAAAATCAAACACCTCAAATACAAACCTTGATACAATTTATTCTGCTTTGTTACATTTCACTTATGGTTCACACAGTAATTGGTCAATACTTATGTAAACAGAAAGTAAAGTACACACTGTAAAGTACTTACTTCAATAATACACTTGTAATAGATGTTACTCCATCGAGTTCTACTAACAGACTGACTTAGACGATCGTTCTCCCCACCCAGCTAAACATGTCATCGGAAGATATCCAGATAGGTGGGGCCAACCAATCAGAAGACAGCATAGTACTTAATCAATTGACTTGCTGGTAATTGACACATTCGATAAAAGTCAAATCAGCAACTTTATATTTGTAAATCTTAAAGTAATACGAATACTCGTAATTATAAAAATACCATAAAAATACTGAACATAAATTACAAAATCATCACAATAGTATGTAACACATTCTTAAAAAAACCTTTAAATGAATGGCCCCGAGTTTCTTGCCCATTCTTCTCGCAGTGGCTCTGTAATTATTTTTTTGCTAAACGTGGCAGTATTGCCGTAGTGATCAGAACTTAGGTAACAAATGCGACTGCATGGAGATCAAAAGGACCAGGGAGCTTAAATATTTAGGAGTCATTATTGATGATCTGTGCACGTGGCATGCTCATATTGACCTCATAACATCTCGAGTACGTAAATTGTCTTGGGTTTTTAAAAAACTGAGACACGTTGCCAATAAGGAACTATTGGTTATGGTTTACAAATCTATTTGTCATTCAATCATACAGTATTGTATATCCGTTTGGGGAGGAACACATAAAACGTTCCTATAAAGTAGAAAGAGCACAGCGTTGTATTTTGAAGGTTATGCTGTTCAAGCCGTATAGATACCCAACACGACAATTATACGATGATTGTAAATTATTAACCATCAGACAGACATACATTTTACATATAGTTCTGAGAAAGCACATAATAACATCTTATTACAAAACTGATACTAATAAAAGACGAAAAGAAAAAAATTGCAAAATTACCCGACCACGCACGGCTTACCTAATACGCCAGACAACATATATGTCAAGCTTTTTATATAATAAAATTAATCAAGATTTAAATATTCATGAACTTACATACTGGGAAAGTAAATGTAAATTATATGCAATGCTCTTAAAAATTTACTATGATAAAATGGAAGAATTTGTAACCTATTAACCAATTTATCTAACCTATTTACATAAGTTAACACACACACACACCCTCACACACACACTCACACATACACATACACACACACACTCATCAACAAATGAAAGTACACATTCCCAAGTAACGTGGCATACTAACGTAGTACATTATAATAGTAAATTTAGTTTTAGTATTATATATATATATATAATATGTATACACTATGAATACAAACTTTAATATGTGGGTGTGACCTTAGGCCGAAACAAATGTACCAAAAACGTCGTTCACAACTTGCTCGTAGCCTTCTAAAGTGATCATATTCAGTTCAGGTTTAGGTTACACCGAAAGTAGCTGTTAGTTTTAATTCGGTAAATAACGAAAATAGTACATGTATTTATAAATAACTGTACCATATAGGAAGGTGGTCCCCAAGATACAGGTTAACCTAGTTTGGGGGCCGAAAGTATTTTGCAATTGTAAACTGTTTTTATATCAATAAATGTTATTATTATTATTATTGCCACGTATTACATACATATTCTAGATTGTATAATGTAGAATATTTCAATATTAAAATTTGTAATTGACCTTTATAAGAGCGTCGTAGACGCCTTAATTGAATAAATGATTTTGACTTAGACTTCTCTTCGTCGATACTTACGACTCCCAAAAGAAGGAGGGCTGTAATTCCAGCCCAGCACCTCACGCGCATATTAACACAATTTTTTAAAAAAATATTTAATTAATTTAATTTAATTTATAATGTTGTATTGTTAATGTGTAAATGAATGTAATTAATATATGACAAAGTATTTTTAAAACTAAAGTTAAGATTAATAATTTTGAACAGTATCTTTAATTAATGTAATTGGTATACTTACCGTTTTAATTAAATAAATAAATAAACACAAGTTAATTACTAGTAGATTTGAAAGACTACGAATTATTTTGAATTTTTCTTGGCTCAAGAAATTGCGACTAAAACTATGTTTTTTTTGACGTTCAGACCCCAATATTACGCTAAATTAAAAAAAAAATACGAGAATCGGTTGCGAAATGCGACGTATATAGAGGAGAATAGCCAGACAACTAAAACTTGGTAGGTAACTCTATATCTCATTCTTATAGGTATCACCCCTTAGTATAGGTATTCATCTTTTTGAAGCAACAATGGCTCCGTGGCACTGGCTATCGACTGCCGCGCAGCAGGTCCATGGTTCGAATCCCGCCGCGGGCTTGAGTTTCACCGCATGGTTGAAGGGCCTCCCCTCATTACATAATCTATCGCCAAGCACGGTGTGTTCCACAGAGTGCTTGAGAGCCAGTGAAATTATAGGCACATGAGACTTAAGTCGAGGCAGTCAAAAATAATTCCCACGCTAGCTCCGCCCATGCGGCGCAACGATCCCCGCTGCACCGAACGACGCGATGTGCAGCGGCGCACGCGTCTCGCTTAAAAAAACATTTTGTGTACTTCATATTAGATTCGCGAACACAGATACCATTGAGACGTTTTCAACTTTTTTTATAATCTTATTCACGTGACGAATTTCGATACATAAAGTAACTTTGTATATACTGCAATTGATGTCACGTTTTTATTTTTATCAACATTACTAATATTTCTTAGTAAGAAATTGATTATTTGATTTACTTTTCAAAATTATCCTTACGGTCGACAGTAGCTCATAAAACTAAAGCCAAAAGTTTTACTTTTTACAATATGATAATGTCTGCTCGACTTTATTGGCATATATTTTTATGTATGTATTGGTATATATATTATACATATTTAACTGACTTCCCAAAAGAAAGATGGTTCCTAAATTGACTTGTCTATTATTTATTTTATGTTTGACCACACATAACTTTTTTACTGAACCTTACAATCTTGAAGATTATTTTTTTACTAGTACAGTTTAACTCTTAATTGGTTTCATTTTAATTTCATCAACATCGGTCGAACGGTTTGCCAGTTACAGTCAACTTACTAAAAGTAATTTGCCAAAATGCCTTGACGATCGCAGTGCTTCTAGCAACTAATGTAAGTGGCAACTGTGAATATAGATGAAAGTTATTGTTAACCAGTGATAAAATCTATAAATAATATGTGAATAATAATCTCTCTTGAAAAGTCTGTAGTCATCAGTATATCAAATAACCTGTCGACGTCATAAGCACAAAATTGAGATCATATTGAACCGATATCAATGAGTTATTTCAGTCTTTTACATTAAAACAAATGTTTTCAAGTTGTTTATTTTTAATTTTCTTTGCTATGTTGTTGTGTCGCAGTTTCTGTGTTTATAGAGAAAACGTATTGCACCAAACCAACATAAAGTGAGACGTGGGTCGGAATATGATGATGGTACATAACAGCCCAAACGGCACGATATATATTGATAAATGGGGTGTTTTTAAATTCTCCGTAGTAACGAAAGTGATTTCTACTGATTAAACTACCTATAAAAATTTCATTACCCCTTGGCATCCACGTGGACGATAATTTATGAATGAATGAACATTGTTCTCAGTATCTTGGAATGCGATTAATCAGATTACACATCATTAGAATAAAGTAAAATATCAACAAATTGAATGAGCATAATATTATATTATATTCGGTGAATATGGGTACGATTGACCTGAAATAAATGGATTTGATTTGATTAAATATGACCATTCATAATACCATGACTCGTCATACAAATATGAATTATAGTTTTTCATAACTGTGCTACTGTACACGTTTCCATAATAAAATAAAGTAGGTTGTTTTTTTTTATTGCTATCATATAATTTTTAACTATTAATTACTAATGTTGAAAATATGTTCGTATACATCCTAGTACTTTTAATTTTTCAGTTACAGTGGTAAACAGAATGGTGTTATTTTACTACCACTCTGCTTTTAGATACCAACTATGGTAAAAATTAGACCAACCAGATATAAGTAGATCTAGCCACTTCTAAACAGCAGGATAAGATTTTTTTTACCAAACTTACAGAAGAGTGTATATGTGCAATTGTAAGGGGTTTAATTATTTGGATATTTAATAAAAAACACACGACTGCAGAAACATTGTAGAGAAAATGTTATACAGGCTTCTTTTAATGCAACATAGCAGACAAGTGAGACAGTGAGTGGCACTGGAACAGGTGACTAAATTAGACATTAAAATAAAAACAGTGGATTCTTAGATTGTTAGTAAGTGGACTATCATAATACAGATATTCGTGGATAGTCTACAGAGGTTATAGACACATTAAGTTAAGATGTATATGAATTAACAAAAAATCATTTATGAAATAAAAAATATATAGTTTTCCATTTATACAATTTTAATGAAATGCAAAAGTGTGCGTGAGAAATTACGAGTATCGGAAACGGAAAGTCAAGTTTGCAGTCCCCCCGATCGTCACCCCGTGACCACGATCACTGCAAAGTGTTTGAAACGTCATGACAAAAATAATGATAAATATACGCGATTTAAACCGTTTAATGTTGTTTAATTACTATGCGTAACAAACACTAAAACCTGAGACAATATTAAGTTAAGTCTTCTTTTTACGGTGGGAGGAGGTACTGAAGCATTTGCACTTTGATGTTGCAAGTAGTCGACAGCCTCCTCTTGATTTTTTCTTTTTATAGTTTCCACATATTCTTGATCCCGGATCATTCTTTTCTTTGAGTGGCGGGGATTGACCAGCTCGGGCAGAAGGCAGTCCATATAGAATGTGATTAGTTTTGTCTCAATTTTTTCCCTCCAAAATTTTTCTTCTTTTTGTAGAATTTCTATTTTTGATTTGTTGTCTCCATACTACACGGCAAATAAGCATTAGTTATATTACAAATGTGCATTTAGCCGAGTTTGATGATACCAATCAGATTTTTGATTGATATATACCTGCAAAAAATATAATTATACATTTTACAGACATTCAGTTACCTGAAGCCTTCAGAAAAGCAACTGTACATATCTGTTTGTCCGACAATCAATTTCGCACAATTTGTTAGAATGTGTAGATAGAATTTGTTAGTTCGTATACGAGTGCCAAGTAAGGATAAATGTCGAGAGAGCAGTCGAATGACACCTGTCAAAAATCCAAAATGGAGATTTCAAGACGGCCACCATACAAACTGCTCCGCCCCTGCTGAAGTTCGGCCTTCAGAAAGGGGGTGTTGGGAATATGAATAAATGAATTTAAATACATATATTCAGATAATTTGCACGTCAAGAGTACAACATCGCTCTTTACCATCTATCTAATACCCTAATAACCGAAAAGGGGGCGAAGGCAAGTATAATACATATCAGCGATGGCATTCCCAAAAGGGTATTGCTTCAGATAGGAGGCCGGGCATAAAATTTAAGTCTTGCTCCGCACAATTATGTCAATGCGTTGTCTTTTGTGTAGGTACTCAGAAAAAATATATTGTTTATACCGACCCTACAGAGGTGTGACAAGTGCAGGGCGATAATAAAGTAAAGTGTTATTTTTCAGTGTAAAAAGAAAATTTAAATGTATTTATAACGTTTTTTTTATTTAATTTTACCTGTTGCTCTGCTATGGATAGGTCAAAATAATTTTTAGCCTAATATAGGTAGTATATAAAATATTTCCTTTACGAAATTTCCTGTGAATAAAATGTGCAAATTTAGCAATACTTTATTCAAAGAATTACTCACTTATTTTCATGTAGTGGAAGAACACAGTCTAAACTTATTATATGAGATGGCGACTCCGACAGTTTTCCCTGTCCGAGTGATCTCAGACTTCGACTGATTTGTTATTTTTTTCATGAGAAAGAAGGTGCATTTTATGAGCACAGTCAATTATTCAACTCTATTTATGTATAAATCGATACTTATATGTACATGTCTAAGTGATAAAATGTATATTTATAAGTACCTATGCAGGTGACTTTGTATATAATATCTTGAATATATACCTACTTGCCTGATTCTGAATATTCTTTCATTGATATAAATCTACATCTAGTCTTGAGGGACATAAACAATGTTTGATGTTTTATTACGATATAGGTACCTACCCACCAAACTAAATGCTTTGATTTGCTACGCTTGTGTTATTATTATTTAGCAACGCTCAACTCCATTTACGGTTGAACGGCAGCTGTACTTTAGAGCCAGATAATTTTACTTTATACCTGTTCGGCACCTTCAACCACATCACTTACAGGTGAGACCATAATTATACATATACCAGATATTATTATAGTACCCTACTAATCATACTTAGATTAGTACGACATATAGTTATTTTATAGCTCCATTACAGTACTAAAGGAACCTAGTTGGTATAGAATCTCTTAGTTCGGTAGAGATAGTACCTATGTTTCATGAATAGAATAAACACCAAAACACAAACGATTATTAAATTTGCATAGGTACAATAGGTAAAAAAAAACTGAAATATTAATAACGAAAAATACTTACGCTTTTGCCTCTCTCATAATTCTTGCAAAGTCTTTGTATCGACTCTTCTGCATCCTTTTTTATTTTGTTAGTTATCTTTATTTCCCATATTGATATACTCGTACCTACCAAGATACGTATTTATAATGCAGAGGTGATAGCGCGCGAGCGATAGGTCCACGTCCAACGGCGCACAGCGCGGCACTGAAGGACAGCTCTTACGCATTGATTTTATTTCGTAATCGTAAGCCAATAAGGTTGAATATCGAATCTTCCGATTGACCGTAATCCTGCACAGAACTAAAGGTCGTAAGTCTAAAACACAGTTTAATTTTTTATGATAATACTAATTACTCTAGGTAAATTTTACTTATACAGCGGATAATAAACTACATTTCCTTTCTATGTGTATTTATTATTGATATGTAACTGATGTAGTTTCCCAGAAAAATCCAATAATTTAAAGAAAAGGCTTCATTTTAAAAAATTAAAACTATCGAGTAAATTTCTTTCAAATGTGTTCCTGTCTGGACAACGGATAGAAAAAGGTTTGAAAAATCAAATATTTGAGTTATCGTGTCGATTGCATATTTAAGTTGCTTAAAAAATCTAGTCGAATGAGAGTATTTTTTCTGCAGCCTCGTCTATGTCTCAAGGTGACAGGTGCAGTGCAATTCTTGACTTGTGACTATGATCTATTATAGGCAGAGGTTAGTCCGCTTAACTTCAGATGGGCCTCGGGATTGTTCCGTCACAATCACATAAAAAGAAACACTTCTTAATTCCAAACATGCAAATTAGAAATGGTGGAAAAATAAAAAAAAACTACCGCTATGTTTCAATAGCTACCAAATATCAACTCTTCTTATAATACAATACTTATTAAATTTCATCCACAGACATAAGTTGACAAAAATACATCAAGCATTTTAATAAAGGTAAACATTAAAAGGTTTCCCTTCGCGACTTGTTCTTGTAATTAACAGGGCCTCCTCGGGGAAGACCCGGGTCCAGCCTCCGATATATTATATCCAGATGACACTCCAAGCTAAGGGTCGCTTGAAGGATCATATCTGAACTCGGAAATTGGACATGTTTCGTTGATATTATAATTTTAGGGGAATGCGAATGGTTAATGTGTTTTTCTTGTTGATATAACTTCCATGGACGACAGAATATATATTTTTGTAAGCACATAATTTATCTGTAATGTTTACGGTGTGAATTATGTTCCTATAAGCATATGTTAGTTGCAGAATATACTTAGGAACTTACCTATATAATTGTTATGTAAGCCCAAGGTTAGTTAGGAGTTAAGTATGCTACTTATTAAAAACATTATTTCCCTTAGTAGCCTTAATGATATCCAACGGAGGTTAAGAAATATTCCATAAATGATCTTTAATCGAAATAATCAGCGTGTTCACAGCCCTTTATTTAGAGCTTCTGGGATTTCAGTTTAAGGCTGTTCAGATATATAAGCCATCATCTAGTACTTGCTGCCAGTTGCCAGTTACATAATATCATGTGACGCAACGTTAACGATGTATACTATAATCTAAATAGCTTTGTAATAAATTTGAAAATGCAGTTTAAAAAATACATGCTACAATATTGTCTCGTTGTCTTTGCTTTGAAGCATCTTTGGCGACAGCACAAATTTTTTTTCAGAAACTTATGTGTAACGTAGTAAAGGTATGTAGTTATGACCCAGTTTAATAAAAAAAGAATCAAAGATGGCGCTGCAAATCAATGCACGCTTTAGAAGGTTTATACTGTGTAATTAATTGCAGCGCTCCAACCTTTGATTCGTTTCTTTATTAAAAAGGGGTTTACTTACTTTCTAAAAATACCCTTCTTGTATGGGCTTCATATATGCGGAAATGTCACAACACCTAAGTTATTCATATTTGTTTTGGTACTTGTATTAGGCTGGTTGTGTCAAAGTTGACCCTGGATAGGATGATCCAAAAAAATATACGAATCTAATTGCTATTATGGTAAATTATAATATTGAGACAGTTATAGGACACATAACAAAAGCAGTTCATGACGTAACAGATTTTAGTACTTGTACTAATAACAACATTTTGGTTAGCGATTTGATCTTGTGAAAAGGAAAACGAAGAAGTGCTCAAAATAATTGTTGCATTATCAAAATATCAGTTAATTTTCCTTGCAAAATACAAATATTAATTGAACTTTTTTAGAAAAGTACCCCATATATTCAGTAAAACATATTAAGTTAAAAAGTAAAACATACTATATGTTTTACTGAAACATAGCTGTGACAAGATTGCATGTTGTTAAGTGTATGACATATTCGGATTGCCAGCACGTTTAACAGATCATATGCGAAGGAGGGCGGGTGTACTGTATTTGTAAAAAATAATATAAATTCAAAGAGTGCCGTGACCTAGTCGTAGTTGCGTGTTCTGTTAAACGTGTCTGCGAGGTGGCTTGTGTGGAGGTGGATAAAAATGCTATAATGTGTATAGAGACCACCGAAAAGTGGTGGTAAAACTGAAAATTATACACAAATTTTGTCTTGTATAGAAAGCGTTTTCAGGAAAATATCTAGTTGTTACAAAACATTATAATATTTTTGTAGCAACATTAATGTACATATTTTTACTGATTCTAATGATAAAACTAGGCTTATATCATAATTAAAATAGTTTCATTTGAATTATATTTTCTGCGAGCCGACTACGACAACAGATACAATATCACAAATACTTGATACTAACAAATGAGTTGTCTGGAAGAGATCGCTTTCAGCGATTACACCGCTGATTGTTACAGTATTCACAGAAGGAAAATTCGAGCTGCATTTTAAAAGGATTTTAATTAAAAAAGCGTATTTTATAATAATTGGTGATTATTTCGAAGACAAACATTTTAGGGATCTCTGCCACCTTTGGCAACCCACCGCCAATCACCTATGTATGTATATATATAGTAATAATTTTATGATATAAATACAAATTGTTAAAGAGTAAAGACATATAAAAATATGGCCCGAGTTCGTTGCCCGTTCCTTTCGAAGTGTCTCTATAGCTAAACCATTTTAGGTGAACGCGGCCATAGAGTATTTTAATAGTATAATTTTGTTATTGATGCCATACAATTGAATACATGATTTTGACTTTGACCTTGGACACAGCAGTGCACTTGGCACTGGAGTGCTAATAAAATTATCACTTCAATTTTGCAAGATGGCTAAATAATGGGCAGTCACGGATCAGAACACGTGGCTACAGGTCTCCGGCTCGGTTACTTTGCCCCTAAGCTATATTGGCTTGGCGCCTGCCAGGAACCCTATATTTGTTCATCTGTTGGATTAAATCTATCTTGCTTATGTGTGCGCCATCTATGTACAGCGGCTAGTACTGTTATGTTTGTTAGGCTAGTACACGAACTGGCTCTCATCATCAATTTTGATGGCGTTTGCCTTAAATTCTGTTGAAAGTTAAAATAATTGGCTACCAGCGAGATACGAACCGGCTGTGCACGTGAACCGTTGTGACGCTTTACACCTAAGCTATAGAAGCACCCGCCGTTCTTGTTCAGCATGCGTTAACGCATTAAAAAAGTCTAATAAGAAAATATACCTATTGTCAGAAAAATCCAACCACTCTCTAACCTGGAATCAAACCGACGAACTGGAGATCACAAATTGACGCAATACCAACTAGGCAGTTAGAAAATACGACTATTAAGGTAAAATGGCTAACAATGTATTCCTTAACATACTTTAATTTAATATATTTTTTCGCAACGGTAACTTATCAAGCTGTTCCACGCTTGAACTTATAGCCGCTGGGGATATTCCACGTCGTTCCAGTTCGAAAATTAAATTTAAATCCCCTCTTTTTTCCGCCCTTCGAATTATTGCTGGCCAGAAGGACTTTTACCGTGAGCTGATTATTTTTGTCGAGTCAATATGACCTAGTCAAATTTAATTCGACATACCTTTGACGATTCAACTAAACCATTACTGACGTACATTTAATTAAGCAAAAAAATTCTTAATGTAGAAATTCAATAAAGCTTTTGATGTTTTCTATGACAAAGCCTAGGATGTTCTGCCTGAAAAGTATTGGCAGGTTTACTTACAAAGCAAACAAAAATTAACTCAAAATTAATTTTACCATCATATTATTTTGGATGACATATTTTTCTACTCCTAGACTTTTACCACTATCTTACCTGATGGTAAATAACAGACTTACTTAGAATTATGGCTGCTTGGCGATAGTGGGTGGTAGCTAGCCAGGTGGCATTTGCAAAATGCCTTAATGCTATGCTGTAACGACTGCCAGCTTAAGACATTCTGGATTCTGGACCCGTGACCAACCAAGTAATGGCAAGCTCCGCTTTGCTTAAAAATGGGCTAAAGGGAAATTGATAATTATATATGTAAATGTCCTTTTCATTAAAAGGTTTTCGTCACATTTAATACCAAGTGTTCAAAGTTGCTTAAATTTTGCATGCGATCCTTGAATCATCCAATCTATGCGTCTGGTTTGTCGAATTAATGAATTATCAAAATTATTCTTAAGAATCGTTTTGTATGTGAATGTTTCTTTTCAAATTAAGAGGTATTTTAAATGATATAATCAAAAATCGGCCAATTGCGAGTCGGACTCGCGCACGAAGGGTTCCGTACCATTAGCTATACAACATTAGACTTCATATTTTAACCTTTTTTTGTTTTAACGTGCGTGAGTCCGACTCGCACTTGGCCAACTTTTTGTATTTGTTGTTATAGCGGCATCAGAAATACGTCATCTGTGAAAATTTATACTGTCTAGCTATCACCGTTCTTGAGATACAGGACAGACAGCGAAGTCTCAGTAATAAGGTCTCGTTTTTTACCCTTTGGGTACGGAACCCTGAGAACCACGAAACCAGAAGCATTATATGAGGTTGAAGAACGTATAGCATCGCTTATTTAGTAAAAATTCGTCCTGTGTATAGACAGATAGAGATTATTTCTCTATTGAACACCTTTTAAACATAAACCGAAATTGTAAAATATTAGGCTTATTACAGGGAGGCCGCCTTATCGCTCAAAGCCAGAAAACCTTGGAATGTAGAGGAGCAAGTTTTGACATAGGATTGCTTATACTGAAATGCATATCTACAATACATACTTAGATAATACATATTGTTCAAACACAATATAAAAACAGATATACACTAGCTGACCCAACAAACGTTGTTATAAAATAAATTCATAGGAATCCGTCAAGCCGTTTCGAAGAAGTTTTGTCACAAACACTGTGAGAGTTTTATGATAAACTAGCTTTCCGGGCGCGGCTCCGCCCGCGCGCATGTCGGTTATCGCGCAAAAACATTAACCTCTTTTGGCGCAGTTGGATAAAAACTATCCTATGTTTTTTCCCGGGTCTCAAACTATTTCCATACCAAATTTCATTCAAATCGGTCCAGTAGTTTTGGCGTGAAAGCGTAACAGACAGACAGACAGACAGAGTTACTTTCGCATTTATAATATTAGTACTGATCATACATGTATATAAACATACACATACAATATGATATTTACATGTATTGCGTTTATGCTTACATAACAGGTAGCTTTAACTTGCTCTTTAAAAACATATGTATTAATACCATTGGTCGGGATTTCTGTAATAATTTATATGCAATATTCGTAGGGAAACGACTAATTTCATTTTCATACTAAGTAAATTTTGTCACTTTGGCCCGAATTAAACTAAAGACTTCTATGAAGTTAAGTCCTGAAAATTCACTATGTAAACTTTACGCGTCTCAACAAAACATATTTCAGCTCAAAGTTCCCCTAACGAATATTTACTTTTCGCTACATAAAAGCTGTAGATGCTTACAGGGCCATAACTGAAAAAGGTAAGAAACAGAGGCCACTAGGGGGCAGCACGAAGGCAGTTGTCAAAGCTCGTAATATTTTATTAGATAACCAAATAAACCTTGAGTTGCCTTGCAAATTTTATCTACGGTTTTTCGACAAATTTTGTGTTTATTTTGGGGTGGAAAATTCACAGCATAAATGAATCAATCATTATTTGAAAAACTGCTATAAAATTGTAGGTCCAGAAGGTAGATAACATTATTTTATTTTAGAAATCAAAGTTTTAATAGTTATCTTAATTTCAGGGTTGTCTAACAGATTTCCAGGTATACCTGGTGTTATTATTATTTCGCTTACCATCATGGCTATAGATCATGGATATGATATAGATAGTTGGTATAAAAAGTAGTACTTTATATCAAATTTTGGGTCCTTACGAGTGCCGGTGATTCATATTCCTGTCCACATTGTTACTATTTTTCTGGTCAGCTATGAAATCCCTCCCTTAAACAGAGACTACAGATAAATTACCAGTACCAGAAATTTGAATGAATATGATATGACAAAAATTATTTCTAATAACGTCTAAATATAGGAAATTTTGTTGAAAATATAAGTACATTTTGAATCAGTGATAGCCGAGCGGTAATATCTTTGGATTGCCATGCTGCAGGTATATGTTCGTTCCCCACCGCCGCCGATGCTTCACCGCATAGTGTAAGGGAATTTTGCGAATGCTCGCCTGTCTAGCTACCACCCTCTCACTTCACCCAGCAGGCTTTGGGAGCCAGTAAAGTGAAATTCCAAGAATAGCAATTTCACTTTACTGCAGAAGCAGTGATGGCGCAGTGTCAGGACTATGGACTGCCCCGCAGCAGGTCCATGGTTCGAATCCCGTCGCGGGCTTGAGCTTCACCGCATGGTGAAAGGGCATTTTGCGAATGCCCGCCCGGCTAGCGACCACCCTTAGGTAGAAAATCTGCCGCAAAGTAACCTAACGGTGTGTTCCGGCAGCAACCCTTGAGAGCCAGTGAAATTACAAGCATGAGACTTAACAACTATATCTCAATGTGACGGGCGCAGAGCAATTCGTGACTTGTGACGAAAAGCATCTGTTATAGGCAGAGGTTAGTCCACTTAACATCAGGTGGACCTCGAGCTTGTCCCTTAACACTTACATAAAAAAAAACACATAAGACTTAACATCTGTATATTTCAGGGTGATGGGCCACTTCAGTTGCAGTTGGTGAAGTGCAGTTCATTTCTTAAGATGAATAAAGTTTACTACTTATCATCAGGTGGACCTCGAATATGTTCCGTCACAATCAAAAAAAAAAATACCTAATATCATTTATTTATACTGCTGTATTCAAGTTTAATAATGATCCTTTAAAATATGCAACCTCTGCGTAATCATTTCGTATCAAAATCTGAGTCATAAAGACGCCACTCCGTTGTGAAATATTATACGTGCACACATATATTAATATTCATAATACAATTTAACGCAACGAGGTTAATTCACCTAAATATGTAAATTATCATAAGCCGACCACCGTTTGTTCAGAGATGTCAGTTTGTGTGTGTTCCTTTCTCTTTCACACTTGTATATTACAATTAATATGCGAAAGAGATGGCTGTTTTGTGTATATTATGAATAAGGTGGCAGGGAAAATTTTAACGGCGCCTATGAGGGTTGTGAACGTTGAAATAACTTTCAAATATTGTCGCTAGGTGGACGGAAAGTTTGGTTCCTAAGGGAGGCTGTTTGCCGGGTCGTGCCCATCTCTGTGTTTATAAATGAAATGCGTATCATTTTAAAGCAACATATAATGTGCGACAACCCTAACTATTGAACGCGTCACAGAGTAAGGTATTCTTCAACGCGGACATTTTACTCTGGATTCTGACAAATATTCTAACATGTCTAGTCTGTATTATATTTTTAGCATGTGGCAACAACACGTTCGTGGTTGGCAAAGCATAACGTGAATTGTATGCTGAAACCTAAGTCATTATAATAATGTTAGTCGTATGTTAAAATGTCATTTGAGCTTCGGACGGGTCTGAGTTTTGTTTTGCGTATTAGGTAGTGTCTTGTTTTTTCACCGAGAGTATTTATAGATTATTATTTATATTATTATTATTTATAGAATTATTCCAATGATAGAATAAATTCTATCATTGGAATAATTCCTAAATTTTTTTTTGCGTATAGCATTTTGTCCTTATAGCAAAGTCAAATAAGTCGTTGCAACAAACTAAAATTTTAAATTATTACTAAAGATGATAAACTTTAAAAGCAGAATAACAAAGCGACATATTTACCTACTACGGTCAAAAGAAAGAAAACAATCCAATCCATCAAAGATTAATCTAACAACAGAAAAGCACAAATCCAAAACACCTATACCCATAAATGCAGTTAATCCAGCAAATTGCGACTCCCTCTCGTAAAACATAATTAAAAATTCAATTCTGTAAAAAAGCGCACGTAAAAAAATCGAGCGGTACAAAAAAGGTGGGAAATCGGTGAGTAAAAAAAATGGCGCGAGGAATCCGCGTCATCAATCTGAGGAATTATTTCATTTGCGTATTAAAATTCTCGTTTTGTCGGTCCGTGAATTATTTGCCGTCGTGTTAATTACTCTCGCCTGGTTTACTGCACCCAAGTGATTTAGATGTCAAAGAGTAAAAGTTCAGAAGGGTTATGTCTTTTAAATATTTTTTATTACTGTAGAACTGAAGCTGTAACTTTGCAAACATGTTTATACATATATTGTCTGAGCTTTCTTAGCGAACACATTTTTTTTTGTTTTGTCTTTTGTGTAATAATATTGCAATTAATCTTAGTAAGTGCAGAATAAAGTTGGTAGTTTGCCTTATAGTAAACCATAAAATACAATGCTGCTACAAATGTCATTGATCAAATGCATAGTCTTGCATTATAGACATAGCCAATTTAAATTCAGATACAATTATTTGGCTACAAATGAGTTAGTAATGTACTATCATAAACGAAGGCTTATTTTACTAAAACTCGATTTTATCCTTGTAATAATGTATTTACCGGTGACCGTTACTCATTTGCTCTTTTTTAACCCATATTTATCCATGCATATATATAATATAACGTATAGATAGATATTCTACATCTATTTTTGTTTGAAAGTTCCCGTGAGTATAAGACATATTAATGTTTTATAAAATACGCGTGAGTTTATTTTTTATTCATAATAGGTTCGCGTTTGACCACACCTTGCCTGATGTGTGGTCTAAGATGGAGCACGCTTACCTAGAAGAAACCTATTTACTCTCTAATTTAGATCATTTTAGATTTAGATAATGTAGGTACCGTTGCTCATGACATTTTATTACAATTGAATGCACTGCAACATTCTGGATTACCAGCTACTACCTGATTTATAAATGTGATGTTACTTGTGCCTGTTATTCTACTGGCTATTATTGATCCAGAACACTGCAATGTTAGCACTGCTGCGTGACAACTGGCTTATGAAAAAGGCGTTGGTTCCCATCCAGACATCTTGCTTACTTGACCAGGAGTCTTACCAATATGGTCAAACTTAACAGTATCGAATTCGCAAATATAAAAATTAAGTGAAAAATAAAAGGTTATCCTTAGATTTTCAGATTGATGTAAAATTTTACACCTAATTTTTAAGTCACTTAATCGTCTGCGTTATATGTACCCTAACTAAAACAACCTTAACCTAACATCCCCTTGCTTATCAATTCACTAGAGTGCCATTGTCAATTAAAATGATTGTTGGTCACCTAGATAGACCCTACACAGTGAGGGTGAAAAGGACTAAATTTAATCAAGGGCTCAATTTGCCATCATGGATATTGAACAATTGAATAACGATTCAACTCTTCTGTGTGAAGAATGATGCTTAGAAAAAACTTAAGTGAACTAAAATATAATAAAATATTCGTTGAGAGCAATGGAAGAAGAATAAGTAAATACTGATATTTTGATTATATATTGGATATATGTTATAGTTAAATGGGTTTCCGCAACGTCTGAATCTATTAATGACTGGACATGTTGGGCCAATCCTACTTTTTCTTTCATCTTCCAGTTGTATTCACAGTTTTACAGATTTTCATAAACATTAATTTTTCTTCACGCAATTCAGTCATACCTTATTAAGCCTTTACTTTTAATAATATATTCATACATACACACTTAACTCAACACCGTTAAGCATGTTGGTAATTTTTCTTCATGACATGCCTTTACATGCTGTGATGTGTAATTCCCCGACACTTTTCTGTCACTGGTGGTTCTATTAAAATTACTTTGACGTGATAAACTCTTGCACTTTTTCTTTTTGATAGCTACTTAAACCCAATTCATGACGTGTTTATAATTATAGTGTTGTTAATTTAGTTTGAGCTTTACGGAAACTTTGGACACATAAATGTGGTCCCCGTCACCTAACTTCTGCATGGCAAGTATACTCGAAACACTTTTTTACACTTTCCTAATATCACTTACGTGAAGTGCGTGATTATGATTAATGTTGTAAGCTATATATCGACTACCAATAGAGTTTCAATAGTGTGCTTAACAATATATATATATACAAAGAAAGAGGGTAGATCAATATATATTTTGCATGTAATTAAGATTTTTATCATTGTATAGATAAAAATCACGGACTTTTCCTTTCAAATTACTAATAAGTATGATCTATCTTTGGTCAAAATTTACTTTCCATCAGGTAAAATGGCGGCTAAAAATATATCATGTTATCAAGTCACTTGCGACGTTGCCGTGGTTTTAGTCACAGAAAAGAGAAAATAGTATTTTATATCTCTATGGTTTTAGTAGACAACCAGAACCAGAACCAAAAATCTGTGCAATATATTCAACTCAGCATTTTCCATTGCACAGTCGATAAAGGTACTGTTTGCTTTTGTTTTAAGCCTAAGTTTATAAATAACTAACCTCATCTAATGACAAACTAATGTTCAGAGCGTGGTGGTCAAAGCCTCAATAATTTATTGGCATACAGACATGCAGACGCTCCCCGCTCCATGCCTGTTTATTGTAACGCAGAAATGTTGAATACACGAGTGGTGTATATGTTACTACTGCAATGTGATTTTAGGTTAAATTTGTACTACTATGATGAGTAGATTATACCTAAATATTTAAAGCCGATAATTAATCATGCAATATGCAGAATACTGCTGTTTCTTTGTAAACAATCCCCGATATGGTCATGCATCATCTGTAGTTATATAATATGTGGAAAAAATCATCTAATCTTACTTATGAGTGCGCGCAAGCAAAATCGTTTTTAGGGTTCCGTACCCAAAGAGTAAAAACGGGACCCTATTGCTGAGACTTCGCTGTCTGTCCGTCCGTCCATCCGTCCGTCCGTCTGTCACCTGGCTGTATCTCAAGAACGATGATAGCTAGACAGTTGAAATTTTCACAGATGATGCATTTCTGTTGCCGCTATAACAACAAATACAAAAAGTTGGCCAAGTGCGAGTCGCACTTGCGCACGTTAAAACAGAAAAGGGTTAAAATATGAAGTCTAATATTGTATAGCTAATGGTACGGAACCCTTTGTGCGCGAGTTTGACTCGCACTTGTCTGATTTTTTTAGGTAATTTTGTTGAAGAATCTGTTTTTCCTTAGAGACGGTAATAGAAAGATGTCTCTGTAAAGACAAAGAATCTCAAAGTAAATGTTACGAGTATATAGGCATAAGTACATTGGAAATTGACTTGAACACTAACGTTATTTAGACATAAATTGAAATTTGACTCGAAAACTACTAAATAAAAGCACTCGAAACCATGACCTTATTGAACAATTAGTATTATTTAATTTGTTTTTTTTTTATGCCTGATAGGTTAGCCTTTGACCACTATCTCACATGATGGTAAGTGATGATGTGGTCGAAGATATTGTTCAGGCTAACCTAGAATTACTGGCTCTCAAGAACAGCTGCCGGAACACACCGTAAGGTGCTGGGCGACAGATTTTCAACTTGAGGGTGGTAGCTAGTCAGGCGGGCATTTGCAAAGTGCCCTACCACCATGCTGTAACGACTGCCATCCTAAGACAACAACCGGGACCGACGGCTTAACATGCTCTCCGAAGCACGGAAACGCTCAGTAGTAGTGTCACCAGCGGTCACCCATCCAAGTCATGACCGAGGCGGACGTTGCTTAACTTTGCTGATCGATTCAGAATGGCTAAACAAACTTCGCTACGAGCGCTTCAAAAATGTTGCTTGTTTTTGTCCCTATGAATTTTTTTTACTCTAATTTTTACTTGTTTTCTCATGCGAATTTTGAAAAAGAAAATTGACATTACCGCCAATTCTCAGCGCGCACGGATATGAACCTGAGTTCATACGTTTATGTATGATCCAAGAAAACATATTGTAACATGCGAGTATGTAAATAGTTTGTTTAATTTTCGTAATCAGCTGCAAAGCGCTGTTAATTTTACCCTTCACCATGACCATCAAGACGGTACAAGAAGATGCAAATTTTGTGCCTTAATCTATTATTTTCATATTATACTTGACTTTATTTCATATAAAGACTATGTTTAGAGAACTTTAACTCCTGCACCATATTTCTACGAACACCAAGCGCATAGTAATAACTAAATCATGTGTAATGAACCTGAACATTTATATAAACAGGAGTGGAGATGTGTGAATGTGCGAATTGTGGACGTGACGTCACGAGCGTGATTAGCCACACGTGACAACCCTGCCTAATGACTGAGATAAGGGATGTACGCGAGATAATACAGGGTATAAATGGTCATCGTTTTTTGTAGATATATTATTGTTTTTTATTATTGTAACCTTATTTTGCGGAAGTCATGTTGAAGTAAAAGAGTTTGTATTGTTTTTCTTTAAAAGCTGTTAGATACGCCTTCGACTACCATCTAACTCTTGTGGCAGTACAATGTAGAATATTTCAACATTAAAATTTGTAATTGACCTTCGTAAGAGCGTCGTAGACGCCTCAATTGAATACATGATTTTGAATTTGAATTTGGCTCTACATCAGTTGTAAAGCTGTAATAAGGTGGAGGATGGTAACAGTCGTAAAGGTAATGGATCTCAGGAATAGTTGCCAAAACATGCCGTTAGGAGCTTGGAGACAGTTTTTGTACTAGATTTGGTAGTTCATGCCCGCGGCGGGATGGCATGTGAAACACGGTCCTCCTGCGCGGCATTGCATAGTTATTCCCTTCGTATTGTGCGCGGTCCCTACCACGCACATTATATTTCTGCTAAAACTAGTGATATTTTTTTCCCTCATTTGAAGCATCAACGCCACTGTAGCAGATATATGGAAAAAATGTGAAGCACAATATTTTACTTTTGTACAAAAATCAAACCGGCATCTTCCTGTTCTACTGTATTGCGCTTCAACCATTTTTCAACAGTTATCTATTATCTCATTATAACAGACCAATTAATCACTTTATTTAAAGAAAGTAGCCTTATTATAAACAAATACTATATGCAACCTCCTAAGCTAATTATGAAAAAAATCAAAACTTCCATGCTGCTCAGCTGAAATCCATAATCTTCTTCAGAACCAGCACAATGAACTGTATCCAAGCTCAATTGCGACATAACATTATTTACAAAAAATAGTTCATAGGTTTACTTAAAAATAATACCAAGCCAATACCAATCGAAAATACTCCTGCTCCAAAACCATGAGTAGCATATCGTTACGCCTGTAACTAGAGACTTAGAGGTTTTTGAGAACCATAGTTCCGCTTCACAAGGCTATATGTCCATGTAGGTTGTAGTAAATATATTGCCAACTACAGGGCACGCTTCCATACTCCAGTGTGCTGTAGAGAATTTACTTTGTAAAGAAACTCATTATTTAATTAAAAATATAAATTAAGGATCGGACACAGGACCTCAAAATTTCAAAGTAACGCTTTCGACAACAAGCCACGACGTTTACATGAAATAATACATTGAACTTACATTATCTGTCTGATGAAACTTTAATTAATTACTTTAATTTAGACTAATGAAACAAAATACAAATATAATGTATTGTATTAACATTGTGTATTGTATTAGTATTAACATTAGGTTAAAGTTTGAACCATCATGAAAATTTTTCCGCTCACCCTTCTGGTTCACGGGCCTACTTAATAAAGAAGTTTACATGAAGTAATATATTGAACTAACCATTTTCTGTGTTAATTATGATGATAATAAGTATTTTCGCATATAATTTAGTTTAACTAATAACATAAAATACAAATACTGCTTAAGTTAATATTCAGTACAATGCCCAGATGTTTCACGAGCGAAGCCTGACTAATCATCCCCCAAAATTCAATCTTGACGCTAGCTGATATTACCTCAAACACTAAATTATATTTTTTCATGCAAAGAATAACTGTTCTTGCTATAAAAATGTTTTGTAAAAACTAGTCTACTTTTTTTATGCCTGATAAGTTAGCCTTTGACCACTATCTCACGCGATGGTAAGTGATGATGTGGTCAAGGATGTTGTTCAGGCTAACCTAGAGTTACTGGCTCTCAAGGACAGCTGCCGGAACATACCGTTAAGTGCTTGGCGACAGATTTTCAACTTGAGGGTGGTAGCTAGCCAGGCGGACATTCGCAAAGTGCCCTACCACCATGCTGTAACAACTGCTTTTTTTTTATTGCTGATAGGTAAGCCTTTGACCACAATCTCACGTGATGGTAAGTGATGATGTGGTCGAAGGTGTTAACAGGCTTAACCTAGAATTGCTATCCTAAGACAACAACCGGGACCGACGGCTTAACGTGCCCTCCGAAGCACGGAACCACTCAGTAGTAATGTCACCAGCGGTCACCCATCCAAGTCCTAACCGCGGCGGACGTTGCTTAACTTTGCTGATCGATCCAGAATAGCTAAGCAAACTTGGCTACGAGCGCTTCAATCTCTTCTAATTGATTGAGTCTTATTTTCTTCACACCTAATTCAAACCTGAAGTATTAAACTAAAAAAGCAATTTTATACCTTGCTAAGCTTTATCAATAAAACAAAGTAATAACTATGATTCTGTTAGATGACAAATTAGTGGTAGTTCCATCCGCACAACCGTGTCACGCGCCTACCTAATCTAGTCACGCGCCAATGAGCCGCGCTTGACGTGTTTAATTGAGCACTTGTCAGGTGTAATTGTGTTAACTTGATCATCGTATACACGTGCTGCGATTTGTACTGATGTTGTTATTTGAAAATTGTTACTAAATAAAAGAATCAATAGACTAGATATTGTTGTACGAATAGAAAAGTCTTTAATCTCGGACAAAATATGAGAAGATATAATAAGATTGTGTTTGTTAATCCCGGAATTTTTTTTGTGATGTAACTTCTTATTCACTCGAATGTTACCATATAATTTGAACAAGTATAAAAATTTAAATTGTACATAAGAAACCCGGCTGGAAATTATTTATTTTTGTAAGCCGTTCAATCGTTGAAATTAAAACCGCAATTTATGGAATCGTTTATCAAAGCCCTTCAATTTGATAAAGTACTCGATAGGTTTGAAATAAAAAAAACTTACAATATGGCGTCTAGAATCCGCCTGTTTGTTTTTTATTTCTTTTTAATGTAGGTACCTAGTGTCACTTGCGCTGTCAAGACGAAACTAACGATATCTCATATTATATTGAAATCAGTTGTGCCGTTCAGAAGTTATGGTGGAATTAAGGTAACCTCACTAATATACATACTCGTACATACATACATGAACCCTGAAAACATATTCTATCCTTTTTTTGTGCAGTCGTGTAAAATGAGTAGTTTGAGTGAAATGGAATATGAAATACGACATGAACTTGAGACAGCAAATTGGTATCAAATCCCTGTCGTTATCTTAAGATGGCAGTCTCTAGGATGGTAATCTGATTGAGGTCAGAGGCCTTTGGCAGCCTGAAAACGTTATTTTGCAAATTCCCGTCTGACTAGCTAGTTACTACCCTCAATTACAAAATCTGTAGCCAAGCACATAGCATTATGTCTCAGCTGATGACCTTTAGAGCGATTCTAATTCTAGATTACTGTTACATCCAGATCGTCCACTGCTGAACACAGCCTCCCCTATTAAGGGGGTATTTGCCATAATCCCCACGCTTGGCAGACGTCTTGGGGATCGCAGTGTAAGTTGGCAGTTCTTTAGAATACGCTTCTGCCCACCTTCCAGTATTTTTCCCTTAGTCGCCTCTTATAACACCCACGGGATGATATGGGGAGGTGCAATTCTAACCCGACACCCCACGGGGCTAATTCTAGATTAAGCTTGTAAATTTACTAGGTTACCATCGTCGAGATATCATCAATTACCAACAGGTGAAATGATGGTTATATGCGGGTAACGTATTCGTTTTTAACTCCATAATAAAAATATCTCCTCAACCTTTCACATCTTAAAAATGTAAACTCCAATTTTCACCAAATTGTCAATTCCGTGGATACAAAACGCCTTGTAGCCTTTACTGGAAAACTAAAACCGTTGCATAGAGCGTGGTAAGTGCCAACAATGGAGACAGTTACCCTATCTCTACGAACCGATAATGGACCGTGAACTCTCTAGGCGATGTCTGTCTCCTACGTAGCCAGCGTCTGTGTCTATCTGTCTATAACTGTAGCAGACTACAAATGTATGATAATGCTGATTGTCTATGAATATGAGCGGCTCTGTTTTCGTATCTGTAGCACAGATTAGAAGTTACTACCCTGTGGGTATTTTAAATTAAGCTGACTTCCATCTGAATTTGCTACTGCAATCATATTTTATATTAAAAATAGAAAAAATAAATATTTTTTTCGTAAGAATTATAATATATATTATTACTAGCTTTCCGGGCGCGGCTCCGCCCGCGCGTATGTCGGTTATCACGCAAAAACATTAACATCTTTTTGCGCAGTTGGATAAAAACTATTCTATGTTTTTTCCCAAGTCTAAAACTATTTCCATACCAAATTTCATTCAAATCGGTTTTGTAGTTTTGACGTGAAAGCGTAAAAGACAGACAGAGTTACTTTCGCATTTATAATACTAGCTTTCTGGGCGCGGCTCCGCCCGCGCGTATGTCGGTTATCGCACAAAAACATTAACCTCTTTTTGCGCAGTTGGATAAAAACTATCCTATGTTTTTTCCCGGGTCTCAAACTATTTCCATACCAAATTTCATTCAAATCGGTCCAGTAGTTTTGGCGTGAAAGCGTAACAGACAGACAGACAGACAGAGTTACTTTCGCATTTATAATATTATAGTACTGATTATTATTTGTAGACATTTACTTATCGTCATCTGATTGATTTTGAGGTAATGTAGTTGCGTTAAATTCTCGTAGAATTAAAATTTTGTTAATAATTTACATTGATTATGTTGAAGTGCGTTGAAGCTAATAATGCCCACCAATAAATAATAACGTGATAATATTGCATTGAAAAAAAAAACCTGTTGTTAAAGCAATAAAACCTTTTATTTATATAGTTTGTTCAAAATGACTTCACATTCCTTACATGCAGCTGTATGCTACGCATTAACGATTCTGGATTTGATTGTTATACTACTGGTTCGTAGCTTTTTTGGTGTTTGCTCATAATGGCCTTATGATGCCTAGAGAGATGAATTTTCACGCCCCAATATCATTGATAGAAGAAAAAACGTACGCCGTTACTGCGTTCACAATTTTATTACACGACAGATCAGAAAATGCCAAACTTTTTGGTTTGTGGTAAGAGATTCTGAACAATATATGGACAAACATGACATGATGGCATAGTAGTCGCTGAGGATTGCCTCGCATAGGTTCATGGTTCAGTCATATAGTGCACGGCGGTATAGTTTCGGTATCTAATTATAAAATCTAATCGAAAGCAAGGAAAATATCTAAAAAATGTAATGTATAACAAACTGCCTACTGAAATCACGGAATTAAAGTTTCATGCCTTTAAAAAGACACTAAAGTGTTTCTTTGAAAATAAACCGTTTTACGACCTCAACGAATTTTTAACCCTGAAATTAACTGACTCTTCATTTTTGTACAACGAGCGAATTGAAATTTAACATATAAAAAAAAATATTCTGCTAATATATCTTGACAATTCATATTTTATGATTACTTTAAATTTTTTTTGACATTTATCAATTTATTTACTATATTCCATTTTTTTATTATTCATCATTACATTGGTCTATATTATACATAATTGTAATTGGGATGTTATGTGCATTTTATATAAGTATTAATAGAATAAACTTTTTTTTAGTTGCATATTTTTGAAAAAATCTTATCGTAATATACCTATATGTTATTTTTTATATAATGATGAACTTGTAAGTAACAAAGTAATAAAATGTATGTAAATTGACTTACCTAATATAACGATCATTGTTATAATGGTGAATAAAGATCTGATTTCTGATTTCTGATTGTATTTGGCGAGATACCATCCTAAATCTTGACGGAGTCTTAAGGACAGCTTCCTACCTATTCTCGAGAGTCAGTTTCCATAGGCCTAGCCTGAACATCATTTTGAAGCTCACTTAAGCAAATGGAGATAGTGGTCAAAAGTACCCTACGAGAAAAACAAGTAAAAAAAACTCACAAAAATCAATTTTTTTTATATTTTTTTTATCTCTGAGAGGTAAGCCTTTAACCACAATCTCACGTGATGGTAAGTGATGGTGTGGTCGAAGGTGTTAACAGGCTTAACCTAGAATTACTGGCTCTCAAGGACAGCTGCCGGAACACACCGTTAGGTGCTTGGCGACAGATTTTTGACAACTTGAGGGTGGTCGCTAGCCAGGCGGGCATTCGCAAAAATGCCCTCCCACCATGCGGGTAAGCTCAAGCCCGCGGCGGGATTCGAACCATAGACCTGCTGCCTCAGTCCATAGCCAAAGCCACTGAGCTATCACTGCTTCGAAATATTAGAATATTCTTAATCTAATGTTTTCTCCTATGAGGGTTTAATGAAGTTATAATTCACAAAGGCTTAAATTTTTCCTCAGATTAAATTCTATTATATTCTCACGTGCAAGAAGCACAGGTAACATGAAATCGAAGGTTTCTGGTTCAGACTAATTCCATAGCTTTATCCAAACAGCTTCAAATAAACCGGTTTCCTAATAAAAGAAGGCTGGTTGTGCACAATATAAACATTTGCAACGTAACGGCGGTTCGAATGCGCCCTGACGGACATAACCGACCGGGACATTGTAAATAGTGCCCGGCACACGTTTAGTTTGTAATATTTGTGCGGTTCCGTGTAAATGGAAAAACTGTGGAGGTAGAGTAGCTGGATGGCAGAGGTTACAACTGTTTTCATAGAAAGATTATAGATTTAAATATACTCGTAGATGCTCAGTACTAAAATATTTAACTTTCATATTGAGATGAAATCACAATCAATTAATCACGATTTGATATGACTTCAATTAATGGAAAGAGTTTCAAGTTGGGAATAAATATCTCCATCAATATAAAAACAACTGAAAAAAATATTTTTACTCAGTTTCAAAAGCCTCTTACCTAAATTAAGTTACTTATATAGGTTCATAACATAAATCAGTGGCGCGCGCGCACCCATCCGCGACGGGCGTGTGTTCAGTATTCGCAGCGCTGACTCGCTTGTAATAAATATGACGAAAGTTAACGTAATAAAGTGTAATGTGTGCAATATAGTTATAAACGAACTATTATCCTACAAACAAAAAAAAGTGTCGGTGATAGATGAGGTGACGCTTATTCGTGTGTGTACATCGGCTTTCACCGCTGAAGAAATTAAAGATGCGAAATCGCTTCTGTTTGATGCGATCCCAACGGACCAAAGAAAAATCCTGCGTAAAAACAAAGGCAAAGAGGAACGGGATTTAGGAGACATATTAAATGTTTTCAAATCCGCGGAGCCTACTATAATACCAGTTTACGTATCACGGGATTTATATAAACTACCCCCAATTATTTTATCAGATCATTTAGACTGCTCCAAACTTCTAAAAGATATGATGATAATGAAAAGCGAAATTGAAAACATAAAGTCTACTTATGCTACACTTGACAGCGTGAACGAATTTAAAACAGAAGTTTGTCATAAGAAGAAACATTGCGATAACTGCGAAAATATAATGATGCCGACGAGTCCGACGCTCAAAATAAACACAAAGCGCGGGGCTTGGCTTGACAATGGACCTGCAGCGGGGCCTTCGAATGTATGTTATTTATTTTCGCCAAACAAGTCTCGTTCTAATAACGATAGTGAGTGTGATAACATATCTCCTGCACAGCAGCATTACTCCGCACGTAAACGACAGCGGTCGGTGGATTTTGGAGTCACAAACATGGACGGAGGTGTCCACGAAGGAGGGCAACCGCCCTCAGTGAGTCAGCAAGTCAGAGCTCGGACCGGTTCTGCAGAGGCTGCGAGCTGTGTTGTGACGTCAGAAATACCGAGCCCCGTGCCTCAGGTAGTTCGACAGCTGACTGTCGCTGATAAGGCCGGATGCAGTTATGCAAAGAAGCCACTTGAACTAAAGCAGCCAATGAATGCGCGCGAGTTTTTGATGAAAGAAAATAATGATAGTGAAGGATGGCAGAGGGTGTCGCATCGCAAGAAGCAATCAAAATATCGTTTCTTGGGCAAGTCAGGCGTAGTGAGAGATGCAGAGTGTACGTTCAAAGCAGCAGAAAAGAAGATTCCTATTTTCATTACAAACATACACTGTGATACCACTGAAAATGATATTATAAGTTATATCCGTAACAAAACGAAGGAAACAGTCGTATTAGAGAAAATAAATATGAAAGTAAAAAGATGTCACAAAGCCTTTAAATTCTTAACGTTAGAATCTAACTTACCTCTATACATGGACGAGACCATCTGGCCTGCAGGTATTATATTTAGACGTTTTGTGAATTTTAAGTTCAGACAGGCGAACAGCATCTATACTGCGGACGGCTTGAATCAGCTTCAAAATGGATAAAAGCTCGTATCGTTTCGCAAGTTTCAATTGTAAAAATATTAAGCGATCAGTTAACGACGTTAAAAATTTATGTCGAACGTGTGACGTAATATGCCTTCAGGAAACGTGGCTGTTACCGCACGACATTCCCTTCGTCGGCACGATTGACAACAGTTTTGGCTATACTGCAACGTCAGCGGTGGATACTAGTGCAGATATCATGCGTGGGCGTCCCTATGGTGGTGTTTGTATCCTCTATAGGTATAGCGCGTTCCAACAGGTGTCAGTGTTGCAGTGTAACAATACTCGTATATGCGCTATCAAAGTTACAACAGGCGATAGTACGGTAATAGTGATGAGTGTTTATTTACCAACAAATTCTGTGCATAATCTACCTGAGTTTACCGACTGCCTAAGTATAGTCTGTGCAATTATTGACGAGTATGGAATTGAGTCAGTGTTCATCCTTGGCGACTTTAATGCGGATCCGGGTGAGTTGTTTTACAGTGAGCTAGCAAGTCTGTGTCGTGAGCAACAGTGGTCATGTGTTGATGTGGATATGCTTGGGTATGACTCGGGCACTTTTACTTTTATTAGTGAGGTGCACTGGACGAGCAGCTGGCTTGATCACTGTGTAGCTACTCACTCGGCGAAGCAAACTATTGTTGATGTGTGTGTGAATTATGATACTCTATGGTCTGATCACTTCCCCCTTATTATACAATGTGATTTAAAAGCGCTCACCCCTAAACTTTCACCTCAAGTTACAAATGTGAATAAAGATGTAGTATGGGGTACGAGAAGCGAGGATCAAATCGCTAGGTACCTAAAAGAATGTCATAATAACCTAAAAAAGATTGATTTTCCTTCAGAATGTGTTAGCTGTAGCGATTGCTTTTGTAGTATCCGTGATCACAGGCGTACTCTGGATAAGCTTTATTCTGATATTGTAACTGCTCTTCGAGACGCGGCGGTGGTGAGTCGGGGAAGCACTCTGAGAGACGGGGGTGGCTCGCGCATAGTAGGGTGGAATAAACATGTCAGCGAGGCTCACGGGATAGCCAGGTCTAAGTTCAAGGAATGGGTGTTTTGTGGTAGACCTAAGTCTGGCTATGTATACCGGGAAATGTGTGACAGTAGAAGAGCGTTCAAATCACGACTAAAATGGTGCCAAAACCATCAGGACCAAATAAGAATGGACGCTCTGGCAGTAAAACATTCCAAAGGGGATTTCCGTGGCTTTTGGCAGAGTACAAGCAAGGAGGATGCACGACCTGGCCTTCCCGTGAGCGTCGATGGTGTGAACGACCACAAAGAAATTGCTAATGTTTTTAAAAATCATTTCTCTGTGACCTCTCCATTGGGTCCGGCGAGGCAAGTGCTCGGTGCTGTCATGAACGGAACAGTAGTGGGGACTAATTTCCTAGCAAAGGACGTATATAAAGCTATAAGACTAATTTCAAAAGGCAAGTCCCCAGGACATGATGGACTCAGCATTGAGCACCTGCAGCACGCTGGACCTCATATCTCTAGAGTGTTGGCTATGTTCTACTCACTGTGCGTGAGCCATTCGTACTTGCCAGTGGATTTTATGAGAACGGTTGTAGTGCCTGTAGTGAAAAATAAAACTGGTGACCTTGCCGATAAAAGTAACTACAGGCCTATATCTCTAGCTACGGTTATAGCTAAGGTTTTTGACGGTTTGCTTAACGCACGGTTAAACAGATAAGTAGCACTGCACGATAACCAATTTGGGTTTCGTCCTCGGTTATCTACTGAAAGTGCCATACTGTGTCTTAAGCATACCGTCAAATACTATACAAAACGTAAAACCCCAGTGTATGCTTGCTTCCTTGACTTATCCAGAGCCTTTGATCTGGTGTCTTATGACCTGCTATGGAAAAAGCTCACAGACATTGACGTGCCACAGGAACTTGTTAGCATGTTCCAGTATTGGTATGCGCAGCAGACTAACGTTGTACGATGGGCAGGGGCAATGTCAGATCCATATCAGCTTGAGTGCGGTGTCAGGCAGGGCGGGTTAACTTCTCCAACCTTGTTCAATTTATACATAAACGGCTTATTGTGGCGCTCAGCGGTCAGCATGTCGGCTGCCACATTGATGACATTTGTGTTAATAACTTGAGCTACGCAGACGACATAGTACTGCTGAGCGCTTCAATATGTGGACTAAGGAAGTTGATTCAAACATGCGAAGAGTACGCGTGTGGTCACGGATTACTGTATAATGTAATAAAAAGCCAGTGGATGGTATTTGAGTCCGGGGGAAAAGCTCCTCAGAACACACCTTCTGTCTTGCTCAATAGTACTCCCCTAGTAAGGGTCGAGCGATTTAAGTACCTGGGGCATATACTCACCACTGACCTCAAAGACAACGAGGACATTGAGCGGGAGCGGAGGTCGCTGTCGGTTAGAGCAAACATGATAGCTCGCAGATTTGCACGTTGTTCGGCAGGGGTCAAGGTTACGCTCTTTAGAGCGTTCTGTACATCCCTTTACACGTGTAGTCTGTGGGCTGACTATAGCAAAAAGACGTACAGTGACCTCCGTGTCCTGTATAATAATGCCTTCAGGATGTTGTTGCGGCTGCCTCGATTCTGCAGCGCCTCTGGCATGTTTGCGGACGCACACACGGCATGCTTCCATGCGACCATGCGTTTACGTGCAGCGTCCTTGGTACGCAGAGTTCGGGCCAGCTCCAACACCATCCTGGAGATGATTGCACTAAGATTGGACTGCCCCTACCTTCGGCATTGCTGCGATAGACATGTGGCAGTACCAATGCCGAAGAGAAGGTACTAATGTGTATAGTGGATGTGGCGATATATGTTACCAGGATCATTTTGACTGTTATTTGTACCTACTATTACATTTGTTTGATATGGATCGATTTGACATTATTTTATTTTATTTATTTTATTTATTTTATTTATTTTATTTATTTTATTTATTTTATTTATTTTATTTATTTTATTTATTTTATTTATTTTATTTATTTTATTTATTTTATTTATTTTATTTATTTTATTTATTTTATTTATTTTATTTATTTTATTTATTTTATTTATTTTATTTATTTTATTTATTTTATTTATTTTATTTATTTTATTTATTTTATTTATTTTATTTATTTTATTTATTTTATTTATTTTATTTATTTTATTTATTTTATTTATTTTATTTATTTTATTTATTTTATTTATTTTATTTATTTTATTTATTTTATTTATTTTATTTATTTTATTTATTTTATTTATTTTTTATTTATGACAATTTTCTTTCATTTTGGTTAAAATTTTGACACCATATTTGACAATAATTTATTGAATTTTGATAGAAATTATGAAATGTATTTAGTTTTAAATAATTATTGTAATTTGATTGTAATATTATCTTAATTTTATTATAAAACACAACTAGTCTATATGTATGGGTGTAACTTACCTGAAATAAATTTATTTTGATTTTGATTTGATTTGATAAATGATACAGAAGCAAACGAAACAATATGCAGATGTTATGATGATGGTAGGTGAAGACTAATATATTCTTATTATGTATATTATTCGACTCCCAAAAAGAGTGGGTTCTCAAAAACTCGTTGTAATTCTCTGCTCATTTGCTTAGCAGTAATTATTGCCAAAATAACAGTGCTAGAATTTATATATACTTATACAGTAATTGACAGTTTTTAAGTAACAGAATTAACTGAACAAAGGATTTGCTGACGAGCCTATACCTTAATGATATAATAATTGCAATTATTGCCAAGACGGTGACCATATTTTGGATAAGGGACATAAACTTGACCGTTCAAGCGGTAAACATAACTGAAAAACAATAAAAAAACACGTATCCGACTTCTAATAATGATAAGTATGAAATAAATTGTAGAAATCAGACCATGAAATTTTTACCTACGTTTTTTGAATCAGCAGCATGGGACTGATTAACAAGTTCTTCATACTTTTTCATTGTTTCATAGTTTTTACTCAGGCGGATTTAAGGTGTGATAAAAACGCAAGATTTCTCTGTTTTTATCTACTCTATACATAAAGGGGGTACCACACGATATCGGAAACGCTGATGTGTGTAAGTCGGCGGGAATTAGACGTTACGACTGCTGGGAATTGCTTGCGGATGGTTGCCTCGAACGTATGGAAACCTACGTATCTGCCGTATTAGTAGTAATGTCTATGTTGGCAACCCCGTGAAAATGGGAGAATTTCTTTGACTATGTAGAGACTTAATATGTTTTTATTATAGGTTTTTATGCTTGAAGACAACACATAATTGGATGAAGAACGCATAGAATTAATAAAATAAAGTATCTCGAAAATATTTTGTTACTTAATTGTATTTTCAGTTCCCATATTTCTTAAAATTCTTGAGTAAGTGGTTTTCATGAATCAAACTAAAGCAGCTAGAGTAATAGCTTTATTGGTACTTTCTATGTTTACCAGGACTTAACAAAGTATTATGACTTGCAGGCACATAATAAGATATGTAATAAATGTATCGATAAAATCAATGTCTACTTTTAAACTGATATTTATAGTTATCATGCTTATTTGTGGTTGGTGATTTATAGGTTGCCGTGTCTGAATTAGTACTGAAAACATGTGATGACATTCTTATGTGATGTGACTGTAAGCAAAATATTCCATCACTGACATGTCGAAGACTCGTAGAATGAAACGACATGTGATGGTCGAAAGTCAACCTTATTTATTTGCCAGATACCAAAGCATACTGTGAGTATGCAAAAAATGGACTCTTCCTGCAAGAATAATCATTGCAATTCAACGGGCAATGCTGCCAGCATGCTGGGCACGCTGCCAACTGGTAGCGGGCTGGAGCATTTAGACTGCCTGTGAGTCTGCAATGACTTGTAGGTTGTCTAAAAGCAATTTCGTTATAGTAGCTGTATATAGTACGTATTATTTCGTTCCTAATAGCATACCGCCAGATGAAAATTAAAAAAAGACATTATTTTATTCGACATGTCGGTGGTGATAAATATTTCTTGGAGATATATTAATTGGTAATTTTATTTCGGTAAGCGCAATTATTTGGTTACTGGTATATATTAGATTACTTGTAGTCAGAGGAATTTCTTACCCTACTGTTGTTACGGTTTTTTGAGGGTCGGAACGATTTTTTTGTTCCATCATGTGAGGTTCGGAACGCACACCTTGCACAGAGTATTAATCCTTTTCTTGTTATTGAGAGTTGAGATTATCTGTTTATTTTAGCTCCCCTCTCATGGAATGTTCGAGAGAGCCCGAAACTTATAAATAGGGTGTCAATTTTAGAGAAGACCTTTTTTCAGTCCGTCAGCCGCTCGCCCACGCCTCCCACTGCCTGAAGCGAGGGCTGCAAGAAAGCCGGGCAGTGCTCCTTTCGACGTCCGCCTTCCAGAGGATCCATCGATGAAAATACATACCGGCTGAAATAAAAAGGGAATTTAACTGAATTTAAGGAGGCGACTTCGTTCCCTATCGTGGACTCGTGACGCGTCCACGTGGCGTACTCCGAAAGCCTTCGAACCTCCCCAAAAAGAAAGGAGGTTCATGGTTAGGGCTGGTAAAATACCCTACCATACCCACATCTACCATAGCTTCAACTCCGGTAGACAGCCAGAGCAGTACATGTGGTCAGCGCTCAGCCTGACATCCCGGTCTGCTCGCCTTAACTAAGCCTTCGGTTCCAGGCTGTGAATCTCCACGCTGCAACGGTATTTATGTAATTTCCCGGTATCCTATAACCGGGTGGCGCCTTTTTCTTCTTTTTTTACTTTGCGGAATTCATCTTTCACCCTATGCGACTCACGACCTTACCCTGAGATCTATATAGAATTTTCTGAGCAGGCTGGTTTCTGTTTTTATCTACACTTATATACTAAAACTATATAGCAATAACTTTCTAATAAACTTAAATTATGTGGATCTACGTTGCTGGCACACAGAAATTGTAAATTAAATAGTTAAACTTAAACTTATAATAAACTTAAGTAAAGTGTTGTTCGCTCGTACCAGTGATTGCTATAAAATTCCCAAATTCCAAGTTAATCTTTGTACCTGGTACTAGCGAATAACCCAACCTAATTAAGGAAAATATTCTGGACCTATTTACTCTCCTTTAAATGAGTTTTGGTGAAAATTTTAATTTTAAATAAATATATTTAAAAATTTGTTGAACGCTTCAATATTGTTTTTATTTGTGTATCTCTAGACCTCCTAGCTTAGGCAGGTAGTTAAGTTAGGTGTGTGGAAGCTTCTCTTCCCCACCTGGAGAGTTGGACCCTCAGTCCTCTCTCCCCTTATTTTTTTATTTTTTTCTCAAACAGTCGTATATCACAATTAAGGGATATATTTCATAACCCCATCTATACGCGAAATCGTAACACTGTCAACAATAAGATCGTTATTGTATTAGGTAGACGTTTCAGAGAAAAATTTATTTTTTCTAGTATAATACACAATATTACAAATTATTTATTTAATTATTTTTGTAATGTAATCCGCGGAACATGCGTCATTGCAAAAATAATAATATTTAAAAAATACGCAATAGCAAATAACTTTATTGCGTATTATTTTTATTCACACTAACAGTATGCCTGTTTTTTTTTTATTTATATTTACTTAGATCCAGTCACAGGAATTTTCAACCCTCATGGTGACAATAAGGTTGATATTATTATAAAAAACTAGGGCAAACTCTTCATTTATACTTAAGTATATTCAACAGAAAATATTCTTTATTCCTCATGGGTATCATAACATATTCGTACGGTATCGAATCGATAATTAATTAATTACCGTATAGAAGCCGCGCCCGGCACCTACCCCGTAACTAGCGCAACGTGCGATTTCCCTTGAGGTCTCCATTCTCTGTCGGCAAAGAGTAAATAAGGTAGAAATGTAAAAGACTACAAAGTAGAGAAAAATGCTTTGATGTTACTAGAATTTAGACTACTTAGAAAATCATACTTTTGATTTTAGTCCTCATTATGCACCTGGGTGAATTAACCCAGATTAATTCAGTAAATTATGACTAAAATGTCGTAGAATTTAACGTCCTGATTTTTACGACTACGAATTTGCAGTAATTGTCTGCTTTCAGGTATTTTGGTTACAAATAAGAATATAAAAATATTTTTCATCCCACCTCGGAAAGAGTATTTTTAATCTTCAATATCTGAGTGGAAAAGCCGTTTTTATTCTCTAGAGGATAAAGTAAATTGAATTTAGAACATCGTGTGCACTAAGTTTGTGAATTAAAAAAATCATTAAACCTATTTACTGCTACCGCTATGGTGCCGAATATATCATACAAGTTTTATTAATTTATTAAAAACTCAGACTCGGAACCTTCTTGGTGTTCTTTTTTCAATTTGCTTTGTATGCGGTTCTTTACGCGGCATTTTTTCACGTCATTGTTAAACCTTATATTAAAAACAAGAAACTTGAAAACAAGTGAAAAAACTAAAATGAGTGATTCTAGCGACGAGAAAGTTTGTTTAACGTCCAACAGAATTGACTGAAACTGTTAATAATGCGCAAATGAGCTTTCTCCCTCAACAATCACGCGAGAAGTATTACTTTTTTTTTTGCATTTAGTCATTTCCTCGCTGAGGTGGAATGAAAAGTTACGTGTTGCACTCGAGTGCAAAGATTTTTCACCTCGTGCTCTTTTGATTCCCTCGCTAACGCTAAGGATTCTTATTTTGAATCACTCGCTGTTCGCTTGCTCGGTTATCAAAATTGAACACGCGGTTAAAAAGCAACTTTGCACTCTTGTATAACAAATAACTATTATCCTCTAACAATAAATACCAATAAAATAAATCTAACTCACAACCTACCCCTTGTGGAAGATACGGGCCTGATGATGGTATTTTTATATAATTTTAAGTAACCTATCGTTTTCATCATTTAAGTAATCTGTAGCTTTCTGATTTTTAAAGTAGATAGAAAAGATAGTGAACATATTAATGTAGGTAAATAATGTGTTATCTATGATCTCTAAATGGTGCGCCGCTAATAATCTTCTCTTAAATCCAAGAAAAACCAAATGTTTAAAGTTTTCTTTACCAAATGTTGCTAATGTTAAACCAAACATTAAGCTTGGCCCAGATAAACTCCCTATTAACAATGCGACAGTCTTCCTGGGAATTAAAATAGAATAAACTTTACAGTGGGATCCACATATACATGATCCATCCGGAAGACTTAGTTCTGCTGCATAAACAGTTCGTAAGGTAAGACAGTTAACAGACGTAGATACAACTATACCTAAAAGTATATTGGCACATTGCATCTGAAATTAAGGTGAGAGCACAGAAAGGTCATATTTATATATGGAGCCTAAATCTATTTTATTTGCAAATATTCGGTAGGTGAGGATTCTTATCTGCAGTATATTATACTCATTGTCCAGCCGCCGCCGCACCCGCCTGTCATTCCGTCCATTAAGGTACCTGTCATGTGAGTTTACAATAAGTAAATAAGGCCGGGAACGTTTACCTTGTTATTGCTTTGCTATTGGCGACAATATTGGCTTGTTGTTTGTTGGAAAAATTAGCCGCCCTGTTATTGGTTTGGTAGTGATTTGTGTTGGGAACTGGGGGCTCGGAATTGCGTTTGTAGAAAGAAATAACGATTTAGGATGTTGTTTTTCATATTTACGGACTTCTCTTTCATATTTAGTACCGATTTTTAGAACTGATCATCTTCTTACTTTCGTCCCACGTCCATTAAGGGACTTATACGATAACTATATATATAATGCCTTTTATTTGTATGTACTAGTCATAACGGCAATAACTTGTTGCTTGCTGGAAAAAATACGGCTCTGCTATTAGTGTGGTATTTAATTTTGTGCTGAAAACCGCAGGAGCTTAACATTATATTTGTGAAAAATAATGGTTATGTGAAATAGATTATCCTCTTTCTACTCGTCCCTTAGCTTGCCGCTGGTGAAGAAACTACATAAATTCTAGCGTAGCGTTTGGATTTTGATATGTAGCTGTTATATGAAGACTTCAACAAGTTATACGATACTTTTCAATGTTTGTGGTTGGTTCTATTGTGTTTTTATATATTTTTTGCACTTTATAGTGTTGCATAATGGTTACAAGATAATTTACTCGCCTAAAACACTGTTTAAAATTGACCAGAGTGGCAATTACCATAAAATCATCCAGGTCTACAAATAAATTTTTCAGTGAATTGACTATAACTTAAAAACTACTCATCCGATTTTAATTAAATTGAACTGGGACCATCTGTAATCTATCCAGCAAAATATTATTAGTATAAATACATAATTGGTAGAGTAATCGCGTAAAAAACAAACAAAAACATACAATCAAATCGAGAATCCCCCTTTCCGGAAGTCAGTTGAAAACATGGCGTCATAGGTATTCCCCAAAAGGGTAGACCAAGATTTCCAATTATCTAATAATCGCCAGACAAGTTTTGGTCATATAGGGGACGAGCCTATTGCAATATACTGAACCTCTAGACTGCTGACTGAAAATGAGCTTGTCAGTAATTCCAATAAATCTCTGAATCAGGGTCAAATCAATGACATCATAATTAAAAAGCTACTCTTTTACCATTTCGCTGACCAGGGTGTGAAAAATACAGTCGTATTTTAGTATTAATAATGTAAGTACAAATGAAGACATAGAAAATTAAGGATAATAGTCGTCAGAGTTAAAAAAAAGTAATTATTTTTATCGACGGGAATAGAATTAATGAAAACACGAATAAACCATAAAACACCTACAATAAACAGTAAAACAAAGGTAACCGCATCATTTCTAACTGTTTATTATCGCGTCTTGTGAGACATGTAAATCCCTTGACGGCTGTCGTTGGGCTTGCGTCTTAATTAATTTGACATGGGTCTGACCTATGTATTAGTTAGTTCCGTGATAAGTACGAGATGTATACAGAAGATGAGTTATCTTCAATTGTATACCCACAATTTTCTTTTTAACTGATAGATTACCCTTCGACCACTAGTTCGAAATCATCTCCTCGTAATGATGTGGTCGAGGATAATAAACATGCTTAAACTAACGGCTCGGAAGGACAGCTGCCGTAACACACCGTTAGATGTTTGGCGATAGATTTTCTGCTAGACCCAAGCGAGCATTCGCAAAATGCCATACCACCATGCGTTGAAGCTCAAGATGTTCGGCGGAATTCAAACCTACGTGGCAATTCAAAGCAATTTTTGAAATGGACCTCAAAATAATTTGCAACATAGCAGAAAAATACTAGTATCTAAAATATACACGAGGACATATTAAAATTCAGTCTTTAGGACATCAAATTGTAGACAGTTAAGAAGTTGGTTATCTTTCTGTATTTATATCATCGCTTGAAAACCATGAGTCTGATTTTGGTTGTTGTTGGGCATAGGGATGGTTTAAATCCTGGAACACGTTAAAATATATTTATATGCCATTCTTTCAAATCAAGATTATAGGCAATATATGATGTGCATGCTACTCTTATACTAGCAAAACATGAGCACTTTAATTTTTATAATAACAACTTTATACCATATTTTACGCAAATAAGGATTCTTTATCTTAATTATGCTTTTGTATCGTGCAGATATTCTTGCAAATGAGAGGGTTGATTGACTATTTACGAACTTAAGTTACCTAATAATATTATGTCCTAACAAATGAATTAACCAAAAACAGTTATGTAGTTAATTTATATGCTGTAGAAGTTGGAGCAAGGGGTATACCAGCGAAATCCCTATATAACCTACTTAAAGACCTCGGCCTGCCAAGAACAACCGTGACTTCCATCCTAGAACGTGTATCTAAGGCGGCATTAGTAGGATCTTACCAAATTTGGATTAGTAGGATCTTAACAAATTTGGTTAGGTAGGTGAGGAGGCTTGAGCGGGAAAGCGTTGATGCATTGTAAAGAGGCCTCTTAACCCTGCACCTGGGTTGCAAGCACCAGGCCCCTCTAGCATCTTCCTCTGCAATGCTATGGACTCGGCACCCGCACGGTGAATCCATGGAATGCTAAGTAATTCGTCTCGTCTTATATTTTACCTACATGAACCTTGTTTGTAACGCTTTGTATTTTGAACATTTAATGTTACATCCTTTTTTTTTAATAAACCCATACATATACACATTTTAACTACACGCGCTGAAAAAGATGTATTCTCATTTGACGTTCGCATCATCACATTTCTGGGCTTGAAACACCGATTTGCCCAGCTATTCTAAACAAATGTTCCACACAGCCTCACGAAAAACTCCGTAATAAATCTCTATATCAAGCGCCATTTCAATACGTTTAAAGTTGCCACGAAAGGGTGGAAAATAAAAACAATAATATTCGCTCTGTGGCTCCCTCCGGACCCATTGCTACCCGAATAACACTTTTTATCATATTTATCGACTGATAAATGGCATAAGACCGTCTAGTGCATTTTTGTGTTCATTTCTAATACTACAATGTATTGTTTATTTTTGAATGGAATTATCCCTGAAAATCGACGATTTATCGTAATGAAGAAGATACGAATATAATTTATAAAAATAAATTGTTATTACATTATTAACAATCTAGCTGCGCCTCGGAACACCAGCGTAGGCAGCGATAGGTATTATTATTATATGTTCTATGGCGATGGAAAGTTAATTTAAGTTAGGGCGGCTTGCGCCAAAACGCTGTTAACTAAAATTTGATTAAATCAAGACTTTGGACTAAGCTCAGTTTAGCATATACTAGATTAACTTTGTCTTCCCTCAAAGACTTTACGGTTTCAGTTATTTAAGTCGAGTTTAGGCGACGTTACGTTCTAATTCTCGCGAAACTTTATTGTTATAGAAACGAATCATACAAAAAGCGGGTAACGAAATTGAATTACTACTTTCAGTTGTTAAAAAAATCTTATAAATGTGTTACTGTAAGGAGGAACTACCACACAATTAATTGTTTATCATCGATATTTGCTTCGAATTGGTCTTCGAAATGCGGTCAAAAACTACAACACGGTAAGTTACTATTAACAAAACCGTTAAAGACTCGCTGACAAAAAGAAAAGATCAAGAGCAAGACATTTATGTAGCGTTTAGTGTAAATCGAGATTTAATTCCATTACTTACAGATTTAAGTAGTTGGTGCAAGTCGCCCTTAATCCACGACTTACACTCACAAACATTAGTATTTATCAAGGTGTGTAGGAGTACGCCTTGATTGAACAGCTCTGTAATATTACGATATATTATCCAGTTTAATTGCCAGTTCAAAAATGCCTTTCATATGTATTATGGAATATTCAAAAGGATTTACTATTCTATTGAATATTCCTGTAAAAGTTTCATTCCTGAATTATATAAATGCATTTGAACTTGGAAATTTTAGTTCTCTTAATCCCCAAGTTCATATGCACTTATATGATTCAGAAATGAAACTTTTTATAATATTATCGCTTATTCTGGCTGGCCCACAGGATTAGCGCAATCGTGATACATTTTACACGGCTTTTCTTTTCAAACAATATGATTAAATTTTGAGAGCTGTAATGACCTAGTGGTAATATATTTATGTACTGCCATGCAGGGTTTCCATGGCATGAGTGGATCCCGGCGCTCAAAAATATGGAGGGGCTTTATTAGTGGATAAAGCGGTACTGTTTGTGGTGCTTTGTGTGGTGTTTAATTATAGCCTTTAAGGCGAATGCTGATGTCAATGTCAGGCAATTAAAATTTTTATATGATAGTTTATCTGACTGTTGTGCTGTATCACACAATACGCTAGGTTTGGAGAAGATTTTTTATGATATCTAATATATGTATCATTGAATCCGTTCCATTAGTAACTGGTAAAAGTTTTCAATATTTTTCTAAGGTTTCAGGGGTAAATTATGGAATCGTGTGCATTAGTGTACGTACGTATAATAACTTTTGAAGATAATATGTAAAATATTATATTAAACCCGTGAATACCATGATCGTGCAGAATAGTTAACAAACTTATCTGCAAACGTGATAAAACTGTTTTTTTTTTTGTATTTCTTGGCACAGACGTCACTTAATATTTTAGTAAAACACTTAAAATTTTGTGTTAATATATTTAGTGATAATTCCGCCTAATTTTCCTGTTAAGACGACGTGATGACACAAACTTCGATTTTGCGCTGGCAGAGTCAAGACACGGTAATATTATATATAGATAATACATAATATAACCGTCTATATAGATAATAATACCGTGGTCAAGACCACCTAAGGATGCTTCGTGTAGAAGCGAACGCGTCAAAAAGCGTGGCGTTTGTGACGTCACGTCGGCTTACCAGGAAAATTAGGCGAAATTGGCAATAGATATATTTTTTATATTTCTTAAGTGTTTTATTAAATCATCAATTTAATAATAGTAGTTTATGCAACTGTCATATAATAGAGGGTATTATAACATGAGTGTAGTTTTTTAAAATAAGATTACACGAGTGTTTTAATACATAATTTATGTGCAGTTGCATACACTACTCTATTTAATCCCATGGCTATACGCTTTTCTTGATTTTTCTAGCAAAAGACTATTCGTCAGTTTCGTAGCTGTTTTTAGAATGTCAGGTGGAGTTAAATTTTCATCGGTATCGTCAGTGTTGCTTGTCATTTTTGCTAATAAAGTTTTATCCAACAAAATATGACTCAAATTCGTATGTCTGAAATAGCGCCAAAATGAAAAAGTCTGGTCTATTGGTTCGGAACCATCGCTCACCATAGATAATGTGTATTTAAATTGAATTGAAACCTCCTTGGTCGGGACACATTGTACTTTAATAATGAAAAAAATGTTCAAAGCATTGTTTTGTTAGGAGAATAATACTTTAATTTTATTTTTTTAATTTTCTTAAAAAAGTATGTAAATAAAATATGCCAATAAAAGCCTGTATTCCATTTCATAATTAGAATATTACCGAATGAGATTATATGAAAACTATTTACAGCAGTTTTTGGGTAATTTGTAGTGACATCTTCGTAGCCAATTCAAGTCACAGTCGAGCGAGAATAGCTACATAATATCCACCGAAACACGTTCACGTCCTACGTTATTCGCAAATAGGTCGTCGACTAAAAAAACCCTTTGAAATTCGAGTCTCGCTACCAAGATGTAAATCTGTATCCCCCATGCTTTTACCCGATACGAATACGATATGTGTTATCGTTAATGCCACTTGGGAGCAGAGTAGTGCTTTGTGTTCAAAGGCACCTGTTTTCTCAAATTCTATTTTCAATGTTTTTCGTGATGTATTGAAAATAATCTTTAGTATAAGTAGAACCTTTATAATTATCATGACTGTCATCGAATCGGTATTTTATCTGTCTAATAAAACAACTAAAATAACGTTTAAACAAACTTTAAAAACAGAAAGTTCGATTGTTTTTTTTTTGTATGTTTGTGACGTGATTACTCCGTTAATTATGAACTGTTTTAATTGATTTCTTTTTTCAGGTTTAGAACCATATGTCTAAGTTTGTCACATTGAAATTTCTTCAAATCAGTTGAGTTGAGTTATAATCAATTAATTGAAAATTTATGTGCACACCTGGATGATTAATGCTAATTGCAACTTTTCTCGATGAAGAACAGTATTTAAAGCGAAATGACCTGTAAGCAGTATGAAAATGATATTTATATACAAAGCGGTAACAAATAATAACACTGAAATTTTAATATTGTTAAGTTTGCAATAACGCCTGCTAGGCGAATTACATTACAAAATTACGAATTTACGAGAGAATAAATTATAGTCATGTGCGGGATTCGAACCCGCGTCCATCCAGCCCTTTAGCTGGGGTATGCTCTAACCGTATCATGTTAGCTCAATTGGTTAGAGCATACCCCTGCTAAAAGGCTGGATGGACGCGGGTTCGAATCCCGCTCATGACTATAATTTTTTCTCTCGTAAATTTGTAATTTTGTAAAATAACACTACCGCAATGACTTCTAGAAGTAATTTCAGTTTTTTTTTTAAATGAATTGCCTACTTTGTTAAACCTAATGTTTTGTTGTTTTGTACCCAAAAGGCAAAACGGAGTCCTCTTAATGTCTCTCTGATGTCTGTCTGTCCATCCGTATATCATTACGATTCTCATTACAGGAATACTGTTAACAAGCTTATATACAGAATAATAAATTATGTTGGAACATATCACGAGCTTTTAAATATTCCTAGAAAATATTAATTTAATTTATGTATAAGAATATGAAAATATAGTTAGCTAGAGTCAATTCCGTCTAATTTTCCTGCTAAGCCAACGCGACGTCATACACGCCACGTAGCCTAACTGGAAGATTTTTTGTAATATTTCGATTCTACATGAAGCATCATCAGGAGATCATGACTTTTCGAGTGGACGATTGAGAAAGGTATTCCTGTAAATTATCTTGTCATACCTTTTTTATAGGTATGAAATTTATTAATACATTTATTATTTATATTTGAAGTTTAACCGTCCCCAATATTAAATAGATCACCCATGATTTAAATACACGAATGACGAAGCATACCGATAAGAGATCAGAACACGAGAAGCCAGCGGGCGCCGCTCTAAAACCTATTACACACGAATTACTTAATTAAGTCCTACTCATTTCCATTCTTATCTTCAAGCATATTCCAAGCTGCAACGTCATTTTAACGCCAAACGCTAAGTAAACAGAATTTTTGTCACCATATCCAATGAAATTAACAGTGGCAGGGTAGATGAGTTTAACTTATGACGGGTGGACACGCGATCGTGTCATGGGTAATGACAGAATAATAAATTATGTTGTAATAAGTTATTATAATGTGCACTATGGCTTATGATAGCCTGGTAATGGAAGGAGGGTAATTAGCGAATTTGGTAAATTAAAAGTGGTGGGTCGAGGTCGTAAAGGGTTGTAGGTAGGTATTATGTTAAAATAATTATAGTATAGGTGAAGGCGGTCATGGAATGGTAAAATGATGTTATGACATAAGACTTGGGATATAATGAATCATCATCAACATTAACAGCCCTGACGTCCACACAGAAACCTCTGAATTATTAGAATGTCTAAAATAAGGAGAGTTGTTTTAGGGTTCATGTATGTATGTATGTATATTTGTGAGTTTCTTTATTCCACCATTACTTCTAAACGGTTAATCCAATTGAAATGTATGAGACATAGTTAGATTTTTCCTGATTGGCACTAGGTACATTTAAAAAACATACCGGCGGATTTTTAACGTCAAATTGTGTAATAGATTTTTTTTGTATTCTAAACCCATTCCGTCTTAATACAAAACACAGACTAAATTAGGGTTTAAACCTAGACCAACAAGTCCGAGTTTTTGCGGTACTAAGCATTTAGTGCTTGATTTTATTACAAAACGCAGACCTATCGAAGACCAGTTTGTCCATGGTTTATATATTGAATACAAAAGTTCATTCTCTTTTACTCCATTCGTTCACGACGTTCCGTGTATTACGCAATGTAGATTTAGAATTACTGTTCCCGTTTAAAATATAAGTAAATAAGCCTTCGAAAGCGTATTGTTTACTTAATTTTTAATCAATATATAATCTAATTCATGAAAATCGTCTTTGTAAGAATATTTTCAAGGTTGTTAGTTTTTTAGCTAGCAAAGAGCGATTGCTTACGACAATTATAATATGACGTTGCGCAACGTGCAAATTTTAAAAGTTACTTTCATTGATTGTTGTATTACTTAGTTACAATAAACAAATCCAAAAAGCTTTCAAGTGCTTCTTAATTCTTATTAACTGGAACAAAGCACTTATGTTGCACGTCTGTGTGTGAAAATAGAATAATAAAAAATAATGGAAAAAAAAACAACAAAAATGGTATAAATTATTAATAGAATAGCATAAAACTATAAACAATTCGCTTGTCAGGTTTTTCATGCTCTAAGTACATACTTCATGGCGAGCCCAGCATCTTAATGCACTACAAACTACAAACCACTTGCATTTCAGGAGGTAGTGGACATCCCCGTGGGTCACAAGATTACTTATCTTTCACTAAGTCCTCAATTTTGTCGCCGAAATCCTTTGTAAACCTATATTTGTATTTAAAATCCTCGTCAATTAGGTCGAAAGAGTTCACGTGATGTCTAAGCTTATTAGGTGGCCGGGTAACCTCTAACAACTCCAAATCGTCTAAATCCATGTAATCTAAGATGTCCAAATCTATTTTTCTTTAAAAACACGAAAAATTAGAGATATAATTCGAAACAAAGATCAAGACAATTTTAAAATGGCGAACTTGACAGCTATCTTTGAGGTTAGTACCATAGTTAAACTAGGGTCATTGACATGGCTGTTTCGGGAGATACCTGTGTAACGTCGCACGAAGGGAGCCGTCCCCGGCCTGCCACCAGTGCGGTTGCGTGAAAGACACCGCCCAGCATGCGCTGGAGGCATGCCCAGGCGGAGCGGGACCGCGGCGATCCCTGATCGCGGTTGTGGGGTCCGACGTATCATCGTAAAGATGGTCGGTGACGAGAGGTCGTGGGAGGCGGTGGCCTCGTTTTGCGAGACAATCGTCTCACAGAGGGAGGCGGAGGAGCGGGAAAGGGAGAGAGATCCCCTCTCTGTTCCGCTCCGCAGAGCGCGGACACGGAGGCGAGCCGATCGTGCTCGCACTCCGTCTCCGCTCAGAGGACCTGGGGTGTCGGCCGTGGGGACAGCCGGCACCCCCCATCAGGGTTAGGTCCTCATGAGGTGAGGATGCCCTCGTGTTCCGGGGCATCCCACAAGACGGCACAGTGGGGGGGAGTTATTTCCAGAGGCTGGGCCCGCTTAAGCGGGCACCGACGTCGATGGGGGCTGCGGAAGAGAGCACGAGTGACCCCGTGGCTCCTGCCGTCAGTCGATGACGACGGAACACCATGAGGTTTTTAGTCGGTAGTGGGGTCCCTATTCCTGACCCTGAGTCCGACATAACCACCTGCTCCCCGGCGGGTGTGTATGCGTAAATGCATTTTCCTCATGACAATAAAAAAAAAAAAAAAAGGGTCATTGGAAAACTAACTTAAGACCATAGATGATTCTCGAATCAACGATAAACTAGGTTTTGTAATAAGGATTTTACTTAAACCATGATACTATCCCAGTACTATCGTTAGACCACAGTTGGTCTACGTTTTTAAATAAGACGGATTATGTGGGATATTAAAATGAAAGGCTTTAAAAAACGATTAGGCAGATAGTAGTCTTGGTGATCGCAGTGTAAGCAGTTCTTCAGAAGGCGCTCTTTCCCCATCTTCTGATATTTTTCCCTACATCACAACTTAAGACCCCCAATGTAAGATATGGGGGGCTGCTATTCTAGCTGGGCACCCCACGGGGTAATATTTTATCATCTTTGAAAATGGCTATAATTTTTTATATTTAAATTTTAAAGTCTTTTTATATTTCATTGCTTTATAAAATAGGTTTGGTTTAGTATAGTTTATAGGTTTAGGCGCGGTAAAACAAATATCATAGCGTTCCTTTCCCGGAACACCTTTGATAAACTGCTGCCGAATTAATAGACAATAGGGTGGTAATCATCCAGACGTCCTTATCCAAATGAATCCCCACCACATAGTATTAAAATATTGGTAATCTCTTAAAATCATGCAATTATTCATTCTTTTTATATATTATATAAAACCTAGTTATTAAACTAGGTTTTGAGCGAGGTAAAACGTATAGCACTGTGTTTTTTATACGGAACACTGCTGCTTGGTGGCCAAATTGATGGACAAGACGGTGGTACCCATCTAGACCTCTTTATCTCTTAGAATCTCATCACTTAGCATTAAAATCCTAGTAAGTCTTTTAAACATTGACTTATTCTAAAACCTCACGCTTTCGCCTCTTTTTATTCACAAAGTGTACGTAGGATTAGTAAACAAACGCACACCATATCTGCCTACTTAATATGCACCCTCAGGGAGGCTCAACTAGTATAAAATAGTTAATTTTTAATTACAATTTTATTACTAGAGCGTCCCATCCAATTACCGAAAGATATATTAGAAGCCACCTAAAACAAATTGAATACAAGGGTGTTTTTTTCTGCTAATGTTTAAATAAGGCAGCTATAATCTCCATAGTTTTCAATGCGCAAATAAGCATGATTCGGGCAATTCCATAATAAATGCGAAAGTTTGTGGGTATGCCAGATAACACTGTCCTACAAGTAAATTGTGTTAATACTACACTAATACTCTACTTACGCACTAATACTCTTAAACAAAATAACTACGCCACGTCTCACACAAATAAAATTTTGAAAAATATCCTCCTGTATAAATTGTTGAATAAGTCATTTTGCCGCGATAGTTGAATAGTTTAGTGCTTCTCACTAAATATATGAATAATATTATATATCATAAAAACGTAAACTTTGTCAAAAAATTACAAATTTACGAGAAAAAAATTATAGTCATGTGCGGGATTCAAACCCACGTACATCCCTATAGCCCCCTATAGCCGACTGAGCTAATGACATTATGACTTATAACTCTAAATTTTGCTCTCGTTCTTCAAATATCGTATGGGGATGGAGCGACACCTATTAAATTATTATAAAAATGTAAAGTATATTTCAGCGGTTATCCGTGTTTTAAAGGTATGTGATTAGGTTATCTAGGCGTCATATGACATGGGCGCAAATATATTGAATACATTTGACGAATTATTCATCATAGGAGTGCGAATTAAAATAAAGGAATGTTTTCAAATGCTATGTTGATTATTATTTAATTAATAATTATATCATCTACCCAATATTCGATTTTTAATTTCGTAAAATATTGAAGTACCTAATTCACAAAATCATCCAATCATATATCCAACTTGCACGTTTTCCTTAGACTCTTGTAAGTTAGCCATAAGGTAACGTCAGATCGGGACACGCGCGTCGTAAAATGAGTGAGAAACAGTTGGTCCGACCAAATCGGACACGACATCAATTGTGCTTGTTATTGATATAGAGGGGTGCTCTCTGGTCAAGTTACTTGTGTGATGCGTGATATGCAAGGTGGTTTAGGCCTTAGCAAGAAAACATTTTTTTTTACTTGATAAATTAGCCTTTGACAAATATCTCACCTGATAGTAAGTGATGATGTGGTCGATGTTGTTCAGGCTAACCTAGAATTTCTGGCTCTCAAGAACAGATGCTGAAACATACCATTCTTAGCGACAGATTTTCTACTTGAGGGTGGTAGCTAGCCAAGCGGGCATTCACATAATGTCATACGACCAAGTGAAAGTACTTTTGTATTCATAATTCAAAATTCTAAAAGGGCTCATGTGACAGTGGGTTTTTGAGTTTTTCATAAATAAATTCATAGCTTTAGAGATCTTGCAATTGTCCTTGAGAAAAAAACTGTTTTTTTTTACTGCGTAAGTTTATTCATTTTAGTCAACAATTACTGACTATGCGTTGCCTACTCGTATTTTGTCAGTTTTAGTCTGTATGTACTGTATCATATCAAAATAATCTTCAAATTTACCATACTCGAGCCCATCACCATTTAAAGTCTAGTACCAAATTATCTATATTGGTAAAAAAACGTACACGAAACTACAAATTACATTACTACATGTCAATTTACAAGCACATTACAATTTCGCATATACAAATTCGCATACAGTCGAATCGAACAGATACAAAGAAACCCTGTTACATAATTGTCCAAAATCACATTTCGCGGTACGAATTCCGCCGGAGGCGAGACAACACCAGCATTACCATAACAAGACGTGAAATTTGAATGTCCACAATCCAATAAACCGGACTCGCCATCCGGAATTAAGTTATCCACTTTTTGCAAGAAAAGACGGGGACGTTAACATATGAATATGACAAATTGTCCGGTAGCGGTCAGCCAGGCCTGGACTATCCGCGTCGCAACGAGTATTACGACACCCTAGGGACGCAAGGGGGACCAACTTGAAAATTTTTCATTCCGTCCGACTAGCTGCGGAAGAAAAACGGTCAGGTCACTCGTCAAAACTGTAACAATTTCTCAGAAACAATAATAGGAACAAAAACGTGGCGTGACCAGTGAAAAAGCTATTATTGCCCTTGTCAATGTTATTTATTTGGAAAGTGCATGTTGTGAATTTTTATTTTGTCTAGGGATTTCAAGTTTCATTGACGATGGCGGTGGTGTGTGGAAATTGAAAAAGAACGTCTGAGACCATTTTTTTCTGACTTAAATCACTTGTATCATAGGTATATATTTTTATTTTGAATAAATTGATCTGTTATTGTAGCAAGTTCATGCATCGGCAGATTGGGAATTTAAACAAAGCTATGCAATGCTCGTCGTTATTTATACCTTTCATTATTTGCATTAGTGTAGCTAAGTGGCAATAACTTTGGAATTCTGCACATGTCGTTCATAGTGAATTCCTTCGTAGATACGAGATTTACCGCGTGGCGGTAAGGCATTTTGTGAATGCTTGCCTGGTTAGCTACCACGCTGAAGTAGAACTTATGTTATCAAATACTCAACGGTGCAATCTGGCAGCTGTTTCCAGTTTAGTTATTTTCACGCATTATATGTAAAGCTTGTTTTCAATACCTGATCACAAAGCAACAGTGTCAATTACTAACCATTGCAGCAAAAAAAAACTTTAAAAATTATTTGTTACTAGCTTTCCGGGCGCGGCTCCGCCCGCGCGTATGTCGGTTATCGCGCAAAAACATTAACCTCTTTTTGCGCAGTTGGATAAAAACTATCCTATGTTTTTTCCCGGATCTCAAACTATTTCCATTCCAAATTTCATTCAAATCAGTCCAGTAGTTTTGGCGTGAAAGCGTAACAGACAGACAGAGTTACTTTCTAGTTACTTTTTATAATATTACGAGTATAATACTGATGCAAAACTGCAAAGTTGTTATTTGGCACAAGTACTTTTATTGAACGAACCTTAGCGTAGTGAAAGTTGCAAATATACTAGACGCAAAATAAGATTGCTGCCGAGCGAAACACACAATATTTCACTTGACTACAGCGATGAAAATTCTAGTGTATACTAAATTAGCGTTATTTTTTATATTAAAATTAAAAGTAAAATGGTTATAATTAGTAATATATGTCTTCAATATATTACTGGCCATATATACGAGTATTACTGGAGCTTTTAAAAAGGTAGTAGGTAATTATTATTTTTTTTATTTCGCCTGGGGTTAAAAAGCACTTTTGTACGCAGATTTCGAATGATAAACAACATCTTTCTGGAGTTGTGAGGTGAAAAAATTGTGATTTTACTGTCTTAAGATTTAAATACATAGCAACGTAGTTTTTCGTTCATTAAAATGTTTGCTGAGAAGATATTGTTTAACGTCATTTAACATAAATGTGCCACCTGTTCGTCTAGTTTACATCAACTAAAAATAAATATATATATATAATTCCTTTACCGGTCTTACAAACGTAGAAAACAAACATACGTTGCTAGGTTATAATGAAAATACTGATTTGTGAGTATTGCGGAGACAGTAATTCCCAAATGGAATCACGAAGAGTGCAGCCTCCGCCGTGGACCGAATTGCAAATACGTATGTCGCCGACTTTATGCTGGCTTTTCGATATGTTGTGTAATAAGAACTTTAGTTGCGTATTCGACTATCCAACATAGATTAGTAATGAGATGTTTCATGTTATCAAACATCGGGAATTTGCGTGTCTGAAGCAACGTGCCTGTACATGACAAATCGTCCTAATCAAACCAGTTGCAGGATGTTAAAATTTTCTGCGATTTCCCGGATTGAATACATTATGTATTTCCTTTATTTTTTTAGTTTTACGCTCACGCTGCCTGTAACATTTGTTTTCTCTTATTTTTTATCTCTCTTTTATGACTTGATTTATAAAATAGCTTAATAAGCTATATTTAAAGAAGGGATACGGGTATTTAAATTATTTTTTCATATTTAAGTAAAAAAATAAAGGCTCATTCTCCGAACTTTCATCTGATAATTTGTGGGTTTTTTATCATCTGATGTTGTGATAATATAGTTGAAGGAGGCCTTTAAACAAACGTAACCTAGTGTGGAAACCAAGATGTCTCTCAAGGGTAACTGCCGGAACACATCGTTAGGTGCATGGCGACAGATTTTCTACTTTATGGTGATAGTTAGCCAGTCCTACCGCCATGCAAAAGGTGTATGTGACTATAACAATATTTTTACAAAAACGAGGTCCTCTTCACTCGATAGAAGCCTTTATAGGCATGTAGGTATTTGTTTTTCCGCTGATAAATTTCAAACGTCTGATAGGATTTTCAAGAAATTTTGCAAATAGTAAGTTTGTATAAATTAAATGTTTAAATAAGTATATAATTGGCTGATCTAGCGATCGGCTACGGGATTATTGAGGATAAAGGATTTGACAAGGGATTTGAAAATTTGGTCGAGTGGAGTGTCGTAAGCATGTGCTTTACTTGAATCTCATTAAGTTTTATTCGCAACAAAAGGAAAAATTAGGACCAAGATTCCGCTCATAGTAAAAAAAAAAAAAATGACCTGTGGCGCCATCTACTTGTTTTATGATCTGTGGGTCTCAACTCAATACGAAATGGAGCGAAACCTTTTTTGTATCAGAAATAATTTTTTTTTTTGAAAATGGCTACTTGTGCTGCCGTTGAATTCGTTGAACCCTTTGATAATTTGTTCTCATGGGTTAATTGAAGAGTTTTGATGTAAAATCGTATGTAATTAAGTTGAGAATTGATTTGTGTATGAATTTAGAATTGTGATCAACACTAGTTTGACGTGAACATTGTCGTGTAAGTGACCTTTGGAGAGGAAAATTGCGTCATCACCCTGCACGTGAGTTTACTATATTATGCTTCTGGCCAGTTAAGTTTAGGTCTAAGTATTCGTAAGCGTGAGGTTTCAAGTATTGGAAGACGGCAGTAATCTTTATGTAAGTTACCTGTCACTTTTTTTTTAATCTTAGCTCCGTGTCAACGCGAACATTTAGATTAATGAAAATAGACTGCCTAGGAGGAAGTTCACTCTGCTTTAATCATACCTAGCTAGGCAAATCTAGAATCTAAACAAGAGTCACCGATTAATATAAATATAAAAGTCTACCACTATATATATATTCCTAGACTTTTTTTTATATTTTGTAAGTTTTTCTATGTGATTGTGAGAGAACAGGCATAGGTTCATCTGATATTAATCGGTGAGCTCTGCCTATATCAGTTCCGGCAGCAGTCTTTTAGTAAAATTACAGGCACATGTGACTTAAAACTGTACCCAGGGTGATCGGTGCAGTGCGTTTCGTCTCTTGTGGCTAAATGCATATAGATAGCCCTCGTGCTTGTTCTATCTCAATCTCAAGAAAAAAGCAACAAATGTAAACAATACATATTATAAAAATAAAAAGTTCATAGCTTTACTCCAAACGCGTAACTGAAACGATAAACACGTAACTGAAATGTATTCATATGTATCTGCCTACCACTTCGGTGATATGCAAGAATTATTTACATTTCCTTTGAATGCCAGGTACTCCAGGTATAATAAAGTAATACCTACTATTGAAAACGAAGCCAAATCATGACAAAGCTCTCCACTATTATTCTACCTTTGGCCAGTCCCGACAATCAGTCCTGTCTCGCGGTAATGAATCCCACCGGAAGCTCCCGGTTCAACAATCGTGACTCAACTCCTGATCAATGCCCAATACGTGTAAAACGAGATTTATCACATCAGGTTAGATCACGTGAGGATCCGACGAAATACAGGTAATGGGGGTTGTAACGTTATTTCGGAATGATTAAGCTTGTATATATTACTGTTGCGAACAACGACAAGTAGGTTCATGTTTGAATGCAAAATTTCAGAAGTATTTTTTAATATTCATGAGAAGTTTGTTACATAGAATTACTGGCACTTAAGGACAGCCGTAACACCCCATTAGGTGCTTTGCGACGGATTTTCTACTTGAGGGTGTTAGATAGACGGCAGGCAATCGCAAAATACCCTACCACCATGCTGTAACTACTGTTACCCTAGGCCAACAGCCGGGACCAACGACTTAACGTGTCTCAAGGATCACTTAGCAGTAAATGCTAAGCCCGCAGCGGTCGGGTATCTAAATATACCTCAGCGGACGTCTAGACAAGTTACGGTACGAGCGCTATACTAATAAACAAAATATACGTAGTAGTAAAGAACTGTACTTCCCTGCTAAAGAATCCGATAACTGTTCCATTTCTATGCATTAGATGTTCCTAAAAGGCGATTATGGAGAATAATGCTGAATTAACTTCAAGGCATTGTTTAAATTGACGTATGTATGGCCTTGCTGCATATTAGACGTAAAACGGAGCGAACGTGCAATGGTAACAGTAATTTTATCATTCCTACGGAAGTTTGGCATCAGTCACGCTGCTGAACATATATATATATATATATATTCAAGTTTTGGGTATGTATGTATAATAACCTTATATTACAATGTACAAATTAATAATAAGTATAAGTGGCTAAGCCGTGCTTATTATAGCAAATAAATAAATAAACGAAGTCAAAACCTTTTAAAATAATATCTTCAGGTATCGTTATTAGTGTTGGTATAGAGGCAACACATTGTACATGCCCACAAATGTCGGTTAATACCTAGCAAGAAGAAGAAGATAAACGGATGTTCTCTTGATGAAAAAGCCAAGATGATTATTCACGTTCTATTCATGGGATTTGATGTCGATACTTGATTACTTATGCTAGAAACTCTTTATTTCAAGGCAATATGATACAATTCTTATGAGTGCTTAAATTTGTAGAGAGTTTCAGTACCACAATCATTTAATTATGGTTTAGTTAAGTCTATAGTAGGAGAAAAGTTCTTCAGCTTAGTAATAAGAACAACTCAACTTGTCACAAAAACTTTACAGCAAATTAATCTCTCTAGCTCTTTAATCTCTTTTCACATTTTCCTCTCAATTTTCCTGTAATTAATAAAAGCCGGTCCATTAACACTGCTATCGATTTCCTTATTTCTCTAACAAGTTGATCCGAACTGCCCTCTTGTGTATTAAGCCAATAACGCAAAAAAGAAGGGCAGAGTCCTAAATGAGGCGTCTCTTGTTACTCTTGAATATTTATGAAGGGCTATCAGGAACCATCGGGGTTTTTAATGCATTTTATTACGGCACTATTAGCTTAGTTACTGGCGTCTTTGTATAATAATATTATAAGAGAAATTGATTGAAAGCTTGAATAAGGATTTTCAAGAGCACCAAGTTTACTTAGCACAACTATTATTAAGAAATATGTGATTTTTTTTTTAGCCTATGGTGGACTTTTTACCCACGCCACAGATTATACCTACAAATGTTTCGTTCAGAAACGTTAAGGGCAAATACTTACGTAGGTATACATTCAGCCTTGACGGAGTGTAAAAAAAGAAGTTATTTACACTTTTAATTAAAAAAATACTATTAAAATCGTTTATTAAGAACAAGTTGAGTATTTAAGTAACATGTGGCGAAATTGCAATATAATTCCTTTTTAAATAACATTTTAAGACAATTTTTCAATTACGTGTAAACTGCTTACTTGAACTACTAATTAAAATATGTTAAGTTTAATTGAGTTCTCTATTCCACCTTATCCCACTTCTCTTTTTTTGGGGATATATCTTCTCTTACAACACAATAACATATAATTATTAGTAACATTTTAGGGATTCTTTACACAAAACACATGTCATTTATATTAACAATAAATATTTTTTTTTTTAATTGGCTGTTACGAAATATCGTAAATAGCACCTGATCATAAACTAAGTGCAAAAAGACCCGTGCGATAGGTTCCAGGCCTCCTTCGTCAATGTAAAAGTTTCACAGTTATAACAGTAGATACATTTGCTTAGTATATCATTTTATGTAGATATATCATATGTTTGCTTTGATTTTGGACTAAAGGCTTTATTTATGACTTTATAAGGTAACTCAGAGCGATCCACATTGCAGAAATTACCTTTGATTAGCATACAATAAACCGTGGTGTCGACAGAGTACAATAAACCAATTATATCTGTCATATTTCACCCACCAATATTTACATTTATATTGGAACCGAGCTCGGCCAGCGACAGATGAGTTTTGAATTTTAGAATTCAAACTTTGGTTGGTGGAAGCTACGAAGTTGCATTTGCAACAATATAAGTATACAGGAACCATTCAGTATTATTAGTAAGAATAGGATACATAATACATAAAATAACAAAATAATTTTATTGGAGAATTAACAATCTCCTTCTCACATATATTTGAGTTAAATTACGGAGGCCCAAAATATCAGGATGTATATTACAAAATGGATAAACAAGTAGATTGTCAATAAGCTGATCGAACTAAATTATCTTCATATAACATGAAGAAAATACTGCTATAGGTGATCTGGTAACCTGTAGTTCTTTCAGAGTATAATTTGGTATAACGGTTGATTATATTTTAAGAACTCACTAACGTACTCAGAAACTTAAATTAAAATCTAACTACCAAAATATTATTATTTTTTTATTTATTTTATCAGTATTTAATTCTAAGTAGTATTCATTGTCGTCTCAGAGTGCGGCAATTACGCCTTCACGAATGTATGTGAACGTAATTTGCATTGGAGATATCTAGCCTTGAATTATATTAACATTCTTCAATCGTCATTTAGTTCTATCCTTCGATGAATATAAAATGAATATAGGTCGAAGTTTCTATCCTTAAGAGAATATTCTGGACTAGATAATTGATTCTTCTAAATTCTTCTTTAATTCTCTTAATGAATTTGGATTTGATACTACGAATATGAGTAAGGAGGTACTACATCCTAGTTGTGGTGTATGACAGATGCATAACAGATAATAAAGAATACCGGCGGGTAGACGATGTACGCGGTAGAAAGATTTTGAATGTTCATTCGAAATACAAGCCTATTACCGGATAGTCGCTGTTTTATTTATATCGCTTGCTCACAGATTCTACATTGGCTTGCGTGCAACTAGTTATCATGTCGATCATTGTGCATGTTGCATGTGCATATGCACAATGTGGCAATTAATATTATTATAAAATGTATTCTTTATCAAAACTGATAACTTGCCGTAGTCCTTATGTAAGTATATCCAATTACATAATTATGTACAATGCTAGAAAAAATAATGACGAGACCCATTTACCATAAAGCATTGAAACTTCACAAAATACAAACAAGTACTCAGATATAATAACTCATAATCAAGTAGCTTTTGTTAGAAATAATAATTCCAAGTTGGGGCGTGATGTTTATATTGCCCAACATCAGTAGCAAGTGCAGTCGTAACTGACACGCTACTTTGATCTTTATTCCATTGAAATAATTACTAAGTTTCTCTGCTAGAGCTATGGTGACTGGTAGATGTTATAATATATTCACAGCGGGAGCTTCTTGATGGTACAAATTGGTTAACATGTGGCCCTCTGCAAACGATAGGTTTGATTTGTGATTTTTGCGCTATTATCATAGCCATAAAATATTTATGCCAATCTATACCCAAGTATCTTTATAGAAGCATAGTGTTAAAATGTTTAACATTATTTTGCCTACGAAATAGATTGCTTGGTTTATAAAATATACCTATGAAGGCCCAGGGAGATTTATAAACTATAACTTAAATAAAAAACAATCAATTGCAAATAATTTTGGGATTAACATAATTAGACTAACATAACCAAAACATAATATACTTTAAAAAAATGTTCATTGGTTTTAACAAAATGTAATAATGAAATATGGCTGAACTAAGGGTTTCTACACCGCACCGATATTAAAATATAATACATTTTAAATTTTTCTTACATATAATAGTATATAAGTACCTAGTACATACATTAAAACTATAATGTAAGTACTTATTTTCAACGTATTCGACTTATAAACTTTCTGATAGATGTTTTGGTAAGTTACGATCACTTTGCTTAAACATAAGATAAGCCTGTTTATTATTATTATAATTTAATTAGTTCCTCGTTGGGAGGACAAAATAGCTTTGGAATATGCCAGATAAGTCAGTATTTAGTCATGCATCGGTTCTCGGATGGAAGCAACAAAGTCGGTAGGTTTTTCAGTTGCAGTCCGGGGCCTGTAGGAGATGACAATAGGCTCGCAATATTATATATACTTACTAATTTAGCGATGATACCGACAAGAGGCCTATCTGATAATAAGCCTGTCCATTACAGATGCAGTACCAACATCCTCGTTCTGTTTGTCACTGCTATTTTTTAGGAAGGACATAGATGCTAACTACCGATGTCGGTCGTTCAGCTCCACCAGAATTTGGGCGAGGGGAGGCCCTCTTTGGGCCCGAGCATGTTTCACTGTACTGAGACGTCTGTTCTTATATCTCCATTGCCCGTAACGAGTGTGGCGTAAAAGAAGACGTACAACATATTTTGATGGAATGTGTGCGGAATGACAGTTATAGAAGATCGTACTTTAGTCAGACCAAAGTATTTGATAATTAGGTCTAAATAAGACCTAATTCTGCCAAAGCGTAATACATTTATATATACAATTCTTAAGACTTAATTTTAAGTTAGTGTTACTGGTTTTTGTATATGTCTTACAGGACGATGTGGTCGCTCAGCGACAAATTCCTAAAAATAAATTAAAAAAAAATAAATTATAAAATAAAGTCTCCATTGCCCAGTAATTAACCTCGTTACAGTGCCTTTCATACACTGCTATATTATTATACAGATAAGGTATTTTTAAACAATCCTGTGAAATTTTTAGTTGTCCCAATATAAATAAGTCTATTTTCATAACTTATGATCCGTCTTTTGAAACAGGGTTTCCATTATTAGACGTGTAAAACAAGATACATTATCTGAAACGAAACATACATCAAGCCTAATGCATCGAGATACTGGTATAATGGAATTTATCAAAAATCGAAGGGGTGTGTTGCGCCATCCCCTAATTTGGTTTTTATTTTATTTCAACCCCAACGTGTAGGGGCTAGTGTGGAATTAGTCTTACCATATGCGCTCCTACTTGAGTTACAGAAGCGACTGTTCATTTTTGTTGTACTGGTGTTGCTAGTACAGTGGGGGAAATATTGGCAGTGAATATAGTTTTCGCTTCAACGTATATTCATTTCGAGGCCCCAATATTACTTCACATAATTTTAATATAAATATTTTATGATTTATTGAAATTACTAGTTAGTTTTTTTTTTATTAGTTTGTGACGGAATAAGCAGGAGGTCCTCTTGAAGTTAAAAGTCTCTTGTGCCTGTAATTTATTATTTCATATTTTTTTTATATTGTCTTTTACTACGAGACTCAAAACCTGAAATAGTTTTTCTAGTACTTTTTTTTATTGCTAATAGGCTAGCCTTTGACCACTACTGTCTGAAGTCTGAGCTAAGAGCCACAACACTGGACTGCGCCGCGCTCCCTTTGAATAGAGTTTTATTATTTACATCGAGCAAACTAATAAAAAATATTAAATAATAAATTACAGGCACAAGATACTTTTAACATCAAGTTCGATTACAAAAATTAAAAAAAAAATTACATTCCACTAAAAATATTTGTTAGGACTAACAGAAGTCAACTCTAAGAGGTTGAGAGGTTGTTAGCATTTTTCCAATAATCCTGTGTATGAACCGTGCTCACAATAGTATGAGCTATGATATTAAAATACTAGCCATTTGAGACGTTGTTTTTCTACGAATGCAAGCCATAGTATTCAATTCGTCAAATTTGTTCACTGCTGCTCTTTACTTTTACTTTTGTCAAAAATATGCTAGCCGAACTTATGTCTTAGTATGTTAGGGATAAGTTCGATATGCTACTAAAGGTATATCACTTAACAAAAAATAGTATATGTTTAATATTTTTATTTTTGCAATGATGCTTACTCCGCGGGTAACATTACAAAATTACGACAGAAAAATTATACTTTCGGTAAAAATATAAGTTCGCGAGTTTGAATTCCGCACATGACTATAATTTTTACTCTCGATGTAATAATCTAGCAGCAGTATAATTCTCAGTAAAGCTCAGCTTGATTTATCTATACGGAAAATTAAGAATACGGGCATTGAATAGTTATTTGTTCCACAATTGAGCAAAATTGTTATTTTGGTGCGAGTACCGACTTTAAAATACCGAGCTAGCAAATCATCAAGAACATAATGCGTAGTTCTAATATAGAATACTGACCACAGAGAGAAATTCATACGAATGAGACCACAAAAAATTTGTTTGATTTTGTAAACATACGTCCTTTTCACCTCTACCAGTGAGAAAAATAATAGGTAAGAAAAAAAGCATACAGAATAAGTTTATTCTACATATTTAATCCCTGAGTTCTGGCCCAGAATTGAAGTATCATTAGAGTGTAACTGTGTAGTGAACTGTCACCTTACACTGGAATCTCCAAGACGCCTGTCAAGTGAGGGATAAACAATAATGCAATACCCTATCCCTAATGATGGAGGCATGCTGTGGCAATAGTTTATTTATTTTTATTAAATAATTTGTTTTTGTTATAATTAAGGTCTACACTTATTATTGATATATTATGCAACAAACTTAATATAAATATAGTTATCCTACACTCAGAATGAATAACATTTAAAATGAATAATATAATAGTAACAAATATTAAGAGTGAAAGATAAGGTAGAAACTAAAATTAGGTATAAAGAACGAAGGTTATTGGCCTTAACTCAAAACTTTTTATGATATTTTCTGTTTACTATTGTAATCTGTAAGAAAGTATCGATCTTTGGTTTCTAAAATAAAACTATTATCTCGACATTAATAAATAAAAACACCCCAACTACAAAATTAAGGGTGCTCCACATGACCGTAATCCGAGCTACATCGAACTTGGGACATGTGGCCACCGGCTTACACTCTGATGTAATACCGATTACCAGCACGCAGTTTAAACCATACTGAGGGTTAATCTAGCAACTTTAAAGTCTTGAAAAAAATATTGGAGAAAAATTACATATTGTAAGTAACTGGAGTAGGTAAATTGATTTTAAATAAAAACTAGATACGTTACATGCATAAAACGATAACTGTATGTTTTAACAGAAGACTGATGTTTTTAAATCTCATCACTCGTTATTACTTACTCAAACTGTTATAATATATTAAGCTCGAAGAATTTTAAAATTCACGTATAAGAATCATCATCGACTGGTATGTTGATCGATGCTATGGATGCATAGTCAAACCAAAAAAGTAGTTTGATGTCATAGAGAGGTATCAAATGCAGCTTGTAGGTGTGCGCTCCCGTACGCACGTGCCACAGCGTGCACACTATGGCAAACATCTAGCGGGTCCAGAGAGCGATGATTTATTTAAAGAGCTTACAAATATTCATTAAGAATAATATAATTCGTGTCTGTAGGTGTAGGTAGTTACGAATTGATTTGCTATGATATACCTATACATATTACATAGATACCTATAAGACTGAGACATGGAAAACCTTAGTCTTCAAAGTATAGTAAGCATTTAAATCTTCTGCTCATCAGTGACCACCATATGCTGCCCACCTTCTTATGGTATGGTCGCCTGTTACGTGTCCAACAGGGAATGCTGGGGGGTGTGCTATTCTAGCTCGGTAACCGTGTCGTATAAGATTCATTTAGGTCAGGTAAGCATAAGATTATATTATTATTATTTTTAGTCAACTCTTCTTAATTACTGTATGTTTTAACGTAATAGGCGCAGTGCCGTTCGTCACTTGTGACTAAATGCATCGTATGTGTTCCATCAAAATCGAATTAAAAAAGACACAAAATGATGTTACTAACTAAAATATTTTTACTAAATTATATTCTTATAAAACAATATATTTATAGATGACCACAATGTACTGAAATAAGAACCATACGTCTTTTTTAAAATTTCTTCGTCATCATCTGCTGAAAGACGTTCAGGCGCTAGTGAACTAAGGCCTCTTCCAAAGAACTCGACAAATAACGGATATAAGCTACTGGTAACTATTGCACCGCCGCCCCTGTAGCTTTCTGTAGATGTCATGTCAAGGAAACATAACAAAAGTTGGGCAGCATCGCCTTCTGAGAAATTTTCATCTTAAACTGCGATCCCCAAGACGCCTGCCAAGCCTGGTGATCATGACTAACGCTTTGATGGTGAAAGTATTTTTTCTGATGACTATCTACTCGCAACTCTTACGATGTCGTGATTCCACCAAGCCTACCAACTCTACATATTTTGATGGACCGTAGTAACCACTGGAGAACCTTTCTTCCCCATCAGTTATCGGTTCGTTGAGCAATGTGGCATGCCAATTGCGACTTCAACTTGTGAATTCTGAAAACCATGTCGGTGGCTTTGGTTCTTCGGCGAATTTCCTCGTTCTGGATTTTATCGCGCTAACTCCGTGCATAGCCTTCTTCATAGCTTGTTGAGCGACTCTGAGCTTGTTCCTCCGACTATAATTCTGGATCAAGTCTCAGTGCCATAAAACATCATTGGCAGCACACACTGGTTGAAGACTGGTCTTCTACCAACATTTCTATACGCGCCCCAAATGTTGTGACAAACCTATACTCATGTTGTGTTTTCGACTCGTATGAATAAATCCACCTCAAAGTTGAGTTTGATCAACATTCATCAACATTAACAGTGTGCATTGTTAAGATATTGTTTTTTTATAAACTATAATAGACAATAGACTCTTAAAGAATACAATCATCAGCAACAATAAACACTCTTGGGCTGAAGCTGCAGTGTTTCTCGGTCCCATATACCATCTTAATAATTTAAATGTTTTTTTAACCTTCCTAGGATTGGAAGGTAAAAAAACATTTAAATTATTTATATAGATATATGTACCTAACTATAGAAAAAATACCGCCGATAATAATCCTAACGTTAGTCTGTTATAAAATTATTAAGTACCTACAAGAAAAGAGTAATTTCAAGTTTGCGACTAAGTCTCGTATACAAACAGCAGTTTGCATATATTACCTTATCAGCCTTTAATACACATTACAACTTTTAAAAGCACACACGATAAAGACACTTGATCACAGCCGGAACATTACCGTCAGGGATCGCGTTTAATCTATAATGCTTCTTATCGCAATATTTTCCATTTCCGGGAAAAACGGGGAAACCCGGAACGTCGGGGCGTCGTCGTCAGGGGAAATAAGGAGCCGAGTTTCACTTTGTTGTTTTTTTTCTTTCTCGCGGCGTAAAATTTTTCGTACTTTCCTCTTCGTTTACACTTACAGTTACCCGTGTTTCGTGTTAGCTACCTGCATTCAGTTGTGCTGAATTAAATATCAAGCCCGGGCAAAGGGTGAAATGTCTGGATTTGCATTTGTTTGCAACAATGAAAAGGATTGGAGTTGTGTTTAAGTTCTCTTTGGAAGTTGGAAATTGCTTACATGAAAAAATGTTATTGCATTGAAGGTTTTGTACCATTTAATGTGTTTGGATTTCCGTTAGGTTTATTTTAGGTGTTTACATTGTTGTTCTATTTGAAGCAAATGTTTCTGGGCTTTATTTAAAGTATTGCGATATAACCTTCAACATTTTTTAATGCTGTAATTCTGTCACTCCTTGGGGTGCCGGGTTAGAATTGCACCTCCCCATATCATCCCGTGGGTGTCGTAAGAGGCGACTAAGGGAAAAATACTGGAAGGTGGGCAGCAGCGCCTTCTAAGGAACTGCCAACTTACACTGCGATCCCCAAGACGCCTGCCAAGCGTGGGGATTATGGCAAATACCCCCGTAATAGGGGAGGCTGCATTCAGCAGTGGACGAACCGGCTGTTACAGTAATTCTGTCACTATATGGATACTGCATAGGATTGAAAGAGAGACAGAGATGGTGAAATCGCGATACATTTGCGTTAAAACGAAAGAAACGTACTAAAGGAACTAGGAAATTAAATCGTAAATGTAACTGAAATTGCCCCGCTTGATAATGTTTTGCAATTTCATTGTTATATTTTTATACACATAGAGAAGAAAGATATTTACGTTACAAGTGTAATTTGGAGTCAACTTTGCAATTTTATCCTATCGAGAATATTACTGCAGATTAGGAAACGTGTTTCAGAATGAAAGACTTGACCCTAGCGAATGTGATTAACATATAATGTTCTTACTGCTGCAAACTAATTATATTTTGCATAATAATCTGTTTAAGTTATTTAGCACTTGTCAGGGCCTTAAAGGGCTGTATATTTACTTTACTTACTTACTTTACCTTATACTTGTTTACATCGAGTTGGAAGTATTAATTAATTAGTTCTCTCGGACGAACACCAGCGGTTTTTATTTTTTATAGTCTTATTGTTAGTTTATAACTAAAACTTACAACAGCATTTACAGCCTCCCAACATTGACAACACATACACACACACACATTTATTTACATACACGACACGCAATACATATATACAAAACATGATACTCGTACTTATTGTAATAGCATTCATTAATAATTTCTGCTTGATGTTAGATTTTTCTGTAATTTTAATGTTACTTTTCTATTTCTTTTAATTTGTTTTTATTGTTACACCAAAAACTGTTTATATATTCCTTGTCAACAGACACTTAATTATAAACTCATTAATGTGACTAACTACCCCTCAAATAATGTGGTAATATTATAAATGTACCTATTCCTACAAAGTGATGGCTCATGTGTAGAATATATTTTAATAGTTATAAGAAACCAATGTTACAGCTGTGAACTTTTGTTAAGTAAATAAATATAATAAATAAATAAAAATAAATTTGGAACCGTAATAGGTTGATATATTCATGGAAAATGTATAGATATTAGTATCGTGGATTGAGTAACAAATACAACCAAAAAGTAAAAAACAAAAGCTGTAGTATTATTTTAAAAGAGAATTGACTCATGCTTGGCGAAAACAGAAATTATTTCAGATGGAAAAAGATTTCCAGCTTCCAGCGGGACTTGAACCCGCAACCCCCAGAATACCATCCTGGTGCATTACCAACATAAAATTTAATTAATTACTAAAATAAAAATGGCTTGTGTCAGCCGGGTGGTCCACTACTTGATACCGCCCCAATCAATGTAGGAATCTGCCATAATCCCCACGCTTGGCAGGCGTCTTGGGGATGTTACTCAGAAGGCGCTGCTGCCTATAGGTGGCAAACATGGGTGACATTATAGCTGAGCACGCCTCAGGGCTATTGGTAAGGTATTATATATAAATAATAAAAAACTGACCAAGTGCAGATTGGACTCTTGCTAAGGATCTTGAACTGTATGAAAAATAAAACAGTATTTTGGTAATGTTTGTACGGAACCTTCCCCGTGGCCTGCCATTATGCCTTGCATATTACAAAGTTTTTCTAATAATAATTATAAAATATCCATTCATTGCTTTATTATAAAATGTATAGAATAATACAATTCATAAAAATTTATGACAGTCGTAAGGCAGAAAAGGCAGAAGGGTTATGCTCATCATTATGCAGCGATATCATTCACTTATATGAGCGTGCGCTGCGCTGTTCTTCAGCATAGATCGCAGTAGCGCCTTTCAAAGAACTGCTTTCTTACTGGTACAGTTCGGAACCTTCGGTGTGCAAGTTTAACCCGCACTTGGCGAGTTTCTTTAACAAAGTTGCTTACTAAGTACTTATGATAGTATTTTTGCAATGCAGGTAATATTGAATAATTCCACCCATCTCAGTCTATAAAAAAGTTCATTCATTATAATATTCTGAAGCAGGACTAACAAAATGTACTTCTAATTTATTCAACACTTCCAATATCCCAGGTATCGGTATCCGTAATTAGTTAATGTACCTTCTCATATCCGATAATTTATTGAGACGGAGCACCTCCCCCGTCTTAATAACAACCTCCCACTCCCCCCATTCTCTAAGCCCAGCGCTGGGAATTGATGGCGGTGAAAAACTCAACCAAAATATTAATGCACCGTGCTATGGTAAGTATTGACGGCTATAATTTGCGGCAAGAAGATTTTGATACTTGGCATAACCTTATTTTAATATTGTTATGTCAAAAGCATGTAGTGGTCTTAAAATTATTTAACCCTACATATTCATAAGAATATAAATTTATATTACAAAATTACAAATTTACGAGAGAAAAAATTATAGTCATGTGCGGGATGACTATAATTTTTTCTCTCGTAAATTTGTAATTTTGTAATGTAATTCGCCTAGCAGGCGTCATTGCAAACTTAACAATATTAAAAATATAAATTTATAGTTAACCTGTGAATAAACTCACAGCCGATCTTCAGTTAGGAACGAGTATATATAGAGAGCAAATAATGTAAACTAAGGAAAGCTTTTAAAAAGATCAATTAGACAAAATAGTTTTTTTAAACTAACCCCACATCAGACAGATAAGTACTCTTATCTGTCTGATGTGGGGTTAGTAAGAAGATGAAAATTAATATATTCACGCGTAAAAGTGCAAAAGTACATGAATACTTAATTATATATAGTTTTAATCAGCATAATCGTTTGATGATGGTATGCAGTGAGTAGAGATAATATTCTCGTAAATCACTAATAGAACAAATAAATGAAAGTGCCTAGAAATATATAATTTAACCCATTAATGCCAATGAACAAATCTACTTGCACGTAAATTAAGCAATAGGCAGTTGTACTTGTTTACACTTGCTGTGACAAATTTTAATGTTGCTATCAGCCGCGTCGGAATTTACTCGTAACAAATGAATGAAAAATCCATAGTGATCATACAAAAAAGTTAAATTATTTACTATGATGTGAAATAAAATACGATATACTTTGTAGGAACTATAAAATGCCAAGGTACTTTACCTACTACAAGGTAGGATTTCTTTATATAAAGTTGTTTTCTTCAAAAAAACTTTGATTAAAGTGTAAATAAAAATAAGCATGAATAGTTTTGTTGCATATTGATTAGCAAATAATAATCAAATTATCTACAAAATGCCAAGTATCAAAATCTCTTTACACCTATAGATCGGCATCGCCTCAATAGACGGTCTAGCTGTTGGATTAATCGGAATTGTTTCCGCTCGGCGCCATGAGATATTGTCACCATTAGCCGCATCGGCATCTCGAAGCTGAATGCAAAGTGGATGATGTATCTCACCGAAGAGTTCGTTGATTATTTTTGCATATTATGTATTTAATAATAACGAATATTTTGAAAATATTTTTGACCTTACGTAATGTAATGTAATCGAGAATGTATAATATTCTCAATCGGACGCTCGTAGAGACAAGACCTCCTGAGGATGTACACGCGTCGAAAATTATTCCGGGTTGGCTGCGTGGTGATTATGACGTCACTAAGGCTTAACAGGAAAATATGGCGGAATTGTCACTAGATATATTTTTTAAGTGTTTTATAAAAATATTTAAAAAATAATTGTTGTTATTTAATATTGATTTCCGCAGAGTAACGCTGAATCTATTCATTAGTTATAAATATTTCTTTTTACTTATTACTTATAATAAATAAGGTTTGAGTGTGTATTTAGAGCAGTTAGCACTGAATTTATTGCAATGCAAAGTAATATTCTTTTTAGGCTTTTTGAAGTAAGTTTATTATAACAATGGACTACTATTAATATAATGTATTCCTATTCTTACCAGCACGGTTTGTCCCCCTGCTGAGTAAAGGAGTACCTTCCCTCCTTCCAGAATTTTCTATTGAAAGCTGAGATGTCCAATCTTTCTGATGTGAGTCTAATTCGTCACGCCTCTTTCATCTAGGCAGACCACGTTGTCGCTTCCTTCCATCTGGGAACAAATTATGCAATTATAGATCAATAAGAAAATAGTTGCGTTGATTAAATAAAAATTGACACATGCTAAGCAAAAACATAAAATAGAAATCGATTCTTAGCGAGACACAAAAATGCGAAAAATAATAATAATCAGTACTAATATTATAAATGCGAAAGTAACTCTGTCTGTCTGTTACGCTTTCACGCCAAAACTACTGGACCGATTTTAATAAAATTTGGTATGGAAATAGTTTGAGACCCGGGAAAAAACATAGGATAGTTTTTATCCAACTGCGCAAAAAGAGGTTAATGGTTTTGCGCGATAACCGACATACGCGCGGGCGAAGCCGCGCCCGGAAAGCTAGTAATAACATAATAATATACACCTAATATTACTTATATGATATATTTATTAAAAGATATTAGTTACTTGGTTACGTCTGTATTAACTAAGGAATAGAATTGGCAGTTCGATTTTCAATTCACGCGTTACTTCACTGTTGCCTTTAAGGTACAAGACTTAGGGTCCGTTTCAGAATAACCTAATAAACTTTCGGGTTGATATGCAACACATAAAATAACTGCATGCTAAAAATGACAGACATGCAGCGTGTTTCAAGCTCTAACCGATGGATAGGCTAAATCGATGACCGTGAAACGCAAAGATTGAAAAGTGTTTTAAATATGTTCGGGGTAGTAAAACCGGAACTTACTCGAACATTCTGAAACAGGCCCTTAGGTTAAAGTATTATGTTATAGCTGCAATAATTGGCAAAGAAAGTTTAATTTAAACAACATATTATTACATACACCACCTGTTTACAATTAGAGTCCCTATATTTTCACCTTATTTTTATACATGGTACGATTATATTATATCATACGACTTATAACGTCTACGCTTCTCATCATGAAAATCACTCCTACTACCCAACATACAGGTTGATATAATACCCGCGTACACTTTTTCTCATAATAAGTTCTCGTGCCGTGATTGGTTCAATGCCCAGGGGGTTTGAACTTCGTCAGCAAATGAACAGTGAGCCGGCGCGATAATAATTTATAAGACACCCTGTATTATTTATTGTTGCTGCTATATTACTAGACTCAAGTAAACTGAAGTGCGTGGAATCTGTGTAATTATGTCAGAAGAAAATCATATAGATAACAAACATTTTTAAGGAAATGTTTTTAAAAAATCTTTAGCTAACTTCGTTTAAGTTTAATACGAAAGCGCTACTTAGATATTAATTTATGGAGAGCAAACTCAAATTTGTATATTTAGAATATGATTGCCGTAGGTAATGAGATAGTAAGACATGCTTTATCCAATGTTATTATATTAATGTTAAAATTAAACAAAATACTACAAACTATATACAACACTACAGCTACTACAATAAAATCATTGAGACATCCTATAAGTCATAACAGACTCATAGCCAGTCCAAGTGCTCCAGTCCAGTACCAGTTGGCAGCGTGCCCAGCATGCTGGCAGCATTGCCCCGTTGAATTGCAATGCTTATTCGTTGAGCCAAATATGTGCCAGCATTTTGATATAATTACATGTTAAAATAATAATATAATTTTAATGTAAAAAACGTTTTCATGTTTAATATAGAAGCCTCTGTAGGTATATGTGAATAAATACATTTATATGCTCTCTTAACTTAAAATATTAGTTAAATAAGGTTCCCCTTTCACATATTTATTATACTCCTATCACTTCAGTTTTGTGAAGCCGCACAGTGATGGTTCAGTGGCATTCGCTATGGACTGCCGTGCAGCAGGTCCATGGTTCGAATCCCGCCACGGACTTGCTAGCGACCACCCTCAAGTAGAAAATCTGTCGCCAAGCCCCTAAAGGTGTGTTCCTGCAGCTGTCCTTGAGAGTCAGTAATTAGAGGTTAAGCCTGTACTTACCATCAGGTGAGATTGTGGTCAAAGGCTTACCTATAAAGAATAAAAACAAATGTATCTCCTATTTCAGAAGGTTGCATGGAAGTATTGAACAGCCGTGCGGTGTGAGCTATGGACTGCTGCGCCGCAAGTCCATGATTCAATCCACACCACAGCGCCGGCTTGAGCTACACCGCATGGTGGAAGTGCGAATTTTACGAGTGCTTGCCTAGCTAGCGACCACCCTCAAGTAGAAAATCTGTCACCAAGCACCTAACGGTGTGTTGTAAATAATGAAGCTGAAATTCGTGAAAGTGAAGAATTCGTGACTTGTGACGAAATGCACCAGTTATAGGGAGAGGTTAGTCTGCTTAACATCAAGTGGGCCTCGAGCTTGTTCCGTCACAATAACATAAAAAAATTAACTTATCGATCTAGGTATTTTTCGATTTCTGGACTATCTGCATTGCCGTAATACGTACGGTTCTATGTGATAAATTAGTAAACACAATATAATCAGCCCACAGCTCTCTGAACACTTAAAATACTTTAAATCCAACGCATATAAGAAAAACTGTAGCAACTCGTACGCTCCAATATAAATAACCACACACCAACGAAACCGCGTGAAGAAGATATATGGGCCGACGAGGGAATACAATTCAGGCTAGCAGAGGTCGTACCCGTTAGTATAAATGTAAGTAAATTTGAATAAAACATAGCTGTACGTGGCTCACGGGATCGTTGTATATCCTCCTCTTTTTTTGTGAATTTTTAAGGCATGTTGATGGTCAGTGTTTCCGGGTAAAATTGGCTGTGATTTATAAACTTCAGCTCTAAAGGTAGGTCTTCTTGCTTTATAATAAAACTGGTACTGGTAGGTTAACAAAAATATTTCCGAATCCATAGAAAAATTTATATACCTAATATTTATCCCGGATTTGGGTGTGTAATGGGGTTTTGTACGTACAGAACGCAAGCCAGCAGCCAGTAAGAGCAAAAAGCCAGAAAGTATCGACTGGTAGTGAAGTATCACCAGCAATCGTATCATTTCTGGAAAAAATAAAAATTATAATAGATATAGATAAGAACCAAAATATATTTGTGATAATTACCATTTTTTAAACTTTGACACCTTTTTTGCTTTATGCACCAATCTCGAAAGACCCAACATGCCATGGCTGATCCTGAAAAATGTATACGAAGAAATGATGCTGTGACATATTATTTACTACATAGGTGGACTGCATGAGGAATATAATCCCTGGTAAGCCCAGAAACTGGAATCAATTTAATTGAATACGTAAATACCATGGACAACCTAGACGCTAGTAACATTATAATTTTGCAATCACACTTGCTTAGTATATACTACCACATGTTTGTCCTGCTTATTATATAACCAAATGGGTTACAAAATTACAGAAGCATTGTCTGCTCATTCTATATAACATGAGATCTAAAAAGTACCAAAAAGATCCTCATGCACTTTTCTAAATATCTACTAACAAAGTTAACACTTCGGAAGGGGATGGAACCCGCACCATATAATTGACATACCGAGCACCTTAGCCACTAGCGTAGGTGAATCCCGCCACAGGGGTTCATATTTTTCTGTTGTTTTAATTTCGTAAGCTTATTTGCTCAAAAGAAATCCTTAATTGAAAATATATATATGTACGTACAGAACCAACTTTTAACATATGATTTTTTTTAAGTCGGGACAATGCTGATTCAAACATTCTAAGGTAACATTTTCATTGTCCTATTTCCACAAGTTATTTTATTTTTAGTGTCACCTGTTTTAAAATATGGTTCTGTTTTTGAATCAACTCTTTTTTATGTATTTTTCTGTGGTTTTAATTTCGTAAGCTTATTTGCTTAAAATAAATCCTTAATTGAAAATATATATATGTACGTACAGAACCAACTTTTAACATATGATTTTTTTTAAGTCGGGACAATGCTGATTCAAACATTCTAAGGTAACATTTTCATTGTCCTATTTCCACAAGTTATTTTTTTTTAGTGTCACCTGTTTTAGAATATTGTTCTGTTGTTGAATTAACTCTTTTTATTGAAGCGTGCTGCAAACAAGAACGTTTGTGTCAATCACCTTCAATAATGGTCGCCCTAAGCAATTGGTTGGTCAATGAGGTAACGATGTAAAAGCATGTACTTATGTAGTTAAAAATTATGCGTTCTCAAACAAAATAATTATAAATACGTCAACTTGAAAATCTTCGTCGCATCTCACGGAACTCGGTTAAATACTACTACTAATACTATAGGAACTTTAGTTGAGATTAAGACTTAGATCTCTTTTGTTCATTTGATTCCAACATTAAAAAGCAATATTCCTGATTAAAATTAAACCTATGTAGGTACATAAAAACGTATAAACCACACCTCAACTATAACGTATAAAAAACGACGACAGCATATATATAGCAAAGGGTTAGGGGGTACTACTTTGAAACAACTGTAACAAGACAACAAATTTCCTTAATTAATTGAATTAACGCTGGTTAATTATAGTTGCCTGTTAATTAATTAAGGTGTAATGTTTAGGGAAAAAAGAGTTTTGGTTAGTATATTGGTGAGGTTTTTAAAAGCGGGAATGAGGAACTTTTTGGTTGTTTAAAAGTTAATACTGGCTTGAAAACCTCGAATATCTGGAAGATATTAAAATCAAAATTAAAATGAGTATCTATTGTTTTGTTGGCGAGCGCGCTCCGTGATTGAAGTCTCCGTTTTAGTTTATTACGTAGCATATTATACACCATTTAAATTAACTTAAAATTCGACATAGTAGGAGGAATCCATCTTGGATAGGTAAATGTCGAAAATAACGCGACAGCTTCAATCTGAATTCTAGATTTTCGGTTTTGTAAAGGTTGCATTTCTCAACCAATTCTTGTGAAATTTTGTGAGAAGTTTCGACACTGTGTTATTATGCTTATAATCATTATACAGTAGATTTCATCCTCAGAAGGGGAAGCGCGGCAATCCGTTCTCGCTTACCCAGAAGGGAGCTAAAACAAATGTCACATGTTTATGGGATTTTCATGTTATGTTAATGCGAGTTTGTATGTTGGAATACTAATAAATATTATTTAAATACACATTAAAATGATACACTTACTTCGGTAAAAAAAGAAATATACTAAAACCAATTTATTGTGTTAAAAGCAAGTAATTGTGAGACAGTTTTAAATTGTACAAAGTTACTCTTCGTGATTTCGTTGACGTGGGATATGCTTACATATATTATTTTAATTTTAGGAATATAATAATTTCCTTAAAGATTGTATTTTAGTTTAAAATAGGAACAATACGAGTAAGATGTGTGTTCCGGCAGCAGTCTTTCAGAGCCAGTGAAATTACAGGCACATGAGACGTAACAACTATGTCTCCAGGTGAAGGGTGCAGTGCAATTCGTGACTTGTGACGAATTGCATCTGTTATAGGCAGAGGTTAGTCCGCTTGACAACAGGTGGGCCTCGAGCTTGTTCCGTCACAATAATATAAAAAAGAGGCAACATTTAAAGCTTTCAATATCCAACAAAAACGAAAATTTGCAATAATGTTCTTATTGCAAATTTTCATTTTAAAATACGAAGTGGTCTTTGTAAAATGTCAACAGATGGCGTAGGACGGAGAAAACTTTTGCATAAGAGTGAGCAAAATAGAAATGGGTTTCGACACTAGTCCAGTTTTAAAACCCGCTTAAACGGTAGACCGTATATAAAATTCTGTTTATAGCCTAATATTACGCTAGTATTTATAAATAAAAATAAAATAAAAAGTGTGCGAATTTTTAAAAATAATTCATAGTAAAGTGACCTTTTTAAAACAGAAAAATTATTGCATGTACAGAATTTGTATTGACACGATTTCTTATATTGACTTGATTTAATGCTATTTTGGATCTGTCCTCTTATTTTTTTCTATAGAGAGAAAGATATTGAAGTGTTTTCGGATCAGCCATCGCATTTGTCATATCCTTCAGAATATATTATATTTTATGCATTTCTGTATGGTGTACACTTTTTCTAATAAACATGTTTAAAATCTACCTGTTGATACTCCGTAATATGTATTTTATTATATTTTCCAGAGGAGACTAAGACAAAACATCAAATTATTCAAACTGTAATAAAAATTTATAGAGACAAGATTATAGCAATAAATCACTATATTGATGAATTAAGAAATGTACAGTGTAAACTAATGAAGAGCGACAATTAAAGATATTTAAAAAAAATACTGTTAACCTTAAAAAGCATAACATATTTTGTTGAAATCATGGTGAAATATAACCGAGTTCTGAATGTTTGCATAAGAATGAAACAAAGTAGTAAAATACTATTTAGCATTTCCTGTCTTTCCTCTATTATAAAGTTATGAAGACTTAAAAAAAAAACAAAAAAAAAAAAATATTATTATATAAACTTAAGGAGAAAATTGTATGAATATTGTTTAATATGTATTAAGGAGTACAGTTAAAACAAAATTGCTGGTATTTTTTTAGTAACTGTAAAACTTCTTGAAATATCTGTATCAAATTTTTTTGTTGTTGTATATTGCGTTGGATGCACATCATCAACATCAACAGCCACATTTTCGTTGAAGAAATGCCTCCCACATTAGGAAGGAAATATCATAATCCCAACATATCTGCCATATGTTGGGATTCTTGGGGATCGCAATGTAAGATGGCATTTCTACAGAAGGGGTTGCTGCCCACCTTCTGGTTTACTTACATCTAATGGATGTACTAAGTTTTATCGAAGACTTAATTACAATCACAATACCAATAATCAAACCCTATTCGATAATCAAACAATAGAGTTACGCGGTCGCCCCCAAAGCTAAACTAAGCTAAACGCTAACCCGATCAGGCATAATTTGTGACCAATTAGAATAATGGTCCGCACACCGTGACGTATGCACGACGTGTGACGCACAGAAATTCTATAGAGTTTATCAGTCAAATGAATTTATTGTTTTTTTTAAAACGTGAGGCCAATACTATTAATATAATTCATATAAAGAGGTAAAGAAGCATGAAGAATGAGAGTAGAATTGAGACATTTATTTTTGACATATAAAAGCGCAATAGAAAACAATAGCCAAGACAACATCAAGAACAAAAAAAACATGTAAAAAGTATGGAAATATAGTTTGAACATGAAATAAAAACATTTTTACCAAACTTAACAAGTTTCCAAAAAAAATTAAATAAAACATATATATCCTCTAAAATAGAGTGACTCTGCCTGGTAAGCCACTGACAATACTAATTTTAGCAAGGCCTATGTGATGTTCTGTCACAATTGCAATGAATTTATTTGTCAAACAAGAGAAAGAAAATTCCAATGAGCTTACACTTTGTAGATTTTCAAAAATGATAAAAGAATTGGAATTGAAAAGGTGAAAGTAAATCATAACAAGGAGTAAATCCTTGTGAAGCTAATAAAAATTAACGTATTATTTGGTGTATTGAATATTTGATGTTTTAAAAAGTATTCGATGAAAGTAGTGTATTTCCGTTGGTATTCTAGCAACGTGCACGTTCCCAAAAATAGTTGCCGAATATAATCCCGAAGCCAAAACTTTTTGACACTAACCTATGAAAAGTATACTATTTATGGACATATATGTGGTTAACGAAAAAATATATATATGTGTTCCCGTGTTTTATAAGAGGCTTATTGCACCGACCCGATAGTGCCAAGTGGATAGGAAGAAAATGATGACGATAAAACATAAACACATACATACATCTACTCTACAGTTTTCTATGTTCGTTAACAAATGTTTGGGGCTGCGATTGTCCGTGGCATAACGTCAATGTCGCCTGTTATAGTGACTGGTTATGTATTTATCGACTTTGCGGTGCATTGTCTATGTGACGAGCCCGAATCTAATTGCTCTGCCGTTTCGAAGATTGAATTTGGTTAAACTTAGATGAGATATGTCTGAACTTGCTGTCTGTTATTATCTCAAGTTATGTACTAAATTATAATATTTGAATATTATATATTATTATAGATCCCAGTACCTTTTTAAATTTCTGCTATTACTCTATTTTTTATTTATACAGGATTATTGGTAAAATATTAACAACCTCTTAGGGTTGACTTCTGCTAGTCCTAACAAACATAGAGTTTTGAAAAAAAATCGAGCAAAGTAATAAAAATATGAAATAATGCAATACAGGCACAAGAGACTTTTAACATCAGGTGGTTCTCGTGGTCATTCCGTCAAAAACATATAAAAAATCACAAAAACATAATTTTATAAAAATTATAATATTTAATTTATTTTTTACAAAACGAAAAAAATAATAATCTTAAAATGTTTGTTAGGACTAGCAGAAGACAACCCTAAGAGGTTAGCATTTTTCCAATAACCCTGTATATACCTATGTTAGGAATTGGACACGTACGCTTTGTACATTTGTCATCTGTCAAGTTTAGTATATAATGTAAAGTATTAACCGGATCGTCCACTGCTGAACACAGCCTCGTCCATTTAGGCATTGATTATGGCAAGCTCCCACTGCTTGACATAATCCCCACTCTTGGCAGGCGTCTTGGGGATCGCAGTGTAAGATAGCAGTTCTTCAGAGGGCACACCTGATATTTTTCATTCCGTCGCTTCTTACGACTCCCACAGAAACATCCCACAGGCTTCGTTTTCTAAAAACTGTATCACGTAATACACGACATTCGGTAATATTGGTTACAATTATTGTTAATATATCTAATATTTTTGTTATCGGTAAACGTAATTTTTAATGTAACTTAGTGAAGCAGCGGTAATAGCTAAGGACTGCCGTGCCACATGTTCATGGTTCAATCCCCACCGCTAGCTTGAGCTTCACCGCTGGGTGGAAGCACCTAACAGTGTTTCCAGCAGCAGTCTTGAGAGCTAGTAAATCACGGGCACAAGAGATATGTCTAAGGGTGATGGGCATAGTGCTGTTCGTCATTTATGTCGAAATGCAACTTTTATAGTCAGTGGTAACCGCTTAACATCAAGTGGATGTCGTGCGCTTTCCGTCCCAATGGAATTAAACAATTTTGGAACCACGTGCATGTTTACTAACTTTCAAGATAATACGGCAATACTATTTTAAACTTGCGAATACCATAATCATGTAGAATGGTTACCAAGCCCAACTACAGGCGCAATAAATATGGAAAATTTTTGAATTTCCCTCCATACGCATGAGTTTTCAAAAAAAAACATATATATGTCGATTTGCTTTGAAGCTTAGATTCAAAAGCCACTGACAATGAAAACAAGATGAACACTTCCGTCTTATCCTTTGTCTGTACCTAATACATGTGATTTTTGCGATATCTCATAACTACTGGACTGGCAGTTAGCACTAAATAAGCCGCCTATAAAGTCACTGGAGCTTAACATCGTCCACAGATATCCATAAATCTATCAATAGAAGACACGCAGCCGAAGCGTATCAATCCCAGTGGGACAAATAAACTTGACTATGACAGCTTACTAGAATAGTATTAAGTACTTTGGTCGTATACCTATACTTTACACGACTGGTAACGGATCTAAAAATGCAACAGTAAGCTGCCTGTTACTGTTATGTTTTAAGATGATTTTAAGATTTACATCACAATTTCAACACTTCAACCGAAACGTCCACCATTGATCAGGATCTCCCCCATTGGGGTATTGGCCATAATCCCCACGCTGTCAGGAGTCATGGGGATCGCAGTAGTAGTTGTCAGTTCCTCAGAAACTGTTACGTGGTATTCTTCTTAGTCACCTCTTACGACACCAACGGGAAGCAATAGGGGGGTGACATTCTAACCCGGCACCCCACGGGGAATGATGTCATCATCACGTGGTAACTTCATAATTCTCTACCTACCCTTACTCCGGTCATATGAGGTTGGTACAACTATGTCTTTTCTAACACAAAAGACAAAAAAGAATAAATATTTATAAATGTTTTGGCTTCAGTTTATAGCTGGTCAGCTTTCACTGTTATGCATACAGTACACAGTAACACTCCACCCACTAAAGAAGTTGTTGAGGCATGTTTTTTTTATGTTATTAAATACTTAGTATAATTGACTACTATTATACTAAATCTAGCCAAAATTAAGAATGTGCCCATTAACACCTTATATGTAGGGAAATTTAAAGGAAAAGGGGAACTTACGAGTATATGTAGCACTTACTTCACTACTTATCACTGTCACTCAACTACACTAACTCAAAAGGTTTTGTCCTTTTTAGCCTTCTCAATATGTCTGTGTTGTCAAAGAGCTGGATTGCCTCAACATTCACGTGGTGGTGAAGTCTATGTACGTTCGTGAGCTTCTGAATGTTTTTTTTATTATATTTACAACGACATCCATTTTCAGGTCTCGACGGAGTTCGACAGTTCTAATGTACCATGGTGTATACATTTTCTTCCCGTAATCTGATGGAATCGATATGGTCCTTATGTTTGTTATCCGAGAACTCTTTAAGACTGATTGAAAAGTAACAGAAAAAGTTTCGTATTATTTTTAGTATCATCGCATCGCATTATTTATTAACGTCATAAATAGTCAGATAAAATAAGAAAACAAGGATAAAAATAATGTTTAACACATTATAAATTCAAATGAAAACGAGAATATTATTGGATTTTATTCCTGTCAACTTAGTATATTGTGAATTTACTCCGCTATTAATTTTAAAGTGGAAATAAGTAAATGGGACCAACTACTGACAGCAGCCCTCTGGAGATTCAAAAGGACATCAAGAAACGCAATTTATCTGCAAAAGTTTGGACACGGCCGTAAATCGACCGTTTTGGGTTGAACAAAACGCAAAATACCCGTTTTTTGGGTTTGGCAAAACGGGCATAAATTAGCGTTGATTGACGAGGGTAGACACGTGGACATAGGTAAGTGGGTAGTAGCGTGGTCACTTGACAAGGTAAGTAACTCAAGTATTGTCTAAGGTTGATTAATTAGCCCGAGGTCGCTGTCAAGAAGTATTAGGTTTTTACGTATGTTGCCAGTGAACGTTAAGCAGACAGAGTTTTCAGCTAAATAATTCGGTTTATGTATTTATTTTGATATATCCAAAACAAGACAAACTCTAACAGGGGTTTTACTACTAAAGTGTACTTTGACTTAAACACTTCCAGAGGGACATCAACTTTTTTATTTTTAACCGACTTAAAAAGGAGGATAAGAACCTCCTCTTCCACAAAAAAATAACAGTTCCTTTGTGTGTGTGTGGAGTATGAGGTGACTCTACACAGTTTGTACCAATTTTGATGACAATTTTTACTTTCAAAAGCTATAGCTTATAAAGTGGTTCCATATAAATTTGAGTGAGATCTGATGAGTAGTATTTGAGTTATCCCTGATAATAGACGTATTTTATGTTCGAAGTCGGTTGCTTTTTTGTTAAAATGTAACTTATTATAACGTTTATATTAAAACGTCCAAGTTCCTCAGTAGACAACAGTTCTGGCTGTCAAATCACTACATATAGTGTATAAACCACAGTTACTTTCATTAATAATGATTAATATTAATAAGACTACAGAAAAAATTGTGAAGCTGCTAAATAAAATTGTCTTTAATCTTTCGTAGATATTGTATCAAATCAGGACCTTTGAGAAGTTTATTTTTAGAATTGAATTCACCGTAACGGTTTGTTACGTCGTTTTCAGCTATTAAAAATAATGTTTAGTTATTATGATTAATTTATTTATGAACTAATTTTTCACACTGTGATCCTCAAGACGTCTGCCAAGCATCGGGGATTATGGCATATGCCCGAATAATAATAAATAATAAAATATCAGTTTCTCAGAAGGCGCTGCTATCCACCTTCTGGTGTTTTACCCTCGGTCGCCTCTTACGATACCCAATGGTAGAGATGGTAGGACATTCTAGCCCGGAACCCCACGGGCTATTGTAATATGAAGTGACGGTTTCACCTAATTTGTGACTTCAGCTCGCCGACTGAATCAAACACATCTTGCAAAACATGGGCACTATTTTTTATATGCAATAATTTCAACTGAAACATTACCTATGATGTGAAAATAGTTAAATAAAGTTTTTCAGCGCAAATTTTACGTAATAATAAATAGTGATACAGTAGGGCTACAATTAACATGATACGTTTAATTACCCGCGCATAAATTGTACGCAATATGGACTGTTTACGAGGGAAAACATTCAACTGTAAATGAATGAAATAGACAAGGCATCCTAGGATTCTTTCTAAATAAAAATAAAACGCCAATGAGCGCAGCGAATAAATTCTAATAGTTTATTTAAGTACAGAATCTCGATGTTTTTAAAACATGTGTATGATGTTGCAATAAGTTTTTGAAGAGAGATTGGACGGACGTGCCTCAGGTTCATCTTTCGAACCCGATCACCATCATGAGCTTTACCGCATGTTAGAAAAGCATTTTGCAAATGCTCGCCTGACTAGCTTGGTAACCAGGCGAGCTTGCGCAAAGTGTGTCTCTGTCACACTGTTAGGTGCTTGGTGAAAGATTTTGATTTTTGTGCAAGTAACTTCGTAAGTCGCACGAGGACACAGCTAAGTACCATCTTACACTGGGATCCTCAAGACTCCTGGCAAACGTGTAATTACGGAAAACTTCCCCTAATGGGTAGGTCCTTTTTCAACGCTGGAGGTCATGGCTGTTGATGACGATGTTATACAACAACTTAATATCATCTACATACTATACATAATTATTAAAACGATATACGCGTTAATATTCTCGATGGAGTTAGGAGTAGCCAATGGAGCCTACACCTATGTTTCACAACGAATAATCACACTTTTATTTCTATTGTTACTCGTTATATGATATTGTACATGTATTTTGTACAAACTATAGACAACACTACAGCAACTACAATAAAAGCATTTGGACAACCTTTAAGTCAGAACAGACAGTCCAAATGCTCCAGCCCACTACCAGTTGGCAGCGTGCCCAGCATGTTGGCAGCATTGCCCCGTTGAATTGCAATGCTTATTCGTTGAGCCAAATAGGTGCCAGCATTTTCATCACGCGTCGTATCGACCAAGCGCTCTGATAAGTTTTGGAAAATACGATGAGCTCCCGGTCCTCACAGACCCAACGTCTCTATACCAAACGGTTCATATATGTAACCCATACCAAGGTTAGCATACTTGCATCGCTTGAGTTGCTCTGACGAAGTAGCGGCGACGCCAGCCCTGACGTAGGTTTCAGAAAGACGTGACGGTGCTAAAATGTCTACGCAAGTAGCGCCCCACAATAAGGGCCGTCCTAACTTCCAGACCTAGAGTAATTTTTCACAAATTTTTTTCGCGGCCAAGTATTTAATATTATTTTCTAAAGATTGTTTCCCATATTCCAGAAGTCGACTATCATCTGTTTCGTAACTGAAGGTTTATTATCGGTCATAAATATCCACGACAAATTCCCACCAATCGCGACAATGTGCGTTCCATTTGTAGCAAATTGTCCACGTAAATAATAACAAGGCGGGGAGGAGGGGGAGAGGAGGATGGTCGCGGGGCAGGACTGACGGAACTTTATCAAGTTTATTTATTGGCTCATTATGGGGACAAAATAATGTATCGATTCAAAAGCTAGCAAGGAACGCCACTGCTTTGCAAAATAGCGCTTTTGAAGCTTTGCCTAAACTAGTCATTTAAAACAATATTTAAAGGTCGTTCCAGGAAAAGATTATTGGAACTAATAAGAAGTCATTTTAATTACTTGTGACCAACTTCCATGTTTAAAGTAAAAACAGTGCTTAAAATTTATATTCATACATGATACACGTTTGAACTCTTTTAGTTTTGAATTCCTAAAAGTTATTCCGCTGTTACATCGAACTAAATTGAAAATAGCAAAATATCAGTACCGATTTCATTTTACCGGCGGTAATATTTTATTAATAAAATACTACGGACTATATACAACACTACAGCTACTACAGAAAAACATAGACTAAGTATCTATATAAGATAGGTTAACTAATTAACCATCTTAACCTACAACCTAGACTCTCAAATCGAATTATATTTTTTATTGAATAAAACATTGGCATACGATAAACAGTTAAGCATATTCAACGAACCATTATCCCTTTGTACCATTAAAATCGTAAATTATTGATAATGTTCCCCTGAGTTTTCAGTAAAACTATTCAGGTAATATTGGATAATATTGCCAATAATGGCCAAATTGGGCAGTGCCGGTTGATTTGCCCGAAAATGGGGCAAATTGAAACGTTTCACGGTTCGTTGTAAACGTCCCTTAACTAACACGGCCTGACTGTAATAACATTGTATTACAGCGGGTCATTTACTGTTTAGGTAAAAATTGTATGACAGCCGAAGTTTCATTGGCGATACCTAGGGTAATATCAAGAAACTGATTTCATCTTTGGGTTTGCTCTCAAGAAATATCTTCAGCTGATGAACTAATTAATATACCCAACTTAAGATACTTGAAACCTCGCCATCACTTGATACCACAAACAATCTCAGGAGCGGTTCTAAAAAGGTTTTCAAGATGCTATTGTTAAGAGCGGCTTTATACTAAATCCTGTTGTGTGTGACTTGGAAGTTATCTATCAGCATCGAAACAATCTCACAAAGATCTTTCAAAGCTCATTACTTTCTATTTACCTTTTTATAAATGAAGAGATTAATCGGTCTCATCTTTGGTTGGGGACCTCAAATCGAGAAGTCACCGGCCAGTTCTAACTTAACTAATAGTTTTATTTTATAAACGTGTTAGAAGTAATGATTTATATACTTACATAGTTAACATTTAGTCCCAGCGTCTCATTCAGTCCATACATATACGTATAAAACAATAGATGCATTTCTGTATTTGAGCGGCCGAGCAGACTCTTTGGGGACTAGGGACTGGTCAGTCCAGACAGCCGCAAAGGACAGTACTGCTCCAAGGCTTGATTAATCCGTTTTGCATTGATTTTAGTTCTCCGATATGAAAATTTTGCTTCTTCTTTATTGTATTGGGTTTATAATCGAGATGGTTCATAATGTATCTGTAAATACGGTAAAATTGTGTTGTATAGACAACATGTTCCTACCCTTATCCCACTTATGTGATTCGTTACTGTATAACGTTAGGGAAGACAATATGTCTTTTTTATGCCTAGCCTTTGACACTATCTCACCTGATGGTAAGGGATGATGAGGTCGAAGATGATGTTCAGGCTAAGACTTGAGGATGGTAGCTAGCATCCGCAAAATGCCCGTCCACCATGCAATGAATCTCAAGTTGGCGGTGGGGACATATTTTTCTGAGGTAGGAAACATGCATTCCCCATCGAGTTGTTAATAATAAACAAATTGATTTACATGATACAATGTAAGGTTTCATTATAAAATTTACTACTGACTGCATAGCCGCGGCATGTAACTACTTGACTAAATTAAAAAATAAACAAGCCGTACCAAAACTCCTCAAAATGCATAGCCCATTACAGGAGCAAGTTTATTGTGATTTTTCGTTTAAACAAAGAGGGTGAGTTTTTACGCCATTTTTGATGCATCGACAGTAAGGGTAATCTCATAATCTGTACCTAAGTCACTCTCGGTTATACATTTTAACAATCTTTTAACAATTGAATAGATTATATAATAAAAGTTAAGTAATTTGTATTTTTTTAATATTTCTAGTAGATAATTTTACAACACAGATGTTGTTTTTTTGTATCTACACCATTGATCGAAACATTGAAGTACGTAAATCAAAGAGTATTCTATTAGATCTTGACTAACCAGTTCATTTCTGACTTATGGATTTGAATTAGGTATTTAATAAAACTTTTGTGAATTGAAGTGTTTTCTAAACAGAGATTCAGGGCGCATTTCTGGGCTAAATAGATAATAGCTGTTTAAGTCATTTTATTGCAAGTATGTATAAAATTTTAATTGAGTGAAAAATGGAAAAGCCAAATAGGGCATACTGCGTTCCTACTTTTTGTTTGCTTATCCATTCTTAACCAATAAGTTAAGCAATGTCCACCACAGTCATGAGTTAGATGGGTGACTGCTACTGATTTTACTACTGAGTGCTTCCGTGCTTCGGAAGTATAACGTCGCCTTATGATGACAGTCAATATAGCATGGCGGTGGGGCATTTTGCGAATGCCTGCCTGGCCTAGCTACCACCCAAGTCACATCAAGTAGAAAATCTGTCGCCAAACACATAACGGTGTGTTCAGTTAGCTGTCTTGCAGAACCAGTAATTCTAGGTGGGTCTGAATCGAGATGTTGATCTCGACCAAATCATCAAATCATATCAGGTGAGATAGTAGCCAAAGGCTAGCCTTTATAGGCTAGCCTATACATATGTATAAATATAAATTTTAAAAAAATACTCGTACGAGTAGCGCAGAGTAAAAGAAAGTAGGTACAACTTGTGCCACCCTTACTGCTTTTGTCTATACTGTAATTCTGTAATGAATTTTCAGGACGCCGAGACATCAGGCTCTTTAAATATTCAGCAAGATGTAGGGTGTAGGAGAATTTTGTTCACCTCATTGAATAACATTGGTTCATGCATAATTTTTTGGGCTGAAAAATTGTCGCGCGAAACGAGTCTTGTAACTGGATGATGTTGTGCTAACTTGATTTAACATTTATGTGCCTCTACGTTATAAAAATATCATGATTTCTGATATAAGAAGCTTCTTGGATAAAAAATATTTTATTAAATTTGCAAACAATGATGTAAAACACCGAATTATGTACTTCAAGCTTTAATTAACCCACAAGCACAGTAAAAAGCGTCAGTGATAATGTTAATAAGGTATAGATTACATTATTTTTATCAATGGCAGCATTTCTCTCCCGTATTAAATTAACTTTTTTTATATTATTGTGACGGAACAAGTATGAGGCCCACCTAATTAACAACTCGCAAAAATTTGTCTTGTCCCCAGTTGTTAACTGATAATTTTTGTGAGTTTTTTTCTCTCGGATCGGTTGGCTGGAAGAAATTTACTTAAGCAATAAAACCGCCTTTTGTATACGTTTATTTGTTGTTTCTCTGTAATATTATTTTTAATGTATGCAAATAAATAATTTCCTATCTTTCTATCTATTTAATATTGAACGATAACCTCTGCCTATAACAGATGCATTTCGTTACAAATGACGAACTGCACTGCGCCCGCCACCTTGAGACATACAGTTGTTAAGTGTGATGTGCCTGTAACTTTACTGACTCACAAGGACTGCTGCCAGAACACAGTGTTAAGTGTTTGGCGATACATTTTCTAAATTCCCTCTCACCATGCGGTGTAGCTCAAGCCGGCGGTGGGCATCGAACCATTGACCTGCTCCACCGCAATCCATAGCTATAACCACTCGTCTATTGTTGCTTCTAACCAAATCAATGTTATTTCCTATTTGAGATGTCTGTATTTTATATCATCGAAATATAACAAGACCGTCAATAAAAAGACAACTAGCCGAATATTTCCCGATAACCCCAAAAACTTTATTACCCCAACAGCCAACTATAACTAATGTAATATAATTTCTCGAGGATCATAATCCTGGGGGAAGGAGGGATCAAAGTTGTCGCTAACACAATTATAGTACCGGATTAGTTTCAGGGCTGGCCTTACCTGACCACTACGAAGATTGCTCTTAATTGGCTGGTAACTAGTTGGAGTTAAGATTATTTGAATTAGTGGATTGGAATTAAATTGCAGTCAAATATATATTAATAATTTAAGGTGAACGCTGCATGTACGGCGGGAATTTAAAATTATTTGTTTTGGTTATGTTGCTACTTTAATTCATTAGTTGTACTTTTTAAATACTTATTGATTCGATTAAACTTAGAATAAATAAGCTTACTTTTTAATTTATTTCAGGGTTTTGGAGTACCTAACATAATTATGTAACTATGTTGTATTGGTATGTATTGGTATTTTCAAAGTAATAGGAGCATTACTATTTGAAATACGCAGATTCCATGATTATTTAAATTGACAACTAAACCTAGATAAAAACGCGAAAAATCTGTTTAAATTACGAAATTCATTGACTTGCAAGTAAAAGTTACAGAAAAATTAGTCTTAAACTGCAAGATACCTTTCAGTTTTTATTAACTAAGTTCCATAAAAGTAAGAGGTTCTCAAGTCTACGCGTTTATTTTTTTATTTATTATTATGTATGAACCAGTGTTTCCACTTGAAATTTAAGTTTTGCCCTAAAGTTCTTGAAAATTATCCCAAAAAAATCCTATTTCTTTTTGAAAATACCTTAAATTAGGGCGCATAATACACCTATAAAAATATTTTTTTGCATATATATTTAAAACTAAAAATCAAACAAATCTGTGTTATTTAGAAGAGTCTGATGCTGAAGCATTACTTTTGTACGTTTTCGCGGCACTGAACATGGCACTTGTTGGCTCCAGAATTGATCCGTTGTTAAGGAAGTTGTTATTCCTAAGTACTCCGTTGAGAATTTCACTATGCAGCCAGTTTCTTTTGTCAGTCTTAACATTTTTCAGGCTTAGCTATTTCTGTGTTTGAAGATGGTAGGTACTCCTAATAATAGAGATAACACCACCGCGGTATTCGTATTAAAAATAACAACGTTGGTATTTCAGTTTGGTACTTTATTTCAGTAAAGATCAATTGGCATTATTTTTATTTGTTCTTCATCATTAACTCCAAAATACTCAATTTCGATTAGAGCCTCACTTCTCAATTCATTATCAGCTTTTTGAATTTATCATTTTGCGGATAAAATTTGCTCACCTCTTCTTATGGAGTATTGAAATAAATTGTATATTACGAGTATCATAAACACAATAAAAAGCACGCGTAATAATGCTATGGTTCACGGCAATCACAAAACATAATCAAACGATGATCAATATATGAACCTATGGTGCTACTAATTCCTAATGTCCTTTACAACAAAATTTGTATTCCCTAAAATTCCCTAAATACCTGTTGCACTAAAAAAAAGCCCTAAGTTGTTCATGAAATACATAGTTACCGAAATCCCTAAAAGTGGAAACACTGGTATGAACACGCATAAAATTTTAGTAGGATTTTATTACCTTCGTGGTGGTCCCATATAAATTTCATTAAAATCGGTTGAGTACTTTATTAGTTATAGTCAATAAATTAAAAAATGTATTCGCTTACCTGGATTATTTAATGGTATTTGCTGATATCGACGATGAACACTATTTTAGGCGAGTGAACGATCTTGTAAGCAGTCTTTATCACTGAAATGAGAAAAAAAAACCACAAGTTATTTCATACGTTTCAGTAAAAGAAGACAGTTCCGTTTTTTACAACAAAAAAATATATCGTATTTGGTTCTACGTAGAAATAATATGACAGGTAAGTAAGTCGTCAATGACTTTTAAAATGTTATGGTTTGTAATAATTATAAGTGTTTGTGTTGACTATTGGTTGGGAAAAGTGCATTGTCAAGGCACATATGGTCAAAATTACAGAAATTCTATAACTTTAATAGACAGTGATCCTTCTGCCATAGTATTACTGGTACTCAGTTTTATATCAACTCATTCAATTCAATGCGCTTAATCATATTCACCCATGCCTATGTTAAAATGTGCTTTACCAAACCAAGCAGAAGCAGCGTTTAAAAGCCATAATCTAAACAAGAAAAATAACGTACAATTCATGCCACTTGAAATTATATGAAAACTTTCTTCCCTTGACGTTATCTCCATCAGCCATCCCTGACGTGAGCTGTACAACACTATATACGTATTCAAGTGTACTCTTCACATTATTAGGGCTATCTATGTTATAAAAATACATACTTAAACCCCGGTATTCTAAACTTATCAAGTACCAAGATAAACTCAATTCCAATTTTACGCAACGTAAATGCAACCCATATTAAAATATTAACCAGACGTTTCAGTCCCCATGTCCCTATGAAATTACGGGATAGATAATGTCTCTTTTTAAACATTGAAGACGGTCTCTCAGAGGTCGCCCTCTACGAGAATATATCGAATATTCATATGATATTGTACGTAATGATGTTTGTATTGGTTTGTGTCGTTGAAAGTAGAGTGGGCTTCATCTCTTCGCTTAGATTTATTCAAGATATAAAAAATTACATATTCGTGTAAGTGTGTATCATTTAAAGTAATGATATCCGAGCGGTATAATAGCTATGGACTGTTGTACCACAGGTCCGTGGTTTGATTCTCACCGCAGCCGGCTTGATTTGGTAGGCATTTTGTGAATGCTCGCCTGGCAAGCTACCAGCCTCAAGTAGAAAATCTGTCGCCGAGCACTTAATAGTGTGTTCCGGCAGAAGACCTTGAGAGCCAGTAAAACTACAGACACTTGAGACTATTAACAACTGTATGACTCAGGGTGACGCGATGTCGGATCGTTCGTCAATTGTGATAGAAAGGCCTTGTGGCCTTGGCCACAACCACAGAAAAGAGAAAGCAATTTATATCTCTATGGTCTTATGACCATAGAGATATAAATTATACATCTGAATATATATATAATACATCTGAATTTTAATAATACGAATGACATTATTATGGAATTTTCAAATAATTTTCAAGTTCAATGACACAATATTGAAAAGTTATAATAGTTGAGTATAATTTAGTACGGGTAGCGACAACATCACGAAATTAAAGTGTTTGCAAAAACAGTTTTATTGTTCAGATAAAATCTTGTTATCTAGATAAATAAATAAATATTATGTAGATAAAGTAAATCCGTCATTAGATGTAAAATATAGTTAATAAGCAAATCTATTATTTTTTTAAGATCTGTGGATTTTGTAATAAAGGTAAATAAATAAATAAATCTAGCTGATTCCCGTACCATCCCATATGACAATTAAGAATCAATAAGAGTACAAAATTCACAACTCTGCTATCAGTCGCGGTAGCAAAAATGGAAATAGTCCAGCTCAAATGACTGGAAGAATGTTGGTCACATAGCAATACGATATACGAGTATGTATACTTGTTTTGAATATTTTCATTGCTCATGTTTTTTAGTTTATGTCGCCTATACGTTGGTTTAGGCAATACCATAAAGATATTGGTTCGACGACTCTCCCAATCATTCTCCCTGTAAATTCTAAATCTAAATTAATGACCACCATTTCATACGCAGACCCATTTGACAAACAACTTTGAAGTTATATTAAACTTAATTACGGCTACAAAATAAAGTTAGTCCATACTAGTCCGCACCTCAGGGGACTTCCTCTGAGGTAGCCGTAACTACATGCCTGCTAACTCGTCTCATATATTATGAAGCTGTGTCAAATGTATCTCGCTTTGGATTATACAGGTTGTGATATTTAAAATATTCAAGGATGAGTTTCACTATTCCATTAGAGTTGTCTATTAGAATCACACCCGAATTTGGGTAGGTATTTATGGATGCAACTATAGTGTTCTCATTCTCTATGATGCTGAAGGATGGATATGTTGATAACTTTATACCATAAACCGTAAAATTTGATTGGCCTCACTATCATAAGACGTCAAACCTAATATATTTTTTTTAAGGCTTAGGATCACGCCTCATCCCTTGCTCAGCGCAAGAGCCCCGCAGTTGTTTGGAAGTAAATGTCGTAAGCGCCAAAACTATATCAGTATCGTTAAAATGTCAAAGTAAAAGTCAACATCATTTAATCAATTTAGACGTCTACGACGCTCTTATGAAGGTCAATTACAAGTTTTAATATTGAAATATTCTACATTGTACTGCAAAGAAAAATTATAGAGCCACTGCGAGAAGAACGGTCAAGAACCAGTTCCAGTAAACCGTTTTTGTCTTGGCGAAACTGTAGCACTACATTTGATATATTTTTAATGTAAGTATTATGTAAATAATATAAACAAACACAACTGTATAAATATGTATGGCGCTTTTGTACAAAATTAAATGAAATAAATACGTCTGCGAGCATATAAATCTTTAATAATTGAAAAGCAGTGGGAGCTTATAAAAAATATTGATATTTATGAAACAGCGGTCTTGTCGTGGAAAATTCCATGGTTTGACATTGTCATATGACAGACCCGTGGACAAAGAACAGTTATGTATAAGCAGTTGTAAAAAACTGGCCATAAGTATCTGTTTTTAATTATGGTTTAGCTGATCGGTAAGACGGCTAAGCAAACTTCGCTACGAGCGCTTAATAAAATCGTCATATTTAAAACAGAATCAACCTGTAGATACATTAAGGGGTGGTTACACAGTAAAATAAAGGCTCGCTGGATGTCGCGACCTTCAGGGATTTGGTCGCGGGCTGCTGTTTAACTCGGAACTATCTGCTAGTCTAATATTTGCAAGAGCCAGATGGGGTTAGTTACCTTTATTGTCTGTGTGCACAAGCCTTTATTTGGAATTTCTTTGTACATACGTTTCTGTTTTAAAACCAGTAATATTTTATTTGTTACTGGATCAAGTACGAATCTGGGTTTTTTATAGGCGATAGTCAATTTGTAAAAAAATTATTCATATTCAATACTGAATTATCAAATCAGATGTGACGTTAACAACTTTTCAATAGACAAACATGTTTACTTACCATATTAGATTGTAAATATTTTATTATACCATTACCTTCACTATTCCATAACTAGTATAGATTATAATTATATCAGTGTTGAATATTCACAAACGAGCAGATCAATATTCATATGACTCTTTATAGAGACAACACAAATCTTTCCCGCCTAAAACAGTTTGACACTTAATTGTCAGTTAGGAACAAAAAAGTGGATGTTTCAGATACCGCCGCCAACCTTTTCGGAGATTTAAAGGGGTATTAAATATAGGCCTTTACATAAGTCACCTGAAATAAATGATGGTCTGTCACCGCATGTATCAACGGTTATTATATATTTATCGTAAAGAAAGTTAGGTATATCCAGTTTTTACCTAACAATAAATCATCAATAACCAACGCACAAAAAGTAAGCAGCGAGCCCAAGAACTACCTACCTTCTCTCTCTCCGTCGGCACACACCTATGTCTAACATCCAACAACAAAGAAAGATGATTTATCAAAATAAATTAAGCATAAGACGTAAGGTCGGCAGTCGTCACAACCTTGTCAAATATTTACATCGGGGTTTCCCACAGAAAGCGGTTCCGAACCTCAGTGGTAGCGAATGTTAATATACGCAGCGGAATGTTCTGGGGTACGTAAATTGAAAAGCCTTGCAATTTTTAGACACCGAAGCAATTTTTGAAATTTTGAATTTGGAATCTTTTGTTTGACCCAATCTGTTTAACACGAGAATGCACGACGTACGTAAAAATTTGGTTTCGTTCTGATGCAACTAGTCTAGTGGTTTTGTTTCAGTGTTGTTGTATATAAATGTACGAGTATACCTATATACGTAATATATAAGTAATTCTAGAATTTTTTGAAATAAATTTATTATTTTTAGTTACAATAATAAGGCATATTTAAAAGAAAACGTACATTTAAAGAAGATTCTTTTTAAAGCAGTGATGGCTCAATGGCATAGGCTATGGATTGCCGCGTAGCAGGTCCATGGTTCAAATTCTGCCGCGGGCTTGACACTTGAGCTTCACCGCATGGTGGAAGGGCCTTTTGACCATGCTCTCGTACTTCTACTCAAGTAGAAAATCTGTTGCCAGGCACCTAACGCTGTGTTCCGGCAGCAGTCTTTGAGAGCCAGTGAAATTACAAGCACATGAGACTTAACAGCTATGTCTCAAGGTGACGAGCGCAGTGTAAGTTGTGACTTGTGACGAAATGATTCTGTTATAGACAGATTTACTTATTGTACCGCCACAAAACCATTAAAAAAAAGATTGATTTAAAATTGACTGGGGCTAAAAATATGAATTTCAAATGACATAAAAATAGGTAAATGTATATATAAACGTAACCTGAAGATGAAAATCTTAACGTAAGAAATTATTCAGTCAAATTTATTTTTAAACTTATGTATACTTTAACGTGGACGCTACAATTCATGTACCGCGTTATAAGGGTAGTCCCAAATCTCATGTGATTTGCCGCTCACAATCCATCATCGTCCACGACGGCTCCCGTAATAATGCAGTCTTACAGAATACAAACAGAATAACGTATTTTCTGTACGAATTCACCTAGTCACTTAATTCTTTTCTTTGGTGTACCGACAAACCATCGTTCCTTGACCAAAAATTGAAATGCATTGAATGTTATTTGAAATTATGCATCGCTAACGTGCTGTGCACACTGCCAACTGGCTAGAGCTTAGTGCAACATAATCTTCCGCCGCCGTTTTGCTATATGAAGGTTACAGGAAAAATAAAGAACAGTTCGTCTTATTAGTATGTACTCGTACGTAACATAAGTCTCAATTTGACAAATCGGAACATTTAAATTGTAACACGACTTCTAAATGCAAACGACTCAAATCCCGCGCGGCAATATTCATCACAGTCGCGTTTTAACCAAGATTAAACTTTATATTTCCCTTACAAATTGAGTGTCTCAATCAGAAGATGGCTCGGGTTGTTGCGTGCGAGTGCACTTAATATTCATTAATTCGACAAAACGAGCGTTGTGATGCGTGCTCGCTCTTCTGGTTCGATGAACGAGGAGTGCGGTTTTGTTTTACCCCATTATGTCTTGTTTCGTTAGAATATTATGACGCGGTGCCATTTGAAAAACTACGGGAAAATGGTATCAAAGACTCAATCAGTACTTTTACTTTCGGGTTAAAGTCCTTAATTCTTGATTTATGTATAGGAGCTACTGATATTCCGCAGTAGATAGACGAAGTTGCATGATCAAGAGCTCATAGTAATCAATAACCAAGGATTCATTTCTATGAGCCTTTGAATCGCAAAACACTCATTTTTAAAATGGAAATATGTACTTCTTAATATTCTAATGACAAGGCATATTATAGTAAAACAAAAACGCATTTCTCGCACGGTCGAGCACCGTCAAAGTTTAAAAAGTATTATCTTGCTTATAAAGCACTTCAATATTTGCTAATCACGAAGCATTTTGTATGATAAATTTTACAGGTATGATAAGTAGATAATGTTATAGATATTTTAAGTTGAAACATAATCAAACACATCGTGGAATAAAACTGTGAATCACACAATCATTACATGGTGCAAAACAATGTCGCTTCCCGCTGTCTATTCCTATGTATGCTTAGATATTTAAAACTACGCAACGGATTTTGATGCGGTTCATTTTAATAGATAGAGTGATTTAAGAGAAACGTTTATATTTATAATGCATGCATAATACACTGGAGAAACACTATTAATTTTAGAGGTTTCTAACGTGATATCAAAAGTAACCTTTAACATTTCAAGAGTAACCTGCATGGTGGAAGGTTATTTTGCAAATGTGTATTCCGGCAGCAGCTGTCCTTGAGCACCAGTAATTCTAGGTTAAGCCCGTTAACACCCTCGACCACATCATCACTTACCATCATGTTATATTGTGCTCAAAGGATTACCTAACAGCAATAAAATAAAACCTCTAAAGAAAACATGTTTGTATTGTCTAATGACAAAAGCTGTGAATGTTGTATATGGAGGTATTTTATAGTATATTTAGTATAAGCATTGCTTAAGTGCGAAGTCGGGGAAGGTCGCTAGTATTTTATAAGTTATTTTTTATAATGGTTGATATTGTTTTATATGTTGCTTAGTGATGATCAGGTCGAAGATACAACGAGGATTAAAGCTAAAAGCGTTTTGTCCGCCTGGCTACCTACCACCCTCGAGTAGAAAATCTGTAACAAACACTTAACAGAGCGTTCTGGCAAACCTTGAGAGCCAGTAATTGTAAGTAAAGCCTGTTATCACCTTCGAGTGTTTCATTAATTCATTACTTACCAGCTTGATTGAGATTGTTATCAAATTCTAACCGAAGAGTAATTAAAAATAATGAAAAATAAAATGGAATATTTTAGTTCATTTACCAGACTTTGTGCCATTCGAGAAAAAATCATTCGGTGCCGTTTGTTAAGTAGTTAAAACGTACTAGTATACTTTGAAAATCACAAAACATGTACCTAGTGACAAATAATTACAAATATTATTTTTACGATATCTACTACAAAGTTCTTGTTTTCTCTTTGAAATGAGTATAATGCAGATACTTAGTTCAAATCTAAGTAAAATATATGTTTTGTCGTAAGACTGTTTAATCGCATCAGTAGCTCCCCTCATTTTATATGCGCTTCTAATAGTATTTACACTGATTCAGTGATAAAAATATTTAACAAAAGACTCAAAAAAATAAATCAAAATATATTTTTTATGGGATTGTGGCGGAACAAGCACGAAGCACAAACTCTGCCTGTAACAGATGCAGTTCATCACAAGATGAAATGTACTGCACCCGTCTTAGACTTACAGTTGTTGAATCTCATGTGCCTGTAATTTTACTGGCCCTCAAGGACTGCTGCTGGAACACTCTTTTAAGTGTCTGGCGACATATTTTCGACTTGATTGTGGTAGATAGATAGTCGAGCATTCGCAAAATGCCCTCCCACCATGCGGTGAATCTCAAGCTGGCGGTGTGGATTGAACCATGGACCTGCGGCACCGCAGCCCAAAGCTATAACCGCTCGGCCATCATTGCTTTATCTTAGTGGTTTAACAAAAACCTGGCTAGATGTTTAGACTAGAGCATTTTCAAAACAGTCAGTGGATCTAGTCGGTAGCTTCGGCAATACGCATAGTTACCATTTTTCGAAAGTCATTGTTTTTCGTCCCTACATTTGACATCACTGCGGCTAACATCTTTTGATGTTTGAAATGAGCACAGGTTATTATGGCCCCCTTGCACTGTGCTCTCCATATTGACGTGCTTTGTCTTTTTTCAACGTTTGGATCTTGCATAAATGCGAAAATAACAGAGATAATAAAAGTTTCACTTATACATGAATGATTATTTTGCCAAAATAAATTCTATGACGGCCATGTTGGACTTCTATCCCTTATTACTATTATATTTTGTGTTTAAATATACGTGTTTACGTTCCTATTTCCTGCTTTACTCAATGTCCAGAACTAACAAGACACTGATAAGCCTTTACAAGGCGCTAGACGCGTATCCAAGAGATGAAATTAAGAGTGGAGTCGCGTTCTCCTCCAGGGAATCGACCAATCACGGCGAGCGGAATTGCTCATCGCGCGGTGGCCGGCCACACACAGATACCAGAACCTATGATTAAGATGATTCGTTTATCCTGCAGATACTGAAGGTTTTTTATTTACTTGTACAGGCACATAATATACACAAATTGTTTGATTAATAAAAACGTCACATATTATGCAAACTTTACTGCAAAATCCTTTTCAAAATACCGCCCAAGATCTCCATGATGTTGACAATTGCAAAAATCTTTTTTATTAAAAAACATTTTATATTCTAAACAAAAAAAAATATCTCAAAATGTTTGTTAGGACTCGCAGAAGTCAACCCTAAGAGGTTGTTAGCATTTTTCCAATAAACCTGTATATTATTATTTGATTGTGACGGTACTAGAACGGGGCCCATATGATGTTAAGCGGTAACCTCTGCCTATAACAGATGCATTTCGTCACAAGTGACGAACTGTGATGCGTCAATATATACTCAGATCAATCAAAGGGCAGACACTACATACGAATAATAAATAAATGTATATTATATACGAATAATAAATAAATGTACAATATATATTATATGTATTTAAATATACTGATGATGGTGGTGTTGATACCGAAGATCAGACGAGCACTGTATGCAACTTTATCTTATGAAATATGCTGGTTTATCCCATTATTATGTAATCAACTCAAAAAAAAGCTTTTTTATAAAGTACCCAAGCTTAAACCGGAAGATTTTGTAACACGATTTATCTCACACGCTTTCCCCAATTTCGTTCAGAGGTTATGACGTGCGCTTACCATTGCAATGTTGTAGTTGCCGTTAGTTTAATCTTTATTGCAGGAGCTGTAAGGTTATTTTAGAATGAAAATGTTGTAACCAAGATTGTAAAGCAATATGCTCAGTTTACTACCATAAAATGAGCTGCTGTTAAGTTACCATTTTGACAGAACTAGCCCGGTGGCTAGACACAAATTTACTAACTCTTAACACTAAGAAAACTAACCTTATAGAATTCCACATTACGGAAGCCAGTGGTACTAACCTGGCAAACCTGAAAATATATAAAACAAACTGTCCACACTTTGGAACCCTGACCGTAGATCACATTACATGTTCTTGTAGATGCATCGACAGAGTACATTTCACTAAATACTTAGGAGTCATTGTTGATGAAAATCTGTCGTTTAGAAAGCACATCTCCTATCTCTCAAAACGAGTGCGTAAACAGATCTACCTTATGAAACAACTGCGTACAGCTGCCAACATTGACGTAAAATATATGGTATACACATCACTATGCCAGTCACTAATCCAGTATTGTATAGGAGTATGGGGAGGTGTGGCTAAAACCCACATGATTGAATTAGAACGGGCACAAAGAGCCGTACTAAAAGTGATGCTCGGTAGATCACGTCACTATCCTACAGAAAATATTTACCAAGTGACTTCAGTTCCAACAGTGCGGCAGCTTTTTGTCATGAGATCAGTAGAAAAGAGATTTTCACAGTCCAAAAACCCATCACAACATAGGATCACACGCAGACGTTACCAAAGACAACATCTACCACATACGAATACCACTTTTGCCAAACGTCTCCCAAAGTATGTCCATATATATTACCTTCAATTCAGTCTGCAGAAGAGTTGACATAAGAAACCTGCACTTTGATGAGGCAAAAAGAAAAATTAGAAGATGGTTGCTCTCTCTCTCCTATGTCAACACAGAGAGACTTGTGAAATGCAGCGAGTCTTAGACCTATGACAATAGAAGTTATGACTATTTGCTCTTAAGCCAATTTCAATATGCAATCAATATTTTTGCATTCTGGTCCTCCTGTTTAAAGATCTATACTCATTCCCATACTTATTCACACTTATTCCCTCACACATACATCGCCTCCCCTAACACACACATGTACACATTCACCCACACAAATAACTTACTCATATGAACATCGTGTAGTCTTACTTAACTCCTTCCCTCCTCATAATGGCCCATAATATACATTATATATAAATATTCAGTTCATTAAACATCTTTGATTTGTGAACATGTACAACTCTGTGTGATGAAAATCTACTTGTAACGTCCCCAAGGGTGCCCAAGATACAGGCTTTGCCTAGTTTGGGACCCACTGCAAACGCCTGACATAGATGATTAACTTTTAAATTGTAAACAAAAAAAAAAAACAATATTAAAGAAAATTGTGTAGTTTTTCAGTAGTGCACCAGTATTTTATAAGTAAGAAAGTACTATTCTGTACTACTTATAAATAATTAGATGATCTTTGATACGAATTGTTTAGAAGACATCAGCGAATATGGGTAACATCCGGAATCCAAAGCAGTGGGTGATGGTGTCTAACACCTACGTATGTAAAATAATGTATTGAATATGTGCATATCTCTATATAATTGTATACCAGAAAAAATTAAAATATTGAATGGAAATAAGTTTAAAACAACAATAACAAACTGGTAACACTACCTAATTGTTTTTAAATTGTGAAGGAACTTAGTCTTCATACAGGTATTCATTTTTGAAAAAATTGTTAATATTTAGAAATTTTGCATATACCTATGTTTATGCTGCACGTTTCATCAAATAAATGATTTGATTTGATTTGATTAGATACATCTCGCCCAAATAATTTTATTCTCATGTAAGCGAGAAAACAGCGGGCACAATTGCTTACTCTGGACGAGTATCCATTTTTTCGTTGGTTATGCTTTAAGTTGCCTGTTCTGACCATATTTTCTTAGATTTGAAGCAATGATGGCCCAAATACAAAATTACTATCAATCGCCGCGCAGGTTCATGGTTTAAATCCTGTCACGGACATAAGATTCACCGCGTGTTGGCAGGGTTATATGTGAATGCTCCTCCTGGCTATCTATACCGTACTGTATCAGCCGGATCGTCCACTGCTGAACACAGCCTCCCCATTAATAGGGGGTATTTGCCATAATCCCCACGCTTGGCAGACGTCTTGGGGATCGCAGTGTAAGTTGGCAGTACTTTAGAAGGCGCTGCTGCCAGTATTTTTCCCTTAGTCGCCTCTTAGGACACCCACGGGATGATATGTGGAGGTGCAATTCTAACCCGGCACCCCACGGCACGTCTATACCTACCACCCTCAAATAGAAAATCTTACGCCAAGGAACTAACAGCGATATTGAGATCTATTCGATAACATTATCACTTCCGAACAGCAGAAAAGTAGACAAAGGCTAGCGTAAAATACATTTTTTTACTTAGACGCTTTGCGTTCAATAGAGAATTTACACAAGTAATTTAAGACCTTAAAAATTTGCCACCTACGTGATATTTGCAATCCATTATCACAATTATTCGTCACCGCTGTCAAAACATCAATAATCGTATCCCAAAGGACGCAGGCAGATTCCGGAATCCATCTGTAAAAGCTTTTAAAATTACAAGCCATTCATTTCTACTTCTTTGTCGTTTCCCCCGCGACAGTGCCGTTTGATTTAGAGCCCTTTTCGATTTTTTGAAGATAAACGATGATGAATACGTGATTTTGAGATTAAAGAGAAAATTTTGATAGGCGGCGTAAACAACGACTGCGGTTAACCACTGAAGTGTTATTTTATGTCATTGTTGGCCAGAAATGTAAAATAAAATTACTTTGGTTAATCTAAAGTATGTTATTTACACGTTCATTAAAATTTTAATAATGTTGTTTTTGTAATTTAGGTACAATTGAACCCTACAATCGTTGAGTCTTAAAAGCACTCTTAGATGAGTTAATTAGGCGAAATGATAAGTTATTATTGAGTTCGTCTTTGATTACATTTACAAATTATAGGAGCCCAAATATTGTTTTGCTTGTTTTTGTTGATTTTTGCTTAGCACACGGTAGTGCTTTTAATTATAACAAGTATAATTGTCAATGATTGCTTAAACTATTTCTATGTGATTGATTAAATAATCCTTTCTAGCAATTTTGAAAGTTTATTGAATATCCTTCGTATTCGTTTGCTCAAAAATATTTGTTTGACATTTACAGTACAAACAGTCATATATCACGAATATTAAAATTCCACAATGCTGCTATTTTGGTATTAATACAGACGATTTGTTACTAGGTATTACCTAGTGGTAGAATATTAAAACCAAAACTGCGCATTTCGGGCGTGACGACCGCAAATCCTGCTAGATACTTTTGGTCTGTAGAACACCAAAAACAGTTAATATTTCATGAAAAAATCGGATTTATACTATTCGTTCATAATTGCACTGCTGTGTCCAAAATATTGATAAATAAAAATAGGAATCTTTCGCACATTGAAATCCCAAGTGGTTTACACGTCAGTTGAAGCGCGCGACTCTCCGAATCACTGATTGATTATACATTCCAGTCACGGTTGACATTCGGGGTGAAAAACAATATAATACGAGGACTTTGTTACAATATAGTTGAACTGAATTCAAACTTTGTATTAGCACAAAGCAAAGGTGCCTTGGAGAAAAAATAATATTGACTTCCAATTTGGCCTTTGATAATAATTATAGCGGATTGAAAAAGTAAGCAAAAACTGCTGAAAAAGTAAAAGGAACGAGGATTGAAGCGCTCGTCTTGAAGCTTGCCTATAGTCGTTCTTAACCGAACAACTAGCTAAAGCAGAGTCCTCTGCGGTCGTTACTGGGATGACCGCTAGTAGCACATACTGCTAAGTGCTTCTTACTTTGTAGGGCATGATTTTTCCGGTTGTTATTTTAAGATCCTGGTCGTTATTGTATCGTAACAGGGCATTTTGACAATGCTCGCTTAGCTAGCGACAACTCTCAACTAATCTGTTGGCACCTAACGGTGTCGCCTGTTTTTGAAAACCAGTAATTCAAGGTTAGTCTGATCAACATCTTCGACTGCATCTTCACTTACCATCAGGTGGGATAGGAGTCAAAGGCTAACCTATCCCATATAAAAAATATCATAGGTTTACCTTATTGTCCTCTCCTTACTAATCACAGCGACGTACATCATCATGTGCACATGCTTATAACTATTCAGTACGTACTTTCATAGAATTTGCTTTGGTTCAACCAGAAATTGTAGATGGCAGCACGATGGCCTCCTATCACATGAGACCAAAAAAGTATGGTGAGGCTGAGGTACATGAATACCTCTGCCTACCTGGCCAGGGCATACAGTTGAAAATGTATATTTTTAGACGACTGCCGAAAAAATGAGTTTCTTTTCTCCATCCTAACTTCTTAACCGATTTTAATGTATGATGATATAGATTCGTCTTAATCACAAAAAAGAATAGGTAGGACTAAAATTGAAAAATATTTTGTAATTATGTTATCATGTAAGTAACAAACTGTTTGTGTTTATGATAAAAAATATTTTTCTTCCAAACCCATCGATTGTAGTATCAAAATGATTCTCTATATATAACTTACAGTTTTAATTTCAATTAAACGATAAAACGTTTAACAAAAATAAATAATCTGCAGTCGGGTATTTTACTTATTTGATTAATTTATACTTGTTTTAATATACTGTAGCTACAGATTACTGCAGCGCTGTCGCTGCAGTAATGTGCTGAGACACCATTTGCCGTATTTAAATTTTATCCAACCAGTGAAATTTTCTTGTAAGATTCAACATCAAGTTATACTTCTTGGATGACGACTGCAATACAGAATGCAGTGCCGAACAGATAATCTTTTATTGCCGTTAGGTAGCCTTCACCGCAATCGCATCTAACAGTAGGCAAGGAATTATTCGTAAAGGAACAGTGTGATGGGAGCATGTTTTTTTTGCTTCACCTTATCGTGTGCCATGCTCCTTCTTAACTAACTTATTTATCTGAGGCCAGAACGTAATTTGTGCCAGAGGACGCCGTAAGGCGTTTACCGAATATCTGACGGCTTAACGTGCCCTTAGAAGCACGATACCGTTCCGTAGTAAATGCACATACCGATCACCAATTCAAGTAGGTAAACCTCAGCGAACGTTTCCCAACGGATATAAAACGTCTAATTTGTGGCAGCTATTTTCAAATTATGTACTAATTATCATAAATGATCATATTTCAGTTGTGGGTAATGCAAATCAGAAATTTCTATTTATCAATTATTTAGATTTGGAAATGATGCTTCCATTTCAAAATGCGTATTTGATGCTGTATTTGCAGTAAAAGCTATTAAATCTAATTTTACTTCATAATTATCCAATTAAAGTCTCTATCAAAACATAACAACCTTTGTTACACCAAAATCCACTAACTCATTAACAACCCCACTCATAACAAACATGCTTTTCATCTTGACACGGGGTTCCCAAGACTGGCCACTGGCGGCCCTTACCTTGCAGCGTATAAACAGTAAGGAAGTAGCAATAAACACCAATTAGAAAAAATTATACTTAAATGGCATGCAATTTTTCATACACTTGTAATAATCAAGGAAAAGAACATGTCTCATTATATTTTTTGCTTTGTTTTTGGTTTTGCATACATGGTTCATACAAAATATCGTATTCGATGGCTAACGATAGACAAGAATAACGTATATGTTTAAAATACCACAATATAGTGGGGTCAAGTTTAAAATTAAAAAAAAATGTCTTGATAATGCTTATCCATTAAAAACTTAAGCCTCTGAAATAAAAATAAAACCTAAACCCTCAATGTAAGTACACTCTTTTGCAAAAAAAAACAGGCTTCTAAGGAAATTTACGTTCTAAGGGTTTAGTTAATTAAATGAAATGTATTTCTTTGACTTAGTCTGTATACTTATAATCGTGTAAATTAATGCGCGTGAAGTGAATTCGAGCAATTAAAAGAAAAAAAAACGATGGATTCTTTAAAATCTATGTACACGCCGAAACAATAAGAAGTGGTCGGCAATAAAGATGAGTTTTTTTTTACTTTTTTTTAATTAAATAAAAACAAATGTAAAACCCTAATAACGAGTGTGACCTCCTCTTGCCAAAATCACAGCTTGAATCCTTCTGGGCATGCTTTCCACGATGTTTTTAATAACGTTTTGAGGAATACGTTCCCACTCTTCTGCAATGACTCTTTTTAGCTCCCTGATGTTTTGTGGAGCAGGTTGCACTGATCTTACCCGTCTCTTTAGAACATCGCACACATGCTCAATTGGATTGAGGTCAGGACTTCGAGCTGGCCAATCTAAACGACGGATCCCAACTTCTTGCATGTACGCTTCCACGTCGCCAGAACGGTGCGGGCGAGCATTATCGTCCATAAAAATGGAATCTTCCCCAAGTGCAGTCAATGTGGGTTGTGCATATGGAATCAGAACTTCCATTATGTACCGGTGTGCATTTAATGTTCCATTTTCTATGAAAAGTAACTCCGTACGCTCCGTCGAATTAATTGCTGCCCAAAACATAACGGAGCCTTCGCCATAAGGAGTGATTTCTTCGAAACACACTTCCGCATAGCGTTCCCGTGGTCTTCGCAGCACTCGCCGGTGTCGGTCCTCTCCACACAAAAAGATTCTAGCTTCATCAGAAAACAATACTTTATTCCAGTCCTCCAGAGTCCATGAAGCACAGTTCCGAGCAAACTGAACTGAAGGACCGGGTCTTCTTTTCACCGAACCAGTCTCTTGATACCGTTGCCAAGTCCTCTGGACAGTTGAACGACTCACATTTAGCCGCTGAGACACGTAAGTTTGCGAACAACCTTCTTCAAGTAGGGCTATAATTTTACCAGCCCTTATCGCTTTATCACTCATCTCAAAAAGTGGTATTTAATATAAAGAGAAAGATTAAATTGTTTGATTTGCAGATTCAAATTCAAATTCAAATTCAAATTCAAAATCATTTATTCAATTTAGGCGTCTACGACGCTCTTATGAAGGTCAATTACAAATTTGAATATTGAAATATTCTACATTGTACTGCCACGTTCAGCAAAAAAAGTTTATAGAGCCACTGCGAGAAGAACGGGCAAGAAACTCGGGGCCATTCTTTTAAACGTCTTTTTACAATGTGTTATAAACAATATAATACAATTAGTACAATATTTGTTTAAATTACGTAGGAGACATGTGATGGCTTGGCAGAGGTGGAATTTTCCAAGCATTTTTGTCGTTTAAGTAATCACAAACTGTGTAGTAGGCTTTCTTCATCAAAATATTTTTCACGTGCAATTTGAATTTTCCTTCTGTGAGCATTGTAATATGTTCGGGAATTTTATTATAAAACCGCACACAATTACCTAAAAAGGACCTTTTATTTGTCTTTGCTAATCTAAAACATGGTACCGTTAATTTATATTTGTTCCTAGTGTTGTAATGATGGTTGTCACTGTTTAATTTAAATTTACTCAAATTTTTCCGAACATACATAATATTTTCAAATATATACAGACTCGGTAAAGTTAATATATCAATTTCTTTAAAAAGATCCCTTAGAGATTCCCTAGGATCCATTTCATATATGGCTCGAATTGCACGCTTTTGTAAGATAAAGATTGTCTCTATCTCAGCAGCAGCTCCCCACAGCAATACACCATACGACATAATACTGTGGAAGTATGCGAAATAAACTAGCCGTGCAGTAGCTACATCTGTTAACTGTCTTATCTTACAAACTGCATATGCAGCAGAACTAAGTCTTCCGGCTAGATCATGTATATGTGGATCCCACTGTAAAGTTGAATCCATTTTGATTCCCAGAAAGACTGTCGCTTTGTCAATAGAGAGTTTATCTAGGCCAAGCTTAATGTTTGGTTCAACATAAAGAACATTTGGTAATGAAAACTTTAAACATTTGGTCTTTTTTGAATTTAACAGAAGATTATTAGCGGCGAACCATCCAGAGATCATAGATAACACATTATTTACATGAATGAGTTCACTATCTTTCCTATCTACTTTAAAAATCAGAGAGGTATCATCCGCGAATAAAACAATATCACAGAAATCTTTGACCATGCAAGGCAGATCATTAATATACGCTAGGAACAGAAAAGGTCCCAAAATTGATCCCTGCGGTACACCTATTTTTACGAAAGACCCGGAAGAAGTATTGCCATTTATTCCAACCATCTGTAGCCTGTCAGACAGATATGACTCTATTAGATTCAAAGCTTTTCCACGAACACCATAGTCTGAAAGCTTACGAATCAGAGTGCAGTGTTCTACACAGTCGAATGCCTTGGAAAGATCACAAAATACGCCAATAGCATCATGTGAACTCTCCCAGGCTTCAAGTATATGTGACATCAATTGAACACCTGCATCTGTTGTCGATCTGCTCTTAGTGAAACCAAACTGATTCTCATTCAATATATTATGCTCATTAAAATGAGATAAAAGTTGTTTGAGCATAATTTTTTCGAATACTTTACTCAGAACGGGTAAGATGGAAATAGGTCTATAATTGCAAGGGTCAGATGCAGCCCCCGACTTCAAAATTGGAGTGATTTTACTTAGTTTCATTAAGTCGGGGAAACTTCCTCTATCAACACAAAGATTGAATATTGTTACTAAGTATGGTGCAATAATGCAAATAATAGACTCTGCCACTTTAACTGACATACCCCACAAGTCTTCAGTACTCTTTATGTTTAAACTTTTGAATGTCTTTATAATTTCAAAGTTTGTCGTGTATCTGAAAGAGAAGTCCGGTGTTTTGCAGGGAAAATTATGTTTTATTAGGGCTTCTGCTACATTGGGACAAGAATCCAATGATTTAGTGGCTTCTAGGGGTAAGTTAGAAAAAAAATTTTCAAATATATTCGCCACTTGTATTGGATCAGAGATTTGATGTTTATTAATAGTTAAGACATATGTTGAATCTCTAGGTTTATTCTTACCAGTCTCAGTATTTATAGTCTTCCAAATGGTTTTTATTTTATTTTTAGACTTGCTAATTTTGTCTCTAATAAAAAGAGATTTAGCACACAAGCAAACAGACTTAAAAATTTTTGCTTAGTTCCTAATATAATCATGAAACTGCTTGCAAGATGTTAAATTTTTCCTGCGATACAGATCAAACAAATAATCTCTACTTTTTCGGATACCTCTAGTTGCCCAATCACCAAACTTCAATTTTCCATTTATTTGTTTCTTTATTTTTGGACAAACTTTTTGAAACTCAATATTTACTAAAGAAAATAAGTTATTGTAGATGTCATTCAGATCACAGTGAGAAAAACTTGTTATGCCAAGCTTAGCTTCTATGTTGGTACCGAGAATTTCTAGCCTACTGGTTGTTAACGGCCTATGTTCAACTTCATACCTCTCTGTTTCTCTATTTCCATCAAATTTTATCGCAAGGCCCTCATGATCAGACCTAATACCTTTCAACATTAACTTTTCTTTAATCTTACAGTTTGAGTATATATTGTCTATACAGGTAGATGAAGTGTCTGTTATCCTAGTGGGCTCACAGAACAGAAATTTCAAATTAAATGACTTAAATAATGAAATAAGATCAGTCTTATTTTTAGAATTCATTAAAATATCTATATTAAAATCACCACATACAAATATGGGTTTTCTGCATTTAGAGATTTTCCGCAGTATACTTTCCATAGTGGATAAAAATTCTGCAAAATTTTGAGCACGACCTTGATCTGTTGGTGGTCGATATACACACAACACAAGATGCCTGTCCACCTCCACACAAGCAACTTCACAGACACGTTCGACAGAACATCTGACTAAGTCACGGCGTTCTTTAAATTTTAATTTATTATTTACAAGAATAATACACCCTCCTCCTTCTGCAGATGATCTGTTAAACGCACTGCCTACACTAAAATTCTTAACATTAAATAACATTGTATCTGCTCTTAGCCATGTTTCAGTAAAGCATAATATATCAAAAGGATATTTATCTAAGAGCATTTCAATTTCAAGTATTTTGCCAGGGAAGCGATTTATATTTTGGTAGTACAGTGCTATGTCAGAACACTTCCCTGTTGTCGGACTTAAAAGTTTAAATAGTCTAACTCAACATTTCTATTAGTACATGTACTAAAATCTGTAGCGTCAATAGAAGACTTGGTTATATTTCCTATAACCGACTCAATATTATAAGCTACCAAAGTAGCAATCAGATTTTTATATTTCTTAGGTAGGTACATCCTATCCCGAGTCAACATAAATTTAGTAATAAATTTATTACAGTCAAAAAATAAAAGTTTGTCACTATGACGACATGTCATATTAAATAATATGGTATTTAAAGAATGAATATGCTCATTCTGATTTTTAGTCAGTGCCTCTGAATAGGGAAAAGCACATAACATAATTTTAAATGCACTAAGGCTTATCAATGAGGTAACATTTGCTATTAACTGTTTCCTGTCAATACCTAAACTTTGGCCTAAGTACAATATAACAATGGTATTCCTATCAATTTCAGAAGCCATAATTTTCTTCTCAATCTGTTGATAAGAAGCACCAGGCATGCAGTAATTTTCTACAGAGCAGTGAAGTGAATTACCTAGTAATGAACCAAAGTTTTTGCCTATTGCATCTGAAAATACAAAATAAAAATAAATTATCCAAAAAGTTTTAAAATATCGTAATCAGTTAAAAATCGTTTCAGCAATTCGCGCCATTAGTAAAGCAATTTTAGAATAATCCACAATACTCATTATTTTTCTTTTAATAATTTCAAATTTTAAATTTGGGACGTAAAGAATCATGCCAGGATGCTTCAAAAAACATGCCAATACATCGTCAAATTAACAAAACCTATTTCTTGTTCTTCTTCATTGAAGTAGAGAAAAAAATCTAAAGTGCCCGTTTTTTTTGCAAAAGAGTTTATTTAAAAACAACGCTTACAACGTAAGAAATTTACGTCCCAGACGCCGAGATAAAGAGAGAAAAAACCTAACGTAGGTTTTTAGGCAGCTAGCATGGATGCTTTTTGTAAAAGGAGTGACAGTTTTAAAGTGGGAACTGTAGCAATAAAGTATTGCATAAAAACTGTATACACCGCTTTATGCAAAGTCTTGAGGCACCAAATGATTTTTTATTGCACAGAACACCAAAGGATGTTATTTCTTTTTAAATACCCGATGTATACAAGATCGATTGCAGTTGTGGTAGTTTTTATATTGGGCTGCAAAAGTCAAAGAGCATATCGCTGCTGTCAAAAACCGCCAGGTAAATAAATTGCAATGTACCAAGTATCTCATCAATATATACTGGGCTCTGGCCCTGACCACTGGTACCACCCAAAGATTCTTTCTACCAATTGGCACTTTTACCCCACAATTATACAAGAGGCCATTGAAATAGAAAGAAAAAAAAAATCAACCAAGTAGATGGCTATCGGTTTTATTCGTCGTGGAATCCAGTCATCGGTAAATACAACGTCGAGATATTTCGTTGAATATATCTTCGGTTACTATGAGCAGTGTGGGCCATGCAGGTTATATACCGAGTGAACGAATGCAAACCAAATGCGGGTGGTTAGAACCACCAGTGCTTCACGATGATGGCGCTGCCGCCACTGTTCTAGTATTTTCATTACCACGGTTAATTCAACTCAACCGAAACGTCGAGGTATGGCAATATTTGGTACGCGATTCAGTTCCGTTGCAGTTATTATTAAAAATAATATCTAATAATCGCGTGAGCTTTCAGAAAAAAAGTGTTTTGTGTGTATTATTTATCATAAAGACTATTTCGTATACACAAGCGTCAAACTTGATGTGAATAAAGAAGATATTACACAAGATATGTAAATTATTATAACCGTTTCATTACGGGTAGTAATTCTACTCTGAGGATTTTCTAAAAAGTAATGCCATTATTTGACAGTTATTATTTTGTTTCTCTTGAAGGTCAATAAAATAAAGACGAATACTAAATACTTACTGACTAAATACCTACTTACTATACCTGCAGTGTATCTATAATCGGTGTGGAATAAAACAAACTAAGTTTTTAAGTGAGCCAATAATTGAAGACTTAATATATACAATACAATAACTACTCGTTAACAAAAACCTTGAAAAGAAGCTGGCTTGATTGGATTATTATCCAATCATGCCACCTTCTTTGCAATATTTTTTATTGAAAGAGCTTATTATTAATCGTTAATGAGTCTTGACGTATAACTTCCCTATGGTGCAAAACGTAGTTAATAATCATAATGTCTAAATCTAAAAGTAAATCATTAATATTTTCCAAAAGTTAATATTTCAGACCCAGGTGATAAAGTGGTAGATCCTGTCATATTCTAACAATATTTTTTTTTGCTGTAAAGGGATTTTTTTTAAGACTAACACACTAACTATACCTTGACTGTACGACCATACTGACCCTTTATTATATTGTTGCAGCGACCCCAAAGATGGCGACCACAGATAACGCTAAAATGCCCTGCGAGTGGACTGATAAAACAGTAAAGCCAAATGGTCTGAGGACGCGACCCTCTGGAATTGTAGAGTTAGCGGCTTTTAGCCATTGTTTCTGTGTGAATATTGATTTTTAATTGCTACTAGGAATAATATGCTACGCGATGCTACATAAGAATATTACAATAGTTGTAAACGTAAGTAATTTCCCACAGATAAAAGCGTTTGTAATCTCGTCAAATTACATATATATTGCATATCAACTAGTCATACATAATTTATTAAAAAAAACTTGTACCGTATCTATATGTATATCTTGAAAACGAACTTGAGTTATTTTCTAACCAATTTTCATCTCTGTGTCAATAACTAAGGCCAAAAGCAAGTGTAATGAATCAATGCGAAAAGATACTAACACCTACATAGACCAAATTTTACCTTAAATTTTTTTTGGGAAATTGCCTGCAACTGATTGTATTTGTAAATTAACAAGTTTACTAACAAATGTCTTTTACGTACGGTTTTTGTTCCTGGTAAACAATAATGAAAATTATTATTTTGCTAATAACTAATAAAAAAATTATGCTATTAAATAATGTTGCTTTTATGCTATTATTTTTTTTTAAGATTAAGTATATAGAATGATTGTTGTGTTACATACAGTATTATTGGAATATTAAACCGCATATACTAAAGTTCATATATGTGCATAATGTTATACTATTTTAAACGCGCCAATTTTTACTGTATATTATTTACCGTAAAATGGTTACGTTGACCCCAGCTCTATGAATTCAATTATCACCACACCAGATTTTAAATCAACAGAATGTCACCGATAAATCCACATTGATATTATCTCACCAAATAGCCAATTAAACCGCCAACATTCGACGTGACAAATGTTTGTCTTGTCAGCGACATTTTTAATTGAGACAACCCTACGTATGTTGTCAAACACTACTATTGGTTAACCAATATTAGAAGACCTGTCTGTGTCAAAACTTTTGGGGATTACTGTAATTATATTTTACTGGTTTAAAGTAATTATAAATCGGCAGATATTAATGAACTAGCCATTCTCATGAAAATAACATTACTTGTAGTATTATTTTTAATTAGTCCTTTTACGCGAAATTGTATTTTAAATGTAAAAAAAACAAAGTAGCAAGTAAATAATATGTACTGGAATTGAACATCTCATTCATATAATAAATATTTTAAAGCAAGCATACCTAATAACCAACTAAAAAGCATTTGAAAAAGAAACAGGAGTTTTTAAAATAGCTTTAAAAGCGTGAATATTTTATACTTCCTGAGCATAATTTTTGACATGTATGTGAAATAAACTAATATATCTAGAACTAATTATATCTCAAGTGCTAGTAATTATACATATATTATGACGTTTATGACGTCACGTTGGCTTAACAGGAAAATTAGGCGGAATTGTAATATAATCTTTATATATAAAAATTACGTGTAACGTTGTTTGTCCGCGATGGACTCCTAAACTACTGAACCAATTTTAAATTTGCACACCGTTTGCAATTTGATCCAAATTGAAACATAGGATAGCTAACATCTCAATTTATTGTCGGGGCGGGTAGCTAGTATATTTGTATATTCTTTAAGTGTTTTTTAATATTATTTTAATGTTGTCTTCAAATATTTGTTATTATTATATATGAACTTCCGCAAAGTAGCTTCTTAATCTATTAATTATACTTATAACTGAGGAGAACTTGTCAAGCAAAACTTCTGAGGTCTACAAAAGCCGGTCGAAATGATTGGGTCATTGTTTACAAAACCCAGCAAATAATTAAGAATGTTCATTGGTTTTGTCAACAAAGGCATCGAGTTTGATTGCTGAGGGATTCTGTTGTTTGAACTCATGTATTGTTGATTTGAGGTTATTGGTTTGTTCCTACCGTTGTTTTCATTGGTGACTGGAATTAAAAACCTAGCACAATGCAGTGAATACTGCAATGTTTTGCCTATAAGTAATAAAAAAAAACTTTGAAGCAAGCTAAAATAACGGGTAATAAGACTTTAATTTGCATTCCGCACAACAAAAACTTAAAAAACGGGTTTCAAATCAACTTGGAGACAGCACGGTGTTTTTAACTTTTACCGCTTGGCTAATTGCTGGTCTATGGTTCCATCCCCACTGTCGCTTTTCAGCATGGTGGAAGGGCATTTAGCGAATGCTCGCCTGGCTAGCTACCACCTTCAAGTAGAAAATCTGTTGCCCCTAACAGTGTGTTCCGGCAGCAGTTTTTGAGAGCTTGTGAGAAATTAGTGCCACATGAGACTTAAACACTGGGCCTCATGGTGATGGGCGCAGTGCAGTTCAGAAATGCATCTGTTATAGACAGAGCTTACCACTTAACATCAGTTGGGCATCGATCAAGATCCGTCACAATAACATAAAAAAATTACTATAATTATATAACTGAGATTGAGACACTATACTAAATATGTATTAATTTATTTTTACCTGGGCTTGCATGACATTAAATTCAAAGTTTCGCTAAATAAAATTAAGTAAATATGATATTAGTATCTTAAACAAAACTATGATCGCCTTCCACGAACTTGATTTTGTTATGATTTAACTAAACCAAATTAAACAAAAATAAATAAACATTTTACCTCATGTCTTAGATTTATTCAGTATGTTTTTATGATTGACACTTGAGAATTTTGTACCACAGTTCAAGACAACTAACAGGTTGTAATGAACTCTAATCAAGGACCAATCAAGATGAAATGAGGAATTACTGTCTCGAATCCTGCCAACCAAGGTGATCCGATCCTGTTACTTTGCTACTGTCCACTCCCTGCTGCAGTATGGTGTGGAGTTCTGGGCTCGAGCAGCAGACTGGGAGAGAGCTTTTCGGTTACAGAAACGAGCTGTGCGAGCAATCGTCAGAATACCACAGGACGCCTCGGCAAGACCATACTTTAAAGACTTGAGTATTCTAACACTACCGTTTATATTAATCCGTCAGGTTGCAGTGCATACAAGACATCAACTTGGAAACTTAGCCAAAGTAGGCGATTCCCATACGTACAATACTCGCACTCGGGGAGCGCTATCCACTGTACCTCGCACACTTACCAAGTCAACCAAGTTGGACCAAGGTGCACGTCATCGGTCCCACGGTGTATAATAAATTACCTGAAGAGGTTATAAACACACCAAGCCTGAAGTCATTTAAGTTGAAGTTAAGACGCTGGCTTATCAACCAAACTTTTTATAGTTTCAATGAATTTCTTGATATGAAATGTAAACTAGACTAGATGTAGGTACCTACATCTTCAACTAATCATTATTTTTTTTTAATAAGTTGATCTAATTGGCATTGTTGAAAATAATTAATGTTACATAATAAGTTTGAGTGAACAGTACATGTGTACGAGGATATTATTATTATTTATTTAATATTATTTAATGACGTATATGACTTATATGAATAAAGAACTATGAACTATAAATATCTAAATAAGAATCAAAGATGTTTTCCTTTTTTTAATCTTACTTATTAAACCTTCTCGGAACGTATTTACTTACTTTTTTAAAATAAGTTAGAAAATACGGCATTTTTGTAGTACAAACATGTGGGAAGGAAAGTTGGAAATCCAGTTCTAATGCGCGGGAACTATTTGAAGCTCCATAGGAATCGGCCACTTTCTTGTCATGGTGAATAATAAAGGTACTATTAGTATTTCAAATATTTCTTTGATAAGAAGTTTTAGATATCAACTTATTTTCATGGGACAACCGCTAAACTAATTTAACGACGTTAAGTCACCGCATTTGATTATTTAGTTTTTATAGTTTTTTCACTGTATTTAGCAACTAAATAGGACTAAGTTAAATGTTAAATTTAAGGAACGTTGAGCAAGCTGCCCATCCCTAGTTCCTAACCATAAATGTTGGTAATATGTGGCTTAAGAATTTTTATTTTTCTTAAGAATAACAATATTCACTTACAGAGAAACACATTTAAAACAAAGTAAAATTTAAATACCAGATTGCACAGTGTATACGAAATAATATTGATTACTTAATCATATATCTACTTAAAATAGTACTTACGTTATATGTATACAAAAGAAGAACAGAATAGTCATTATATCTACCACAGATCACAGAAACTAAAGGAAATAGATCTTTATGATATCTGCCTTCATAACAATTTGATCCAAAACGCAGCGCGAAGTGTCTCGCGTCATTCGTGAATCAGTAACTCAGTGTTTATTAAGGCCTATGACATAGTGAGCACATTTAGCATACTACAATATACTAGGTGTATACATTTTTTATTCTCTTATATGCACAGAATGTATTCAGTCCTGAAAAAACATCGTTGCCGATCCTTCTAGAAGTTTCTTCGGCCAACTTCATCATTCCCTTATTAGACACAGAGCGTATTTGTTTTGGTCCCCGGACCAATAACGCAATATATACTGTCGGCAGTGCTTAAGCTTACTAAAGTGAAATCTTAAGTAAACGAGGATTATCTTCTGGTTACATCAAAATATTTTACTTCTACAAAGAAAAGTTTTGTATAAATATATATTTAGCTTGCCAGGCGAACATTCATAATATGCCCTACCACCATGTGGAGCTCAAACGGGCGGTGAGGATAGAACCATGGACCTGCAGCACGGCATTCCATAGCGATTACCGATCGGCCATCATTGCTTCAAAGTATGCTTATTATCAGAAGCTTTGTTACTGCGATAATTCTACTATTTTATACAGCATCAGGAAGTTACCGGGTCATTATCCGAAAGCGGGACACGTGATGCGTGAAATTATTTTGTACTTTACACAATTCCGGGGCAGTGCGTGTGCGCCCCTACACCCGGGGTCTAACGGTATCAATAGTGTGGATAATCGTGTGATGTAATAATTGTTTGAATAATGGCGCTAGCAGAAATTCATTTTTGTTGATCAAATAAAAATGTACTTTTATTAGTATTGTAATAGATAGACCTTCGCCCATATCTAATTATAATCATCCGTTCGTAACGGGTTGTCTGGAAGAGATCGCTCTCAGCGATAAGACCGCCCATTGTCACACCTACTCTTAGTTTTTATGTTTTTAATTTCTACATCTGTAAATGTGTAATGTGTCAATATAGTGTTATCTATCTATCTAAACCTCGTGGGGAGCAGGGCTAGAATTGCACCTCCAGAAAAATATGAGGTTAGCAATAGTACCTCCTGAAGGTCTGCCATCTGACACTGCGATTGCCAAGACACCCGCCAAGCCTATGGGTTATGACCAACTCATCATATAACTACCATATAAAACCAACAACACCATAGCCAACCTAGGAAATAGGTGAAAAGTCAATAGAATTTCAGATTTTAACGAGATACACTCTATAAGGATGTACAAAGAATTCAATAACTATACCTTTCTTGGGCCGTATCAGTGCAGGACATATTATCGCCCCCAAATAGAATAAGAATACCATTCTCGTGAACCCAGCGGTCTTCCTGATGCCTACTCGTATTAATCGAATTATGTTGTAGCTGTTATGTATTTCAGTTCGAGTTAATTGAAAGGGGTTGATTTTCAATGTACTTGCGGGTTTAGCTGCAATATCAAAAACAAAACACTGATAACCGCGCAGATGATATGAAAAAATATTTCCGTCGCAAATGAACAACAGACCTTACATTGATTTGAAGAGACGTTGACATTTAAAGAGAAACAGCGTAGGTATTTTCTACGTAGCTTTTTCCAGCGAATAACTCATGGGAGACTATAGTCATTAGATATGTTTTAATGTGAAACAGTTTATATATATCATTATATTTATAGCGCAATCAAGATTTTGTTCAGGCTAGCCTAGAATAACTGGCTCTCAGGGACAGTTGTCGAAACAAACCGTTATGGGCTTGGCCCTTATTTGTGCTAAAGTGTGGTAGCTATACAGATAGGAGGGAATATGCAAAATCCCCCACCAACATGCAATAACGACTGCTACCCGAAGAATCAATCGGGACCTTCGAAACACAAACGCGCTCTTTGAGCTAAAAAACTGTTGCAAGTTTTGTCCATAATTATTATTTAGTAACCGGCTAGGACTCGCGTAATATTTACCGGATATTGCTCCGGCCAGTTTCAAACTTATTTGAAGTTCTTCGTCTGGGAGTCACGATTATGCACAGTGTCGAGCCCGGGCCTCAGCACGTTACTCGCTTTGAGACGGTTGCGCCGCAGCTGTCAAAGTCAGAATATCTCCGTCCGAACTGTCACTATCAAGTGACAGTTCGAACGTAGAAATTCTGACCTTGACAGCTGCGTGACTCCCATACCAAGAACTTCAAATAAGTTCGAAACTAGTCGGAGCAATATGCGGTAAATATTACGTGAGTCCTAGCTGGTTACTAAATAATAATTACAAACGCACTCATTTAATGACACCCATCCGAGTCATGGCCACAGCGAACATTCATAACAAAGTTGATCCGTCAAGAATGTCTAAACAAGCTACGCTACAAACACTTCAAAAAATCCATTTTATAAAAATTAAATGTGTGGTCACATTTAATTTTTAACGTCTAAGTCTTATCCGTACAATTCAAACACACTATAGGGTCGTCCGTCACCCCGCTCGATTACAATTCTTACAAAATGAAGCTGTAATGCAATACATCTGCCAACAATGCCCTGTTTGACACAATAATGTATAGCACCAATACGAATACGATTCACAATCGTACAATGTCACTGTGTTTATTGTATCGCAGTTTTAAAGTCAATGAGGCGTTGTGAGAGCGAGTTAAGAACTTTAGGTCGATTTTAAACTATTAGTGGCTATTGGTTTTGAGATACAAAATAGACTCTTTATTTTCCAAAGCTATGTTGTTATAAATTTATATATCATGGATGTTTTGACAAGCGCTTTTTGGTGAGTAAAGCAAGTAATTAAATAATATTGTATAAAAATACACGGGGCAAATAGCACAAGGCCAGAATGTTTTAAGTGACTTTCAAAAAGTAAGGTTCTCAAGTCGATGCGTTATTTTTTTATGTAAGAGTGTAAACTTTTAGTAAATAATACGGGATAACTCACGTGAATCAGTCAGATAGCTCCGACTATAGTTTCAACCACGTTCGGTGGTTTACGTGCTGCCGCCCGCAGTGCTAAGCGAGACGTCAACGCGGGCGTCCCGAGCTCTCCTTGAAAAAGACGTGAGTTATCCCGTATTATTTACTAAAATTAGTGAAAACCCCGTTAGTTTTTACAATAAAAGTGTAAAGTTTGTTTGAAAGAACATTCATTTGTTCTTAATTTGGTGGTTAACATTGTTTTAGTCTGATATTGTTTATCTAATGATTGAAAAACCCAGCCTAATGCTTATTTCTAAACAAGCACGTTGTCTTCAAAACTCCTTACATTTGCAACATTTTACTGCAATCCCTCCTAACTCGTTTAACATTTTCCCACACGGAAGAAAGCTTGTCTCATCTTGTTTACACACCGTAATAAATTAAATTCACAAGGAGGTGTAGAATTGAATGTATAAGCCTGCGATTTTGAAATTCAAAATGCAGGGTACACAACATGGCTTATCTTAACCATATTTTGAAGCGTTCGTATATAGCGTAGTTTGCTTACCCATTCTTAACAGATCCAGCTAGTCTTATAAGTATTTAACGTAACTTAATCGCGATAAAACAAGTATAAATTTATTTATTTACCTCAACGTTTCTATTCCTAGATTAATTCCCGTTAAATACTTATAACTATGTGTTCAAGTCGCGAAAGACTTAAAGTTACGATCCAGCTATTTTAAGCGACGTCCACTGTGGTCATGATTTAGATGAGTGACCGCTAGTGACATTACTACTTAGCACTTCCGTACGTCGGATGGCAAGTTAGCAACAACAAGTTAGAAAGCTAACAACAAGCAACAACATCTTCGATCACATCATCACTTACCATCAGGTGAGATAGAGGACAAAGGCTAACCTATCAAGAATAAAAAAAAAAGTTAAGCTGTCAGTCCTAGTTATTGTCTTAAGGTGGCAGTCGTTATAGCATGGTGGTAGGGCATTTTGTGCCTGGCTTGCCACCAGCCTCAAGTAAATAATCTGTCGTCAAGCACCAAACTGTGTGTTCTGGCAGGTGCCCTTATGAGCCAGTAATTCTAGTTTGGCCTGAACAACATCTTCGACCATGTCATCATTACGTATAAAGTGAGATAGTGGTCGAAGGCTAGCATATCAGCTATAAATAAAAAAAATAGCAATTGGTCAACCTACAAAATTACAACGGTAGAACTAAGAGTGGGATTCGAACCCGCGACAATCCATCCCTATGGTCGGGACACGCTTTTCCAACTGATTTGTCGTAGTGAGTTAGTCATAGCTCAAAATTATCTATCGTTTAACTTTAAGGGGACGACATCCGAAGCCAAACTGAATTCACCCACACACAATACAAATTTTTAAATCAGCTTAAAACTTGTTTTATTTATTATAATCTTAGAATTAACGGGTTGCGCCGTCTTTATAATAACAATAATAATAATAATAAAAATAACCCAGCCCATTATTTTCATTATTCGATATTAGGTAGTTGAATTATGAAAATAATGGAAAATAATAAATGCCTATTTATACTAAGATTGTATTTTTTGCATTGAGAGGGGAAAAAATTAACTACGTGGGGATTCGAACCTGCGACGATGATGAAGTTGGCTGCACATACTTTTATATTTATTAATTGTGAATATTTTCACAATTAATAAACATAAAGTCTAATTATGAAAATAATGGAAAATATATTTATATACATATATAAATATAGGTCGTATAATATTTTCCATTATTTTCATAATTCGACTACTTAATTACAAAATACTGAGTTTTGATAAGAATTCAGACTATGTTATATATATATATATATATATATATATATATATATATATATATATATATATATATATATATATATGTATATAATATATATATATATGAAACATAGTCTCATTAGTTAGTAGTTGTGGAAGAACTGAGTTCGATGTAGACTAATCTAATAACAGTTTTGTCATTTGGACCGCTTCGTGTAAGGGTTCAAAAAGGGTACCCTAGGACAGAAAAAAATAAAGAAAGAAAACCGAACAAATGAAGTACTTGTAATGTTTAAGGGAAGTATCTTCATAGTACTTTCCATATTAATATAGTTTAGTCACAATTTAAATACCAACTGCTTAACGTTGGTAAAATATTGCATGCAGGTCCTTGAGCCTAAAATCGATGCTTCTATTTTTTATTTTTCCATAATATTATGTATGCTTATTCAAAGTTATCTAGAAAAAAGTTTTGTACATACATTCTTATCTTCCCATTTAGAAAAAAATATATAATTAAACGCAAAACTGATGATATATGCATGCATAAATTTAACGAGTTTGGACACTTGGTATTCAAAATATGATGAAAGTACGTTGGTATACAAGTATTGAAGCAATTATGGGCGAGCTGTATTAGCTATGGACTGCCGCGCCGCAGGTTCCTGGTTCGATCCCCACCGCCGGCTTGAGCTTCACCGAATGGTGGAAGGGAATGAACTTCCCTACGAAGGGAAGTGCTACGAAGATACTAATCTTAAACAAAATTCAAGCACTATCGCCATGCAAGCAAATATGATAATTTTAAAAATCAAACATATTTTTTTATCACTGGTGGGAATTGAACTGCACCTACAGGTTCTACTTACAAGGAGCTTGAAACGTTAGCCATTGATAAATGATTAGTATTTTGTTTATGGTTTGACCTTGGAGACCAATGGAACGTGATGCTTATTAATAGGGCTAATTATATAGGGCACAAAATTCGCATTCGCAAGCAATTGTCTTATTCGAACGGTCGTAGGGGACACGCGGCCATCAACGAGATTACTGAACTCGAGATTTGTATCTAACATTACCTAAACCATCACGGATAAACTGGCTTTATATTATAAAAAATCTCAATAAAATTGGTTCCTCTATTTGGACAAGTTGCACATACACACAAACACACAGATATATTTATATATACAACAAACCAACAACTTAGGACACTCCTCTTTTTGCGTCAATAACTGAATGTAACATTGAAACACGCGTATGTATTTAATTAAAGGTGAAGATAAAGTATATAAAGTAAAGTCTGAAGGTACTCGTTTACACTAAAATAGAAATCGTATAAACAGGAAAACTTCGTTTCATATCAATTAGACACGGGAGTATAAAAACATCGCAGAAAAAAATTATCACATTTACCTTTCTAAAAAACACATTAAGATCCCTCTAAAACTCCAGGGAATTCCTTCGTATAAATCTGATAACTCGGATAAGTGCATGTGTTTATCCAAAAGAATTTCAATTCATTCACGCGTTCGCCTCACCTGTCGCACATCGTTACTTCGGTTATTAATGATTTTTACATCCCCTGCTGGGGGAAAAGCTTGTTATTTTCTTAAAGGAGTATTTGGAAAATGTATTCAAGATTTGGATTAAATGTTAAATTTGTAAATGTTTCTTTATAAAGGTTTATTTAAACTATTTTTACATAGAGTTCTTTCTGTGTGTGATTAGTTACTCTCAATACTGAGAATCATGACCACCTCAATCATTTATCTTAATCCTAGTGATAGTTACATCTGGATTTGTTGCCAGCTGCTTGGAGAGCGTCGTCTACAGAGGAATTGAGGATAGTTCGGACTTAATCACACCAGCTCATTGGACTACGATCACGGTATCTCTTTCCTTCTATTTTACTAGTGACAATTTAATTCAAGTTTTCTCCATCTTTTCTGACCCATCGAAGTAATTGAGAATCATTTTCAGACACTTGGATGACAGTGGATGTAAATTTAGTTTAATGCTACAACAGCTATTTTTCGGATATCAGTTTTTTAGTGAATACTATGATATATATATATGTATAACAATAATTTTCCAGCGTGTAAAGCCTACAGTGCCGTATAGGTAAGTCACGTCTTTTCTGTGCTATGATGGTGGACACAGCGGAAAGGTAGCCAGGCTGCTCTGTGGAATGATTAAGCCGCTGACGCTGTCTATTTCCTTATTGGAAGATTTAACCTTACAATTCGCGGCCAAGATTTAAAGACGGCAAGGAGGCCCTTGAGACTTCCCCGTGCAGAGGATGACAGATGAACATAGCATGAGCTAGTTTATTAATAAAACTATTCCATATTACACGAAAGCAAGGTATTGCTACAAAAAACAAATTAGAAGTGTATTTCAAGCCTAGATAAGCTACGTAGCTCTTTCCAAACGTAGGTGTTTTCATCAAAATGAATAGATTCAGGCATTACTTTGCGGAAATCTATACTTAATAACAACAAATATTTTAAAAGTATCACCTAATTTTCCTGGGAAGCCGATGTGACGTCATAAACGCCACACAGCCAAACCAGAAGAATTTTCGACGTGTATCGCTTCTACCCGAGCTCTTGACTCTGCGACATAATTATAAGCATCGATCGATCAGTCTCGATCGTGTGACTTGAATCTTCGATTAATAACGAAATTAGGAAAATTAGGCGAAATTGTCAATAGATATCTTTTTTAATATTTGGAAAATATTTATTAAACGTATTCTTAAAATCTGTTTAAAGTATTCGTTGTAACTAACATTAATCGGAAAAGTATAACAAAATATATATAGCATGCCGACAAGGACATCTTCATCCCAATAGAAACACAATACCAACATTTCAAATCAAATTTATTGCTTGTCAAATTCTAACACTTGTTTATTGTCGCCATTGTAGTGGTACCATTGCTGGTAATTGCACTAACACATGGTATTATGACGTTGACAGCCAAAGGGGTAGAAAGGAAACATAATAAATGTGCCGCGGAAATAATGAACGCTGTTACTCGTTATAAACCATTCAGATGGTAAATTGAATCTGTGAAAGTATAGTTACTATTTTGGCGCATATGGTGACAGATTCTAATATTTGATGTGGTAAACATAGACTAAAATATGTTGTATGTTTCAGATATACTAATTTGGTTATAAGTATTTCAAGGGTCTTAATTGCAGTAAAACACGTATAGATGACCCGCCGTTTTAGACGCTGACACCCGCCTCTTCAGTCCGCGCGTGCCCACGACCAATGCAACTTGGTCGAAACGTCGGATAAATAAATATATACATGTTGTATCGCTATTAAGTCCCGTTAAATACTCATAACTATGTGTTCAAGTCGCGAAAGTCTTAAAATTACTAATACTTTAATAATTTAATGTCTTTTTTTTACGCCGAAGGTACAGCATCAAGACAATATTCCGCCCTCTAAGGCAACTAAGACAGCTGCTTCGCTCTCCCAAAGATAGTGACCCATTGGGAGTCCCCGGTGTCTACTTAATTCCCTGCGACTGTGGCAAATGTTACGTTGGTGAAACATGCAGGAACGTTTCCACTAGACTTACGGAACACATACGCTCCATGAAGAATCAGGACACCAACAGCTCAGCCGTGACAGAACATTCACTGTTATCTGGTGCAGGACACTACATCCGCTTCGACAAAACTCGGGTCTTGTCGAGAGAAAAGTTCTTCGTGCCTCACAAGATCCGAGAATCTATTGAAATTTGTAGACGTCCAAACTTCAATAGAGACGGAGGATGGTTCCTGTCACCTACTTGGAAGCCGTGTCTTCATGGAACTGTTTTGGATGATATGGACGGGTCTAGTGGAGATGTAGTGAGCTCTTTTTGCTGGGACGTTCCCCATGCCAGCCGGGATTTCTACATCAGCGACGAAGAGGATTCGCATCAGTCGAAGCGCTCGTAGCCAAGTTTGCTTAGCCGTTCTGAATCGATCGGCAAAGTTAAGCAACGTCCGCCGTGGTCATGACTTGGATGGGTGACCGCTGGTTGGGCATTACTACTGAGCGCTTCCGTGCTTCGGAGGGCACATTAAGCCGTCGGTCCCGGTTGTTGTCTTAGGATAGCAGTCGTTACAGCATGGTGGTAGGGCACTTTGCAAATGCCCGCCTGGCTAGCTACCACCCTCAAGTTGAAAATCTGTCGCCAAGCACCTAACGGTGTGTTCCGGCAGCTGTCCTTGAGAACCAGTAACTCTAGGTTAGTCTGAACAACATCCTCGACCACATCATCACTTACCATCAGGTGAGATAGTGGTCAAAGGCTAACCTATCTAAAAAAAAAAAAAAAAAAAAGTCGATGACACGACCAACTGCAACCCACCCCTCGCACCAACCGATGACGTCACGCGGGCTACGAGCTGCCGCCCGCAGTGCTAAGCGAGACGTCAACGCGGGCGTCCCGAGCTCTCCTTGAAAAAGACCACCGAATGTGGTTGAAACTATAGTCGAAGCTATCTGACTGATTCACGTGAGTTATCCCGTATTATTTACTAAAATAATTTAATGTCGAATAGTTTAAAGTATGTAAAAATAAATGAATAGCTTTTGAAGCGCAAGTTTGCTTAGCCGTTCTAAACCGATCAGCTAAGTAAAGCAAAGTCTACCGCGGTCATAACTTCGATGTGTTACCGCTAGTGGCATTACTACTGAGTGCTTCCGTGCTTCGGAGGACACGTTAAAACGTCGGTCCTTGTTATTGTATAAGAATGGCAGGCGTTACAGCATGGTAGCAGGGCATTTTCGAATGCCAATTTTGAAATTAGCTACCACCCCCAAGTATAAGATCTGTCACCAAGCACCTAAAGTTGTGCTTGGGCAGCTGCCTTGAGTGCCAGTAATTCTAGGTTAAAAGCAACATATTCGACCACACCATCGCTTACCATCAGGTGAGATAGTGGGCAAAGGCGAGCCTATTAGCTAGATATAAAAATAAAAAAACCTACAAAACATTATTAAAACTGCTATGAAACATAAAAAGTATTCCAGTCCGATCCCTTTAAGCACGTGCACATGTTATCAAAATTTACCATCATGCTTATTTTTTGCCATATTTCAACAGTTAATTACCCAAAATACCTATTTAATATAATAAAATATCTAGCGATAAAGCTCTTTAAATGAGTATAAAAGAAATAAAAAACTTGGCTTCAAGAACAATATTTGATTCAGTGACAAACCTTAAAATTTTCATGGTCAAACAGAAGATATTTTAATAGCTTTTGTTTATCTCTTAAGAATGACCAAACAGTATTTTATGGGACTGTTTCAGAATGTTCGAGTATGTTCCGGTTTTACTACCCAGAACAAATTTAATAAATAAAACACTATCTTTGCGTTTCACACTCATCGATTAAGCCTATCCATCAGTTAAAGCTTGAAACGCGCTGCATGTCAACTGTCATTTTTATTATTCAGTTATTTTATGTGTTGCATAGCAACCCGAAACTTTATTAGGACATTCTGAAACGGGCCTTCAATGTCATAAAGCTATAACAGCATTAGGTACTAGATATTCGTAAGTAATTTCTTTATCTCATCATTTACCGTAAAATTATGTTTGTCATAATATGTTCTGAAATATACAACCTATTTTAATTTTTGCAATGACGCATGCTCCGCGGATTACATTACAAAAATATAACAAGAAGAAAAATATATAGTCGTGTGCGGGATTCGCACCACACCCTTGTTGCTGGGGTATGCTCTGACCACTAAGACAATATGACACGCTAATCATAACTCTAAAGACTAATATACCTAACTCTAAGTTGTCCTCTCATCCTTAACCATCGTATTAGTACAACACAATATTTTTTAACCTCTCGTTGTAATTTTAATTTATTTTAACTACCTATCTATGTAAGACTTTATACCGATTTGTGAACTAGTTTGACTCCTTAATCTTAATCCTAGATAATCCTTCAGTAGACGTTAAATCTCCAAGCTTTAAACCAACCGCGCGTCCAACGTCTATTACCGAAGCAAACTACACGTACCTCTCGTAAGAGGCACTCTCAAACTTTAAACTGGGAGACCCCAAAAGTGCGATGTCGTGTTGAGACTGTACAACTCCCTCGGATACGACGGATCCATCAATATGTTTGCATAACAAGGCCGGTAGTTTTATGTTCTGGATTTTGTGTTTATATTATAATACATTGCGGTTATAAATGCTTTAAAACTATAATGTTACTACAATGTGTAGTTTGAGGTTTTAGGAAAATAGGATACGTGAAGGATGTCCATCGATTTGATCTTAATAAATAAATATAAATACTTTTATAAGAACTCATAAGCACGCTTTTTTGATAAAATCTTTCTCTTCTTTAACATTAGCAGTGACTCCGAACACGAAATCGAGAACAATTCCATTGGAGATGCAAAAGACAAACTCTCTGTTTTATATTTTTGTCCATTATGCAATTCTCAAAACACTATAGATATGATATAAATAAAAACAGCACTGTATAAAATCTAAATAACAGATGCAATTCAAGCTCCGCGACATAATACAAAACAGTTGTGTCAAACGCCAATTTAACAACGTAAATAATTTATTTGTAATCATAAACAAATAATCCATTCCCGACTCTTTTTTTGAATATCTGTATCTACCCGCTAAGGCGTTATTGTTGCAAACATGCTGATCCAACATAATTTTTTAATGTGGTAAAGCGTACATTGGCCACACTCTGACACTGGCAGAAAAACGCCAAGCTGCGTTTAAAAGCCATCTAAAGTATAAGAAGAAGAAGAAAGCGAAGACAGTGACAACACCACTTGATGGTAAACGTCACGCCTGTACCTTACAGTGTCACCGTCTTCGTTCTGCATGTCTCATGCTTCTGTACTCTTCAAGCAAAAACACTATAATGTTTGCGCTCTAACACTACTGCGTTAAGACAGAATATCTTACACTTCGGTGTCACGCACCAAGATAAACCCTTCCTTAAGAGACCTACTAAAAAACTAGGCAAATAATTAATACTCACACAAAGTGCAAAGTTTCCGAGTAGACGATTCTATAAAATTTACGAAAATTTGTCATGACTTGAAATTTGTTGAGGATTTATAATAAAAAGCGTCGAATTTCATACTTTCAATAATAAAATCAACGCTTCTCTTGTAAGTAGTGTAAGAACATATGAGTTAAAATCTCAAATCACAATAAAATACATTTAGAATGGTATTAAAGAAAGTAAACTATATCATGGAATTAATAAACTAGGTATGTGGACATTAGCCAGAAATATTTATGTACTGGAAATTCTAAAACCAAATGTTAGCAATTGATATTATTCACATGTAGGTATTGCTTATTCCATCCACTTTACGAGAACATAGATTTTTGTTTCTTTTTAATCATGTCACGAGCAAACGTAATTTAATTTTCAATTAGCTGCACAACACAAAAGCTATTTTCTTTCGCATAAATTCGCAATTACGTACCTACAAACGACATTCAAAATTACCTATTTCCAACAATTTTTTCTCATCCAAGTCCCTGTAGGCATCAGAAACTGGGTAGGAGTGGTCCGAAGTGGGTTGGCCACTCCCATTGGCCATTACAAGCCCCTCCCACTTGTACAACAAAAAGAAATGCTCAGAATAAATCCCTAAACGCAGAGCCTTGAGAATTTCTCTCTCCCTTTCTCAAGTAGTTACGTTGTTTCAGGACGGTGCGAGCTGAAACGGGTTCGTATCTGAGTCCCAGGAGGCTAAAACGTGCCATCTAGCGGAAGTTGGTGGAACTACATCGTTAGAGCTAGGACAAGATGGCGCCTGTATTCGCCGTGAAAGCCTTTGGGAGACTGCGGAGAAAGTTGGAACGGTCGCTGAAAGTTTATATTTAGCTAAAAGTTGTTGATGTGTAGTTGTGAAATTAAAGTAACTTTAAGGTAAAACCATACTTATAGCAAAGTGCCAGACTAGTAATTATTGTTTAGTAATGAAATTACCACTTATTTGACGTAGTTTGATATTCATACGTTAGTCTAAATAAGAAGATCCAAACTTTTTTGGGGTACCATTATGGATATGAAATGAAAATATTAATATGAGTACGTATTTTTTTTAAATTATGGAACTATGGATTTTTAACCAACTTCAAACACCGGCCAAGTGCGAGTTGGACTCGCGCACCTATGGTTCCGTAGGTATATAAGTAAAAGTAATGGTATTTTATTTGCTAAATAAAATCCACAATATTTTAAATTTATTAAATATATTTATATTATGTGATGTAACAAAGTTTTTGTTTTGCGCATATTTTCCTATTGTGGGCTATAATACGTTTCTTCGTACCAAATTTCAAGATTCTGAGTTCACAGGAATAAATTTTGCTCGCAAGGGAATCAGAACCACCTTGTAGCTTTTGATTCCCTTGCGAGTGTCTAATATTAGCGGCATAAACGGCTGTAACCTTTTGATTGCGTTTACTTAGAAGTTTGTTTTTTGCACAGCTCCAAGTGACAGTAGACTAGTATTTGATATGAATTTAAGCTTGATGACTCCATGCGTTCCTGTAATAAACGGTCAAATGCGTGTCGAGCCACGCACAATGTAGGGTTCCGTCGTAGAAGCCCGTTATCATAATATAGAACGATTCTATAGTGCTTTATTCTCCTCCACTTTTTTCCTGCTAAATATAAGAAATAAGAGTACAATTGCCACCAAGTTATTATTTCAATTGTAAAAAATTAAACAAAATTCGCTTGTGTATTCTATAGGTAGATACTCGAATGAAAACGTAACGATAGCGCGATTCAGAATCCGTTGGTACATTGGATTTGAAAGTCATTTAATTTAATTGCTGTAGCATAAATAATTATTATATTATAAAAAAGTTGATATATATATGAAGGAAAAATAAAAAGTATACACCGATATATTAAAGTAAGCTTATAAATGGGCTATTATACTATATAACTATTCTGGCCATAAATAGTGTCACATAAAAACTTTTCAGCTTTAGAATTATTTAGAATTTGGAACGCGTTTATTACTTTAAAATTTTCTTTCAATTTTTCGCCATTTCATATATAATTTCGTGTTCATTATCAAATAACACTATGAAATGAGGTGTTAAATAAAATAGGATAGTAGTATTCGCCTTGCGCAAAGTAGGTATTGAGCCGTCGCGTTGGTCATATTCCAGACACATCAAAAGCTTGGTATCAGCCGTAGGTATGTTTGTATATCGTAATATCAACAGATACAACAACACTTCCTCTGTCGAAGACCATATAAGATCAGGGCAGCCGCGTGTCTTAGAACTACAAATTAATGCTGTTAAATGTGACAGAATTGGTCAAAATCCCATTAGAGAGTAAAAATATTATGATAACTCAACAATAATCTTATTGCGAGAAATGAAGATTCCCGCTAGGAAAATGTCGCGTATTATAAAACAAGACCTGAAATTCGGTGCTTATCGTCGATATACAGTACATGCCCTAAATCAATCTTTAGAATTAAATAGAGTGCGACACGCAAGTGAAGGGCACAGAAATATTCTCTTTACCGATGAAAAATATATTACAGTTTTTAAGATAAGAAATATAAGTTTAGTTCACGAAAGTTTAAAGAAAAGGACATAGGATAGTTTTTATCCAACTGCGCAAAAAGAGGTTAATAGTTTTGCGCGTTAACCGCAATACGCGCGGGTGGAGCCGCGGCTGGAAAGCTAGTCTATTATGTATGACATCATCATCCGGAAGATTTCCACTGCTAAACAAGGGCTCCCCCATAGATCGCCACAAAGAACGGCTACTAGCCACTTGTAGCCATTGGCTACCCGTGACTTTCACGATATCGTCAGTTCACCTAGTGGTATGACATAGGGCATAGTTATAGTTTTGAGATTTTTGATTTTAGATTAAGTTTTCAATGCCACTCTTTACACCTTATAAACAACCAACTACTTCATTTTAGTCACTTTAAAGGATTTATTCTATAGATTTTATATTTGGTACAAAATTATCCAACACCCAAGTTGAACAACTATTACTGCTAAACTAATAAAGTTATGTCAACCGCTATACTTTTCCTTTAAAGTTCATAAAACGCACTATCAGCTTAAATTTTTTCAGATTTTTCAAGCCCGCAGTTTAGCTTTTAGAGGGGGGGCACGCCCTGCTGGAACAAAAATTTGCACTTTAAAGTTAAATATTTCGTAAATGGAGCATTAAATCGAAGAACAGTATTAGCAACAACTAAGTAATTTTAGAAGATCTATTCAACCATACCACACACGAAGAAGTAGACGACGAAAAAATAATTCATCCCCATATCAAATGTATGGGAGGTACCCTAAAAAAAAATATCTTTCTAAATTTTATTTTACCATTTTGTCGGCGTAGTTGATTTACATATCCATACGAAATTACAGCTTCCTAGTACTAACGGCCTCTTAGCAAAACCTCGGACAGACGGACAGACAGACGGACATGACGAAACTATAAGGGTTCCTTGTCAGGACTACGGAACCCTAAAAAGGGCCTTGACAGACAGACAGGCGGAAAACAAAGTGATCATATAAAGATTTCGTTTTTTTCCTTTTGAGTTACGTTAAGGTTCACAATTTTACTGTATATTTATTGTGTGTGTTTTTTTAAATTGTGTACTGGTGCTTTACTGTGGTCCATTTAAATTTGAGTGAGATCTGACGAGTATAGTAATTGAGTAATCCCTAATAATGCGTATTTTATGTTTGAAGTTGGTTGTTTTTTGAGAAATTTTACTACTCAACGAATATATAGGTATATTATATTTATATTTCTACACAACAGTTTAGATATCATTATCATTTTGGTAACTTAATTCATTCGTTTTCAGTTATTTGCCTACAAAATAGGTTTCTACCTAAAAGGCAATTTTAATAGTATCATCAAAAGTAGATAACACAGCAAAACTTTAATCTATTTACCTAATTGATTACAACAATTTGCCCAACATACAAACATTATATACCTACAACAATTTAATAATTATAGGCATCAATAGGGCTTTGTATGGTTATATTCCTTCTTCCAAATAAAACAACCAGCATTAGAATCGGTCAACTGTTTTGAAGCTACGATCCAGAACAATTTCTTTTTATTTATTTTTCAAAAGAAATTTACAAATAATGGTTAGTGCTGTCTTAAAGACCAATGTTTGGGTTTATCTAGACAAACATCAGTTCTCAAGGTTAGTTATATATTAAAGAAATAATAAGATTACTGAATACTATAAAAACTTTTAAATTAAACTATGCTATAAACAAGAATGTCTGCAAAATCATAACTGTATCCACTTCAGATTTAGCGATAAGATTAATAACCAGTCAGGTGAGGTGGCTGAGTAATATCACGGTAATGTTATCTATACAGTATTTTAACTCGGTTCTGTCTTTGAAATAACTACCTACAGCCGCGCTGTACGTAAACATGCTATAGAGCTACCCGCCTCCAGCATTTTAATTACATTTGCCTACTTGGTTTCTCCATTTAGTTTTGTGATTGTAAATATCCTTTTTTTTATATAAATAAATTAAATAATTTGTGAATTTAACAGGAAGTGTTTACTTAAAAATGCGTGTTGTTGTTTTTTACTAGTAGGTAGTTTTAATCAAAAAAAACATGTTTAAGTTATAATAAAAAATCATTCTTAAAATTTGCGACCTAAAAATATTTGTGAGACGTAAGAAATACTTTATTATTAAATATCAAAGTATTAAAAATTCGTATTCTAATTATGTAATTATAACTTGCTTAAAACTACCTATTTCACTCGTGTCAATCACTTTCCTTAACTCTATTTTTTGTTTTTTTATACATGAATAATTTTTTTTCGGGGGATAAAAGGAAATACTTTTCTATTAAATAGACACACATTATGTACCGTCAACTATATGTCGACTATAAAATATTTTTACGTACTAGTACAGTAATTAATTATTTTACAGTATGACCTTATTATAATAATTAATTTTATTACTAAACCTTATTTTATATTTTCCAGGTAAGTAATCTAAAAAAAGTTATCTCTGGATGTGTTTTTGACGAATTCATGTCACCAAAAACAGCACAATATATCTTACTCGTCATATTAAAAATGTAAATATGTACTTGAACTTATTTTTGGTGAAAAAATCGCGCGGTTATTGTTAAAAAAACAAACAAATCATTCGCTCGTCACTGCGGCGCAGTCGCGACACTCGAGGCTGTCTGCGAGCCGAGCGCAGGCCGAGAACGAGGCGCGTAGGTATAACTCGCGTTTCATCCGTTTTTATGTAGTTGAAATACTGAATAGATAACATTACCGTGGTAATACTCATAGCACAGCAACAGCTGACAACGGAGCACACATACAAATATGTTCACAGAAGCGGTACAGCATTTGATAGACTCTTGAGTTCTCACACACAAGCATACAAAGTCTAAGACTAGCCCTTGTGCTATCGAAAGCTAAAAACAGTCAATCTTTGGTTATAAGTATTACAACATTTTTTTAAATAATTATATCAGTAAAAAGTCTTATACTAACTCCTACATGTACCATCAAACAAAAATAATTATGACATTATTATTCTCAGAGCTACTTTTGTAAATTTTATTGATTGAAAGGGGGGGGGGTGACATTCACATTCCTTTCATACTAGGTATCGCTTACGAGATTATAGAGGTAAAACTAATAAAAGCTTGCTAAAACAACTTTTAAAATGTTATTTTCTCTAACACTCTTTGTCGAAACCTAATATTAATAAATGATGATGTGGTCTAAGGTAAAACATAGGCTTAACCAAGAATGAAAACTAGCTTACAAGGAAAGTTGCCAAATGCACGGTTAGATGCTTCGCCACAGATTATCTTAGTACTTGAGAGCGGTAGATAGCCAGACGGGCAATCGCTAAATGCCCAACCAGCATTGAACACAAATATTCATGACACTTATGTTTTCTTTCTGCAATTAAGGTCATGTAACTGAAGCAGATACTTATAATAAAAGGCTAAACACTTGTCTCTAGCTCATATTGTTTAAGAAATTATTACTAGTATTTAGTATTCTATGTGGGCCATATAAGTAATGTATTAGAATTAACCAGTTGGATTATAAATTGAGATCATACTAAATGTCACAATCTGAACATTTCTGACTTAACCGGTAATAAGTGATCCCGTGATAACTATGGTGTAATTCCTCAAAACCATGCATTTCAAACATGCAATCATTAATCTGCAGTCCAATATCTATAAAGAAAAGAAAAGTAAGTATATAAAAAAAATTAATAAATCCGTGATTTTGAAATAGTTAATGTCGAAAATGTACGGGTTTATAATGATGGCCTATAAAGTTTGGGACAATCAATCAAATAGATTAAAGTTTTTGCTGTGTTATTTACTTTTGATGACACTATAGTTAAAATGACATTTTGAGTAGAAACCTATTTTATAGGCATAGAACTGAAAACGAATGAATTAAGTTACCAAATTGAGCATATAATGATATCTAAACTGTCGTGTAGAAATATATATTCGTTGAGTAGCAAAATTTATAAAAAAAACAACCGACATCAAAATAAAAGCACTGGGACTGGTTCAAAGGGCAGGCTCTAGAGGTAATCCGAAACCTATTGGTATATAAGGTTCAGTCGTTTTGGAGCTACGATGCTTCAAGACAGATACACGTACACACACCCTCAGCGAAGCCTTCATATAAAGTATTTTAGAATATATTTAAACAAAGGCTTCACAATTAATGACACCCCTATTTTGCTCTTATTGAGGGGATTAAATACACTAAAATAAGTAGTGCGGGTTTCGATTACAAGCAATTTTAACTGAAGTTCTGTTCCCAAGTTGGTTTGCCAAGTCGTATCGAATAAAACTCTTATGTCATCGTATCTCAAGGATTATTTATTACTGAACACAGCTTCTCCCATTAAGCGAGGGTTTGCCATAATTCCCACGCTTGGCAGGCGTCTTGGAGATCGCAGTTTAAGATATCATTTCCTTAAAAGGCGCTGCTGCAGACCCTACTTTCGGTATTTTACCGGTAGACGCCGCTTACGATACCCACAGGTAGCAGGGGCGTGACATTGTAGCCAGACAATTTAAAATATTATTAAATTAAAATAATTTATCCCAAACTAGATCATAAATAATTACAGATATTTAAAAAATATGCTCATTTTCGATAGAACTGCTTAACTCAAACCTTATATTCCACAATTGCCCAACGTATCCTTATTTAAATTTTGGAGTTTGAATGCATTCTGATTTCATTAAGCTTAATCTAATATAAGTATATAATGTGCTTACTATAATACTTATGTATATTTTTAAAACACCATTAGTACTGCACACAATCGTCAACATTAATAATGATAAAATATATTTTTTTTTAAATGAAAAAAATCTGCTGTGTTTTTAATTATACGGTAATATCTTAAATATTATAAGTTGTAACCTATATATTTATAAGTCTAAGTAACTTTATAGTGTCCTAAGAATTTTTGTTAAGATTTTTGAACAATAAATATATTTTTATATAATTACTAGTATGTAAATATAAATCAAATAAAAGCGTGTTATAAATTAACTTGTACTACAGGGACCATGCTAGTTCTAGATATAGTTACCCTGGATAAAATAATTCTAGCAAAAAGTTATGCTCAAAACCAACTTGGATCCGTTACTTTCTATGCAAACTTAAGTTGCGAACTGAAGAGCGTGCGCGTCGCTTGGCGTAATCGTTAATCCCAGACGAAGGACATCAAAACAGTCCGAAACCATAAACTTTTCTTGAAATATCACGCGAGTCCAAGCCGGTTCCTAGTTAATATGTTATTTTCTAGTTTAATAAACTGAACTGTTTACCAATTTTTTAATGAAGATCAATTGATGATGTGGTCGAGGATGTTGTTCATACTAACCTAGAGTTACTGGCTCTCAAGGACAGATGTCGGAATACACCGTTAGGTGCTTGACGACAGATTTTCAACTTGAGGTTGGTAGCTAGCCAAGCGGGCATTTGCAAAGTGCCCTACCACCATGCTGTAACGACTGCTTTCCTAAGACAACAACCGGGACCGACGGCTTAACGTGCCCTCCGAAGCACGGAAGCGCTCAGTAGTAATGTCACCATCCAAGTCATGACAGCGGTGGACGTTGCTTAACTTTGCTGATCGATTCAGAATGGCTAAGCAAACTTGGCTACGAGTGCTTAAAAAAGGGGGTGATTCAGACGTGAACTACCAGTGTGTAAATTATATCGGTATAATCCACGTGTCGAGTTTTGTATGTTGCTGAGAAATGCTTTAGAGATACCATGATGATTCATAGTTAATTTTTTCCTTACCTTGTTATTATTAAACCTAGTCTGAAGGGAATGGAACCACTTATATAGATTGGTAGGCAGTAATTCACAGGATTGGCATCTGGTGTCCCAACTAATTTTTAAACTCATTTACCTACACAATATATATATATATATATATATATATATATATACATACATATTACATTTTATCTATGGTACACAGACTGCTGTATTGCGCTCGTTTCGCCTCGTCATCTCGAGGGTGATAGCTGAAAATCAGTGTTTGCTCTTAGAGCAATATTATTCGCTGAGCTATGACGTATTTGTTATGCTGCAACACAGACGTACTTTTATTTTTTTGGTAGTGATCCCTAGCTAGATAGTTTTGTTTTTAAGTAGGCAACCCTTAGGTATAATAACACTTAGTAAATAATGTTTTCAAAGATTGTTCCAATATTTATTTATATTAGGGATAAGTTAAAAGTACAGTTGACTGTGACTGTGGCTTTATTTGAATGTAAGTGTGTAATGGAGAGACAAATAAATGCTTTATCTATTTAATCAAGAAATAGATTGGTATGCCCAATCTGATTCTATGATTATAAATGGAAAAATTTAGGAGTCAAGATGTGCAAGTCCTTCACACTGAAGCATGATGGCAGGCCATTTTACAGATAACCGTCTGAATAGCTACCACACTCAAGTAAAACATATGTTGCTAAGCACTTAAGATAAAACAAGTGCTAAATAGCTTTACTTGAACAGAATTTTAGCAAAACGTATTTAGTTTGTAGAAGTGTGAAAATTATAAGTTAATATTGATCATTATCTAAGACTAAAAAAAGTCTGAAACACGATTCCTTAAAATTTTCCCTATAGAACAAAATTGCAGAGTTGACTCCAAATGATGCTTGTAGCGTAAATATCTTAATTTTATGTATGACTAGCTTTCCGGGCGCGGATCCGCCCGCGCGGATGTCGGTTATCGCGCAAAAACATTAACCTCTTTTTGCGCAGTTGGATAAAAACTATCCTATGTTTTTTCCCGAGTCTCAAACTATTTCCATACCAAATTTCATTCAAATCGGTCCAGTAGTTTTGGCGTGAAAGCGTAACAGACAGACAGACAGACAGACAGAGTTACTTTCGCATTTATAATATTAGTACCGATTATGTCTGAAAATATATTAATAAAATAGCAAAACTTTATCAAAAGGGAAGAAAAGTTACATTTTCAAAGTTTTGTGTTTTTAAGCTTACTTTCGGATTTTACCTAGGCTGATCGCGATTCTACCATCGCTGCCTCTCTTTCACTCCTACACTGTCCGATAGTGACAAAATTTCAGCATTTGGCAGCGTCTTAACTTCTGAATCTTTAGTTGCTCTGGCAGCTATCCTTGAGAGCCAGTTATTCTAAATCATGCCTGTTACAGTCCATAGCTATTACTGCTCGACTATCGTTGCTTCATAAAGCAAGCTAGGATATGTATAGACACTGATCCTACCGATGCGTCCAGAACGTTGCCTCTGGATGTCGATTTCCGCGCGTACCTTATCAAGATCGCACCGAATTTTATGGGCCTAATCGCGGCCGCCGCAAATTGGGCCCGCGCGGCTCATTTCCTAACCTGGTCGATTATAGGATTACAGCTAATTAGCTATTGCCGATATATTGCCACGCGGTATGCCATTTCGTGGTCACATTATGGATCTTTTTAGGCCATTCGTGTGAACTTTTTTACTTGCACAGTTATTTTGAGTAAGTCTATCAAGAAAGTTATAACAGATCTTTTTCAACATTGCACGCTCATCCCATTAAGACCGCAGATGATACCTTTTTGAAACCCGAATACATTTTTAGAGGTATCCATCATACGTTAGTGGTCAGCGTAGTACTGTATTCCAACTCTGCATACTTTATATTACTTATGACTTTATTACTTTGTGGTCATCAAAACATACCCATTCGTCATACTAATAACAAGATTTTCTGTATAAAAAAAACATTTTAAAAACAAGTTTTTATGATGTACATGTTAATAAAAAGATCTAAAAATTTAAGAAAATACTCGTCAAGACAATCAAAATAAGCCCAAACTCGATGAGGATGTGTCGTTTCATTGCGAAGTTCCTTTGGCCACCTTCCAGCTCCATCATCAGATCAGCACAATGTCATCATAATATTACATTGTCACGCGACACTTCCATGCAAAATTTCAGCTCAATCGGTAACCGGGAAGTGGATCAAATTTAATTTGAAAAATTTGATGACAAACATCGAGACGAGGTGAAACCAAATAAAAGCTTATAATATAAATGTGAAAGTTTTATGAGTGAGTGGGGGAGTAAGAGTGTATGTTTCTTCTTCCTTCACGCTGAAACGGCTGTATCGATTTGGATGAGATTTTTAATATAGATAATGTTGGTCCTACCTAGATGAACAAACAGGGTACTTATCGTCATCATCACTTTTCATCATTCTCTACGCGAGTGAAACCGCGAGATTCAGCTAGTTAGAATATATAAACTGGTTTTTAGTGGCTATATTGCAAGAAAAACAGCATATAAGTATCACATAGGTCTCTTTAGTAAGATTCCGTCTTGGTGCTTACCACCGCATTGTGATATATTCTGCCTCGAAACAGGAAGGCATGAAGGAGACTGTTTCAAGTGCAGTTACTGGACAAACGAGACATAACAACTATAATTTTTCGGAGTGACGAGAGCAGTGCGGTGTCAAGCAGGCGTGAAGGTACAGTAGAGGTATGGGACTTGTTAGTCTCATCAATATCATATATACAATAAAAAATAGCTTAAATTCTTAACCACTATTGTTTGGTATGTTTTTATTTTTTATAACTTACCCTTTGACCACTATTTTTTTTGATTTTGTTGATGATATTGCTTCAGGCTAACCTAAAATAACTGGCTCTCAAGGACATCTGTCGGAACACACCGTTAGTTGCTTCGCGAAAAATTTTCTACTTCACTTTTACAACAAAACATTTACGACAAATTTACGAAAATCTGACGTTGTCTTCAAACGATACAGCAGCAGGCCCAAGAGTGGTGGTTACACTGGACGTGCGAATAAGTACCGCAATTAATAAGGGTAATTATAGAATGTATTTATTTAATCGACATTTTCTCTACAAATTTGTAATTTAGTAAAGAAAATGTCGATTCGAGAGGAATTATTTTCTTATTACAAATATATTTTTTTTAGTGGTTTATCAAAGTAACTTCAACTCGCCTGATGGAATGAGAAGATGGAATAAAGAAGCCATAACCATTAATGAAGCTTTAAGCTTCGCTAAAAGCCGTCCCTGTAATCATATGATCATAGTCCGACAGCCCTATCTATAACCACAGAAACTAAGAATTGTGACAGAACACACACGAGGCCCATCCAATGATACGTGGTAACCTCTGCCTTTAACAACTGCATGGTGGTAGGGCATTTTGCAAATGCCCGCCTGGCTAGCTACCACCCTCAAGTAGGAAATCTGTCGCCAAGCACCTAACGGTGTGTTCCGGCAGCTGTCCTTGAGAGCCAGTAATTCCAGGTTCGCCTGAACAACATCTTCGACCACATCTTCACTTACCATCCGGTGAGTTAGTGGTCAAAGGCTAACCCATCAGGCATAAAAAAAACACTTAAGTTCGTTACAAATGCCGAACTGCACTGCGCCCCTCACACTGAGACATACAGTTGATATAGCCTCAAGTGCCTATCATTTCATAATTACTTACTGGCTCACAAGGAAGCCTGCCGGAAAACAGTGTTAGGTGCTTGGCCACAGATTTAATACTTAATAGCTAGCCATCATAAAGAAAAACTTTATTAAATCCCATATCTTCGATCCCCTTATTGTCGTTCTAAAATACCAGCGTAGGTACAATCTAAAGACAGGTGATTTAGCGTTTTATTTTCGTAATGTTATTTGAGGCTTGCTTTGGATCACTGTCTGATTTCTTGGTAAGTGATAGTGTAACTAAAGGTTTTCTGTACAACGAATGTTTTACTGACCCAAGATGCTTGATAAATCTTCAGATAATGGCAAAACCCCTTTATCGAGATATACAGGGTTATTGAAAAAATTCTAACAACCTCTTGGGGTTGACTCCTGCTAGTCCTTACAAAAATTTTGAGATGTTTTTTTGTTTTGATAAAAAAATATTTTGTTCAATATTGTTTTGAATATTTTTTTATATATTTTTTTTATTATGTTTTTGACGGAATAAGCACGAGGACCACCTGATGTTAAAAGTCTCTCGTGCCTGTAATGCATTATTTCATATTTTTTATTACTTACATTGATTCAAAATATCTCTATTCAAAGGGAGCACGGCGCGGTCCAGTCCAGTGTTGCTGCGGCGAGCGCTCTTTACTCGGAGTACGCTTTAAAACAGAAAAAAAATTAAACAAAAAAAAAAAAAATTAAACCAAATAATTATTTGGCGATATATATATTTTACTTAGATAAAATATATATATCGCTAAGCATTTATCATTGTGTTGGAGGGCTAGGTCCTGCACGAGACTTAGGCTGATAATATTATTTTTTATTTTATTATACATAATTCGGAAAACATATGGTGTTTACATGGCATTTTTACTTCACGGATAAAATATCTACACACCATTTAAAAAGCGTTTCACACATAGAACCTATTTACATAAAACATTTATATAACTATAAATAAACAAAAAAACTAATATAATTTGGTAAGTTTTGTTGTGAAATAATCATCAAGACAGTTATGAGTAAAAATAATATAGTTCAAATGTGTTTCATCATATTCTATAAATTATTCAAAATTGCAGATAATTAATTAATAAAAAACATATGATACAGTTTAAATTCAGTAGTTTGATATTTTAACAACGTAAAAAAGTTTTTAGTCTCTGACTTTCAATACTTTTTATATCGTTCATAAACCAATATTTTTCTGAGAAGATTACTTTACTTTTTACATAACCAATTTATTATACCAAATGTCTTTTAACAATATTGAGAATGTAATCTCATGTGTATTTCTCACGTCCCGTACTCCTGTCCCACTGTACGTACCCCGTGGGTATCCTCATTAAAGCGGTCTGTCTATAACTAAAATGTTACCATTACCATGAATTTTATTTCAATATTAGTATTCACTATACCAATGCAATTTCTGCATTGTAATAATACGAGTAGATTATAATACATATCTACAACATTCGTCCGTTCTGCAAGCTAACCACCAACCTCTAACAAAATTCCTCTCCGAGAATAATGTCCATTTTTAAGTGTGTCAAATGTTTAAATAAAGTTGATATTCATTACTATCCAAGTATCCATTGCAATAAGGTTAATGTCCTTGCTCAGATTTTCCACAGAATTTGGTCGATATTCAGTCACAAAAATTAAATATTAACATCTCTATTTTTGTAGTTGCGAACAACCATTACAAAGTTAGACGGTGCATCAGCCTGAAATTTGGACGGTACATGTCTGAGTTCTAAATTTTTCGCTAACTGCTTCTATATTCACATGATTTTTGAGTCAAACTTTTCGCCAGTTGGCGCACCGCCGAGACGTCAGTTCGAGAAATTTCCAGAACATTACATTTCGAATGCAGTTTTATTAACGCCTATGCATATTCAGGAAGTTGGATTTTGTTATGCTGCTGAGTTTAGCTGCATAAAGCGCGTGGAAAATATTAGCATCCATAACAGTCACTTAGTCAATTTAGTAATGAAAATGTTATATTAATAACAATATATAACTCTCATAGTATTTGAATGTAGCGTTTTTAATATGGCTTTAATATAGTAAAAGTCGACCATGTCAGAGTAAACAGATTTGTCACATTATCAGTTTTAAAGCAGTGACAATGGTTATGTACTGCCAGTATGGTAGTCCATGTTGCAAATCATGTCTGGGTTACACCGCGTGGTGGAGGCAGCTATAGGCAGTTTTGGATGCACGCCTCGCTTGGCTTCCTTAAAAATTAGCAAAATAGTAAAATTTGTAACATAGGTGTTAATATCAAAGTTTTCATTAGAAACGGGATATTTACCGTGTCTTTAATTGATTTTGAGCTCTCGATATTTCAATATATATCATGGCGTTTGCAGCCATGCTCATAAGTAAACTGAAGACTACGCGGGTTGATAGTTGGTGAGGTTGATAGCCTTAAGTAGGTAAACATTCTATCACCAAGCACTTTACTGTTCTGGCAGATGTCTTTGAGGGCCAGTTCCCAATATATTATGTGAAGCCTATTTTGTATCCTCGACCACATTCTCACTTGGCAATAGATAAGATTGTGGTCAAAGTTTACGTAAGTTTATAACTTATCTAAATCTCAAAATGTATCAAAGTCAGCTGTCACCTTTATATTGAAGAAAGCTTAGATCAATTTGTGCCGTTTGGTATGGAGAAGTTGGGTCCGTGGGGACCTGGAGCTCGTCGTATTTTCCAAAACCTATCAGAGCGCTTGGTGGATGCGAAGTGTGATCACCAATCACCAGCCAATTTGCTTATCGAATAAGCATTGTAATTCAACGAAGCGATGCTACCTTGCTGTCATGCAGCCAACTCGTAGTGGGCTGTCTGTGAGTCTACAGTGGCGTGCAGGTGGTCTAAATGCTTTCATTGTAGTAGCTGTAGTGTTCTATATAAGTTCGTAGTATTTTGTTAATAAACATATACTGCTGGTATAATATTTTTTTATGCTTATGTTATTTTGAATGATAAAGTTCAATTCATTTTTATGATTGGTACAATTCAAACTACCCCTTTCAGAACCCCTTAACAACGATTGTGTGAATTCCAAAACCACATTTAATAAAATAAAGGCAGTACGCAACGCTTTACTTCAATATTTTACTTATAAATTCAATCATCATCTACTAAATAAAATGTATTTCTAATCTAGCACTAGCATTCTTGCTGAAACACTCACCAATGCGTGCATTTTTGCTACAAAACCTAACAGACCCTACTAATGCAGCGTATGTCACTGAATAAATGTAAACGAATAGTCTGTCTCATTGTAGAAATAGTGTAAAACACAAAGGCCCTCAATCTTTTTGAGGACAAAACTTAGTTATTTTTTCACACGAACATCGGTAAGGTATTTGGTACCGGCGAATATTTTGAAACGTATGTAATTATGATGCGAGTAGTGTCAGCGATTAAATTATATCCATCGCAAGGATATTGTAACAGCTCCGATATCATTATTTTGCAAGCTAAAGGCTACAGATTATTGAAATTGATTGCATACAAGATTTTTTTTTAAATATTTTTTATTTATTTATAGCTGATAGGCTAGCCTATGGCCACTATCTCACCTAATAGTAAGTGATCATGTATACGAAGATGTTGTTTAGGCTTATCTAGAGTTACTGACTCTCAACTGCAGTTGCTGGAATACACCGAAGCACGATAGTACCTAATGTCACTAGCGGAAGTAGTGGACGTTGCCTAACTTAGTTGATCGTTTAAGAACGGCTAAGCAAACTTCACTACGAGCGCTTCAACTTGTCACTGATCATGAAGAACTTCTTGATCTCAAGTCCTTCTAGGATCTCATTCAACACACGTTGAGAACTCCCGGTAGGTATAGACGAACAGACAGGCAGACGCGGAAAACAAAGTGCTACAATTAAGTCGCGACCCGCTCTGCGGAGTTCAACAGTTTTTCCCTCGTAATTCTATTACATTATTAACTTACACCGTGTTAAGGAAGCAGTGATGGATAGTAATTTCTTGTATTATCGATAAAAATGTTATTTAGTCAAACACACTGTACATAAACTCTTGTGTAAACATAGTGTCATTTAAACATATTTACATTATGTCTCAGGGTGATGGCCGCAGTGCAGTTTGCCACTTGTGACGAACTACAACTATCATAGGGCGAAGTACATCAGGTTGGCACTCGGGCTTGTTCCACAACGATAGCAAAAATAAATAATGATAACGGGATTTTTTTAGCGGGAATATAAGTAAAAGCTAGTTGAATAATTGTGTACGCAAATGTACCAGCCACATAACAGTATAATTCTATTTATTTTGGAAGACTAGCACTTTATATTGTGCGGCCTCTTTTTTGTTACCATTCAAACTTGGTCGGCTTATCACTAATTTCGTATATTGTGGGTTTTTTAACTTTATCTCTTTATTTATTAAGTGTATTGAGCTAAAATTTTGTGAGCAGATAACTGGATGAATGCACTAATTGTTGTGATACCTTTTGATTTGCGAACTTTTGTAAAACTCGTCAAACCCAATGGCGAAAACGGGCGTGATTTAGGCATGGTTTTTTTCAACGAAACTCATTTACTACTCATATTATACAAATGAGACTTGGCAAGATATTGTAAGCTACTAAGGGCACATATTGACGTGAAAATTTAGTCTCAAAGACATCTATTTTAAGCATTAGAACCTAAAAACCTTATTTTTTGTATAATATTTTTTCTTCTTAATTGTAATGTTTTTTCGGATTCTGTTTTCACAAACATTACACACAAATTCATAGAGACCTGTGTAAAAATAATCACAATCGTGCGCTTAACCGTTTAGGAAACGGTTAAGCGCACAATTGTGTAAACGTTAACGTTGTAAACAAAAAATAAAAACATTGCGAGATGATTTTTTTTCTTCTTATGTTATGTCTTGTAAAGCGGTCTACCTTTTCTATATAATTTTAAATGTTTTGTCATCTGTCCATAAACTACGGTGCGTACCACGTCAGAAGATATCTATGTTTGGCTATGCGATAGAAAGAGAGACGCCATGTAGGGGAATATCAGTACTAATATTATAAATGCGAAAGTAACTGTCTGTCTGTCTGTCTGTCTGTCTGTCTTTTACGCTTTCACGCCAAAACTACTGGACCGATTTGAATGAAATTTGGTATGGAGATAGTTTGAGACCCGGGAAAAAACATAGGTAGTTTTTATCCGACTGCGCAAAAAGAGGTTAATGTTTTCGCGCGATAACCGATATACGCGCGGGCGGAGCCGCGCCCGGAAAGCTAGTTATAAATATTAGGTACTCCGTGCTTTGTGAGCTGAAGAGCACTTTATTATTTCTTAGCTAGAGTCGCTTATTTATTAGAATGGCTTTATACAAAGTGATCCTTCTGTCCATTTTTATTCTGTGATGATACTAGGAAAATGATGTGTTGTCAAGGTTACGTTATGACGTAGACACGATTTAATATAGGAAAAATAAAATCGTACCCAAGCCCAGGTTTTGCCTTTATATTATGTCATTGCACGAACGGGTCATCCAATAAAATTCGTTCTTTCTTAGCGGAAAATTTGATTTTTTCTATTTTAACATTCTTAACCTATTTTTAAAATGTAATAAGATTACATTATCTGTCAGATGACCTTACTCCACGTCAAATTACCGAACAACATGGCTCAATTCAACAATGGAAATATTATTCAGCAATGTTCCATTACAATTCAGTACCTATATAGGAAACAAATATGGACCAACAAAAAAATATAAAGAAGGAAATGTAAAGATATTGTTTTATATTTCATAGTACGGATACCTCTTCCCCACGAGTCCAAACCACACACACACACATCTGACCTATCACTGGGGTCAACGTTGGCCGCAGGCCAAAGTTATTAACATATGAAAAGTTGACAGACATCAAGCTTGCTTGTAGCAAATTTAAAATGCTTCAACTTGTCTTCACAATTTTTTAAACACTTATCAACCACCCCATAATGAAGGAAAAATACTGATACCTTAAATTGCCATTTTTAGGTAGTAAATGTATCGATAAGTTTTTGTGATAGTCACCCATCTCTAAAAACTGTGGTTGGCGTTTTTCGTCTCGCCTCCCTTGCAAAGATCGCTCGCTGAAAACTTTTAATACCTTAACTCGACTTTCACTCAATTTCGCTTAACGCCTCGCGTCGTTGACACGGCTCGGTGCCGGCTCTGAAACGCTTTGTTTTACTACTTGAACTTGAACTTTGAGGAAATATTTATTTCAAAATCTTTATAAACTTAATACACTGAAGTAGCTGGTTACGCAAATACTTGATTTCATTTAATTTGAAGGTCAAACGAAACTTACTATCTGAATCAGCCATTCCACTTTATTTAGCTGTGTGACAATTTACTGTGTGTGATATCAGAAAATCACATAACTTATTAAATTAAGTGTTAATTATGAAATTTGACAATTTCGTTCCAATTAAATCCCCATATTAAGTATGTTAAAGTAAAACATAAAAACGCGGTTAAAACTTCTCAAATAATCTTTCCAGTCACAGGAACTTGGTTATTTCTTTCTTCACAGTAAATTTTTCACTACTAAACCAACTATTAAAATGTATTTACAGGTAACCCACACCTGCCTAAACCAAACATAGAGACCCTGAAAAATTGCAAAAGGACAAACAAAATAAAACCCCATCACGACACGACAAATTGATGTCATCCATCCCTCTCTTGCTAACAGTCGCAACATATCACTAGGCGAGCTCTCAACATTTTTCCTCTATATATTATTAATACATAAGTACAATCCGATGCACTCCTCTAGCTTCACGTTTGCGTATAGCACTGTCCCTTTCTATATTGTTGGGTCTAGTTTTCCCAAGCGACCGAGCCCCGAGGGTAAAACTCCCTTGGGCCGGTATTGACTCTACTATGGAAGGAAAGTTATCTGTACACCTATTGTCGGCCACCCCTTGTCCCCATCTCCCGTTTTTCATCCCCCCGACGTTCGAAGACTTTCTTATGCGTTATTCCGTTTTATTTTTATCAGTTGTTGTAGGCTGTAATTCGTTAGTTTTTGTGTGAATTCTATTGAAGATCCTTAGTTTAATGTCTCGCTGCTTATGTTTTGTTAATTTTGCAATTGTTCTATAAATTAAGTTATTACAATTTAACCTAAATATTCTTTATTTATGAGACCTTACAAAAAATGATACTATTCCGACATTGATCTTGCCCCACAATTTACCGGCTACAATAATGACTTGCTTGATTTAAAATCATTCGTCAATTTCCTTAGGAATACGTGGAAGTTAATATGGTTTTCGCTGATTTCATCATATTATAGTCAATTTGCCAAAATCCAGTTTAGCGGTCCAGTTTTAACAATATAACTTTAGAATAGAGTAGGAATTAGAATAGGACTTTAACAAATTTACACAAAAAAATAAAAAATATTAAAATATAATATTGAGAACAGTCTGACAATTGGCAGCATTTAAACGTATGTACCTAAACATTGTCTAGCAACGGTACACTTGAGGGACAAAATTTAGCTGTGAAATTAAGTTTTATTTATTTATTGAACGAAATTCGTATCTCCTTCTTAGCGACATTGGAGATTATCTTCAAAACAATATAGGTACACCGTATACACCACATGTTATATTATTTAAATTGAACAACGGCATATATATGCAATATTAAAAAAAAAAGTTTATATTTTTTATTCCTAATCGCTCGATTACCGTAAATATCACGATGTAGCCTGCTCCAATGTGAACCTTATTTCGATAAAAATTATTTAAATTTTGTACTTAGTGGCCACAGGTTGATAATTTAGGGACTACAATGGAAAATGAAAATTAATAATTTCTAAATCTCTATATATGTATATATATATGTATATCCTAAAGAATGTCTCATAGTCGATTTCCACGTGGCAGAAGCTGCGGGAGGAAAGTAGTAGTAGTAGTAATTTCAATAAGTTTCAATTGCATCACTAGCAACATCAGATATAAAATAAAAACCCTGAAATGTCGTTTCGATTAGTAGTAACATGACCCGCCTAACGAGATTTAGGCTCGACGCACACCGGACGGACGCTAATTTCGTAATGCGCGACATCGTCACGCGACCGCCACGTGCCGCAACCGCCGACGGTCGCACGACAGATTGACGCGGCCGGTCGATTTGTTCACTTAACATGTTTACCATAAAGGACAGACAAATACGTGCACTGAAATAAAAATGTCACTCCCTCCCCTTTGTAATTCGATATGCAATTACATTTGCTCACATGAATTAGTTTGCTATCTGCTACTTATTGCATTACAGTTTGGAATAAAATTTTGTTATAATCGAAAATATTTAGCTTGTAAAATTTCTTTATTTATTTCTGAAATATTGGATGGATATTTTAACCAAGCAGTTTGTGTGAAATTGATATTTATAAAATACTCTTATATATTAGCTGAAATCTAACGTGAGTGATGCCGAATCTTGATATGTCACACAAAAACAAGAATATATCATCATGTATTCATACCCCAAAAAGGATTATATAAAGGAGTCGAAGATGTTGATCAGGCTAGAATTACTGGCCATCTTTATTAGTTACTTATTATAATTCCATTGATTACGTTTAAGTCAATGGTTGTTTATAATACTTCTACTAGTAGTGAAAAGATGTTGACGAGCGATTGAAAGTTTACAGTACTATCAGAACATACTAATCCTGTTGCTGCAAATAGTTTTACTAAAATTACTTGAAACAACTTGGCGACATGTCCGGAGCGACACGTGTCGAAGACACGACACGTGCATTGCACACGACGACAAACGAGCACGACAAAACGCTCATTTGGATTATTGTATATAATCTACTTAGGTGTGCGTTGTGTGTTCGTAACCTTATACGTAAGCAGTTCCTTTTTCCAATTAATAAATTACATCTACGATTAAGTAAGGTTTTTTTTAACTACAAGTACACAGTTTTGCTTCGGCAATAACTTAAATTTCAGTATTTACTATTATTAAGATCTAAGTATATTTTTTTGTAAATATGATTTTAGAATCTATATCAATAAATAATTAAAAAAAGTTTATAGCCCTATTTCGCTTATTAACCGTCCATTAACAAAACAGGTCCTTATCCAGTACAAAATTACCATAATTAATAACAAAGACTTTTCCAACACCGTCTATTTTGATGCTAATCAAGTAACACAATCCCCATTCTACACTCGTCCAAGTTTTTGAGCTCATACAATCAGAAGCAAGATAAACCCATGCATTATCTAGTTAAGCACAAAAGAATAACCCTATGCACAAAACTAGTATAATATTTCAAGTGGGGTGCAAAACGCACCATGTGTGAAATCACCATGGTTAAAATGATGTGTTTGTCACATCTGATGCGTAAGTGATAGATAGTGCTACTTTCATAAAGTTTAATAGGTGGCCAATTTATCTGTTAGGCAAGGTTTGTTTTTACACGACTACCCAAAAAAGGAGTGTTATGTTTTCAGGGTTCATGGTATGTGTGTATGTTTGTAAGTTTATTTATTCCGCCAAATCTTCTAAACGGCTCAACTGATTATAATGTATCGTTAGATTTGTCCTGATGGCGCAAGTGACATAAGGTATATAAAAATAGTTAAAAATCAAACAGGTTCATTTTAGAAGCCAAATTGTGAGTAAAAAAAATGATTTCTTCCAAACCCATCGAGTGGCGTATCCAAACGAAAGACTTTTAAAACAATTTCATAAATATATATAACTTGCGATTTTAATTTCAATAGAACAACAATAAATAATTTGAAGTCGGCTTGTTTAATTCTATATCCTTAATGTATTGACCTAGGTATATATATTAAAACCTAAATAAACCACGTTGAAGTTCATATGTGTGTAGTAATAATTATTATATAAGTGGCAGGGTTCCTTCCTGTATAGAATAAGTTGAGTACGGGAGGTTACCACTGCACTGTCTAGTTCAGCTGATTTTAATGGTTTATATTTTAAAACAAACTCATTAAAATATAATCTTAATATTGATATAAAGTTTGAAGAAAATTTGACCGAATTTGAGTAACTGTAATATGGCTTCACATGAAACATTTGTAGGCGTACGCTACAATTACATCTCCATTAATTAAGGGAAGTATCTTAATAGCGCTTTCTTTAGGGCAAACTATCTGAAAATATGACTTAGCAAAGTCCATATAATTATGATTGTGTCTTTTTGAAAAATATCTAGACATTGCCCAATTGCAATGTAAGATATTAATTTTACCCCAAAAGAATAATCAGAATCTGTCTTAACTCAATAGACATATATACCACATTTTATATGAAATAAAATTCCGCAGTAGAATTTACGTACTTTAATATCTTAATTGGTGATATTTTTTCATCATGAACGATTACAATTTACAATTATTATTTCTTAATTATACATAACTGGATACATAATTTTTTATTCAGGCTGTCTGTAAAAATACATTTTACTATCTTTTTCCACGCAAATAGTTTAGGAGAGCTTTAGTTTTTCGTATACAATGGTCAATTCAAGGTAAGATTCGTTGTGTTCTTAAACATTAGGTAACTCAAATATCATATTACAGGATATGTTTTGTTACGAGATATGATAGATAATATATAAACTATGTACAATTTCGATGTCATCATCATCATCAGACGGAAGACGTCCACTGTTGAAGAAAAGCCCCAAAGAACGGCTACTAGCCGCTTGTAACCATTGGCTACCCACGATTTTTACGATGTCGTCAGTCCACCTAGTGAGGGGCCTACCAACCCTATCTCTATCAATTTCGATGTGTGGTTCACAAATTGTTGAAAGTTTTCATAAACTGCACAAAAACAAATCGTCGTTGCAATTTTTTTGTATGAAATAAAAATTAAAAAATTTGCATTTATAAAATTTTTTTAGCAGTTTACAAAGACTTCATTTTTGTTCACTATATCCATATTTTAAAATCGAAAATTTTATAATTTACAGTTACATTAAAATGTACAATATTACTTACGATAAATATATCACAGATTTTACAATAACACAACTGACACAAACAAAAAAGAAACAATATATAAAATAAGAAAAACAAAGAATTTAAATGTTGTTCTGAGCATTTAAAGGTGAAATATAAAATCTACATCTACATTAAATCTAGCAAGAGAACTATCCAATGAAGTATATTATGCTTCATACCTAAATATATACAGGTAAATTACAATGCAATTATATAATATTTACACAAAAGTACACTGTCCCAAACGCTTTCCTTACATTACTGAAATATAAACAATGTTGTTCTGAAAATAAAATACATTTTCGTATGAAGTCTTTCGCCACTGAATTTATCAATCAAACTTAACATTGACATGCTAATGTGCTTTCCTTGTTTTCTATTTTCAATTTCAGCCTTAAATTAGGCTGAGTATTCACTGCGGTTCTGTGGTAACGACCTGGATTGTCACTTTACATTGTATTTTACGTAACAATCCCGATCGTTACCGGCCTTCAACCTAAGGACTTTATAACCAAACTATTGTTTACATCATAAGAATGTACATATAATTAATATAACATCACTGCAGAATCCAGTAAGTAAGCCTTCCTGGCCAAGTATGAGTAACCGGACCAAAGTGAGGTCCGGTTATATACGAGGATGGCTTTCTTACTGGTTGAGGCTTGTATAATGCTTTTCCCAAAAATTAAAGAAAATGTAACAACAAATTCGTTTGATTAATATTAAATATTAAATTTCATATCTCATAAAATGTTATACTCTAATCTGTGTCTGGTACTATGTTTCTTTTGCTAAGCAGGGTTACCTACTGTCCGGTAAGTAAATAACATACTTATACTTACTGGTCAGTAGGAGATTCCAAATTTAAAATCTCGCTTCTTACTGGACATTTGTCTATAATTTTCCGATAGATTTCACTTTCTGGACACTTTTTAGAGATATGATGGCAACATTACATACCATTTTTCAGAAAATGATATTACTGGAGAAAACATAACTACTGCGTTAATCTAATCACTGATTTGAATAAAATTGCACTTGCGTGTCACTTGAGTGTTTATATATAAGTCACAAAGTCGTTGCACTATCCAGTGGGGTAATTATACGTATGCTACTTAGACGCTAGGGGAACAGTTTGAGCGTATTGCTGAGCGCTGCAGGTGGGTAACGAGAACGGATTGACGCTGAACGGTGAGGAGACCAGCCCGCCCATTCCTGAGGACAACAAAAACAACCTTGATTAGTTTCACGCGGAGATGAAACAAAAAGTCAACAAATTAAATAAATTTGTATAACTATAGTAATGTAAAATATATGGAACCGTTTTCTTTCTGTGGATGCAAAAAGTAGAGTCTTTAAAAGTCATACATTACAAATTAAATGAGCGCAAAATTTTATGCCCCGGACGGAAATCGAACCCGCGACCTCAGATTTCGCGCCGGATGCCTATACCACTGGGCCACCTGGGCACGCTAATGAATTTCTAGCAGAAATTCATTTATTAGTCATTATTTCAATGAATACTACTTTTAAAACCGGCACAATATATCTTCTATAACAAAAAAAAGATAACACACATGACAAGGATATCATTATAGACAATTTTGGCTTCGGTTTTACGGCTACCAGTCTATCAGACGCCAAACCTCTTTAAGAATACTCTCAATGGCAGTATACCCACCATCATTCAGGTAATCAGAGCGTTACAATGTTAAGTAGCCTTATTGCAGTCCCAATTTGTAGCAAAACTTTTCACAACCGCTGCATCAGTTAAATGGTATAATGCTCCATTAAGTATTGCTCCAGTATAATGCTGCTCATAAAGCATGTTTTGATATCCGTGATAACGGTATATATATTCTTAAACTAGGAACTAAATACCTATGCATAGATATACATTTATGTAGTAGGCACTTCAAAATCGGCTTCTCCATATTACGTTACATTCTAAATTAAAATTGCTGTCGTGTATAGTAGTAAGCTAATATGTACAAAGCTTAATGTTCACCAAAAATCATGCATGAAATGAAAATACAAGATGTTGCCATATAAAAAGCTTACCATAATTGTAAGCAAATAAAACTTGAATATCACAAGCGGCAAAAGATAAGATTGCACACGTAAAAATAAACAAAAGCTACTAACACTGGACTGCGAGCTGCCAATTGTGGTGCTGAGAATGCTGAACATTGGACACCCTTGGCGGACTGTGTCTCACCACCGCAAAAGCGCTCCTCTTTGCTCCTTTGTCCCCACCCCCTTTCATATCACTGCCACTGCATTTTGAATGAGTGTTTGCCGGACAGTCAGCGGCGCTCTTAGAATCCGCATTTCTTTCAGTGTAATACGCGCTATCTTTCGTATAATACGCGTTATAGTGATGGTCAGATACGTGGCCATTCACGTTCGCCGGGTGGTACGGGCCTAGCGACACTGGACGAAAGAAAAACTAGGGTTAGAACTACACAAAGCAAAAGAAAGCGAGGGAATGTGAGCGTAAATCTTGTTTTAGTTGTTTCTGTATGAGATAAGGACGGTTTAAACGGTTGAACTCGTCTCAGATAAGGGTTTGTTTTCTCTTTTAATACTTTGGCAAATCTTTATAGTTGTGTCTGGGAACTTAATTTGAACAGTACAGGGTGATTTTACAAACACAAAATATATGTATATTTAAAGCTAAAATAGATACCTGACGATACGATGTATGTAGACGACGTAGGGGTATATGCACATGCATTTCACGACGAATTGCAAACGTCTAAAATTATTGAGTACTCACGGGAATTATAGAAATTGGAGCCGCACGAGTAATGATGGCAAAACTCACGAACAAGGCTATGGAGTATGGCTCTGACTACTTTATAAAGTATTCATTTTGAATCAATTTACTCACAAATTTTTGTTTAGAACGATGAGGTGAGACGCGCTGTGTCGTGGAAAAAGCCGCCGCGACGACCAGGGTAGCCATTGCTGAATACTGTTAGAAAAATGTCAATATCAAGACTGATTCGTAAGGTATTCAAACTAGTAAATTCTATACTTACTTTTAAGAGTTGAGAAATGCCAGCGAGCTCACACACCTTTGAAGTCATAAATGTGAAGATAGAGTATGTAGAAACTTACGTTTGGTAGGGTTGTCACTTGTAGTATCGCCAGGACTTTCAGGATTATTTTCTAATTTTCTAGAGAGACTATTTTGAGGCTGGTTATGAAAGTAGAGAACTTACGGGAGCTAGTGTTGAAGAGCGATGTCGGAGGCGCGGGGTAGTGTTGCGGATGCGGGTAGGAGGCGGGCGCGGCGTGCGGCGTCGACGCGGCGGAGCAGTACCGCGGCGACACCGACCCGCCGCTGCGCGCATACTCCTCTAAAAGAAAAAGCCTGGGGTCAACACGAAATTACCGTTAGGACCGTCAGCTGAAATAAAAGTAGCTATTCGGATGGTTTGGGGACGAGCGGCAGTTAATGGTCGGGACGTCTCAATAAACAGTATGCAAATCAGCTTTCTCAAATGTAAAAGTTTGGATGAGACTCTACTAATTGGACTGTTTACTAATTGTATTCCTTTTATAAAAGGGGGATAAAGTTATAATTCCGTGAATGTTAATTGTAACGTACATATATAATTTATTGATTGGCCAATCCATAGTTTGGTACTAATATCAAATCTACCGCAATATAGATTTGATATTAGTACCGAACTATGGACAGCAATATTGGGAGTATTCAATCTTAGAATAAAATTAATAAATAACTTAATTAAACATACCTAGTAGTAGGCTATTAAATTATTTAATTAGTGCAGGTCTGACTCACTCTGCACATTAGGTACAAAGCTAAAGGTATACCGTCCGGATGGGATTATTTTCAAAAGAGATCAGAGCTATGCGTGGTACTCCGTGCTTTGCGAGCTGAAGTGCAATTTATTGCTCCATAGCTTAGCTTGCTTCGTAGTTTGCTTTCGTAGCATGTACCACCGTTCAACGAGTTATATTTTGGTCTCATGTCGACCCCATTGCCATCTATTCGGCACAGTTCAGCCATCAGACTGCTACAGAATATATCTTCACCAGAAAAACCACTCTGGTGATCAGACTCAAAACTTCGTGTTGTATTTAGAGAGAAATATTCCTCACCTTCAGTCCACTGCGAGGCGGCCGTATCCTGGACGCTGACCGCAAGCTGTCCAGTATAGGAGTTGAAAGGCATGCTGGCTGGAGGGGACCGCGGCGCTCCTAACCCAAGCTGATTGTTCCGTGGCATTGAGTACAACGCTTCGGCCAGGTCAGCTGCTCTCTTCAGGATTATTTCCTATTGAAAGAAAAAAACATGATGCAATGTAACCCTCACGCTTGTATTCCTCAAAGGGGTGGAATGTCTCCACAACCTCATTTCGTCAGACATGTTATAAGTTAATTTACTAGGAGGCAAACCAATTGCCATTTACTGGGCAAAGTTTCAGGCTTCGGGCTGCTACGAGTGAATAGGTATCTCCTGGGTAAGCGCGCTCCATCATCGATCGCATCATCACTTAACATCAGGTGAGATAGTGGTCAAGTGCTACCCAGTTCGGAGTAAAAAATAAATAAAATATATATTTTAAAAAATGTTTGTAGAACCCATTAACTTGTCCCTATATACCATGGATTTAAAAGTAGGATTTCAAACTTAAAAAAGGGCCAAAGAAGAGAAATAGACGGAAGAGAAATACATAATTAAACAACTAATAAGAATTTAATATACAAATAACAATGAATCACTCTGACCACGATCAATCATTACAAAGTGTTGAAACGTTTAGAAGTAACGTAAAATATACGAGTAAACTATTAAATTTAACCAGATGCAAGGCCTCTCGCCAGAGTCCCTCTGTATAGGTGTCACCTTAGTGTCTCAAAGCATTGTAGTAGGTAAAAGAAATTACTGGCCGAACAAGAGTTAAGAACTAATGGATCAGAGTGTGAAGCGCATTGAAGTATTACGCACAACAGTGAGACTACAGCTGTAATGGAGCTGCTCTCATCTAGGCAGTCATAATCACACATAATGTGAGTGGAGAGTTTAAAAATTAAAGCTAGAGAAACCAGAAGCACAGATATTAGGCTCAAGGACATGCATGCTAAATATCACCGACTTTGAACTCTTGGTATTTAAAATATGACAAAACTACGTTTGTATGGAAATTGCTATGTGCCCTTTAGCCCTAATGATATTTATGTTCCCAAAACATACAGCTACTTTTTTTGTATTGAAGTTTAATATTGGAGTGTAAGTACACCGTCAAGCACAAAAGACATGGGCGATCTATCTTTCGTCACTTCATTTCACAATCGTTAATAATCAAAGTTTTAACAATATCAGTAAGAGTTCCTTAAAAGTCTATAGAACCTAGTCACCTGTCATAGCCAAGGGAAAAGTTTTAGTTAACCCTTAGCATTCGGTACCTATTTCATGACAATATATATTTATTTTCATCTTTTGAATATTTTCTCTATCTTATGAATATATCTGATCCTCAGCGGTTGAGAGTAAAAATACTAAACAAAATATAATTCCACGTACCTTAGGTAATTTTTCTGGGTCACCGGGATGTCTCGGTATAAGTTTCTGTAGCCGCTGGAACCCGTAATCTATCGTCGGCTCGTTGAGTGCTGCTATGCGAGACGAGAAAAAGAAAATCAATCATTATTGTCTTGCGCTTGCCCCGCTAACGAACGGAACCCTAATTGATGGATCGCGGTCGAGATTTTCTCTTGTTTACTAATTATTTTGGATAAATCTTTTCTTTTGGTAATTTGGTAGAGTAGCATATTCAATAATAAACAAAGGTCTAGTACCTTGATATTTCATTGTTGATATTTCACTACTTTTACAGCGGATTTACTAAATGAACGATGGAGTACTTAGGTACTTATTGTAAAATTTCACGTGGCAAAACATGTATAATTAAAGCAGTTAATAAAATTAAAAAAATTGGAAAATAAAACTATTATGATTCCATTACAGAAACGATTTTCTTTAATCTGAGACAATGATAGACGAGCGGTAATATCTATGGAATGGCATGCCGCGCAGGTCCATGGTTCTTTCTCCACTCAGCTTCACCGCATGGTGGAAGGGCATTTTACGAATGCTCGCATGGCTAGCGGCCACCAAGTAGAATATCTGTCACCAAGCACCTAACAGAGGGCTCCGGCAGCAGCCCAACTAGTAAAATTACAGGCACATGAGACTTAAGGGTGGGCCCAATGCCAAAATTATGCAAAAGAAGTATTTTCAAACACACTTTCTGATGGTAAATAACGTAAATATTACAATTAAATATAGGAGGCAGGGGATATTCTTGTAGAAGTACAGTAATTAAAAAGAAGTTTAAAAAAAACTCAAAGCATAGTTAAAAAAATTAACAGAAACTGCGCTAAAAAAACTGTTTTAATTCGAATGCTCAGAATTATCAGCGACAACCCCACTTTATTTTTATGAAAATAATAGCTAGACTAATGTTTTACTCGAATAACCGGTTAAATATTTTATTACATGTTTATATTTGGAACAATTACATAAAACATCACTAAAAACTGTACCCTAAACTACAATCATCAAGTAAAACGTGCAATTTTCGACTTTCGTCCGATGGAACAAGCAACATATTTTTTCCTGGCATCCGCACTCTTAACAACTATATGTTTCAAAATGCAGTAGCAGTGCAATTCGGCAAGATATGGAGTGCATTGAAATTTGAATTTATTGAGGAACCTCTATAATATGCATCAATCTAGACAAGATTAATAAACTGGGTAATATTGTAAAATGAGGGCATTTTTGCACATGGACAAGCAATTACTGTACCTAATTAAGACTGTCTCATTGCAAACATTTATTTTATTTATATACCATTTAGTAATTTAGTAACTAAGCTTTCGTAATGTTAGTCATGAGTTCCATCTGAAAAGTAGTGCTAAGGTACACGAACTTTGGTAGAATATGCTGAGATCTCTTTCTAACCTATTGTTTTGTGTCTCGGATTTATGGTTATATTTAGTTGGTCACGTTGAATCTCCTGTAAGGTACTGTGTTGTAGGAATAATCTGTATTTCATTTCATATTCATATAAAATTTTAGAAACTGTGTCATACTCACAAACGTAAACGAATCTTCCCGGTGCACCCTTGCAGAACTGTTTACTTTTATACGAAAGCGTTACTTCCACTACTCCAGGTATGTGTCGGGGTGGCGTCTGAACTCTTATCGCATGTGATGTTATAAGCTGTTGAAAGGAAATAAAAACTTATCACTGATTACAGTTAACATAAAAACGTAGCAAAGAGCACTTAATATTTCTAAATTTAAATTTCGAAAGTACAAATTAAATATAACTTATGTTCCAAGTATTCGAATAACTAATGATTCATTTTCATCAAAACGCGCGAGGAAAAAATATTGTCAAAAACAAAGCAAATATTTTTAGTCCATATTCTGCTGGTGAGGAGTCTTCAAATACTGAACATAAGTATAATTATACTTCACTGGGTTCTTCTGAAAGATTACTTGTAGTAAATGCCTCGTACTACAGTTGTCACAAAAATATATCCTAATCTTTCAGAAGAACCAGCTCGTATAATTACTATTGAACTTCCCTTACAGGTAAGTTTCTTTTAATAATAAATTATCGTCTAGTGAAAACGAGCCATCAGCTTTCTCCAGTTTCAAGTCTTACCTCACTCCAAACAAGCATGGTCCCAAATACGACTTGTAAACCGTCGAAGAAATTGTCTCCTACAATGATGACTGTTGATCCGCCAGACGTCCAACCCTCGCTGGGTGATATCGCCTTGATGCAAGGCGTCGCTACTGGTAGCGGTGGGTAGAGACCAGCTGTAGACAAAAATATATTAAGTGAAAGTTTTCAAAGCTAAGTGTTGAGAGTGAAGGCACGTGTGTTGTGTGATATCTACGCCAAAAAAGCTTTCTTGGATTCTAATCATGTTTGAATGTTGTGATTCCCATTTCCATACATGAGTTTTATTATTATTTCAATTTCGATGTCAGACCAGCTTCCTGTCAGCTACATGTATATAGGTATATCGTAACAGTGTCACAAAAGCATTACTATAATTTTTAATATACAAAATAAAGCACCACCAAACTTCAAACCCAAGTAGCGTAGGTGTTTTGGCCAAAAGAGAAAAACTAGCCACGAAAAGAATTTACTTTAGAGTCTTGTCAAAATTCTTTTTGAGGTATTTTTATGTGACAATTGAATCAAAGTAAACCTTGAAATGAAAAAATGTACCGATATAAATTTTCCCGAACTCAATCAGATATTTTTGAACTTCCAAAAATAGTTCCCGAGCACCCAAACAACATTACAAGCGAACGACATTCACGTAAACTACCACAAAGTAAGGGTCGAACGTATACCCGACAACTTAAGAACTTATTCAGACGCACAGAACTCTTTCCGTCCTACTTGAACGTTTATCTTTGACTGTTTCAGAAAAAGGACAATTGCAGCTTACATCTTTCGATCAATAGAAAATGAATTTTAATTGCACGCGATAAAGAAGAAAGTTGCATAAAAAAATTATGTAGTTATGACTGTAGATGCAAGAAACGTAACAGAGGGGGACATGGACCGTAACGCAGGGGAAACCAAAATCTTGCGAACAAACGACGCCGTAATAAAGACAAGAGAAAGTGAATCTAAGGGAACGAAAGGAGATTACGTCGGTGGTTCTTTTTAATTTGACTAATATAAGTCCCGTGCCCTCTCTGAAATAGATTTTAATATTCTTTTAAGATTTTCTTTACTTATTGGCTAGCTAGACTGCGTGGGTGACTTCGATAGTATTTCTCGGAAATATTTTTTTGAAATGGAAATTCAATGCGTAGATTGTTTTTAACCAAGTTTTTTCTTTTGATCAATGCAATTTAGTTCCATAACTTTAGGTATGTCAAAAAAAATGTATTTACCTTCTAGCGTTAAACAGCTGACCACATGTAGCGTATTGGTCATAGTTTTGGGAAGGATATAGGAAATTGAATGCAAAGCCAAATTTGTTTTCTACTACGGTTCTGTTTATGTGACTAATTTTATCAAAAAGTGCCGAATTTAAGAAATGTTCATCAACATTTTCATTTCCTACGATAAAAACAAACAATGTAACAGCTATCTAAAAAGAAGTCTGGACTGATATATTTTTTTTGTTTATCAAACTGTACTCAAAACGTCTGAAACGTTAAAATTTTAAATTATACATTTTTGGAGTGGAAAATGTTATATAATATTTCCTTGGAGAAAACATAAACATTATTACAGTGTTTAAAAAGAAAAAAATAACATCGATGAAACATAGGCGAACCAAAAACCAACCTCAAGATAAGGAAACAGTATCAAAAGGCATGCTCCAAGATTTTACAAGGCATAATTCCTCACTAAATTATCCCTATTCGGTTCATGCTCGCTTCAACACCCCTCCCCCCGCCATTCACCCCTGCCACCCTCTCGCCTGAAGTTCTTTGCGAAATGTCTACAGTGATTCCTTGAATACAAATGACACCTTAAAACGACTGTATTATGACTTTTGCACATTCATCGTCGATTGACTGCCAAGCTTAACACGTTGTTTTGATAGAACGATGGGTATGTCTTTATTAAGATAGTCTAACTTAGTAATTTTAAACTTATAGCTGCAAGTCTTCGCCGTCAACAGGGTGTTAATTGTTTTATTGCGTTTCATTGTTTTTACCAATACATCCTAATATTTCGGAAGTTGAATCATTATGCATTATTTCCATTACTTCATAATTATTTTTATTCCTTTTACTTAACATAATTACGCGTTTTTTTTTCCCGTGGGGTGCCGGGCTAGAATGTCACCCCCCCGTCTCTACCCGTGGGTGTCGTAAGTGGCGAACAAGGGTAACACACTGCGATCTCCAAGACGCCTGTCAAGCGTGGGGATTATGGCAAACCCCTCCATATTGGGGGAGGCTGCCTTCAGCAGTGGACAATCCGGCTGATATAGTATGTATATTTTACAATCAGCATATTTTATTTTGAACTACGCTATACAAAAAGTTTTATTTGTTAGAATATATATTGATAAGTACTAATATAATGAAACGACGTTTGATATTATTTTGCAATTAATAACACTCAATGCTGATGTGAAATAGCAAACGCAAATTAATTTGGCGCAATTTTGATAGCTCGTTTTTGTTATGAGGTTATGTTATGTAAAGCTGTGTAAAAAAATGACTGATATTTATCTTCAGCAATAAACAAAACGTCCATTGCATCGAACTCGCACTCACTAATAAATTAATAAACCTAATATATAAAAAAAATAATAAATAAATAAAAGAAATAATAAAAAACAAAAACGTACAATTACTCTCAGTCGCGGCATCAATACCTTCTGTGGGGTCGAGTCTCTTTGCCCTTCGGCCGTGCTTGCTGTTGTTGTGGACAAACATGTTGTCCGATATCGCCAGAAGAGGACCGTCGACCATCACCTGCGTCGATATCACCACCTGCAGGTAAATTATCACAAACTGTAATAAAGGCAATTCTTAGTGATAGTTCAATCCACACATACCTGGAGATGAAGTACATAATATTCCAAAACTTCATTGTCTTGGATTAAAATTATTTTATTATTTTTAACACATTTAAGGAATGTCGTTCCAAATATATGTACCTTTTTCATGAATATAACTTTTCATGGGAACGTCATCGCAATGATATAAGTTTGAACATAAAACAGAGACTGCTTATTTGCTGAGAAGCAGGTATCTTTAATACAGGTATCTTGAATAAGTATTCACTTACTACAAAAATAAACACAATATACAACTGGGGTATACAAAATATAATAAAGCCATTTATTTCACTATTTTTTTATTAATATTATAATTTAATATTACAAAATATTGATCTCCTCGTCCCAATCATAGATATTATACACGTTTGTATGCTTATACCTACTTCAGTAATCAATACAGCGAAAAAACTTACATATTATGATCATTATTCCCAAATGGGAAATTGAAATTTTCGGTTGTTTTATTTAAAATATCTTATAAGTTTTTTTTCTTCTGGAGATACAAAAGTAGAAAACTTTAACCTCATTTTCACGTACCTGCGTGAAATAAAACGTATAATTCAATATTTACATACGCAACAGCTTCTACAACAGATCCATCTATTGTATCACCTATGCCTGCATCTGTATTTGATGAACTGGTAGTCCGGCACAAAACAAAGATTATTATATAAGATGATATAATTTGTTACTAACTAATATAGGGACAACAAATAGGTATACATATTTACAAAAAATAAAAAATATTAATTATTGTATACTAAATTATTTGCCCGAACTAAACGAGATATTGTTAGACTGTTCACTGAAATACTCCGAAGTAAGAAAGTTTCTAACATTATTTCAGATTGGCTCCAACAACTTAACCATATTTATTTTTAACACCAAGTTCAAGATCGGCAAGTCAAACAGCGGAAATAGAGAGGGCACCTTCACACAATCAAACTTTGACATTCTTACACACACTCACACATGAAAGCTCGCCGAAAGGGAGAGTCCCTTGGGAGGTGGAGCCAATGTCTCGAAATGTGTAGAATTCTTCCAATCGGTATGCAAGGAAATGCATTGTGTACATGTGTGTGTTCTTACAGACGTGTGTGAGTGTGTAGTGGGTGGTCGTTTGATGGACGTACAATCGATAAGTTTTTTTCTATTTTGATGCTTATGTTGAGAGATAAATGAATATGGGAACGTATTTCTATAAACGATTGTCGCATCACCTGTGCTAAATGAATGTTTACTACAGTAGCATAAAAAGTGTTGTTATCCCTATTATACTTTATTATAAAACTTTATTTGGTATATATGATTTACGTCAACATTTTTCAATAGAAACGTATGATGGAAAACTGGACAAGTTTGGTGAGCCCTCGCTCTAAGGGTTCCGTGCCGTAACATAACGGGAAGGAAAAAATGTTTAAGAGTTCTGATTATAGCATAAAATTGTTCGCATTTTTTTTATTGCTGATTGATAAGCCTTTGACCACAATCTCCCCTGATGGGAAGTGATGATGTGGTCGAAGGTGTTAACAGGCTTAACCTAGAGTTACCTACTGGCTCTCAAGGACAGCTGCCGGAACACACCGTTAGGTGCTTGGCGGCAGATTTTCTACTTGAGAGTGGTCGCTAGACAGGCGTTCATTTGCAAAATTGCCCTTCCACCATGCGGTGAAGCACAAGCCCGCGGTGGGATTCGAACCATATACCTGCTGCGCGGCAGTCCATAGCCAAAGCCACTGAGCTATCACTGCTTCGAAAATTTTATTTATTATTTTGAATATATAGATGACATAATATAATATGGTAGGTACATAAAATACCAAAATAACCTAACGAGTTTGGTTTTAGAGGAAGTTTAAACTATAATAAAATTGGTAGTTTTTTTATTAATTTTGTTATTTGACACTAAACATTAAAGTTACTTACATGGTTGCAACTCTGACAAGAGTTATAGAAGCCATATCAAATCCACGGACTAAAAGACAAACAGGCGGCAAAGAGACATAAATTGTGTTTCATTTTGCCATTTGGGTTTAGAGTTCAAAACGGTTAGATACAATTTATAATCAATGTTTAAGTTTTCAATAGTTGTACATAAACATATCCTTTTATCCTAGAATTACTGGAATGAAAGCTGCTGAAATACACAAACAAGAATAATATGGTAATGCTTGAATTTAACAACAGTCAATAGAATAACTGCATCACCTCGATTCTATACTCTATAAATATATGCACTATACATTACACCAATATATTCTTACCCTTGAAACGGTGGGGAACGACCACTGAATTATTCAGTGACACACAGAAAGCCCAAATATAGACATAACTACTCACACACGCGAACTTATTGCCATTGAATTATGTACCAAATGTAACTAACGGTAAGTGCGATATTAGGTTGAATAGTAAAGGACTCCCTAAGACAAATATGTCTTTGGAACTCTAGGAGCAAATTTGTACTAATAAGTAGACTGTGTGAATGCACCTTTAGCGTAGTTTGTGTAGGGTTGTGCTTAATTAGTTTGTATTATGAAGTATGTGAGTTAGGGCTCTAGTTTTAAGTGTGAATTATTATTTTGAAGTTTGTAATTATATTAGACGTGTAATGTATACGTTTGTCTTTTGAATGTGTATATTATAGCTAGAAAAAGTTACAAAATGTTGATTATAGAACTATCAGATTTGAAAGTTAATTTGTAGAAATCGAATCATGAAAAAATATATGTTTTCTTGACACTATGATGCTGCGTAAACAAAATGGCAACCCTAACAATATACCAAATAATAGGCGTTTGTTAATGTTTTTATATGTAATTTTGATACGCCAAGATTTGCCCATGCGGCCTTCACCTAGCGTCAGGCAAGCGGCCGGCCATTAGACCAAAGTCACATCTTTTTTTACAATTACGTCCATATATTTTGCATTATTTATATATATTATGCAATACAAGGTATTTTGTACCGACTCCAAAAGTGAAATAAAGGTAAGGGAAGGTGAAGATGTATCACATAGACTATCAGAGTAAGTAGTTATTTTTTTGGAATGCTTCTATTGAAACCAGAGTCACATTCAAAGAAAATCTAAAAAATCAATTCAATACAAAATAAAACATATCATCAAACAAAGCACTACCACCAATTAAAAATAAGTGGATAGCAAACAAAGAATCGGTTAAAGTAAATACATAAAATAAATAAAACCGTATAAATAAATTTAATTTTATTCCTCCCCTAAATTGGGGCTGTTTCAAATATTCAAGAGTCATGAACGGTAGGTACCCCTTCCTTCAGTTAAGGGCTATGCACGCTGGTATAAATTTAAAGAGAAAGAAAATATGTATGTTACCCCTTTTGCTCGTGTTTATCATGTTTATTTGCTAAGCACCTTATATACGCATTGCTCTATGTGCACAATGGGTACTTATTGAGAAAAAAATGTCTCCTTTGTAAAAGAACAAAATTAGGAACGATTATAACATATTTAACGCAAAAATGTTATGATATACAAGAAACATGAAAAACGCAACGTTGCATATAATATTGAAAATATAGGTTCTGATAGAGAATCAGAATCGAGAACTTTTCTTCCCTATCAGTTATCTGTTCGTCGAGAAATTACTTTGGTTCTTCGGCTAATTTTTCGTTCCGGATTTATCCCACCAAAAAACTCCGAGCATAGCTCTCTCCATAGCGATCAGCTACTCTCAGCTTCTCCATATGGACCACAGTGATGACAACATTATCAATAAAAATAATTTAAAAACTTATTAATGTAATTAAGTATAATGATAGTAAATACGATTTTTAATACCTGCGTTAAAAACAAGCTTTTCAGCGTTTTGGTGTAAACTACGAAAACGTACAACGGTGCTAATTAGCTCAATTTAACGATGCGTATTTTAGAACGTATATCGTGTCTCTTTCAATAAGATAGAAATCTTTGGCATATATGAGTACTAATTTTGTTAATATAATAAAAAATATATATACAGAAAATAGAAACAAAAATAGTATTTAATATTACAATTATTAAGATATGAAAGTTTGTGATTGTCTTAGTTTGTTTCAACTCACTTCTAAAACGGCTGAATGGTATTCGGTAAAATTTGGTACATCGTGTCACGATACCAAAAAAAACTTCATCTTTGTTTAGTATATCAGACGTTTTCTAACCTGTCTATCGTCGTCGGTGCTCAGTATATATAAAAAAAATTACGTTTTTGCAACAGTAAATAGGTAGGTACTTACTTGAAACCTTCTCATGTCACGTGGGTTGCCGGCGTTTTTCAGGCAGTTTTGATTGCATTTCAGGAAGAATTTCAGGAAAAACCTGAAACAAGAATGATCATTTGTACCATTTTGTGTGATCATAATTACCTACAGTTCATAGAGTTTGTTATATACCAGCATAATTTTTAACAGAATAAACTTGTTGTTTGTCTTTTGTCTTTTACTTAATAGCCTACTAAATACTGAACAAAATATATCAGAAACAATACTGTTCTAGAAACCAGAATACTTTGCTGCTTGGCGTCAGATAATGTTGGACATTGCGGTGGTATATTTATATGCCTTTCTCGCAAGGAATCGTTGAATCTTAAGACGTCTCGATTTTAAAAAAAAGTGAGTTGATGTTACCACTACCAGCTTTTAGACAAGAACCTCTCTTTTTAACCGACTTCCAAAAAAGGAGGAGGTTCTCAGTTCGTCTGTATTTTTTTTTTTTTTATGTTTGTTACCTCAGATCTCTTGACTGGGTGAACCGATTTTGAAAATTGTTTTTTTGTTTGAAAGCTGATGCTTGTCGTTTGGTCCCATTTTGAATTTCATCAAAATCGGTCAGGCCGTTTTTGAGTTACACTAAAAAGATTGAAAAAAAAATGTTTAACAAAAAATGGAACCGACTTCAACACCCAAAAGTGTGAAATAACTTGTCGAAGTTGGTACCATGCCCACAATATTGTGATAATAGGTACTTTCGAACCATCATGGTACCGACTTCAACAAGTTATTTCACACTTTTGGGTGTTGAAGTCGGTTCCATTTTTTGTTAAAAAATTTTTTTGGGTTGATCTTTAAAGAAACTGATGTGTAATTATGCCAGATTGCTTAAGAAATAATAATAAAATCAAAATGTAAAAAATGAAGGGATAAATAACTGCATTAATATAATTCAATAATTCATGTTTATTTAACAGTTTAACTGTAGCTCTGTCGTAAAAACTGTAATACATATATACCAGCTTCAAATTTGGTGTAGTTTAATAACATAAATGTAACAGTAAAAAAAAACTGCTAAGTGCGAGTCGGAACTGGCAGGTTTTGCAGGTAAAAGCTGTGAACTGAATACGATAAACTGCTTACAAATCCACTGTGGGTTGCAAATTGATTTCTACAATTCATAAGTTCTTAATTTAATTTGGCCGAAAATTAAATTTTTGCTTATTCATAATTTGGCATAGTTATATACAGCGTTGTTTTTGCCATAACTAGTTGGTGCCTCAGATTTTTTTTCTTATTTTTGTTAACCATATGTAGAAATGTATGACAGACTCTAACTACGTTTGTTTTTTTATTCGCATATCTACAGTAATTACTTTTTTCTTATAATTTTAAGAATACTATAATTTGAAAATTTTACTGTTTTAATGTATTATCTACTCGTATATTTTGTTCTTTAAGATAACTTAAACTGGTAGTTATAGAAATTTTTACTATTTTCAGAAGCTATATATGAGAGCACATAGAATGAGATGCATCTTTCTATATTGTGACCACTACATACTGTATCAGCCGCATTGTCCACTGCTGAACACAGTCTTCCCATTATAGGGCGGTTCGCCATAATCTCCACGCTTAGCAAGAGTCTTGCAGTGCAGTGTGAGATATCAGCTCCTCAGAAAGCGCTGTTTGCGCACCTTCTGGTGAGTTAACCATAGTTGCCTAACATCAAATATTAATTTAATAGTATTGTAACATTCTAGCCCGGCACCCCACGGGCAAACTCCACTTAAATTACCACTATATGCCTGCAAAATGTTGTGAAAGCTGTATTTTTATTGAACATCCAAATTATATATTTTCTGTGTACAAAAAATACTGAAAATATTTCCGTATAAAAACCGTTCACTAAAAATGTGGCCCGACCATAAACCATCGACTTTCGACGTGTGAACAGATAATGCGGTGCAAATGAAGCGGACACATAAATCACGGTACAATTTCGAATTATCGACAAAGTGGAACACATTAAAAAAGTGTCAAATAAACAGAAAACCTAAATTTTCTAAAGAAAGCTTTAAAGTATATTTTTAAAGTATCATAGCAAAAGAAGTCAGATTCAATTTTAATTGAGTCTTCATTGAGGTTATTATTTATAGTTTATCAGCTAGTCTATCGGCTAGCCTTTGACTACTATCTCCACCGATGGTAAGTGACAATGTGATCGAAGATGTTGTTCACGCTAACAAATAATTACTGGCTCTCAAGGACAGCTGCTGGAACACACGGTGCTTGGTGAAAGATATTCTTCATGAGGGTGGTAGTTAGCCAGGCGGGCTTTACTAAATGCCCTACCACCACGCTATAACTACTGCCATTTGAATGCCATGCCATGAAATTATTACAACAGTAAATATGACCTGATATTTTTTTCATAAAAAGATATGTCTGAGGCCATTTAACTAACCAAATAAACATCAAAATTAAACTCCAGCTGTTTCCACTTGACGGTATCTGACTCCATCAATATTAATTTGCTTCTCGGATTCTTAAATTTGTACCACTTCCGTTAAACCTATGAAAAAATGGCTTCTGTGGCTACAAATTGATCCAACGTGTGTAGATTTTTTGCTCGTAATAGACTTGACAAGTTTTTGTCAATGTTATAAGTGGTTTTTTTTTTAATATGCAACAGAAATATTATGTTGTGTGATCTTTTTACATTATATTTGTGAAAATTGAGATAAGATAGTCACAATTGAACACAAAATTTCGCGCAGAAATTAAAACAAATTTTAATCAAAAGGTGTGCCACCAGACTCTGACCGTTTTAAGTTTGTGATAGTTCATTTAGAAACCAAAAATAGATCTGATATAGGTACTGTAGTATTATCGTTTATGTAACTTATAATATTTACAATTATTAATGTATATAGTGAAATAGAAAAGTCTAGCTATGAGGAGTTATATAGTTTTTACAAAACAAGATCATAGTTTTACGATGACATTCTCTTTCAACTCCTGCAATATGAAAAGCTTTATTGCCAGTCAAAATAAAACCTCGAAACGGAACCAAACAATCGGACGCAAGTCTATCGAACTATCGTCATATCGGATTACACATAACAATGGAATTGTTCAAAGCTTGCAATCTATACTGACCCTTAATACTCAATCATAAGGTGCATGGAAGGTATACGTAGTGATGTGTAGGATCAGGCAAGCGATCACGATGAATGCTTTTAGCAGAAATATTTTACATAGCCGGAGGCGTCGGCGATGCCGCCACGCCGAATTGCTGTGCCAACAGATATGAATTTACTAGAGTTGTTAGATACCCAGTAGGTAGTTCAATATCGTGTATTTCAGACGACGAATATAATCCAGAAGGCAAGCTTTGATAAAACTAAATTACTCGTTGTTTCATCGTTCAAATAATTACTTAAATGTTTGTTCCAAATGATTATTTCTAAAAGCTTTGTAATAAAAGAACAAAACCTACATTTTCTTTTAACTTCAATATTGCTAACAGTAAATAACGAAAGCAATGACATCAACCTTTAAAAGTACTATATCTTAGAAAAATATTCAAGTTCATATACGACAATCGTCTTGCATTTTGAATATCTTGGTTCCTATTAATCTGTAATTTATACCAAATAAAGGATTATATATTATTAACGTTATGTAGCTGCTCAGTTTTATATACTCTTGACTTATATTATGGAATTATGGTACATAACTGATCCTTAAATATTTTAAGTAATATAATACTAAATCATTCAATAGAAATACGTTTATTATTAACATAAAGAAGCATAATTTAGATGTAAACAATATAGGTGTATAAATTCCTTTATCTAAAGTCCCCAAAATTGCCAACATCCAAGAAGAATATCCGATCAAACTTCATCTAAAGTCCCCAAAATGTTGGCGGGTTGGTGACTAAGAAGGGACACAAATAAGCGGATGCATATTCCACTATCAAGTTTTTCAAGTGCAACTTATTAGTGTTCCGTTTAGTGTGGCGGGAGCAAGGGTGTCACAGATAACATCCTGAACCAAAGACCGTCCTATTTTCCACGAATAAGAATAATTCCGTTGGATTAACCATGAACGGAAAGAAGCTAACCATAAAATTGAAGCCAAAAATTTTTTTAATTGAGTTTATGAAAATTATGATGTAGGTATAGTAATACCTGCTTATTTTTAAACTAAATTACTTCAAGGACTTTCCAGATTCGAACTGGAGCCGTGGAATTATTATATGTTCTATGCTTGAGTATCACTCAAAGTAACAGCTCTATATTTATTCCAAAAGACCATACAATACGCAGGGCTGGCGCGAACGTATTTGCGGTGCCCGAGGCGCAACACATCTGTTCGCATTATTTATGTTAAACACCTTATGTCGCAATATCGCGAGTTAGAGTTAACCAACTTCCAGTCACTCGAGATTTTATTTTGGGAACCATACGATCTCGAATAAATATTGGTATAGTAACACTACAGTTCTGCACGTGTCCATGTCATTAATGAACACTGAAATTAGTGTCTTTTTTTTTTAAATCAATCGTCATAAAAGTCCCATTAATAAAGCCAAATAATGGCTAATCTAAACAAAGCTCACATTTTTTATGTGTATTTTTTATAAATTCGATGATGTTCCCAAGTGTGCATATAATATTTTTACGCTTCATTGTATAAAGGATCCTTCGATTGTCATTCGCATGATGATTTTCAATGAAAACTTCAACTTTCTGCAATTCATTTTTTAGTTCTACTACTCAAATAACTTATAAAAAGTGACAAAATACCTAAATTTAGATAGTGATTGCCCTTAAAATATATTGTTCGAACCTTTTTACTAATTGTAAAAATAAAATGACAGAATATCTTTTTATGTCCTTAGTGCAATTATTCAGGAATATAGGTATACAACATGGCTGAATTTTACAAGACAAAACAGATATTTTCTTAGGAGTGCGATTTAGAAATTGTAAAATGGATATTTTTTTTTAACACAAACAAATATAGACGAAATATACTATGAACAGATTTTATGAGGTAAACAATTTTAAAGTAGAGGGCTCCTCATCTATACGACTCTCACTTGAACGGCTTAATTAATTGTAAATATTATTTTATTTTACTAGAGGCCACGCAAGGTAAGCTGCGGAAGCTAATTTAGAAAAAATATACGAAAATTTACGTAGTAGCGCTTTCCGTGCCAACATAGTTTTACCATATTTTAAATACCAAACCTTAAATAAATTTTCACTGAGATATATAGATTCGAAACATGTAGGTTCACATCTGAAGTCTCTACAAGCTTTTTTTTCCATTAAATTCTGTACCCAATTTCGATGGTCAAGCTTATAGCCGTGATTTTAAGCTTGACCATCGAAATCCCACCATTAATATCATTGTAAGCGCCACCTGACACCAGCGTTATCCGCCGGTATCGCTCTTGTGTCCGCTAAGCTGAAAAAATATGGATCGTAAAGTAAACAGGATGAACGAGCTGGTTAAGGTAGGGGCATTGCACATTGTTTACGAAAGTCTAAGAAATATGTCTAAGAATACAGTACAGAATACAACAACATTGTTATAAATTTACCTAGTCTTGGTTATTATTTGTCTAGTTATGTGAGATACCTATATATACAAATTCGAGAAATGAGAGTGCTTATTGCGTTTTTTTGTATTCTTTTATTTAAGTACTAGCTTTCCGGACGCAGCTCCACCCGTGCGTATTTCGGTTATCGCGCAAAAACATTAACCTCTTTTTGCGCAGTTGGATAAAAACTATCTTTTGTTTTTTCCCGGGTCTCAAACTATTTCCATACCAAATTTCATTCAAATCGGTCCAGTAGTTTTGGCGTAAAAGCGTAACAGACAGAGTTACTTTCGCATTTATAATATTAGTACTGATTTTTTTACTGGCGGGAAATACAAAATTCTTTTATGTTTTTGGTTTTTTCTTACTAGGTTCGTCTAACTGTTAACTACCCAAAACGGATGATTTGGAGAAGAGTTTTAACAATATTTCATAATTTTTTTAAATATATTTAAGAAATATTAACAATGTACCTATTCTTCTTTCTCAATGTCACGTCTATGTTAGACATACTATAACAGCAAGATTTACTAACTACTACGAAACAAATAATTGATTTTTTGAGGAACAATCCTTATGACACACAATTTATTTGTAATGAGCAATTATAATTAAATTATTTTATTGTAATTACGGTAGATATAATAATAGTCCACTTAAAATTTTTACTGTTAATCAACAATGATAACAAAAATAAATAAATAATTCAACCATATCTACTTATGACCTAAAAATATTACACTTAAAAATTGTGAGCTCTGTTTTCTAGCAGGAGGTATGTATATACTTTAATGAAGGTATATACTTTATTCCAATACTACTATACTACATGGATGAGAATAAATCACACAATTTAAAATACATTTTCAATTGTGATTCTCAGAAGTGCTATTAAAAAGTTGTTATAATATAATTCTAAGAATTGTAACAAAAATATATTTAATGACAAATGATATTAAAATGATTAATAACGTTAGGTATAATACTTTATTCAAATAATACCTTATTACTGGATCAACACAACATTAAAAACAGTTTCAATTTTAATTCTAAGAATTGCGATTTAAAAGTAATTTTTATATAATTCAAAGAATTGTAACTGAAAAAAGTGTTTATATGAAAACAGTAAATAAAATTATAAATTACCGATGCTACATTATAGGGCCCGTGATACAACAATAAGAACACCTCGAGCCGTCAGGTGTTAATTTGTACAAGCCGCGTTGAGATTTACGAGTGTGCCTATCTCTTTATATTTCTGCTTTGGATGTTGAACATAATTATTTTAATAAAATTGTTTCGTTATTGTTAACACATTAGACCGCTTAAATTACTTTTGTTTTTGTAGCTAGGATATGTAACTTATTGTATTTAATCACCAGGCGGTAAATTAAGTACAGCAAGAGACTCCTTACTTATAGCCTGCGTGGGATAGTCATGGCAGACTTAGATATTCTGCCAAAAAGCAGTAGTGTGCAAACACTATTGTATTTAAAGTGAGGGGCACTATAGTCAGTGAAATTATTTTTTTAACCAGAAAATGAATCTTAGTTCAACACTCAAAAGCGAGAAATAACTTGTTGAAATCGGTACCATGATAGTTCATAAGTACCTATTCATAATACTGTGCGCATGGTACAGACTTCGACAAGATATTTCACTATTTTGAGTGTTGAAGTCGGTTCAATTTTTTTCCATTTTTCTTATGGTAGGTACCACACGGCAAGCATCATCAAATAAAAAAGAATCGGTTCATCCAGTAAAAACTTCTAAGGTAAAAAACATAAAAAAAAACACATGACCCACCTTTTTTGGAGTCGGTTAAAAACTGGGCAAACGAGACATTTGAGCTCACATCTTTGAGTGACAAACGCAGTTGTAGTGTTGAGTCTCACGGAGGTCCATGTTGCTCTAAGTGTCAAGCAGAACTAGAAGAAGTTTACTATGAGGCAGGTGACTGGTTCGTCTTGTCACTTCATTACGTAAACAAGTATAAATTATTTAAAAATGTAAAAAACCCAACTGCAATTATTTATTTTCGTCTAGCGTTTTATCTATTTTTTCTTTTTTTTTTTCCATTGAAATTGAAACTTCAATGGAAAATTTCAATTTCAATGGGAAAAATAATCTCAGAATATGGCGTTTATATATGTGGCCAGTTACTTTTTTCCTTTTTTATGTACCTAGTGTCAACAACGCTATTAAGACGAATCGAATGATATTATACATTAAAATCGGTTTAGCCGTTAAGAAGTTATGGAGGAATAAAGAAACTCACAAACATATGTACATACATACATACATGAACCCTGAAAACATAACACTCCTTTTTTGGGAAGTCGTGTAATAAATAAAACCCCCTAAATAAAAAATTATACATAAGTTTTTTTTTTATGGTAAAGTCTAAATTTCCTGATGGTTGACTAGACAAACGATAAACATTATGTATTTTAATATAAAAGAGTTGCAAAAATAATCCTGGGCATAGTAGGTAATTACTAAACTTTCTTTTCATTTTAATGTGTTAGTTTTATATTATTATTTAGCAGGTGTTAAAGCAAGAAATACTGTCGAAATTGTAAGTCAACTAAACATCAGAAAGTCAATTTTTTGCAATGTTCACGCACCACTATGTAGGTGCACGATAACGAACGTTCAGAAGCTTCCGCGTTTTCATCGTAAAAACTGCCCTCGTATATCGACCCTTCGAAGGTATCTAGGGGTTGCCTTATAAGTATGTATATGTGCTTATCGCTTAGCTTACAGCAAAAACTAATGGCGTACATCTAAAAATATATATATTTTTCTTTTTTGTTATAGATTCACTTCAAAATAGACACATACTGGTAACTTATGTGTCTATTTTGAAGTGAATGTCTATTTAAAGCTTTGAAAACTATCTTATATATATCTAGATAATATGATATAAGTAGATTTATCTAGGAAAATATAACTAAATAATGTTTTCTCGGTGAATCGTTCGTCAAGGGACGTCAAGGGTCGCTTTGTAGTATTTAGGTTTTTTATTGTACCACGTAATGTTAAGCGATAACCTCTGCCTATAACAAATGTCTACAAGTGACGAACCGCACTGAGCCCATCACCCGAGACTGTATAGTCATTAAGTCTCATGTTCTTGACATTTACTTTTAAGGACTTTTGCTGGAACACACTGTTTAATTAAGGTGCTTGGCGACAGATTTTCTACTTGAGGGTGGTAGTTAGCCAGGTAAGCATTCGCAGAATGCCCTACCACCTTGTGGTGAATCTCAAGCCTGTAGCTATTTTACCGATGTCTATCACTGCTTTAAAATCTTTGATCACCGCGTCAGACAATTGTCTTGAGTGGATTTATTGACAAAAAAAAGTTCAGTGTGGATTCGGGCGACAAATAAGCACTAAAATAATTAGAGAAGTTTTTTGTTTTTTGATTGGTTATTTTTTTCTGCACTCTGTATTCGATAAACGTCTAATAAGTATCTAAGTAAGAAAGCGAACAGTCCAAATTTCCAATACCGCACAATTCAAGAGAAAATTCTGCGGGAAAAAATCTTGTGCGGCATTAAGTCGCGGCGCGAGACGAGTAGTATCGGCCTGCCCTCTTTCAAGGAACACTTGATACACCCCAGGGGGCGAAATACCCCCTCCCACACTACTGCGGCGTAGACTATGTTTATTTGCATCAGATATAGTTGGGGAAAAAGTTGGGCACAGTTTGAGCTTAAAGTTGAAGGTGTTTCGGAAAGAATACGCTGGAAAAGTTTCTATCTTGTTTTGAGTGTATTGCTTGTTGAAGGTTAAATGATATAGTACTCGTACCTACCTACTTGAGAATAACTTGAGTAGGACATTTTATTGTTTGAAATTTAAATTTTGTTAATAACTTTTTCATCCGTCTACGATTAGGTACATATACCACGCCTTAGACATATTATCATTGGATGTAGAAGCTTTGATTTTTCACAATCATGACCTACAATAATTAACAAAAAAACAATAAAAAGGTAGTGAACAACATCATCTATTTATTATAACGGTGATTGTTGATATAAAAAAAATATATGTTTTACTCTGGTGAATTATGAAATGTTTTAAATCTGATCATTTTACATTATGCAAGTATGAGAGTATTTTCAAAATTGGAATTTTCAAAATAAGTCATATGTACTTTTCTAAGTAAAGAAAACTAATCCAAACCGATCAGCCAGCAAACATCACGGAGTCGCAGAACATCCACACATTGGCAACCATTCGAAAATCGAACTGGCAACGTACAACAAGCGTTCTTATAACTTTTCCCTTTTAACCTTTCGTCCCCCGCTCCCTCGGGAGGCGGTCCCCAGGGCCGGCAGCGACTCCCCGGACGCCCTGCCACCACTCAATGCCGACACGCTATGTGACCAAAGAGTAAGAAACTAGACTAGACGTGGACAACGTTGTCACTAGTGTATTTTTATTTTTGGAGTGATGGAATTGCTGCACCGATTGGTAAAGCCCCATATATATACTAGCTGCATCCCGCGGTTACACTCGCATGGTAAAGGATGATGGTAATGATAATGAAAAGTAACCTATGTTAATCCAGCACCTCATTTACCTCCATACCAAATTTCATCAAAATTGGTCCAGCCATTTGAGCGTGAAGAAGTAACAAACATACACACCCACAAACTTTCCCCTTTATAATATTAGTGAGATATTATGGTAAATTTAACTATTTTATTTACCATTTTGATATACATCGTTGTCAACCTAAATAAATATAGCCTGTTATAAGATATACATTTATATGTTTAGAGTTCTGTTTAATTTATTTAATATATAAGGTGAATTTTTCAACCAGGCGCAAATAAGAGAGCTAAACTACAAAGAATACTTAGAAATACTATATTATATTAAAAAAATATTTAGACTAATTCAAGATACCTCTTGATTTTGCACAAAAAATCATGCACAGTTTTCACTATATTAAAATGTCGCTCATAAAGCTCGTAATAAATAGTAACAAATATTTTTTAAATATTTTAAGAAAACATCAAATTACAACTAAATTAATATTTTAATAAAACACTTAAAAAATACAAAAATATATCTAGTGACAATTCCGCCTAATTTTCCTGGTAACCCGACGTGACGTCACAAACGCTACGCATCCAAACCGGAAGAATTTTTTCTTCCTGGTAACCCAACGTGACGTCACAAACGCCACGCAGCCAAACCGGAATTTGCCGCAATCCGATTTGGCTGCGTGGCGTTTGTGACGTCACGTCGGGTTACCAGGAAGAAAAAATTCTTCCGGTTTGGCTGCGTGGCGTTTGTTATTATTGAATATGGATTTCTGCAAAGTAACGCCTGAATCTATTCATTCTCGTATTAATAATTGGATCTCAAGAATCGATCATAACATGCTGTTTTTGACAGATGATCCATACATTAAACGTCAAAACTGCATCTTAAGCTCAATCTCAACTTTGAGATGCTATTATTAATACTAGCTTAAGTATGAGTATTTGTGCTATACAACAAACAAGTAAGTAATAACAACCTCAGTTTTGCATCGATTGTGTTTTTGACGAGGATCAGACAATGGAATAAAAATCTATGGCAAATAAACATAACTGGTAAATTTCAAATGAACAAAATATTGTTTGTTTGAGGTGTCACATCTAGTTATCCTAAATAAGAGCCGTTTACTCTATGTGGAACATGCGACGGGCCTTACAACGGGCCGGCGGCATTCGACTTGTTTTTCCGCGTACTTCCATAGCGGGCGTTAATATTTCAGCATGTACCGAATTCAAGGGGTTAAACGTTGACTCTGCTAACGATATAGGACGGGCCATTGAACGATTTGCTCAGAAATTTTGTTTGTAAACAAAGAAACTCCTTGTGTTTTAATAAGCTAAATCGATTGCAGTATATAAAGTGAATTTACACGACTGCTCCAGTACGGATATTGGACTATGCGTGGAAAGGGAATTGTATAAATAAATTTTCGTAACAAAGAACATCACCAAAATAATAAGAAAATGTTACCTTAATTTCCAATATATTTGGTCATAATTAAATGAAAAGAAAATTTAAGTGTTTAATCATAATCAATCCAGTAATTGCAGATATCAAAGAACAATGTATAAATATAATGTAAAGGCACACAATTAATACTTAAACAAACTAATGAAAATTAATAAAACCTTAACAAATTAATTTTTACTTTGATTTTTATTTTGATGTTTTACTTTAGGGTTCCTTTATCTTATAGAATCGCCGAGTTTGATATAAAATACTTTGGTATGTATAAAACTAAAGAAATTGCACATCTCTTGAAACCCCTCTAATTATTTACTATTTTGTAGGGTTCTTTACTAGAAAACGGGACCCTATATTACGTCCGTCAGTCCAACCTCTGAAACGGTTGTGGGTAGCCACTTGATTTTTTCACAGAATATGCGTTAGTTTGGCGGATTTCCCCACAAACAATATGAAATAACAAAAAAGTCAAAATAAATCAAATAAAACGATACAACTACAACACAACTACACAACTATCATGTTATTTTAACGGTTTTTCTGTTTTGCTCTATCGTTATATAATAGTACAACGTACAATCAAGTATAACAAAAAAATACTAAAAACTAGTGAAGTGCAGATAGAATTCCAATCAGCACTCTTATGAATTTTTTTTTTTTGAGTCCAACTTATACAGACCGGATTTTCATTACAATATTTTTTCTAGGATAACGCTACAGTAAAAAGTAATCAGTAAAAATATCAACTGGCAAACGATTACAGTTAAAAAGGTACAACCTTTAAATGTAAGGACAGACGGCCTGCGCCAGCGTATGCTTAGTAATAGGAATTTTCTAGAACGAACATCCAAAAGGCACACTTAATAAGAACAAACAATAACAAGGAGTTTTCATAGACTAATTTTAGATGCATCATACAACATCAAAAATTACAATCGACATAAAAATCGCAATGTCGTTAAACTTTCTTCACTCACTTTCGCTTCTCAAATTCCTATTCCAGTATATATATCGAACGGCCGTAAATATAAAGCACTGTGGTAGTTTTTCCGAGCGAGGGGCTCGAGTATACTACATGCTCGAATATACCTACTATTTATAGAGTTTGTTGTACGTATCGCGTCGCGGCATCCCACCGTCGTCATGGCAACGCGATAAAACCTCGCCTTTTCATGGCCCTCTGTGTAGTAAACGGTTGATATTCAGATGGTATTCCTATTAATATATCATTTATTGACATTTGTCGAACGTGACAAATAATTCATTTAATTATAAACTCCACAATATATTATAGCTGATGGAACTTGGAACGATATTTGCTAATTGGTACCGAGCATTTACAAAATGTCCTACCACCATGCAAAGTGTAGATTTTAGATGCCTCCTAATTTTTTTTAGATTGTGGCAGGATATGCATGAGCTATGCGGATTAACCTCTGCCTATAATATAACCTTGGGAATACAGTTGTTAAGTCTCATGTGCCTGTAATTATACTGGCTCGCTAGGACTGCTGCCAGAACATTGTTAGGTGCTTCTACTTAAGGGTAAGCTAGCCAGGCGAGAATTTGCCTTATGCCTTCCACCATGCGGTGAAGCTCAAGCTGGCGGTGGGGATCGCACCATGGACCGGCAGCACGGCAGTCGGTAGCTGTTACAATTAGGTCATCATTGCATAATGTCTAACGATTGCTATCCTAAGACAACTACCGGATCCGACGATGGTATAACATACCTTCCAAACTATTGAAGCGTTCATTAGTAACTGCCTCTAGCGTTCACCCATCCGCGTAGTGACAGAACAGAATATTGCTTAAACTAGTCGATCTAAACTCCAATACGAGCGCTTCAAAATATTTGGACTGGGTATACATGGCACTAACTTCATGTCTCCTCCATTCCCCAAGCCACAAAATTGACTTATCTAGGTCATCACGAATGACAAATTTCAACAAGTGCCTTGGTTTTAGCTCATGCAACTAAAATAACGTGGTACAAATTCGGAGCAAAATGGCAATTTTTAAACAAAACATTTCGATAAATTGTCTGTAAAGCACCCGTGCTCTATAATACGTACTCTTTGAAATCTAAAAGTGCTTGCGCTCGAAGCCGCGTTCCAATTGACAATATACCCGGAGACGGGCAATCGCACCGTGGTGTAAGCGCCTTTACCAGAGAATTCAAGAAATCCACCTTACCACTTTACTTAAAATAGCTACTTTATAGCATTTTAAAAAGCTATAAAGGCTTGTCATATTGTGATGTAAGTTTTCCTTTGAAAATATAAACTAATACTGAATAATCAAGATAAGTAATTTGAGGTTGCTATGTGAACGCAGATATGTATTTGAAGGCCTTCATCTTCTTGGTTAAGTTACCTTAATATTGAAAAATAAATCATACCAGCTGTACTTACCTAAAATATCTTTGAAATATATCTAATGTATTTCTTCACAGTCGGCCGCCGAAATTTCATATTTAGGTGACTTCGTGGTGTTTTCAATTCCTCAAAAAATATTACGGAAATGGCCAAAAATACTTTAAAAAGTCCAAAGTTTTTATACAGGAAAAAAATATTGTTTGGGATAGCAAACATTAGAACTATCTCATTCACAAAGCTCTTTCCATCGCAATCAACATACAAAGACAAGGGGCAACATTACGGCATCACTTCATTGTGGGCACCGGTCTAATTGTAACTACACTCTTGGGCAACATCGACCGCTCAGCGCGCTGTGTCGGTAGGCGTGAGCCACTAATCTTCGACCCTCCACATACCGATATCCTAACCGCCACTTACAAGCCATTCTACACCTTAGTCGTTGAGTATTTTGGACCATTTCACTTTGTAGCGTCAAGTTATTTGCAAACGTAGCGGAGGGGTTTTAACGCACACTATCAACTCATTAAATTGCATCGCCTTTTTAATGAGTCTGAAAGTGAACAAAGGATATAGCGCGATTACATTAAGCACGTAGTTTGTAAGATAGTATGTTTGTATTTGCTGTTTGTTGGTTAAATTAAAACGCTAAGGTATTGTTTTAAATGTGTGCTGATAATATTAAAATGAATAAGGTTTTAGCTGGTTTTGGGAAATGTTTTCTTTTAGGGTTTTATTATACTAAACGAAATTTTAACTATTTCATAAACATAGATAGATCACTTTATTGACACAATACAAATTTACAAACTTGGAACTTAAAAACATAAAAAGTAAGTGTAGGTGTGACAATGGGCAATCGCTGAGAGCGATCTTTTCCAGACAACCCATTGCAAAGAGATAATCATATCAATAGAAGTACACAACAAATAATAACCAACACAATAAATAATCGTACAACAAATAAAACGTAAATTACATAAAGATTCATGCATAACACTTCAAATATACATACATAATATTATACATATAGAAATATACAATACATACACATCAAAATATTTGCTTTTATTATTAATAGATTTTATGAAGACGTGTATAGAGGTTGCACGTTTTATTTATACATAATCGGCTAGAAGACGTTTTTATCAAGCCATTTCATCCATTTTGAATCCAATACTACCACGTACAGTACAATTCCTTTGTAATTTATTATTTTTTTGCTTAAATTACTTTTTTTCTCGAAATGTTTTAACATGCAATCTTTTATTCGCTCAAATTGTTGCTCGAAACTTAGAAGATTTTTAAAGACAATAATGGAATGCATCTGCCAATTACTCTTAAAGGTAAGGATTTTCAACCTTATCGCATGCATCAGGTATACGGCGAGCCACAAATTTTCACCAGCCGACGGCCATTAATTCCATCTTTGCATTACACGGCGCACAACATATTACCGGTTTTCCCTCATATTTACCGGATGAATACGCTATAAAGTGATATCACGTGATCGTTTTCCCGGGTAATAGTTATAAATTACCCGGGTAGTTTATAAAAGCCGGTTAACCCGAGGTAAGCGGACAAGGAGCGTAATTTATTATTGGGAGAGTCGCGGCCGCGTATGAATATACGTGGTGTTGCGTATCATATTCGTATTATATACAAAAGTTACTACCTATGTGTGTATGTGTTTGAAGCCTCGCACAAGTTTATATATGTGGCTTTGTATTTTATCATTGTTTATTAGTTATTAGTTGATTTTTTATTTAAACAAAAGTTTGGCATAAGACGTATGTATCTTTATATTTATTAAGAGGTTTTAATATTTTTATTTGTGCAATAACGCTTGCTCTGTGGACTAAACATTACAAGAGGAAAAATTAGAGTTCTGAGTCATATGTCATGTTAGCTTAAACGGTCGGAGCATGCCCCGGCTATAGGGGTACGAATCCGCACATGAGCATAATTTTTCCTGTCTTCATTTTGTAATCATTAAGGTCTTAAGAAATATTTAAAGATTATGTAAGTAATTTATAGGTATGTAAGTATCTACTTACATACCTATAAATTTTTAGTCAACTTTTTGATGTTTAGATCTTATTTTTTATATCTTCATATGAGTAAGGGTTAATATAGACCCCGTAACAAACAATAACAATTTTGCTTAAGGTATCCAAAAACCAAAACATAAACGTTATATCGGCGATCCTTCGAAACTGCTCTATCAAAACATAACGGCCACGATAAAAACGATGGAAAAGAAACCAAACGTTCCCGAAGAATTTCCAAAAGATCGTACAATAAGAGCACATCTATCCCGCTCTAACATAAGTAAATTATATGGGTCTGTCTTTTTCGGGTAAGAATTTCGGGTTTTATAGGCAATTCTATAATATTTGGACGGCTACGCAAGATATGAGTGTTAAATATTTTATGATGTCCAGTCTACGCAAGGTTTGCAGTCTGTATAAGCTTATACGTCAGTTTAAAAAACCACACGCAAGAAGCACATAACCTGAATCATATTGCAAGTCATCTGTCAGTTAGATTTTCATAATACGTGCTGAAATATACGGTACTGAAATTGTATTTTTAACGCATTTACGCCCGGTCAATTGGTCGCTATCTTTGCTATAGGGCAACCGTTCACAAGTTATATTAATGTCGTATAGTTAACTTCTAACAATACCATGGTGAAAAAATATAATGAAACATCTTGACTATTTTTTATAGTAAATTGAAATAATTTTAATATTGCTATAAGGTGTTTAGAGCAATCTAATTACATATAATGAATTATTATATATAATTTCCCTTACGTGCTGTAGAGTGCTAGAGTTTGCCAGATGAGATAGTTTACTTTATAGGTCAGACTAACTTACTATCGACCACGTAGAATTATATCTAGAACGCTAGAAGCATTACACAGCCAAATGCAGTGTAAAAAAGGTGCCAGACAAATATCACTATCAACCATGCATTTCGTCGAGTCCTGATTCTTGAGGCCGAAAAATGAATAACAAACATTCCGTCGAAATAAATAATTAACACAGATCTACTTAACAACAATTAGTTTTTTTGTCACGTTCACAAACTGTCTTAGCATAACGTCATTAATCTTAAGACTGGCAAGGCAGCAAACGACCTCCCTTTAAGACCCTCCATAGCGAGGCTCCGTATTATGCTTACACCAAACAACAACCCCTAAACACCCAACAACGTACAACCTAAACACAACCTTCCACTAATTGCTATTAGTTTTATTAATGCGAGCACAAACCGCGCCTTGTAACCTTTGGCCGCGCGCCCAAACAGAAAATAAGAAGAAATCCCAGCGTGAAAAAAGGTATACGTAAGATGTATTTTTTCTCAGAGTACGGTTTCGGTAGCATTGTTAAATATATCGTTCAATCAGTATTTTAGAATGAGGAGGAATTAGCGTTTCGAAGGAGGCGTTCCGCCAAATCTCGGTTCACCCCTTTTTATACGATGGCTATGGCGTAATAAAAAAAAGAATTCTTATTTGAATTTGAAAGACGAATTAAAAAAGAAAATGAATTCTGCACTAATTTAAACAGAGAGAGGTTCGAGACGATTTTCGAGGTTCGGTGCGGCTTAATTAAATGCATTAGGGTTGAAACTCTGCGTTTCATTTATCTTTTTGCCCTTTGCTATTACTGTATGAGACATTCGCTTCAATCAATCAGAATGTTTAAGTAGCTTTAAAATCTGGCCATTTGGATGTGGAGATTACGGTTAACTACTTAATAATTTAACAGTTCTTTAAAGCAAATGATAAATATGTAAAGCACTAGAATTACTTGTTAGAACTTACGTATCCAAAACAGTTTTCAATTTCAAAATACGAGTATATGTAGGTAACTTGAGTTTTTATCATAAAAACTACAAATTAGTAAAATTACAATAAAAACTCAAGTTAACTCAAAAAAATTATATCACTTAATTATCAGATGTGAGGAATCTTGCTACACACCTAATATCCCTGGGTTAAAATAAGTATAGGTAAGTATGCGGTAGGTTGGTTAAAAAGTACCAAGACCTATATTTTTAGTGCTATTTTATATATAATATAATATTAGATAAAGACAGATCTCGATATTTTATTCCTACATTACCCAAAGGTGTTTAACACTGAAGATCTATTTTCTCTGTTCCCTATCTTTATTTCTAACAAGATGACATCACATCTTTAGTGAAAGAATCCAGCAGCCCGCGCACGATCCGACGTTTTGACACTATTAAAGGTGTCCCAAAAAACTAATCACAGATAAGACCCGCCCCACATTGATCCCTGTCCATTGGAAAGGTTACAGGGGCACTTCATCTTCATTCGGGAGTCCCTTTAAGGAATCGTATCAGTTGTAATGAAAGCTAATTCTTTCATTAACTCGTCGTGACAACGGAAAAAATCGTAAGGCAAACTAAAACAAATGTGGCTGTTGAATTTTTATCTTGATGGTGTTGTTAGAATCTGCTTTTATGAAACTGAGTTTGGGCTTTTGAGGAAAACATTTTGGGATATATTAATGGACTGTTTCTTTTTTACATCTTAAGAGCATTTTTTTATATATACTATGTATACTAACGATGATGTGATCGAAGATATTGTTTTGGCTAACCCAAAATGGCTGACTGGCGCTTAAGGATAGCTAAAGGAACACACCGTTAGGTGCTAGGCGACAGATTTTTTAATTGAAGGTGGCTAGCCAGGCAAGCACTCTTGAAATGTCTTAACACCATCCTATAACGACTGCCATCCTAAGACAACAACCGGCAACCGACGTCTTACTGTGCTCTTGGAAGTAATGCCAGCGCCCATCCAAGTCATGACCGCGACGGACGTTGCTTAACATAGTTGATTGATGAAAAATTACTGAACAATATACGATACAAGCGCTTCTTTATATATTTTCTGTTTAGAGTTAGTTTTGTTGTTTATAGTTCATTGAAATAAAAGCTGTATAATGAAATTTTAATTATTAGTTTAAGGTGAATTTCTTGATTCATTCAAATCTGATATTTTAATATCACGTAAGTTATTATGTTTTGATACTGCTTATTATCATCGAAAACTAAATAACGTAAGAGTTATTAGTTACACCCGAATTCAACATTTTAGTACGTAGTATTATTATATATTCTATGGTTTTAGTTTAGAAATAGTTACTATGGTCGGTCGTTTTTCTTTATCTGTTCACCTTAAAGAAAAATAAAGATAGCTTAGTAACATAATAAAAAAGATGCAAGATTTAAGGTGGAAACTTACGTAGGTGGTAGGAAATTCAAAGATTACACAGCTTTTGTAGGTTGTTTTCGTAACAATTTGGTACATGATCATGGAATTCGCAAAACTGAAAGAACTTAGCACATACTCGTAATATCTTAAAAAGTAAATGAACCCCTTTAACCGTCAAATATATAGAAAAATACGTCTACCCGTAACTAAATAAATTTGTGTATGATTACTAAATATATTTTTAGAAAATGTCCAGAATCCCCTCCGAAACTTGAGTATCAAAGAAATAAGTACAAAGAAGAATTTCCAGCTAAAGATATCAACAGCACCTCAAAGTAAAATAATAGTTTAAAAATACTGCGAATTTACTTGCAAAGCATTCTGAGTGGATCGTAATATCTATTATATTTATTTATCAGATATACAGTATTTGACTTTATTTAACAAAATACTACGAACTATATACAACACTACAACTACTACAATAAAAGCACTTGGACAACCTATGAGTCATAGCAGACTCACAGGCAGTCCAAATGCTCCAGCCCACTACCAGTTGGCAGCGTGTCCAGCATGCTGGCAGCATTGCCCCGTTAAATTGCAATGCTTATTCGTTGAGCCAAATATGTACCAGCATTTGCCCAGTATTTCACTTTTGAGCCATGCGGTGAAGCTTAGAAAGCTTACCCAGGGTAGTATTTGTCCTACCCTACTAGGACAAATCCCACTAAAAATAGAGTTGAGCCTGGTTCTAAAACCATCTCTCTAAAAGAGATAAAGGTACACTGATTAGGGCACACGCATCCATTTTATCTAACATTTTGTCATATTGATCTTATTTGACAATAAATAAACCTAAATAAGATCTGACAAGGCGTTAATGGTACCCCAATGCAATTTAATCTACCCTAATATAAGAGTAAACCCATTTCTTTCGCTGACATTCGTACCTAACATTTGGACTACAAAATACAAGTGTATCTTACTAATGCTTAATATACGATCAGTATTATTATGTTCTGTTGTTGCAATACTATCTCTTCGGTTGAGTTGCATATTTAAAGAGTAACTTTAGAATCTAGACGCCTCAAGTTCAATTCAATAGTTATTGTTTTAAAAAGTTATTCAGTGGCAATCGTAGTCTCAAACTATTCGCGTTAGATAGCAAAAGGATCGTCTTCTATTACATGGGACCAAACATATCTGAGAAAACGCCGGCGATTAAATACATCTACGTACTCTTTTAGAGATAGGTACACATGCCCAATAAAGATATTTTTCTATGCAATACGATACCATATTAAAATAACAAAAAGTTGAAAGTCAGAAGATTTCCATGCTATTTTCTATGGCACGGAAATTCAATATCAAGAGATTCAATCATAGTATAATTTATTACTCGACTCAATTCTATCGTCCTATATTGAAGAAGTGAATTATCCAGACAATGTCGTATCGATAGCAAGGAAGAAGTATCCATTAGGTATAGAAATGCACCCCACGCAATGTGAAACTACCAATATAAAGTTAAAATTGAATTTACAACTGACAATTGAAGGCACTTCCATCAAAACGACCCCTTCTCACACTCAACGTCGTCATGTTCGCCAAAATATATATTTTAAATGCTCGCTGCTTTTGTACGTCAGTGAAAGTTCTATGATCCTTAGTTTGGTCAAATTATTCAAACCTACCATTTACTAGCTTGAAGATAGTGGAAACTAATACAGCACGAAAGGAAATGAAAAAACTAGCTATGTTCGATTCGAACAGAGGGTTCCACAGCATACAATGTAATACGTGTAAGCACCAAACACTTTTGAAACGAAAATTATGGTTGGATTAAAGAACAAACATAATTGCAGGTAAAAAAATATACTCCTATACATCGGCCTGATTTTATGGGTTAACTGCAAATATAAATTTGTCAACACCAAATAAATGTTTTTTTCCGTACTATAAATATTTGAAAAATATACTGTAATTAATTGAACAATGTCACAATTTGATGAGAGCATAAATGTTTTAACAAATAACATATATTGTGTTTGAAAACCTTCGATATTTATATTCTAGCTATTGTAATTATGATACTACTTCTGTACTGATAGTCTACTCTATTCTCTTGTAAAAAAGGTAGATGGAAATTAGAAAGAAAGTTTTTTTAACGGTAATAATTGATGAGACGGAAAATTCACCCGCCTGTTGGTAAGAGTCAAGCATGTCCATTACAGTTACAATATCAGCGTTTTCATCCTGCTTAAAACTGCACCGCGCACGTCACATTGATACCTTATTTTTTATGTCTTACTAGCTTTCCGGGCGCGGCTCCGCCCGCGCGTATGTCGGTTATCGCGCGAAAACATTAACCTCTTTTTGCGCAGTCGGATAAAAACTATCCTATGTTTTTTCCCGGGTCTCAAACTATCTCCATACCAAATTTCATTCAAATCGGTCCAGTAGTTTTGACGTGAAAGCGTAACAGACAGACAGACAGACAGAGTTACTTTCGCATTTATAATATTAAAGTACTGATTAACCAAGAGTGCTCTTCACGCCTTAAAAAAGTAGTATGAGCAGTCTACTGCTTCGAAGTAGAATATCTGAGACTGAGGTGATACCAGTCTCTTAAAGATCTACCAGTTAAGGTTAAAGGATTAATTTCCGTATTTCCTTCAAGTTGAACTGAACGTGGCGCAGACTCGCACTAATTTGTCATTGTAAAACAATCAACAGTTTGCCAATAGCAGCAAACTAAACACTCAGACAACTAATGCAATTCCGTAACAGGCAATCACTAGAGCCGGCCACATTGTTGTGCATCGTCAAAGAGCCAAAGGAAGCTAAGACGTCCTTAATAATTAATTGGTGCTTAAACGTGCGACGACGTCTTGAGCTTCTGAGGGGGTGCTAACAGCTCTATGTGTACCACGTATGGGTACGTTTTCGCATTGAATATGTTAATTGAGCGTTAGGTTCTAACATGAATCTCTGCAAAATAATTAAGAAATTAGACAATATACAGGCCAAGGACAAAGCATATCCATAACAACCGGCCAAGGTGAAGTTGGGAGTTTCTCTGTAAGGGTTTATATCAAAAGTTTCTTAACTGATTGTTTTTTTTATTATAACTTAAAGGCTACTGATTCGTGTTAATTTTTTTTTGTACAAAAAGAGGTTAGAGTACATTCCATTCCGTATTCAAAGTGTCTTATCTAGTTTAATTTTTAAGATAGATCTCGTAACGAAAATGGTTTAAACTTACAACTTTGACATCCCCACATTTCTTTATAATAGGAATACACACTGGAAAAAAAATAGTCGTTTCGAAGGCGTTAAATGCAAAAAATTATATGCAATGTTTAGAAGAAAAATATTTTCTTAACGTACTGAATGAGTTTGGGACGATGATACCGCACAGAATAGAGTACTGTACTATGTCAGCTGGTTCATCCATTACTGAACACAGCCCCCTCCATTACGCTTGGCAGGTGGTTTGGAGATCGCAACTCAGATGTTGCTGCTGCCCACCTACTGATATTCCTTCTTAAGTCGCCTCTTACGACTCCTACATGAAGATATTGGAGTTGCAATTTTAGCACCCCGCGGGGTAACATGCTAGATTACGAAAACAAAATCGATTTATTTTACCTTTTCATGTATTAGACTCCACTCTGAAAAGTCGCTTAAATTTCTTATTGAATATTAGTTTTAAGCCAACATTCTACATAACATATCTGAATTTCAGGTTTGTGTGCTATACTCGCACTATCAAGCAGACAGCAGAGTGATATTAATAAAGCTCCATTTTGCCTTTTGGGTGCAGATCCCTAAAAAGTGAGAATGATACAAAAGTTTACCAGTTCTCTTTAGCAAGAAGCCGTCTTAGTGGGAACCACCAAGGTGCAAGATATTCTGCGTAAAGCTGTACTGTGTAACAATTCTGTATTTAGGCGTAAAAGACTGTATCAAAGTGAAATTACTGGGCGAACATAACTAGCTGTGTAGTGTTAATCAGAACGAAGATGATATTGCAACTGTGATGGACAGGTCTCTCAACAATAATAACATTGTTTTGTTATTTTGTTGCCATATAAATTCACGGGCCGAAGCTACGGTGGTTATCTAATTAAAATAAAGAATCTAAAAGATATTCAGGTTCTAAAAATAAAATAAGAACAAAATTAACTTGAACCAAAACAAGCATTCCCCAAAAACAACTACTCGTACCTAATTAAAATAGTCACGAGACTCAGGCTAATGGAATAAAAACGTCGTTTTGACTACCCACACTTATTTCTCGTAAAATTGAAGATTGAGTAACATCAATCAAGTAAAAGGGCATGATTACCTCCAAATCATGATAAGTAAATTAATGGCCACTCGGGGTAATTGAAACAAAGTGATATTTCTGTGATATGTTGATTCATCAAAATAGATATATTTTTAAGTCGTAAATGTAGGCTTTGCTTTATCAAGTTACTGGGCATATAAATAATAATTATATAAATTATAATACATATATGTTATAACTTTTTTTGTTACGCTATCTCTTAAGCTATATATGTATAAAATGAGAAGTGATTTATTTTACACATTGCTTAGTCTAGCATTGTATAAAATTACCGATTATTCTATCCTAATAACATATTATCAACATGAATGTTTATAATCACAAAGAGTACAATCCATGTAAGGATACCTCTTATAAGGTAAGAGCTAATTCTGAGATTGTTTTGAAACCTAGACCAGAGTTCTATTTGTATCTTAGTAACAATAATAAGTAGTTTTGTAACTATACGATTTTTACATTTTTCTGGGACTAAAATCTAAATCTTATCACTGGCAAAATTTGTTTTTAATTGGTACAGCGATATACTCAGTAGTAGTAAATAATTACCAACTCTAAACTAAAATCAGTGTCAGAAAGCATTCTTTTCAGAAAAAATTCAAGGTATTACTCAAAACAATTGCAATGAACCTAATATTAGCACTACACCTACATTTAGACATAATAATATTCAAATGTCATGAACATCAACAACAATTAATTGTTCACCATCTGACCCCTCCTCACGCAACACTCTCATAAAAGTAACAATTAACTTCAGTGTGTTTTATTTTACACCATATTTTATGTGCGTGTATTTGAGTATACTCTTCAAAGGAAGTATCACGAACTAAACGCAGTTAATGACGGTGCTTCCAACTCAAGCCAAAACCAAATAAAATATATTTGTGGTACAAAAGTGAAGTAAAACAGATACAAAATTACTCGTACAGTCTTCTGTTTTATTAACTTCGTTCAATATTATTTAAGCTTCCCCAATACCCGTATTACAGTTGAAATTTTCAACGAATGGAAGCAAAGAGGGCGGATGATACCCTGTCACTAATTAAATGGGCTCGAGACGTCCTATTCTTAATAGATTTGTCGCTAATTTGAAGTAATTTCGCCGAGCTCTTCTTAATATCAAACGTCGAATTAATTTAGGAATTTCAAAAGTGAATTTCTTATTCCACTAGGATGAATTTTGGCACATATTAAATGGTGTCCCGATTGGGTACGTTCTAATTGTACAATTTTATAAGGATTTAGGTAAGCTCTCTCACTCTATTCGAAATACAAAACCACGGAAAAAATGGTTCTTATATTGAATAGTTTAAAAAAGTTTGAAACATCTGACATAAAATTGAGAAGTTTTAAAATACAATATTAATATAATGCTGTATAAACATATATATATACTCATAATACCCAGAACAGTTCTAAAATTATAGTGCAGAGTGGAATCGTTTCATAGATTAGGTTCAACACCACCGCAGTAGCAATTTATCATTATTATTCCGGACAATTTATCAAGTGGTTGGCTCGCCTCCGACCGGATCGCACATCCTAACGAGATGGTGAATTTTCAGCGAATAATTTGCGAACCAACGAATCACGTATCGGAATCGTGAATGAGCTCGGAATTGAGATAGAAGCCTCGAACATGGGCATAAAAGGCATCGTTGGAACGACTGAAAATATTTTAAATCGGAATACCTGATGAATCAGTTAATACATTTTATATTAATGTAATGAATGAATTAAATCTCCAACTCTGAATGAGAAACGCTGCAAACTTTTTACACGAACCAATTCAATTTCAACGTCGCAATTAAAAATTATGGTTATTTTTACTCAAACTTAATTATTGACCGTCATCATCTGAACTTCAGACGATAACTATGCACCGTAACAATAAATTAGTATTGATCAATATTATTTTTTTTGATTGCATATATTTTTTAATATTCACTCACATTTGAGTCAATAAAAAACAGACCACCGTAATCACGCATCAACCAGCTAGAATAAAAGTAAACGAGTATGATATACCTACTAGGGTTAAATTTAGCATGACATTTCGTTAGTCGAGGGCCTACTGCAGGGGTCGACACGATTACTCCAGCTTATTACTGTGACTTTATCATATTTCAATTTACGATCATTGCCCCTGACTTATCGAGTAGAAAAAACGGGGGTATGGAATATAAATCAGATATAAGACGTCTCATTAGCAAGATCGGTATTGGTTCGGTTGGAAGTTTTTATTAATATTAGGTATCAAGTAATATTAAACCATACATCGATGGTGGATGTGCAAAATTTAAAAAATATTCTCCTTTCCAGTTTTAAGCGTAGTAGGTAATTCTGTAACGGTGCATCATAGTTTTTTATAATATACAGGGTTATTGGTAAAATGCTAAAAAACCTCTTAGCGTTGACTTCTCTAGCTCTATCAAATATTTAGAGATATATTTTTTGTTTGGAAAAAAAGAATAATTGTTAGCATTTTACCAATAACCCTGTATATATAATTAATAAATATGTTTTTTATGTCAGTAATGAGACATGCCGCCAGCTTGATGGTTAACGCCACGACTGTCCATTGCAGTTGCAGTCTCAGTGTTCTCGTGCTGTACAATGCACTACACTTCTCACTCCCAGACGTTAGTAAACGAGTATGTTAGTCATTTATCTGCTACAGTGGGTATTTTGTAGAAAGTTAAATTCCTGGGCATATTTACCCCTTTACGCAGTAGCGTTTGCTCACTATTGCTTTAAGGGCGAATATCCGGCACTGCAGTGATACATGGGTATGACTGCAGTGATACCAATAGCAAGACGGACCCTCGCTAAATAGTCCTACGGTCTCGTAAAATTTATATATCATACTTGTGTGTTATGTTATAATGTTTCATGCTCAATATATTAAATTAAAAAATAAGTTAAAATTCATATTGAAGCAAAACCTTGGCAAAATTACATAGAAATTTTAAGCGTAACAGAGGCGTTAGATAAAGTCGTCGGACAAGAAAATGCTTGGTTAGAGAGAATACGAAAACGGTCCTAGTTGTTAAGTCTTGCACAGTTTCTGTCGCTATCTCCGGATAAGAAGCCTAATCACCGGTCGTCGTGTCTGTATCGGGCCGCCGAAGCGAGCGGGTATCCCCCAAGGCGCGATTCTGGGACCAGTTTTCTTTTTTGGTTTACATTACAGCGTAAGTGTGCCGAATTCTTTTGTTGCGCCCCCGCTTTTTGTACAGATTTGCGTGATTTGTATTGTGTTTACTTATATCTGTATCGCTTATAAAGTAGACTCAATGGGTGGATTTAGTGTGTATTTTGTGAGTTTGAATAACATCGATTGTGCCACAACGTCTCTGTCTTTTTGTATATACGTTAATATTCTGAGAAATCATATTTTAGTTAAAATTATTATCTTCTTCACGTTACTACTACTTTACGTTCTATAAATACAGTATTTTTGCACGAAACTAGAGTCAACTTTAGAGCATTCGAAACTTTTGGGTAGAAGTGGGACATATATTATAACTTTAAGTTCCATTTCCTATTTGTGGATAACACGCTTTTAAAGGATAAGTTACCTATGTGTGAGCGGAAAGTGAAGAAAGTGCAAAGCTATTAATAAAGAGACTTTGTTCAGTTATAGAAAGTTCTACAGCAAACGTTCCGGTTCGCGCACCAACAAACTTACGGCTGGTAACTATTTGTAATATGAATTTATTATTAGGTTAGCACTGGCTTAAGAAGAAACATAAGTACTTGTTGTTGACTACTAAGACACGAGTATCTTATTTGAATGAACGTATATGCATAAACAAAACATTTGACTTGCTCTAAAGTTAAATTAAGCCATCTGGTGATGAAAACATTGGCTAAGGAAACAACTATGTATTTGTAAGTTTTATCTAACAAGTTGATTTTCTCGTCACCTGCAAGGCTTTGCTGACATTTGTGTTGAGATAGAGCCTGTTTTGACTCGATGCTCTCTTTTTTCGTAACTTTTTTCTTTTGTGTGTCAAATAAATAATTTTCCTGTCTTTCTTTTTCTGTCTAAAGTGATAAGATAATATAATTATGAAGAATAGTTATAAAAAATGGGGTCAATATAGTGTAAGCATGCATGTTTGCAACGGAAGTTTTATTGAACCAAATAGCAATTTTATTATAAACGCGTAACAATTTTTTAAAACAATCATATTGCAAAATGAACCATTAAGTTCTACAGTATGGATGCAATCTTGAAGCAGTGTACCACCCTCAAGTAGTAAATCTGTCGCCAAGAACCTAACAGTGTGTTCCGGTAGTAATATTTTACAACTGTATGTTCTAGGGTGATGGGCGCGGTACAGTGCGTCGGTTGTGACCAAATGCATCTGTTATAGCCCGAGGTTACCGTTTAATATCAGGTGGAACTCGTGCGAGTTCCGTCACATTCCCATAAAAATCATAATGCAAAAAATATCTGATTGTGACATTGATTATTTGACAATTTCACGCGGCGGGCTGCAGTCAAACAAGTAATATTTACATTAAATTTAGCTATTAGCAAGCCTACAATCAAGTTTTTATCTCCAAAATACTAGGCAGAAGTGTCTTAACAAAAAAAATATAGTAAAAATAATAGAAAAAGGGTAGCTAAGTCTAGAAAGAATGTATTTGGCGAGAAGGCTCGCTCCGCCGGCGCCGTGCCGCGTCTAATGAGATAACGTAATAGCCGTGATTTCAACGTTCACAGGATAGAAAATTGCCGGAAACTGCAGTGGAGATACACCTTTATACTGTGCGTTAAGAAATATATTTATTTTTACAATACTGTTGTAGTTTCAAAACTCACAGGTGTGTATTCTTTAATACATGATTTTGAGCTTAATATAAATATGTAATTTCTTTTATAATAATATATATTATATATGCGCCCATTGCAAATGTAAACAAATCTTTGTATTTTTGACCAACTTCGAAAAAATAAGGCGGTTCTCATTAACCACGTTTTTTTTTTATGACCACGCATAATTTATAACAGAGTAGTCCGATTTTGATAATATTTTTTTTAAAATACGCCTTTATAAATTGTTAGATCACAACTTTTTGTCACACTCAAGATGAAAATTTTGTTCTCTAATATTTTATTATGTGATAAATAAAAATATCATTACACTTCTATACGTGACTGATAATTTTGATTCTGATTATTATTCTACCCATTTTCTGAGTCTAAGTAACTGAAGGTATTAAATCACCCACATTTTGTCAAACATGTTTTTGTCCTATTCAATAGTAGGCGAAGATATTTTCATCTACAGAGCTCTGTTCCACTAACAGAAAAAAAACAAGATTTTTTTTGTAGCTAGTTGGTTCAAGAAACCGAAAATGCGACCCAAACTTCCAACCTTGTCATTTCAAAACGAGAACTATCTTGATGTGTACAATATTTACTAAAATTCTTTTTACAGTTTCAATTATTTAATAGATATTGTACCAATATGTCTGTTTCATCACCTCTGTCTCATCTTCTCTCAAAGTGGAGTCCTATCCTTCTAAATCAATTTTTATCCAAAGAGATCATACCACCCTTTCCACTGAATTTATCTGCTCACTTCATTATATCTACACTACTACCAAAATGTGTCTCAATCGAATATCCAACAAGAGGGTCATATCGAATTGGAAATCGATTTTGTCACACCCGAAATAGGGTGTAAAAATCCCATTGTAGTATATATGTTTGCCATATGTCTTACGAGAGAACGTTGCCTTTTTATCGATGACTATAAAAATTATGACAATGTAAAAATACAGAACCGACTTTGAAACTGAATAATATGAATTAAAAACAGGGGCTTGATTGTCCCTGTATGTAAGGATTATGAACTCTAAAAATGTTTAGGTAAATGTAATTTTAGCTTAACCCAACGTTTTGCTTGTATTCATCATATTTAGATATACTTATCCACACATAACATTTTTATCTATAAATGGGTTAAAAATGTTTCATATGCTAAGAAAAGTCATAAATTTGCCTTCTCAATTTCCCACGAAGATCAACTATGGGTATTTACTTCAGTACAAAATGAATAAATCGTAATCCTATAATTGTTATTCGAGTCACAATATGTTCCGATACAGAGCCCCTATTGGTCAAAACACTTTTTAAATTCAAAACATCTTAATCATTACGGTTCATAAACTTAAGTGATTGCGTATACAGATTAGGTAATAGTTATTATAAACTAAGGGGTTTGTTCCACAGATTATGTAACAGTATCTATGTAACTTGCGTGGGGACGAATTGATTTCAAAGTCTATCTCTTAAAGTACCTTGGTTTAATAGTCATGTAGACGATTTAGGGGTGCGACCACTTATAATGACAATGGATGGTTTTTATCGATACTAATGGAGCGATAAAACGTATCAATTTGATGTACAGTTGAGTGGTTTTAATTGATTTTTAAAATTGGTTTTAATAATGTAATAGTAAAGGGGTAGACCTCCAACTTAAATATTTGGTTCAACAGTAAACTATTTACGCTTATATAATTGTGGAAATTATTTTTTAAGTCGGTACTACTCTGATTAAAATGTTTTTGAACTCAAACATAATAATCGTTTATGGTTCTGAATACGACATTTTATATATGCATTTTTCAGTGTTAGAAATCGATTCAAGATTTTGTAAATACTTTTTCTCTGTTGAGAGATTGTGCTACACAATTATGCGTATCACTATAACAATATTAATTTCAAACCCTAATTGATGAAATTCAAATAGAACCAACAATCTAATTATCAGAATCTGATAATCCAGTAAAATGTTATAAAATTAAAATTCATGTATATATATAAAAGAGATATATGCCCATGAAACACGATTTAGTTAGAATAAATATAAATGTCCATAACATAATATTTATTTTTAGAGATTGTCTACATATATAAATATTTCGTAGTCATTGAAAGCCAACCAATGTAAAATAAAAACAAAATCTGTTAAAAACTACTGGTAATTTAGTTGATAATAGTATGTTGTAAGTAACCTATTATTGAATAAAATAATATATAAAGACGTTTATCTGCATTATTGATAAAACTATTTGCCTTTACAAAGCCATTTAAGATAAAACCCTAATAAATCGGAAAAAAATAAGTGTTACATTATAATTTACAAAATCCGTGAAATTTTCCATGGGCAGACGCAAAATCGCATAAGTTGGTTTGGTAGTAGAGTCGACGCGGGCGAGTACAGATAATGAAATTGTGTACAGAAGCGCAACGAGCCGAGCGCGTGTCTCGGGCAAAAATCCACTTAACAAATTGCTGCTGATTCGTAGGGTCCCGGATTGTTGCCTGCTTTTACCGGCGCGTCAATTATTCGACGTGATATCGATACCCGAATTGTTCAAAACCGTTGAATGCAACCAGTTAACAATTTCACAATTGGATTGCAAATTTGCTACATCAGTATGGCCAATATTTGTAGAAAGGTTGGCTGCCTTTAAGACTCGTGCATAATTTTGGTCGTGCCATTGCTACGTGAATTGATTTAGAAGCAAATCGTTCTTCTACCAGTAAAACATAGCTTTTGTTTTTATGCTGCTTGCGGCCACTAACATTATACGACGACGTGTAATTGATACACATAAAAATTAAAATCAAAACCACGCTTTTTGTACTGCGAGTTAGTTTATGCAGGTATATAAAAAATGCTTATTTTGATACGCAATTTAGAGATATTTTTGTCGCATAATTTTATCTTTTGAATAAATCGAATATATTGTAATATAGCTGAAATATACTAAACATACAACTAAAAAAGAAATATTTTTTATATTAAGATGCTTGATTTTATTGATCAAGATATATTAAAACTCAAACTAAATTAATAATTTATTTTTGACTAAAAGCAACTAAACGATTGGAACAGATTTTTGGAATATAATAATATAGGTACTTAATATCTTAATTAAAAAACATAATATGGTACAAAATTTATTGTACAATGAAACAACTTTTGTTTTAATAAAACGTGCTACAAAGGTGTTCTCCTCAATAAGGTAAATGTTTAAATTATGATCGTATTGACACAAAACAATTTTATGAGTTACCAATCCACGAATTAATATTACAGCAATTATATTATTCAAAGGGAGTTAACTCTTATTTGTGATTTATTATTTTTAAGTTGCTGCGTGTTTTTGTTTTAATATTGATGTTTTGGCAATATAAATAGAGTAGAAATAATGGTAACTATGATCGTTCTGATTATAGTTATATATATAAATTACTTGTCACGTCGTTTGTCCGCAATGGACTCCTAAACTACTGAACCAATTTTAAATTTGATTTGCACACCGTGAGGAATTTGATCCAAATTTAAAGATAGGATAGTTTATATCTCAATTTATAGTCGTAATTACCCGTGCGAGGCCGAGCGGGCCTCTAGTATTTTCTTTATAAGAGGTGTAGCCTTTGGGAAAAGTCGTCATAGTATTACAAAGGTAGAGTTAAATAATTACACCCTACATTTTGATAACTTTTAATAAGTTTTATCACTTACCATCTATCATAAAAACAAACGTCCCGCTCATAAATTGAGTAAACCGTCAAAAGCCATATCATTTTGTAGGCAGTAACAGCATAAAAAATATATGCGAAATACACGTCGCTAATGAATTCGGTACCTACTGGGCGTTTTCGCACGCAATTGCACAATTTCAATTATCGTATTAGTTTCGTAGTGTGCTGATACAACCATTTCAAAGTAGACTCTATTACAAAAGAAATAAAGATGCATGTTAACGTGACTGTCAGCCACTGGAAGCATGGGTGAGGCCAAGCCCTGATGAATTAATTGCTGACTACACTTTTGACAATGATAGTACCTATTTGGTAGCTCGCTTTCATAAAGATATATTTGCTTGTATTGTTTATTCTGTCTGCAAGCATATAATATCCAGCTCCTCGTTAATTTGTAAAGATAGTGGCAAGATTCGGATCCCGGCTCCGGTAAACGCAACATTGTTTGTTGGGTTGCGTCAGGCCGGTTCAATGCCTTAATTCAATCCTTTTTACGATCTTAGAATCAGACACAAAATTAATTTATCTCAAAGAAAAGGTTTTTGAACCGGTGCTCGGTGGTATCGGAATTTGCTGGTATCATTTACCGTAGAAATGAAAACAGCGCAGATGCATCGGACCGAATAGTTTTAAGCCTAATTTAATGATCTAAAAGTTTGTAAAAAGTGAAATTTGTTTACCATGCTATAGTGCTTGAAATCGTATCAAATTCAGAAAGTAACGACGCCAAAAGTGTTTGTAAGAGCATTTTTTCCGCTCAGATGAAATCCAGTAGTTTGTTTGATGGCTGAATCCTTATTTTATGATCTAAAAGTTTTAAATAGTGAAAATTGGTTAGTATGCCATAGCGCTTGAAATTGTTCAGAAGGTATCGACGCCAATACGAAAGTTAGGTCTTGTTAAAAGCATTTCTTTCACTCAAATGAAGTCTAGTAAACTGTTTGATGGGCGCACCGTGCCCCATGGCGAATAAAATAAATAATTGGAGCACAAAATTCGCATCTCATATCACTTATCTCGGTGGCCAAGGGGTTAATGCACGCGATGTATAAACCTGAGACACAAGGGTTCGATTACCAACAATGATAAAAATTTTGTGCGCTAAAAACTTTAATAATGTCAGGAACTTCTTTTTAAATTATTTTTTTTATATCAAAAGCCATGATATTTTGTGGAGTAAATGAAAATATTGATATAAAACTAGATGAACTCTATGAAATCACTACTTTTCCTTTTGCTACTTTTTTATGTTATTTTGACGGAACAAAATCGAGGCCCACCTGATGTTAAGCGGACTAACCTCTGTCTAAAACAGATACATTTTGTCACAAGTCACGAATTGCACTGTGCCCGACACCTTGAAATGTAGTTGTAAGTCTCATGTGCCTGTAATTTATTTGGCTCTCAAGAACTGGTATGGCTGAACAGTATGGCATCTTGATCAAGTAGATTGAGATGCCAAAATAATAGAGAGACTCTATCTAATATGTTGATGCACGTCACACAAGGCTTTGAATATTTGGTGTTACTATAATGCTTAAAGAGTTAAGGGCTGCGTATAAAAGAAATGTGTTCTTTTTTCATTAAAATGTTCATAAATATTCATACAAAAACTCATTCTGAATTTCACACGCCACCAATCAATAATGATTATTACAGAAGACCAAACTCAGTACAATTTACATAAAACGAAAAAAAATTGCAAATCTCGCGGTCAGGAAAATTACGAATTTCAAACGCTCAACTTCATGCTCCGCCGAAAAGCAACGGAGAGACTCACAAATACCACAGTTCTTTTTTTTTCGAAGGAAGGTATGTCCAAAAATTTGAATCAAGCGAATTACAAAACCAACCTGCGACTTTTAGGTAGGTAGGGTTGTTACAGATCAGAAATGTATATGATTTATTTACAAAAATATCGGTTTCCTTACAAAACAAAAGGGAAAATTTAAACTACGAGAGGGATTTGAACCCTATGCCTTCCATTAAGACATGCTCAGCTTATTTGAGTTACCGCCGAGGCGAAGTTATATCATTGTTAATAATGTGATGTGTAATGAGCTATTGTATTTTTTTTTATAAATTTATATTAAACGGAGGAAATGAATTATGTAATGTGTTTGTAAGGTCAAAACGAACATTTTCAAGAATTCCTGTATTCCTAATTTCTTGAATAATAGTTAAATTATTTTATTTACATTTCTTTATCTTTCCAATGAAAGATCAATACTTTTATATATTTCGAACTTTGTAAATATTCATTTGATATATTACGAATGTTTCACTCACATCCATCTAGTCTACCAGAAATTTAAAAATATTATTGCATATCCTCAACCCTAAATTTCAAATATCGAACGACGACAACGTACAGAACGGGAGACGCCTATCTCTATTGAATTCCCGAAAAAGGACGAAAAATAAAAAGCAATAGGTATAGAGCACCGCCCGCGAGCCCCTATCAATAGCACCCGAATAGTGTTCGCCATTCAAACATCGATATTTGTCAGCCTGATTAGCTTGCTCTCCCGTTTGAAAGAAGAATCTGGTTGAATAACGCAGCGTGATGCCAATATTTGGCCAGTGTGCGTTTTGTTTAGCTTTTGTTTTTTGTCTTTAATCAAGAGGTGATCGTTTTAATATTGCCGGCAATAGCACCGTCAACATGTAGAGCTGATTAAAACACATTGAAATGACTAAAGAAAAATAAGTAGGTAGAATTTTCTATTTTTGTCTGCGAGAACAGACGAATCAGAGTCTGGAATCGCAATAAAAATATGGTTATTCTAAAGTTTCAGTATCGTGGAAATGCATTTGGAAAGTTCTCAGATTGCCGTCATTGCCAGCTGATGAATCGCCAGGAATGGAACAATAATTTGGAACAAACACCGCTGCCGCTTCCATTGTTTTGTAACTCTGATGTTCGATGAACTTTTCAGTTTGTTGATTTGTTTTAGAATTTTGTTTATGAAGGTGAAATACAAATAAAGGTATTTTTAACCGGTTGCCTTATAATTTAATAATAATTATACGAGTACATACTAATACGTCGGATGGGTTCATCAATATCGTGTACTTTTTTATGGTAAGACCGATTTTTTGTACTTACAAAAACTCTAAAGATTTTTAAGCACTTACCGATCGATGATGACTGGATCTGAAGGAGTTTCATTTCTGTTTCCACAACTCTTCTTATCACAACACCGACTGTGAACAAAAATATATGATCTGTTAGTTGAAAGATCATGCCTTCATTTTATATGTGTCTTAGAGGAAACGTTTTAGGCCTATTTTAGGCCTGACTTATTAAAATGAATAGCATGATAATAAATTTGCATTAACAATTTCTATTCTCAGTATACTTTCGTAGTTAGTAATTGGTTGGCAATACTTCAATTGAACATTAGAGGAAACTGATGCAAACACGTATTTTTCAATCCTATGAGCAGTCCTAACAGATACCTGTATATATAACGTAAACCACATTTTGTGCCTACATGCAATTTTCAAATGTTACATCGCCGGTGGAACTGAAATTACTGACAGCGGCAAAAAGCCTTCCGACAAACATCATGTTCTTACTCCTACTCTCCATCTGATTTGGCAATGTACTGGATAAACTAATCAGCTTTCAGAATCAGAATATATTATACTTCAGGAAAATTATTTTATTATTTGGTATATTCATTTCTGTTTTTCAAATCAAACATTATGTTCACGCTGATGTTCAACACGCGCCTAACTTTCTACAAACGCACCGACAGAAGTGAACGTCCTTATTAATTTAACCATTTGTTTGGGGTGGTTTTTCCGCTCGTAAACTTGCACAATAGTCTCGCCGAAGCATCTATGTGTTAGTCTTTGACAACAGGCGAACGCTTCTGTGTGAGCAATTAAAATTTTATCCCACCTTTGTCGATATCTCCGTCTCTTTCCTGGGTATATGTTTGTCTTGCTCTGTCGTCTTCTGGGGAGGAGTCTCTTGGGAGTCTGTCCTTTCGATGTCTTTGCCCTTTGCGTCAAGAAGCCGCGGTAGGGCGCGTGTATTGGTGGCGTTTGAATTGTGTGGACATGGCTTTTGTAATTTTTTTCGGTTATGTTAATTCGGTTATGTGCAAAATAGTATATTATGATACAAGTGAGCTAAGTTGCTCATCATACATGATGCTTTGGGTACAGCCCGAGCCGTAGGCGAGGGCTATTAATAAGGCTTATAATGAGCAAGTTGCACACGAGTTTCATACGCACTTTTTCAACACCCTTGCGAGGCAAAAATAAAATATATTGCACAAATGCAATACAAACAACATACAAAAAATATGTTCATAGCGCGCGTTTTTTTTTTGCGCTCGGCAAATGTATTTTGGCTCATTACATATACTTAGCCTTAAACCTCTTTGTCTCCTCTTTGTTTCCTCTATCACGCGATAATAAACTAAGCAAACATCAGAGCTTGGTAGTGTTGGTTATTCCGCTAAGTTTTAGTCCATGAAAAAGTAGATAGCTCTGTTGTACGACGAGAGCCCTGTTATACGCCTATAACCCTTTTGTACGCCCAATGTGTAGTAACACCTTGACTTTGAAATAAGTAGTGACATGCTCCGTATTTGCCGGATTCGTTCTTTACTCGTGTTTTACCACATCAGACTGGAGGATATGGAATTATCCGATTATATTCGTGAACCAGATATTAAACTTTTTCATAGGTATTATTATAGTATATATATATATATATATATATAAATTATATATATATATAATATAGTATAGGTATTATAGGACTATATATTCAGGACTAATAACAATTTATTTTAAATTTTTTTTAAGTCTTCATTCTTTTTACAACCCTATTTTATTTCTTTGCCTTGGATCACGTGGTCAAAAGCTAGCCTTTCAGGTAAGAATATTAGTCTCCTGTAGATTTTCACATACATATTTAGGGAGGCTATACTTAATAAGATATAGTGTGCGATTTATGATTAAACCATTATTTCTATATCCTGGATGGTGGTATGATAGGTGTGAAGAATACATTAACAACTGGTTGTTAGCAATCTGGCAACAAAATAACAGAAAGATAACATTTCAGTTTTCTGATTCAATAGCAAGTATAGACTGAATAAACAAGAAAGTGGTCTGCACTATCACATGTACCCACTTTATATGCCTATAACCTGAAATATTAGAATACATTGAGCCTTATATGCCTTGGGCTGACCATATTTGTTGAAAAATATCACGTGCAAAACTAACTTACCATGATATACCGAACAAAATCGCCATAAATCGTGCGTACTATGATAGACATACCGACCCTACCGTACATCTCATGGCAATATATTGATTTTCCTTATGATAGGTAGCCCTTTAAGTAGTTTTATCTGCGAGGGATGCAGGGTTTGTAGGGTATAGAAAAGTGAATACATTCGTACTGTCACCGTATTTTTCCCGAAATTTAACCTCGATTCAGTGATTTTCAATACACAGTTCTCGACTTAGAATTTAATAAGTACTTCATATCCTTGTGCTGATTTTCGCAAAATGTGTTCAAATGCAAATTGTAGGAAAGAATACGGCAAATGAGCACCATCAGCTTACGACGACGTGAGTAGTGATGTTCAACTTTAAGCGAATAACAGGGCTTTTTTCACCTTTGTACCGGAATGATAGAAGATACAGTTCCAAAAGCATTTTGAATGTAGGATGGAGACTGAAAGACCGGCCGAACCCGAAGTCAAAACTTTGTACAGTATGTTCTTGTGTCCTCTTCTGTATTGTTAGCGAAACATATTGCACCAACACATAGTCAAATAAAGGAAGAAAGATAATGACAAAATATTAAACAAAAATCATAACACTTTCTACAAAATAATAAGAATAGTTTGGTAAGTATAATAAAAATATTTGATAACATGTAAAATCTTTGAAATGTGACGTTTGAAGGTCACATTTTCTACGAGTATGAAGTGGGCACAAAATTTATAGGAGATGTCATGCTTATTATAATCAGTGCAGTTGCTTTTATTACTCAAAAACTACAAATTTCTAGTAAGTATTTACTATATTTAACTCGCTGTGTATAGGTATATTAAAATGTAGAATATGACTTTATAAAATAGTATTTACGTACCTAGTTACTTACTAGGTATATTACACAATAAAAATACTTCATAACTTTGCTCCACAAAGTGGCACAATAGCACGTTATTGGAAGGAAGATGACAAGCAATAATAATTGTGTTGGCAATGTTTATGACAAATGACTGCAGTAGTCACTGACACTTCCTCGAAATACGGTGTTCATTTTTGAAGCAGTTTGACAAGCGAGACAAAAAAAACTTATGTGTTATGAAATCAATGTATTTCAAATAGAAGCATTTTATGTTGGAGCAACTGTGAATCCTAAGGTTCATAGCCGGGGTACAAAAATATTGTGATGTCTGGTATTGCACGTTGTGTCTTTGACATACAATCAGCCATGCTAGAAAACTGGTCTGGTGGGTAAAAGGGCGAGTGTCTTCGCCAATAATTCATTTCGGAACTGACGTTTTTGTTTATATTCTCAATGTCGTGTTCTCAACAAATATCTCTAGGTTTTTCTGTCAGCAGAGTATTCGTGTATAATACTTGGACAAGTTTCTCAGAAGCACTAAAACTTTATATCATTTTGCTTACCTGCACATTACTTCATGAGTAAGTAGGACCCTGCACATCTCTGGATTTTTATCTTGACCTTCATACACGATGGGCTGGAACAAAAAACATTAATTAATTGCATGCAAAATTTGTAAATAAAATTATAACGAAAAAAGACACGATAAAAAATCTCCTACTTCATCCATTGCCTCTTTAATTTATGCACCCCATTCTGGCATAATTGCATTTGTTATTTAAACTAAAATATAATCAGCATTGATAATGTTCTGACTCATTCAAAAATACGAATAAAAGATAAGATTTGATATTTCTGATACTATTTCTATACTCCGCGTAAAATTACTTAGTGCCAAAAAAATGCCTGTATTTTGGCGAAATTTTAATTTCGGTACTAATATTGAGTAATACTTAGTTTAAGCAGACCTCAAATGGTTATTTTTTTGGTAAAAGAAAACATGATTTCTTTTACATTTTAGATTACAATTATAGCTGTTGAAATATTCGAACACACACTCACACACCAACAGGTGAGATAAACGTCAAAGGCGTGCTTATCAAAATAAAAAAAGCTATTTAACTTAATACAAATTAGTAGGATAGGAATCAATTTAACCACAAATTATTGTAGCTCAAGAACGACGGCAGACCATGTCCCGGCCCCAAGGACGTATCCTAGGGGCTCAACCCCTATTCTGCACATTTAAGCTATGGTGGTGAAGGTGAGTCAGTTCTAATTTATACTTTCTTTTATTATTTAAGCGTCTTAAGGAGAAGGACTATAAAAACAAAAAGATTCATTCAATTCGAGCTATGACTCACACGAACATACTCTGCCCCTACCACCATGCGGTCAAGCCGCCGCTATGTGGATCAAACCTAGGAACTACGGCAGGGCAGTGCCCAGCTTTTACCGTTCTATCATTGCATAGTATTACAATGTAAACTAATTATCTCTTCTCTTTAGACTTTTGGGGTACTATATTTCTTGTTTACAACTATCGTTAGATACACCATGTAACTAACGATTCACCCTTAAATCCCCAAAATATGAAATAGATTTTTTCATCCCTGACAAAATATTTAATTGAATATGAAATAGCCAAGCATTAGCGTTCTTTGTGTGTGGGATTTGCTAGGATTTCATCATGTTAGGGAGTTTTGTAACAGACGTGGAGTACACAACCGAACAGAGAAGAAATATGTGACATGTACATACTTCCCGTATTAATTTATTCAAGTCAGTGCTATGCTTATATATGAACCTTGAGAACTCCATTTCACTTTGGATGCCAGAAAAAATTATGGTATCCGAAACTATTCTATTTATTTAACTCATTTTAACAATCTCTTCACAAAACACAAAACCAACAAATTTAAGAATCATTAAAATCTAATTAGAACGTAGAGATATATCAGGTCGTATAGCTAGTTAAAAACACGTTATATTGAGAAAATCTTTCTTTATTGTTAGTCGATTGAAAATATAAAACATTATGCTGTATCTAAACTTTCGTCCTGTATTTATTTCTACAATACAAAAATAGACGGTTCTATATTTTGTCCATCAGTTCCCCTCGGAAATAAAAGTAATCGACAATCGTGACTAATTCCCGGACGTATAGAATCTTTATACGTACCTCATACAGAAATCAATATCACATATAAACAATATTTATAAATTTTATTTTAAAAATATTTTGATTACTGCCGCTGCATTATTGTAAAATATTTTGACCACTGCCGAAACAGTAAGCTATCAAGTGATATTTCGCTAATATTATGTTAACATGTACGGTTTGGTATTACGTGTCTATAGAGATGTGTACTCCATGACAATAGTTACCAAAGGGTCATAGAACAGTATTTAAGCAAAATAGCTTGTGGGTCGAAATCTTTTGTGGAGGGTATTTGGGGTATCAGGTGTGACTGGTAAGCATGTGATGCCCGATAGGATCCAATGTGAATAATATTCCAACATGAAATGCTATAGCGTGTTTGGATAGAAGATGATTAATTACAAGTTTTTTCAAAGGATGCATTTCTTCACAAATTATGAACTGCGCTGCTGCCTAAGACATACCATATCTTAAATTTCATGTGCCTGTAATTTACTGTCTTTCCAAGACTGCTGCTGTAACACTGCTACGTGTGTGGTGACGGATTTTCTACTTGAGAGTGATAGCTAGCTAGTCGAGTATTAGCAAAATGCCCTTCCATACTGTGGTGAAGCTCGAGCCAGCGGTGGGGATCGCACAATAGACGTGCGACACGACCGCTCGGCTAACATTGCTTAAAGTGATACCATAGATTAATTTGCAATTAATTTTGGAAAGTTATAATATTAACAAATTTGTTAACACCTGTATGTTTGAATGAAGACGAATTTCGCCTAGTTTCAATTGATTTATTAGTATAAAACAAGACAATTGAGTGTTGTACTTATTACAATACAATAACCATCAGACTGATCCAATGAGACTATTGGAAGGTTAGCCTTTGGAATTCCGTGACCAAACAAAGCTGACGTATGAAACTAATTATTCGGGAAGTAGGTTCACGTGTATGCCTGTAGGATGCTAGGCCAGAATGTCACCCTCCATCTCTTTTTGGACTCGTTACGATGAAGTACTCTGGCTATAAATCGTTTTTTTATTTATATGTGTATGTACTTAAATTTGATGAATAATAACATCATTGTTAATAATAACAAATATTTTTTAAATATTTTAAGAAAACATCAAATTAATATTTTAATAAAACACTTAAAAAATACAAAAATATATCTAGTGACAATTCCGCCTAATTTTCCTGGTAACCCGACGTGACGTCACAACGCCACGCAGCCAAACCGGAAGAATTTTTTCTTCCTGGTAACCCGACGTGACGTCACTAACGCCACGCAGCCAAACAGGAAGAATTTTTTCGACGCGTTTCGCTTCTACACGAAGCATCCTCAGGAGGTCTTTACTCTTCGATTTTTCTCTTGACTCTTTCTTCGATCGCACGATCGAGAAAGATTATTAAATATGGATTTCCGCAAAGTAACGCCTGAATCTATTCATTAACATTATTGTTATATAATTATTATCTTAATGCCAAAATTCTTGATAAAAACCTTAACGAGAGTATAATTATCTAAATATCTTTGATGGGTACACATGTATTTTCATCCAAAATAGAGAATTATTATTTCAATTATATAATTGATGCCCGCCCGCCCCGCTTTCTCGCGTGTATTTTGATTATTTTCACACGTTGGATTACATTATCGAAGTTTTCATACGGATATCTAATTTTTTTAAGTATTCTACCGCCTACGTTCATCATGGATAATGTAGAATTGTAAAAGTAAAAAAATTGTTCAAATCAGTCCAGTAGTTTCAGAGCCTATTCAATGCAAACAAACAATCAAATATAATATTAGTTTAGATAACAACCACAGAGAAACTAAACGTTTACTTTAGGCACATGTACAAAATTATAGTAAGCTTGCATAATTTATGTGACATTTCAAATAACCTAAGTATATAAAAGTATGTTATGCAAATTTAAATTGCAATTAGTTTAATATAGCATGTGAGCTTGCAAAACAGAGCCAATTTCACTTTTTGAAACTTCTGGTCGAAAAGTTCAGGCTAAAAATAAGATATGTATTACAATAGAAAATTACAATTCATCATTATGAAAAAAAACATAGTTATATATTGTTTATTTAACAACCAATAACAACGAAAGTAGCGCATACCATCAAATAAATGGTAAGGGCTAATTCACATTTAATCTGTCACAGTAGCAGAAATCACAATACCCTACAGACTAGTTACAGTTCTGTCACTGGCTAGATAGTAGATAGTGGGCCAACATTTTTCAAGTTCATCCAGACTAGTCCCTCAGGAATACCTCGGGCGAGCCACTCGCGCTGGGCATTCTCGTCGCCTGGGATTCAATCTCATGGGAATTAGAGGGGATTTAAAAAAAATGGGGCTGGTGCCGTGATGGCAATGAGATCGGAACTTATTCGTAATAAATGATAATGTATAAGGTAAGGGCTAATTGGCTAATTACGTTATATTGGATTCTCTCATTCATGATGGGTTGGATGATGTCTTATAATCAATGAATCGAGATTCAAAGTAAGATTTTTACGCGAAATCCTCCAAACAGTGAAAATTTTGAGAACACTTTATATCGCGAGGAAGAAATTTTTATTCTTCAACTGCATTGTCCTACTTTGTTGATAAAATCTGATCGAAAATATTATTAAAAAATATCTTACAAAACGGTATTTAGACATATTCTGAAAGAAACAGCCACCAGCCGTCTCTTATGGGTACGTTGTGAAACAGTCATAAGCCGAGTACTGTAAGTGTTTCTAATTGAAATAATCTGAATGTTGAGATTATAAAATGTACAATGTTTATGTGCAATAAAAATCTATGAAGACAAATAGTTAATAATAACAAATATTTTTAAAAGTGTTTTAAAAAACATTTAGTTAAAACACTTAAAAAAGTATAAAAATATATATCTAATGACAATTCCGCCTAATTTTCCTGTTATCTACGTGACGTTACAAACATCACGCAGCCTAACCGGAAGAATATCCGAGTAGTTTCGCTTCTAAACGAAGCATCTTCAGGAGGTCTTGACTCACCGAGCGCACGATCGATACAAACATATTTGTTATTATTAAATATGGATTTCCGCAAAGTAACGCCTGAATCTATTATTCATTACCTTAAGACAAATAGTTATTTAAGACTAATACATTTCTATAGATATATAAAAGTAAGCTCATATAATTGCATACATTTTTTTCATGCTCCCGCGATGGAAAAAGCTTCCACCTACCTGGTGGTAAGTTGTAACTTCTGCCTATAACAGATACAGTTCGTCACAAGTGGCGAACTGCACTGAGCCCATCACACTGAGATTTTTTTTTATTGCTGATCGGTAAGCCTTTGACCACAATCTTACGTGATGGTAAGTGATGATTTGGTCGAAGGTGTTAACAGGCTTAACCTAGAATTACTCTGGCTCTCAAGGATAGCTGCCGGAACACACCGTTAGGTGCTTGGCGACAGATTTTCTACTTGAGGGTGGTCGCTAGCCAGGCGGGCATTCACAAAATGCCCTTCCACCATGCGGTGAAGCTCAAGCCCGCGGCGGGATTCGAACCATGGACCTGCTGCGCGGCAGTCCATAGCCAAAGCCACTGAGCTATCACTGCTTCAATAAAAGACATAAAATTGAAAAGTCATATGTGCTTGTAATTTTACCTGTAATTCTACCGGAACACAGTAATGTGAACATTACTGCTTGGCGGTAGATATAAGTAAGGTGGCAGCAAGTACTTCCCCGGACGAACTCGCACAAAGAGTCCTACTGCTACATTCTGTTAACTTACGTAGGTTTACTTAAACAGTGATATCTTTTAACAAATATGATAACATCGCCAAATGCTTCTTATCCAGTTGAATTTATGAACAAATAAGAAATAAAAAGTGCCCAGAGAGTTGGAAGGAACTAGAACAAACAACACCCGCGCGTGATTTACATGAGCGACAATGCACCAACAATTTTATACGAACTACACAACATATTCAGAAATAAAGCATAATATCGCGGGACGTGGACATCCAAACACAAATTCATATATTTCAATATTCATGATGTTATTATTAGTAAAGAATTTACAGGACATGAGACGGCACGGCGGAAGTTCGTGTTGCTCTAAATGTATTTAGTAGGTACATGGTTAATAAACAATTTGTATGGTTTTATTATTGTCTATACAACATTTTCAATACCACGTGGAGCAAAAGCATCCACACTATTAGAAAACCGTATAACTTTGGCAAATGGCGCCAAAATACGTTAAATTTCTGGAGATGTTCTCATTAGAATTAAAGCTAAACATTGCTATATTCATTTCGCTCGTTAGTAGAGTGTTTTAAAACATAGTTTTTTTTAATTGTACCCAAAACCTTTTGATTCAAAACTTCAATATACCTTAAACCCTTAAAAACCTAAAAACTTTGTCAGAAAGGGTATATGAAATGTGAACAAATAATTTTTTTGTGCGCTTATTGTACCTTAAGTTAGTTGACCATTACCATTTTTGATACAAATGTCAACTATGTCAGAAAGGAAAGTAGTATTACTACGAATTCTGGATATTATGTACTAACAATAAATAATCAAAACTTTTTTCTCGGATTGATGCAGTGCATAACACATAGGTACGTGGTGTGACCAGAGACGCGCCTAGTAGGTATCTAAGTTCATTTCAAAATATCATCAAGCTATCAAATCTTTACTTAAACCTATAAAGTCCTATTATGAAACTACTAGAATGCCAAGAAAAATATCAAACTTTCGTACTGAACATTTGACCTATTTGGAATATTTTAAATTCAATACAAACGCAAATAAAGAGAAACCATAAACGAGAGAAATAACAAAGACTTGAAAGAGACAGGACGAGAATTCAGTGATTTACGTTCAGGCATTCAGCGAGCGTTGCCAGCGACTTGCTAGGTTATTTTTATTGTTGTGTTTATGCATTTTATTTTCGAGTTGGACTCGATATTATGGGCGTTAATAAAGACGAATATGAAAGCGCCAACCCTCGATATCACATATATTTGCACATTTTGAGCGGAATAAATATTTAAAATCGCAAAATATACTTGATTTTGACCTATTAATTATTGCACCGTATACACTTGTACAAATAATTGGACGAAAGTAAAGCTTGTTAAGTGTTTTAGTATCTTGACACCAAAACACTCAAAGTCAAAGTCAAAGTCATTTATTCAATTTGGACGACGCTTTTATGAAGGTCAAACACAAGCTTTAATATTGAAATATTCTACATTGTACTGCCACGTTCAGCAAATGAAAATGTATAGAGCCACTACGAGAAGAACGGGCAAGAACTCGGGGACTAAACCAGTCACTAAACAACATTTACGAGTATGTATGACACTGAACCATATCTAGTTTTAGTAAACAAATTAGATTTTTTCACATAGATTATTTTTCATGCTTAGGGAAAAATAAGTAAATACATAGGGTAAAATAAAAATGTGTTAAGTATTAGGTACTTTTAGTATATATAATTATAGTCAAATTTTGAGAATATTCTTTCATAATAGGCTAGATAGTGGTCAATTTCATTTATCTCACTTCGTGTGATTCGAACGAATACCTTTTTCTGGCTACTAGTAAGTCTTATATGGGAACCGACCCTCAAATACAGCTTTAGAAACACACTGTTAAATAAAATTCTACTGAGATACATATATATATATATACACGTCTTATATATAAATATATATATCATTACTTTGTACATCAAGTCATCATGTCCGTTCCTATATACATATATTATATATGTTTTATATAAATATTTTAAATTAACCGGAAAAACAACTAAGTTAGGGGTTTAATACAGACCATGAGGGCGAGTGCACAGCTGCTTTTATGAGCTCCCAGCGGGCACTGACTCAAACTGTCCCGTATTCGACCCACAACAGCATTTCGCGAGTTTTGTTTTGGTCACATGTAAAAAGGTGCGAACCTGTTGCCATATAACGGGTACAATTCCAGACTAGACTGTTACTGAGTTTTTTATCATAAAGCCCCATAAATTGTCCAACTCAGGGATCAAACCCAGGTCATCGACATCCAAAGAAGGCACTTTACGCCATTCAAACAACGAGGCGGACCAACTAATTCAAACCCAAAAATTATAATCCCAATGTTAATGAGCTTCCGAAAGTCATTTTCTTCACAAAAACGCACCAAATTAATATGTTGTTTGAACATTGTTAAGTAAACATAATCATGAGCGCACGTGTTCCGCACACGACCGTTCTATTCAAACCTCGGCCATTCTATGGGATTTCGTCGAATCTCATTCCGTGGACCGTGAGTCAGGATCTTAAGACTATACTCAAATATAGGGTGCGCAGATTGATGTTTTAGATATTGATATGATAGTGATTTAGTATGGGAACACAAATAATCCGGTTATTAATGCTGCATAGCCGGTAGATACTTTAAAATGAATGTTATCTATAATCTGGCCCTTATTGAAGGGGTGGTAAAGTAGCACTTCTATTTAGTTTAGATACGTGTGAATTATAGGGCGTCAATGAAAATGACATTTTAGACTGTTATGGAAAGAAATCGAAAATGATTGATATAACTTTACATGGTCATGATTTTTTTTTATCTTTACTAAAAATCATTATTATGAAATTATTTTTTTACAGCTGATTGGGTAGCGCTTGACCGCTATCTCACTTGGTAAGTTTTGAAATGGTCAAGGATGGTAAATGGAGCTTAAAGACGGCTTCCGTAATAAACTCCACCGTTTTAAACTAATCAAAAAATTAAACAGATTACAAAACTATTACTGTACAATACGAAAATCCGCCAAAATGTCAGAATACGTGTCACGACGTCAGATAACGTAATTTTTTTAATCTTCCCGAAACAAGAGTTGCGTGCCGAGTTCGCATGCACTGTACAACATTAGCTGATTGCTATTGTGCCCTCAGCCTAACCGCAATGTAATTGGAACACAGCGATTTAGCTTCGAACAAAGTTTGCTTGGAGTTAAAAGTACGCAGAATAAAAGTGGAATGAAGACAACAGTTGTACGTTATTTTATGCGTTTAATTTAAAGTAAATCTTTGCTTTTATAAGAGGTGCTTATCCCAAGTATTGGCAACTCCTACTTTTAAATTTAAAAATTAATATGTTGTCATAAAAAAAATACATTATTGTACTTCGTTTATTACTTACGAAATGTGATTCAACTTTTTCTCTTTAGTTGATATTCACAGAAACTTTTTCATATTAATTGATAATTAGGACACAGTGACAATTTGTGTCCTAAAAATATTTTATGATATAGCTTTGCTACAGTTCAGTATATAAGCGTCTGTATTGCATCACCACAACAAATTGATGAAGTTATTTTTATAATGTGATAGTTATTTTTTAAGGTTAGATTAATTAAGAATTGATGTTAGTTATGATCAGCTATTTAATTAGTGTCTTGATATAACAAGTAATGAATGATACACGAAAGTTAAATATGTGCATCTTGTTAATTCTTATGGAAACATTCATTAAAATTATTTATTCTAGGCGAATAATACTACCAACAATGTTTTTTCTTTTAAATTTGATTTCACTTCGAAATCTACATAGCAATATACATAGGTAATTTATTATTGGTAGTAATGTGCCTTAAAATAAATAAAAGGATTTTTGCGGTGACGTTTTGTAATAATTATAATAAATATTTTTATTTCATAGAGCCAAGATCCATATTTTTCAACTATGTTATTCTAATACCGTAAATTATACATAAATTATGTACACATAACAATTACCCTTTTTAATACCAGTTTGACGCAAAACCTTGGAAAAAACACATTACTAATAAACGAGTAGTTTATTCTGTTCGTTTGGTATCGTTGAATACCTAGCAATCAAATTGTCTCTAAAATCGATTTAACAAATTACGACGGAACTTGCTATAAAATAAAAACTTGTAAACTATTCCAAGTAGGGAATAATTTATAACTTCAAACACTTAAATAACCTTAAGCGTTTTAAAAATCAACATGGCCTACTCTTACATCCTGCTTTAGCGATGGTATACGCAGGTCTCATAAAACAAGAAAGCATGGAATATCACAAAAACTTTCTGTTAATTTTAGTCTAGATTTACATAGCTCGCCATCTTTCGTCCTAAAACACAAAGTCATTATATATGACGAAATAATATCACTATTACAGAACCATAATTAGCCCTTAACACTGCTGAAGATCTAGCTCTGTTCGTTCAGAATGTAATAAGCCTCGAAGTCATCTGAGCTAAAGTCTAATACTGTCTCATATTACATTACGTCCTAACGTTTTAATACAATTAAATCGACCACGAGTCTCTATTATCCGTACGCCATCTTTTCATCGCAATTTTTACAGAACGACCATTTCGCGTGTCATTCTGCCACAGGACTAAGTGCCGCTATCGTTTTGTTAATTAACTTTAAATAATATTTGTTAAATGTTTAATGTTATGGTCATCACGTTTCAATTAGGCTTTTATTTTACGAGTGCCATTAATTTTTGTTTTTAGAATCTAAAGAGTAGTAGTAATCAGTTCTTAACATGGCTATCATGGCTAAACTGTTTTTATCTATGTTAGTATAGAAAAATATGTTATGTGATAATACGCACAAGTCAGTCACATGTTGGTAAGCGGCATGCAGTTGTGGCGTCATACCCTTCTCGTTCTGCATGACACTGCACTGGGCTTGGCACTCCGAAACGTTAGTTTTTATGTCATGTTCGTCCAGTAATTTTAATAGCTAGTACACCCTTCACGCCTACATATAGCAGTTTTAGCACACTACTGCTTCCAGGCAGAGTATGTGCCACTTCGTTGCATCCATCTAGGCGGACTCTTGCTGAAGAGACCTACCATATGCAATTAAAACATCTCATACCTTGACTTCAAACTAGCGGAATGGCAAATGTAATATGTATATGTTTAACATTTTTTAAATGAGATAAAATAGTTAATAGATTCCCGCGTTACTTTTCGGAAATCCATATTTAATAATAACAGCTTATTTTAAATATTTTAAGAAAACATTAAATTAATATTTTTATGAAACTTATATATATTCACTAGATTTATTTTTTATAACATATGTTCTTATTTTTTTAAGATTATTTGAATGTTATCTTTAAATATTTTTATAAAATTTGTTATTTTAAAATAAAATATTCACATGCTTCTTTAGCCGGCAGTTTTAAGTCACTGAGAAAATCTTTTCTGTCTTCTGCTTGGTATCGTATCATTTTATTTATTTATTACGTCTTTTACTACACGATTAACTATTTATTATTACAGATCCGTAGGGAAAATTGTTAAATTATAGATGATAAAATTTTATTTTACATACAACAATACTGCACCCACTATACCACACGTTTCCGTAATTCTAAGTTAACAACATCAGCCTAACTTAATTATGTTCATGGCATAAATCTTTAGTAATTGGCCTCTTGTTTCACAACACTAAGAGCTTGGGACGCGTTGAAATTATATATGTGAGGTGGAGGTGTTACAACGTATTCTCAGTTTAATGTATTGTTAATAAGGACATTGGGAACGACTAAAGGAAATTGGGTCTTAACACAAAGAAAATACATGACGGTCACAAACTCACTAAAAATTCAATCACAATGATATATAAGAATAAGAACATATTGGCCATACTTAATTATAAGAAATCCTAGTACGTTTTATAATACCTATAAATTAAAAAAAAAAACAGCTATTAAATGCTTTTTTATAAAATTTTGTTACGAACCAAGCTCGCGGTCCACCTTTGTGCGTTAACCGGTAGCCTCTACCTATAAAAAAATGTATTTCGTCACAATTGCAGACACCAATGTGCCTATCATCCTGAGACGTAAAGTAATTAGGTCTCAAGTGCCTGTAATTTCTTCCTTTGAACTGAAAAGCAGTATAGCGAACATCAATGCTTGCACCGCACAATTAGGTAGTACGTCCCCGGAAGAACTCGTTCAAGAAGAGTTCGTCTGCTAGTAAACATTCACCCATGATTCCAGCCTAGCTATTGAGTGCGGATATTTGGAAATTAACAATTTGGTAGTTAAACTTGTACGTCAAAAATTGGTAATGACTTTTAGTCTATTAAAGTAAAAATCATTATATAAAATTTCGCCATATAGTACTATGCATAGATACATGCGAGATTATAAGTGCAGAAGTAAGTATGGATGTTGTGTGTTTGTTATTTTTTTAGGATGTACATTAGGACATAAAATATAAGGTACCGATTTACCATGTATGTGGAAGCTAGTATTCAATATATCCTGTATCTGATGATATTTTCTCATTTTATTAATCACGAAATTCAACCCATTTATCGGACACCATCTCAGCTCCTACCATACCACAAACTGATACAAATTTGGACTTCGTACAATTAAATCTATCATAGAATTAACTTCTAAAGAATTTTAAATAGGTTACCCATAAATAGGATAACCATTACTAAACTTATAATTGAAAGGCTACTAAGAAACTAATGTCGCCATTACCTACTAGAAGTGTTTACTTGTCAAAGCAACAATACTACACAATATTTCGTTTCCTTTTCAACATTTGGCAACATTTAAGCAAACTCACGTCACCATCAAACCCTTTTGAAAGCAACCCTTTCAAGCTGTCGATCAAATCTTGAATTTCTGACACCACATACGCGTTCGCCCGGCGTCAAATTTAAAACTAACGCAGGATATAATTGTAATAGGAGATAAGATTCAAATTGAGAATATAAAATAAAAGACAGTTATTAAGGTTCAAGCCAATGTTTTGATGTGTTTGAGTTCAAACTCATTAAAACATTGGCTTTGACCATCCACATGTTAATGAAAGGATGTGTGATGAGTTCATCACATTTCATAAACATGTGGATGGTCAAAATGATAAATGCTAAAATGGATACAGGCTCTCAGGTTTTGGAACAACAGATTTTGTACTTTATTCAGTAGTACAATAAGGTTAAAAATTGCTTAACAGTAGACTAAAATCTTCTTCTACCAAGCTTTGTCTACTATTAAGAGATTAGTACAATAAGCATTTCTAACGACAAAACACACGGTTATATATTGTTTGGCTTTAGTTTTATGCAAGGTTGCTTTCAGTCGCTAATCCTCTTATATTTTTTATTAAGGGCATACAAAAGAAGATATTGAGCTTTGCTATTATGCCTATCCGTTAACAGTGGAATAGTGGTCATTTTGGCTTTAATTTTTCCAAGTCAGGATGTGGAGCAGTCCCAATTTTTAAGAAGGAACAATCTGCAAATGTGTACCATAACCGGAGCAAAAACTTGAGCTAAGCTACTGTCTCCGTGAAAGCAATGCGATAACAGTAATGATTGTGCTCAAACGCATTGCAATTTAGGGCGGTAGAGGGCGCGTGGATTAGACTCTAATCGGACGCCGGTGATGACAATCTGGCGCGTGGCACGTGACGTCACGTGTTCGGCACGTGGTCCGGATGGTCCTACGCACGGTTCATATAGTTGGTGGTTGGAATTGGTGCGGCTTCTTTTTTAATTGATAGAAATTATGTTCATTATTTTTTGTCTTTGGGCGCTTTTTCTCATTGCTATACCGTGCCCTTGGGAGCCAGTACTTGATTCAGCCTGCCCAGATTATTGCTGAAATAGTGGTAAATTTTGGTAGTTCTCAATTAATCCTCTTCAGCTCTTTTAAACCAGGACTGTTCCATATATTGTACAAAATCGAGTCAGAAAAACTAAAGCGAAAAGGAACATACACATTACTTGCAGGTGAAAAAGCGTCCAAAGGGCGTAGCCTATTTAAGTATGTGCAAGTCGGATTTGCAATTAAATCGCTTCAGCTGTAGGGGGCGCCATAGTATGAAAAATAGAATTCTATTTTTTTTTAATCTATCTTCTTATAATTTTAAGCTGTAAAGAAAGCATCATGCTCAAAACTTTCCATTTTCAAAATTTTAATCTTAACCGTTTAGTGGATAGGCTATGTCCCTTTATTCAAGTAATAATATATTTTCCTACGTATATTTTTAATGTTAAATTATGTATTTAGTAAGAGCTGATTATCTATATAGTATACCTACCTAGTATAGTTTTTGAGACCCTTTTTAGACTCCATATCAAAAAGAGACCATTTTATCTCAAAAACTAAGCTAGTTAGAAATTTCAAATTTCATCAAATTGGAAATACATACCTCAATTTTACCGATAAATATTGATCATGCCAATTTTTTGTTAAAAGTAAGTTGATTGATGCAATTTAACGGAACCTGACCTGATTCTCACTTGGCAAGTTTTTAATTGAGCACCTTTGGGAAATCTTAACAGTTTTACTGTTATGTTAATAGGCATTTCATAATAAGTATTTTTATAAGTTAGTATCTTTCAGTGTAATAGGTATTTTCACTCACCTGTTTTGTCACCGAATCGATAAGCCGTACGAAAATATCCTGTTCCTGTCTAATACCTGTAAAGTAAAAAAACCATGAAAAGAAGACAAAAAAAAACATGAGAAGAAAGATTTTTTGATTTATTATTAAAAGAAGAAAATAATGAAAATAATGAAACCGGTTCCGAAATAATGAACCTACTGGTTACTACTGACAAGAGTTGCAGTAAAGTATGTTACTCAGGAATAGGCAGATTGGAAAATACTTTTTTTCAGTTAATTGAATATAACTTAAAAACTACTTCACCAAATTGTAATAGAACCATTTTAGGGGTATTCTTTACATTCTTACTTTAAAAAAAGCTTCTTCGAGATCCTGTAAAAAGTTATGTGTCGTACATAAAAATAAATATATAAGATATGTACAGGTCCAAATTTTTCCATCTTTTTTGTAAGTAAGTTAAGAACTACTTAACTGTGCACAATCACCATTGTATCTAAATTATCAACAGATATTATTATGTTATAGAAAAGTATAATATTATTTTTACAAATAAATACTTGTGACGATTTGGAATGACACGAGTCACAAACAGCTTTAAAATGTGAAACAATTAAAAAGGAAATAGTCTTTCCATGGCTGCACCTAACCAAACACAAGGTCCGCAACGCCCGTTCTAATTGTAACGTCTACGAAACGTTAACATTTACACATTGTAGTAATAAAGATCGTAGCGTCTGGCTACGAGAGTACGAGCTACGCCGTAGTACCGTAGCACCACAATTTGTTAACCTCTCGAAATTGCCTCTACACTTGTTTTCTTTTTCCTTTTACACGACATGAATTAAAGTAATAGCGGGGTAGCGGGGATGAAAGAATCTGCTTATATTTTAATAGTAAACATACATGCAAAAAAACAAGCTTTAGGTTTTCAAATCGACGCCTTTACTTACTTTTATATATAAGCACGCATTATTGAAATATTCGATTGATTTTATTTTAGATTATCTTCGAATAGTTCAGAATCATCGTAGAATTAAAACGACAGTTTGTTCTAGCTGGATGATATATTTTGATAATCATTAAAGACCTTAATAGTCCAAAGCTATTGTGTATAAAGTTAAACCATACGTTCACAAATCGATCCTGCATCAATAAACATGAAACTGATACTTCTAGTTTCAACACTAGAAAATATAAAATAATGTGTGGAATTTGGTGACATCAACATTATATTGATCTCAGTGTTTGAATGGGCATGGCAATGACGTTTGTTATTTTTTAGGGTATGAAAAAAATTGGGGCTTTAACAATGTACTGGAACGATTTATTATTTATTATTAAATATTGATATTAATATAAAAATAAAAACTATATATGCAACTATTATATGCAACATAAAAATAAAAATATGCATGCAAATATGCACGAAAAATATAGTATGAAACATAAATTAAAAGTGTATAAATATGCAAAATCACAGTACTGAATTCGTAAATTTATTATTTTAAAGTACTTAAGTGATTCTAATATTCCGTATTTAGATTGTGTGATCGCATTAAAAAAAGATCGTTCTCCATCAACTGATATATGAATTTCAGTTCCCTTCGCAGTTACTCTGTCAAGTATCAAAACGTTGTAAAGTTTCAGCCTGCACTTCTGGATTTCGAAAGTATCAAAAAATTGCGCAATAATATGTATAAGGACTAATTTGTAGTTAAAATATTCAGTAACCGATGAAAAGGAGCTGAATTTGTATACTGTCTTTATCACAATTGATATTTATCATTTCAACTTTTGTAAATCGCATCTTCCAAAACATTATACTATATAGTTATAGCTATATAGCTGTATCCTCTCCCTCAATCGATTGACAAGAGATTGACAATGGACCACCTACAATGGCAGTTAAGATAATATTTGCCTGCTCCTACCATCGACTGTCTCAAGACGTCGTGAAGGATTTATAGACTTTGCATTGCACAATGCACTACACAATGATCAGAGAGCCACTGTAAGTGTACACTGCACGTCTCTCTTACTTGTATTGATTGAATTTGCTTGATTTAGCGAGCAGTGGCCCAAATGACATTTTAACGTGAACGAAACGAAAAGTTAGTGATTTTTAAATCTTACCGTTAGCGTATAGTAGCTGCAGTCTGTATTGGATGCCATTATTTGTTTTCTGACCTTCTGCTTCCTGTAACAAAAACTCAACTGTTACTTACCCAGCACATATAAATGGCAAAAGAAGAAAGCAAAGGATATAACTTTATTTTATTTTACTGATGGTGGTTCACGAACTCTCTAGCTCAAAAATATTGTTCAGACTAACTTAAGCAGCTCAAAGGTCCTTCTTGCGAAATTGTGTGCTTTTACCTATAATAAAGTTTCCAAAGACATTACAATGCTCGGAGAAAGAAAATTCAAGTCGCATGTGCGTAAAAAAAATATTAATAAATACTACTACACTGTTTGCATTTACTTATATGACATAAATGCTTTGACGATTCTGCCTCTGCCAAGCTATCAATGTCACCAACGAAATTTAAATATATATTATAATAATTTTGTAACATAGTTTGTAACATATAGTTAAAAGACATTTAAAATGAATGGTCCGTTGTTATAGTAGTAGCTCTATATTTTTTTTCTGGACGTAGCAGCAGAATCTAGATATGTATAACCAAGATTAAAATTTGTAATTAATCTTCATAAGAGCGTTGTAGAAACCTAAATTAAATAAATGATTTTGACTTTCACTTTGACTTAGAATTACTTGCTGCAAAGGACAGCTGCCGAAATATACTGTTAGGTTCATGGCGATAGATTTTCTACTTGAGGCTGGTGGCTAGCCAGTATTAGTAAAATTCCCTACCAGCGTGGTATAACGACTGCCATCCGGGACCGTTGTATAGAAGTGCTAAGTAGTAAATGCTACTGGCGTTCACCTAGGTCCTGATAACGAACACAGCGGACGTTCTTTAGCCTATTTGATGGGTTAAGAATGACCAGGCTAACTAATCTGCTTCAAGTGTGGAGCAATACCAGGGTGATTTAACGTATATGTTACTCGTAGATTAATGTTAATAGGGCATGATGTTGACGCTGGTTTTACTAGGTAGCACCCTCAAGTAGAAAATATATCTCTTTGCACCTTACGATGTGTTCTTGTGCATCTGCCTTTGGGAAACAGTTTGCATTCTGTTTTAGCCTGATGATGGTAGTAGGTCAGGCTATTTGCTCTTCATTTACCAAGAGGTTAGATTGATCTACTGATCAGAAATTAGTCTAATAAAATTGGCCCAGTGGCCATGATTACGAACTGCCACGCAAGGGAATCGTAGTCAAAACCTTGCTGCGGGATTCAGCTTGACGGTAGACTTGTTCAGCTAGTAGAAATTCTGTAGCCAAGCACCGAATGATTTTTCTGGAGCTAGTTCTCAGAATAGGGTAATGATGGTTCTTCGTGCAGAAACGAAACGCATTGAAAATTCGTCCAGTTAGGCACCGTTGCGTTTACGACGTTAGGTTAACTATGCAGAAAAATTCAGAAAATTTTTCACTAGATATATTTAAAAAAAACTACAATTTGAATTTAATGTTTTCTTAAGAGATTTTTGAAATATTTATATCTACATATGGATTACATGGCGCCTTAAAATAAAGTTTGAATCTATTTTTTATAACTAATATTAAAACATCATGACAAAATAAAAAAAATAGTTCTTTTTGCTATCATATTCATACAGATTCAGGATTGATATAAATATCATTTAATTACATAAAACTCAACAAAAGAACATTATTATGTACCTACTGTTAGGAATTTTTGCATTAAACAATAACAACATCACCGGTCATTTACCAACTCTTCACATATAATGGCTATTCTACAAGTGCGGCAAAAACGCGACCACGAATGTTTACCATGTGAATAATTAACTGACCAACGACAAACAAGACGTGTGAACGCATGCCCTCTGGCGACACGCTCTGTAACCTACATACGTAATGTGACCTGCGTTTTTCCGTGTGGTTGACGCCATTTATTTTGGAGTTTTTGTTTTTTTTATCATATAACTGTAACTTTATTTAAAACCTTAAGGTTTTAAAACACCTTTTACAATTTATAAACATACTTATCATGAATTTAAAGAACTTTCATATGCTTCTTAAATATCACATTATCATATTTTTGGTCAAAAAAACAAAACTCGAATTGCATTCGACCCGTGTCCGTGGTCAAAAGGTTAAAGAATTCGACAGAGATGAAAATTTGGTGCTCTAAAAAATTTGGGATTGCGTGAAAAAGCTTTATTAAGTAAAATTTATCCCATGGTTATTAAAAGATTACATTTTAAGATATGTAGTTACATAAATTTATATTGGAATACAAAATGTTTTGCCCCGGGCGGGAATTGAACCCCCGTATGTAGTTACAGTTACTTACATAACACATACATGTGATATTTTGTTATTTTTTATTTGTATAAGAGTGCACTGCACACTTGCACACACACAGCAACTTTTTCGGTTTTATTTTAGAAGCCCTTGGTATAATAAAATAAAAATAAATCAGATTACTCGGATTCGAATAATGTTAACGACTCTAGTTCTAAGTAAGAACTAGTATTACAAAGCATAGCGTACTCTTAATTTCTTCTCATTTTTTATGTCTTTAGTTTTAGATCACCATCTCATCTGATAAAAAGTGATGCTGTGATCCAAAATGTTGTTCAGGTTAACCTAGAATTACTGGCTCACAAGGACAGCTGTCGGAACACACCATTTGGTGCTTGGTGACAGATTTCCTACTAGAGGTTGGTAGGTAGCCAGGCAGATATTCGCTAAATGCCCTACTACCATGCTAATGTCATCCTAAGGCAACAACATAATATGATTTCGCAGACACTCGTCAAATCCTTGTTTGGTCATATATGATTAAATTGAAGTAAAGTATATATTTTAAACTAGGTTTCCGGGCGAGGCTCCGCCCGCGCGTATGTCGGTTATCGCGCAAAAACATTACCCTTTTTTTGCGCAATTGGATAAAAACTATCCTATGTTTTTTCCCGGGTCTCAAACTATTTCCATACCAAATTTCATTCAAATTGGTTCAGTAGTTTTGGCGTGAAAGCGTAACAGACAGACAGACAGAGTTACTTTCGCATTTATAATATTAGTACTGATAATAATTCCGTGCACTCCCATTACCCGTTTACATATTTTCATACTTTGCGTAAGGAATGTTCAACAAAATGCCACCAACATTCATCCGTATTATGCAAATGAGCAGCAACACAATAGAAATCATGTCACGCACATCCTGATTGATGGCTTTCATAGATTATTTTAAAGATACATACATTTTGTACCTGTTTGATTCCTGATAAGAATCATGGTTTTGCTTTTAAGTACCGTAATGATATTCTATTGAAAAGCTCTAAAGAGAAACCAATACATACAATCTGCTGTTCTCAATTTTATATCGATTAAATATCGCATCAATCAATCGCGAAATCAGGCATGGCTCAGACCGCACTTTAGGGATAAAGCTACAGGTACAATCGCGTATCCGTCCGCACGGGATTATTCTACGGCGCGCGCCGCGTTAGAAAAGATCAGAGTTGTGCGTCGCTATGCGATAGAAAGAAAGACGCCTTGTAGTCGAATGTTTCAATGTTTCAACAATATTACCTGCTTTGCGATCTGAAGTAAACTTATTATTCATTGTAATTAATGCTTGTTATTTTCATTAAAATTTTCCATTATTTTTTCAAATATTTTTTTACATAAACATATAAATATGAGGTACTTTTAGTTTTATAATCTGAGTATCTTCTTAATAAAACCGTAGCTTAACAAAGTTTCAACAAAATAACCATTACAATATGTAGCGTAGAGAAAATTTATGTTTACAACATATTACTTGCTATAATTTGTAGATATCATATATTGTTACGAACTTCATGGAACCACTAAATACCTAACATTTTAAAACATAATTTTCACATCGCACCAACAGTTTGTCAGCCCTCGTCAGCAGCTAGATGGCCTGTATTTATTTGACTTCAATTATACATATTGAAATATCTTTGATAGAAATTACAATATCTTATCCATATCTGAATAAAAATTGCTTATAGCACTCAGGAATAATATGGCTCCCATTAGTTCAATAACAATAAAAACAGAATTCCAGATTTTTTTTTGCACAAGACTCATAAACAGCCTTTTTATAATTAAGTGTTAAACAAAAATACATTGTACATCAAACCAGTAACCAGTTTTTATTTGGATTACTTTATAGGTACGAGTATTAAAATTACATGAACATTTGTATTAAATCTGTTTAATCCTATTTCAGTAAGCAATAAATGCTTTTCAAAACGACATTTGTTCTCGTGTTTTTACTCATAGTTAAAATGTTGCGATTCGTTTTAATTTTGTATCTAGTTGATTTTGGAATCATATGTTAAGCTAACTTCCGCACTATCCGTAGTTTAACTGATCCTAACCACAAACCAAATAATGCATTCTACTGCAACGAACGACATTTCAAAGTCAAAGTCAAAATCATTTATTCAATTTAGGCGTCTAAAACGCTCATATGAAGGTCAATTACATATTTTAATATTGAAATATACAACAATGTACTGCCACGTTCAGCAAACAAAAATGATAGAGCCACTGCGAGAAGAACGGGCAAGAAACTCGGGGCCATTCTTTTAAACGTTTTTTATTATGTGTTAAGTACATACTATATAGTAAAATTATTACAATATTTATTTACATTACGTAGGTGACAGGCGCTAGCTTGGCAGAGGTGAACCAGTCCAAGCATTTTTGTCGTTTATGTAATCACAAACTGTGTAGTAAGATTTCTTTATCAAAATATTCTTCACGTGCAACTTGAATTTTCTTTCTGTTAGCGTTGTACCTCTACGTAAACACTTCTATCCAAACTGTAGTGACGGACCACACGTACCTTCTGTGGGTAGAAACTCTTTTACGTGGCGCAGAATATTTTGTTTATTTACCTGATCTTTCTCAATGAATCCGATGAAGGCGGTACGTTCGATTTCTACAGGTTGCCCTGCTCGGTCGTAAAGCGCGACGACAAAATGGAAGAAGTTGCTTTTGCGCAGGTTGCTGGGTGGCTGCTTCTCGAAGTGTGCTCGTCCCACTCCTACGCTGCTGTTGACAAAAAATATTGAGACATGAAGCGAGAATCCTAGTAATTGGAAGTACAACATTTTGGAAGGAATGTGTGGTCATGTGGGTAACCTATGATTTCAACGTTAAGCCGTCGTCGTTCGGTTGTCGTCTGAGGAGAGCAGTCGCTATAGCATGACAGTAAGACATTTTCCGAATGCCCGCCCTGCTAGCTACCCTTAAGCACTGACGCCATGCACCTAATGTTGTGCTTCGGCAGCGATCCTTGAGAGCCAGTACAGTAGTTCTAGGTTAGCCTGAAAAACAGGTTTAGTAGCTGCCTCACTCACCAGGCGAAATGGTGGTGAAAATCTAGCCTGTAATCTATAAAAAAGTTCCTAAGAACAAATAACTACTTAGTGAATTATGTATACATATGCTTGAAGTCATTCATTCAAACATCTAATAGAGATGTTTAACAGTTCAGTTTGCGGTTCTTATTTCTAAATAAACAGCTGGTAAATTTTAGTCCAAAAAAATCAGTGAACCCACAGTAGGCCATAAATTAAGTTCTTGTCACGGTTACTTTATTTTAAACCAACAATCTGTCAATAGAGACGGCATGCTACCATTTCAAAGAATAGATATCAGTTACTTCATACATTCTGTATATTCTGTGACACTATCCCGTTCTAAGGGTAGTATTAATAACTACATTTCATAGTTGAGATCGATCTGAAGATACAGTTCTAACGTTTAATGTATGGAATGTATACCAAAACTGTACCTATCTTAAGATCTATTTTGAGAATCATTTATTAACACATGCTCAGGTTAAAAAATAAAATTCATGTGCTTGTATAGTGGTAGGGCATTTTGTGCTGTAACTGATTTCCTAGCTACTTAAACCTGTGCGTTCCTTATAGTGGATTCTGGCAGAAGTCCTATAGAGTTAGTTCCCAGTCTTTCAACTTATAAGTGATTAATTAGTGTTTGTGAAATAAGCATTTACTATCTTCGATTGCACAGCACCGTTACTCTACGTTAAGTTTTATCGGTTATCCGCAAAACGCGAGCCTATTCTCGTGGCCTAATATATAAAACCTATTTTCTATTTGATTTTTAAAATGCGCGATACGGTTAATAAAATCTTATGTAGTCTCTAAAGGGTACGAATCAGCTGTACACATTCCAAGAATTCATTATAAACAAACAATTAGACACTTAATTTTGATAACTCAACGTCGTGCGCTCAAACGTATTGTTTATTTCTTCTATTGTAAACAACCACAAAGTAGCGACGGAATAATGAAAACAAAAGGGCAGAAGGATTGATTTATAGGTGACCGTTACTTGCAAAAATGTGGTACTTGTTAACTATACCCTTATGATGATGGTTTATTCTGTAACAATAACGGTGGTTAGTGTAGTATTTAGTGTACGGTAGATTATTTATACAGAAATGTTTTTCTGTAGGCTACCTGGCATACAGCTTCTCTATTCAGAGCATCACGGGCAGACAATATTGTTTGCTGAGAAAAATAGCCGAGTGTAATAGGTATCCAGCGCAAAATTGGAGGAAGTAGGTTCGATTCCCGTCCGCAACAAAAAAAATTGTGTTCCACAAATTTTTACATGTGATTCTTGCTCAGCACGCGATAGTGCTTGAGATCATATTTATAAATATAAAACTTGAATTCGATGTTATATAGGACTGTTACACATATTACTTCACTTTATGGAAAAATATGCTCATACAATACTAATATTAATATTACAGGCATATATGAATCTTAAGACGATGTGGTCTTTGAAAGAGGTCAGACTGAGGGCGTAGGACGGAGAGACATCGTTACGCATGCGAGTGAGCGAAAAATAACTACGCAATTTATCAATAGCAACTGTTAAAATATTTTTTTTAGAAAAAATTGCTTGATGAACACGTTAAATCTTTTAGGCATGATCATAATCACATGTCTGCTTCATAATAGTCATTTATAAAATGAACGCAAAACTTGTTTAACGAAATTTTGGAGCTGTATTCATGTTTTTTTTCTATCGAATGAAATATATGGCATCGTATTTTCGGTTAATTTATAGTATTTGTCGTATCCTCATATTAATATTTTATTCATATCTGTATGGGTTATCCCCTTCTATAAACGTGTTCAAAATTTGGCTTGTTGAGACTCATTTTACCTTAACAACTTTTTGTCTGAAGCTAATGGGCGCAGTTCATTTCGTCACTTATGGCAAAATGCGTCTGTTATAGGCAAAGGTTACTAATTTTACTTTATTATTTTTTTTCACGTTGGGCATGTTCAGTGACATTCCTTTTTTAAAAAAGTTTACAATTTCTTTGCATTCTTTCGACACATTTTAGGTTTTTAGATGAGATTCAAAATAATTTATTAGTAGCAAATGAACTAACCCTAAATATCGATAGCTCAATGAAGTGATGAAACACGAATAACCAAAAACATATCGACACGTGTGGCTTTAGATATTAACATTTATAGATCTTTATTGCATCGATATAAGGTTTATATTGAATTGGCAGACAGATACAGATGGAGTAATAAATGCATCGATAGAGCAACATTTCAAACGCGGGATATTCATCAAATCTTCGGTCTCATTTCTCACTGGTGTTGCACTGAATGTTGTGGGCTAGTGATGTTCTCATTGTCAGTCGAAACTAATATTAATGCACAGGAAAGATATAATAGATATTTTTATAATAGCTTTATAGTAGCTGGGTCTGAGAGGCCGAGCAGTGGTAACGATAATGATGTACAATAAGCTTTTTCAAAGAAAAAATCAATACCTACTTTTTAATTATAATTATTTTTAATTTCGTATTTTTTTATTCCTAGTAGGTAAGCCTTCGACCACTATCTCACCTGATGGTATGGATGGTGATGATGTGGTCGAAGGTGTTGTTCAGGCTAACCTATAATTCACCCCGTGACCACGATCACTGCAAAGTGTTTGAAACGTCAGGACAAAATAATGACAAATATACGCGATTTAAACCGTTTAAAGTTGTTTAATTACTATGTGTAACAATCGCGAAAACCTAAGACAACATAACCTAGAATTACTGGCTCTCAAAGACAGCTGCCGGGACACATCACTAGGTGCTTGGGGACAGATTTTGCACTTGAGGGTGGTAGCTAGCCCGGCGGGCACTCGTAAAATGCTCTACCACAATCCTATAACGACTGATTATTACGTCAATGACGTAAGGTAATATAGTGCTTGTACTACTGGTATCAAGAAGCGTTATTTAAATTATTTTTTCTCCATATCTGAGAAGAAAGACCAATCCATAAGTAATAAACAATGACACTGCACATGCTAAAAAAGTTTGAATATGAGGCTACCATAATCACTGAGCAAACAAACTTTTTGCATTATTCATCTTTGGGTCAGCATTCTACACAAAATATAATTTTTAAACAGATTTGCACCACATTCCGTTTACGAGTTAAAGACCCATGACATGCTACGGACGGATGGACGGACGGAAGGACAGGCACAGAGTCGTTAATATGGCTCCGTTTTATCATTAGAGTATGAAACCCTAAAAATGGGCCAATCACGCGTAATATATTCAGGACTGAATTAAAGAAAAATATGGTGAGGTAGCTATATTTTTCTTTACATCATTTATTATATTGAACAGAGCCTAGCTACGCCTATCTCTGTACCGGTTTTTAACACGTGTTCAAGTACTAAAATATTAAACCAATATTTCGATAAGAAAGTAACTATCAAAATGGCAGCACTACAACATTACCCGGCGCCGTATTACGGTATGGTCGCCCATTCATCTCGCCCCGCTGCAGAATTTGCGTAAACAAATTGGTTTCGCGATTGCCATTTTATACTCTCGCGAGCGACACTCCATTGTTTTATTTATCGCAACCAGTTTCGGCAGCGAGTGTGCGATTAGGTCGCGCTTTTTCCGCTTCCGAATCTCTGGTATTTTGTCGATCGGATTTTTTTAGGTTATTGGTCCGCCTTTTTCCTGTTGAACAAACCTAATATATCTTATAGCCTTCAGTTACAGGTTTATAAATATACCCATATTCCCTATCCTCTAGAGGTTCACAAAAGATGCCTGATAAACAATATGCCGATATGGGTAAGTTTGGAGCTGCATATTAGGTGCATAAATGGCCTCCTTAATATCTTAAAGCCCCTATCAACAAAGCGATTGCGGGTGAACTACCAACGAGAGCATTTCTAAGGAGGGCTGAGGTCTAAGCTTATAATCTTGTGTAAGACTATGTGTTGTTAGAGAAAACATGATTTTTAACATGTTGTTTTGTTATTTTTGTGTCGGTAGAATCTTCTCAATTATTACAAAACATTTTGTATCGAAACCCATTTGAAAATAATATTTATTTGATGAATTTATAGAACTCTAGGTTTAGCCTGGTTCTAGGTACCATCGTCCACACCACCACTTACCATGAAGTGAGATTGAGCTCAAAAGCTAACCTATCAGCAATAAAAAAGACACATCAAACTCATATTAAATTTAACGACAAATATTTAGTAGATGCTGCAGAACCCAAGCCCACAATTAAACAAATAAACCACCAAATGACTCAAGCACTTTCCTAATAAATTAAATACACCCAACACAAACACTCCACAAGGCAAACATTCAAAAACCAAACCCGGTTAAGTAAAAACACGACAGATGTCCAAGGGCTCCATCTTCAAACAATATGGACTAATTCTGTTGGTGGCCATCAATACATCATAACGCGGGGAGTGAGGACCAAATGCTGCAGTATTGTTGCACAAATTTGTTAGTCAATGGTAAATATATGAAATGTTGTTATTTTTTTCGGGTTCCGTCCTAGGGAAATAAAATACGAACCATCAGGAATTAAATTGTTGTTTTACCACCAATGCTCTTGTCAATATTTAAAATTACTCACAATTACAATACACGATGACACACAATAACAATAATCGAATCTTGCATAAAACACTGATCACGAATTAACGCTATGTAATTAGCACTCTCTCCTCACAAACTCAGGGTATCCTACAGTGAGGACTAGGTATTACCTTTAATCGCCAAGTTAATAATGTACATACGTAAATTGAGCCTCTCTCTACTCAACAAACCAGATATAGACATTCGAATCTTGGTTGATAAATTCCTATGTACATACATATCTAAGCGATGATGGTTATGGTACTAAGTATAAACAATTTTCAGATTGTATCTATCATCATCACGATTGATACCATAGTATCCCGAATTGCAGTGACCTACCGAATTTTGCTAGCATACGATTGCTTCATTATCGGATAGTGCAATTGGAAACTCAATTGTAACATTCACGATATGGTCATAGCTAAAACTTGCCGTTGCATTGGTTCGACGATATTGAAGAACACTTACGTGGCCTCACATTTGAGCATTTTGGATGTATTCTCACTAAACCAATATAATCTATAAATATAGGACCACACAAAAAAGTTATAATTTTTCCGTTTGGATTGAAAATATATTATTGAGAAGTCCTTTCAGTTAAAAAAAAAAGATAGATAGATGGAGCTGAAAAATTATGGATGATTATTTATTCAATAATTATTTCAAGAATAATATATAACGTTTTTATAATTATGTACATTATTATAAATTAAATCAAATAACGAAAAACGTGGGGCGTGCAAATAATTTCATAAACTGGCATTGATATGTAGTTCTCTGTAGAAACTGACAATCGCAGTTGCTTAACGATTTTAATTTATTTTATAATTATGTAAAATTATTATTATATATATTTTTTATATAAATAGGCATTACAATTTCTTACAATTTACATTTTATTCCAATTTACAGGCACATGAGACTTTACAACTGTATGTCTAAATGTGCCGGGTGCAGTGTAATTCGTCACATGACAAAGTGCATCTATTATAGGCAGAGGTTAATCCGCTTAACATCAGGTGGGCCTCATGCTTGTTCCGTCACAATAACATTAAAAAAAAACCTGTAGAACGTCACAAAGTACGGCTATTAGCTTGTAACCATTGGCTACCCGTGCCTAACGATGTCGTCAGTCCACCTAGTGGACTTACCCTCATACTATGTACAAACATTAAACCATGTTAGTACTGGTAGAAGAACTGCATAATGTAACATAGACATGCTATTTTATTGATTCTTTGATCTAAATATTCAAATAGATTTTATTACAGATTTTTTTTCTGTATATTTCAATCTCCTAAATACGCATGAGCTTTCCTACTTTATGTAAAGTATAGTGTTGTCCCACCGAACGCATCCCGCAATGATTTATCCCGCCCTTTCGTATGAATATACTTGTTCCCGCTTCATTATCGGCGGGAAATTTGCTCGCCCATTATTGGACAACGCTCGAGATAATGTAGTCATCGTGATCGAGTGTTATGAGAGTCGATAAAAGAACAGACGATGCTGAGCAGTCTATTCTATACTTCTTAGCATATTTATTACTATGTGCTTCGTGTATTTATGAGCTGTTATCGGTATGGAACTACCTATGATTTAAAACCTCACGCTGAAAATAAACCAATGATATGTGGTTCAAGTCAGGTAGCACATAATGCAAGAAAAAATCTTATCATCATTAATAATAATGATTTATTTATTTGGCATAAAAATGTTACAAATATATCAGTTATTGAATCCATTGACTCCCGAACTAGTTAATTAAAATTGTGTTTCGAGTGCCAATGGCTTCTCCCATCTAGACATTATTTTAATTATTATGCGTATCTTGCAACAACTAAAAATAAAGTATGTTTATACAACAAGAACAAAAAAAATATTTCGGTTAATCGCGAGCGCGCGCGTGTGTGTATATGTCTGTAAGAGTGAGTGTGTGTGTGTGTAACTCATATCATACGTGAAAACTACTTCTATGCCTTTATAATCAAATTGGTAGATCCAGGTAAGTAGTGTCTTCTTGATATCATTGTTACTTAACTTTTAAACTTTATATGTTTTATTAAATGTATTATGTATGTGTGGGACAACAACTTTGTATTGCTTTTTTCCAAACGTACTCTTTGCACGAGGTACAGGACATCTATTAATTCGCTTATTTAATTCTGGCAACGTGGGTATAGCTTTTTTATGATAGCGCCTTATGCCTTCCCAAGTAAGTAGTTTCCTGACGCTTAAGATATTAGCTTTTTTATAAACATCTGTTGTTGGGTGTCTGTACGGAAGATGCAAGAGCACTTTCAAAATAGCACGCTGGGTACGTTCCGTGGTTATGATGTGAGTTTTTGCAGCACTGTCCCATGCGCAAATGCAATACCTAAAGAGGCATTCACTAAGTGCTCTATATGTTTGTATCGCAAGTTTTTGATCTACTACTAGCATCTATAATTAATGTCTTGTGTTTCGTTACAAAAATTGGTAATTTTGTAGAAGTTGTGTTTTTTTTTCAATTAAGTATTGTATGATTAATATTTAGCTGTCAACTATCTCATCCTGTCCAAAGCATGGCAGAAATTACACTTTCAGTTTATTGGGAACTAAACTTTGAGTATGCAAACTTTTTGTATGTACCTTCTCAATTCGGTGAAAAGAATGAGAAATTAACTGCCTTGTTGGTGAGTTCTTTTAAAAGCGCCAATTTATACCAAACTAGTCTTAATCATTGAGTCTTGGTTACGGTCCCTGTATCAGACTAGTTTCTGGGTTTTTCTCACAAAGAAATATTCAGCTCAGTAATCTAGCGGTGACAACAGGCTCGTCCCTATCACACGGGGCTTTGGGTAAAATTTGGGTTTTTAGATACTTTTGCATACGCCTTCGATTAACACAGGTTGTATTCGATATATTTTAAAAACAGCTTATATCATTAGTGTTTATTTTGTGGTATCTATCCTTAGAAGGAATCACTTACCACTGTTATATTTTTCAGGATTTCTATATATGTAGTATAAGACTTTTAGACAAATTCACCGCGTATAACATTACAGTTTCATAATGATACAACCACCAAAATCACCCGTTCGACTCCCCTCACCAAGCAAACTTAATCTCATTCGGTTATTTAATGTCAAACCGAGCACACATTTGTTTCCACTCGTTCGTACTAATACAATTGTTGGTGCTTAACAAGCTACAGTGTGCTATATGTTGCTCTTTTCATTGGTAATAAAAGGTTTATAGATATTGTGTAAATAAGGGCAGCTTAGTTTGTGCCCCAATATTATTTCCTTCCAATGGGTTCCTTCTCAAACAGAGAAAGAGAACATATTGAGACTTGGCGGTTAGGCTAGTGGTTAGCCTTAGTGTTAGAGTTTTTGAACTGCCTGATAGCCTCCGACGTAGCCTAAAGGCAGCTAGCCTATCACAACTGGTAGGGTAAACTGAATTAACTTGGTGATGTTCGCAATATTGCGTATAGCTAAGTAACCACTAGTATATTCTTATATTTTGACGCCATCTAGTGTGGAGTTTATGATTTACTTCACCATGGTCACAGCTAGAAGTCTATTTTATCTACGGTATTTTAACAATTTTGAATTATCGACGGATGAAATTGATGTGCTTCAGTTTGTCAAATGCTTCTCCCAAAGAAAAAAATATTAGAAACGTTTTTGATACATTGAAACGGATTTGATAGGGGAATTCAATTAATATAAGTAATAATGCAGTTTTAACACCTCTTATTTAATTTTATGTGTATAATTGGCAATATGAAAATGTTATGAAGTTTGCTTATTTTTTTAACAAGACCAGCCATTTTTCTTTATTTTATATCACAAGTTATAGTTGTTAGAAACAAAGTGGATGTGATGACTCACTATTTACATTTTTGTTGCACATTCACTAATTATTTATGTTATTTTGTTCAAGAAAAAAGTTAAAAAAAACTGACATCTGGCAATCTGCGACAAGCTCTCCGTAAAATAAAAAGTGGTACATCAATTCATCAGTGTTCACGAAAGTTTAACATACCATGGAGTATCTGAAATCTCAGATTAGTTATAAAAACATAATTTATAAATATTATTTTTCTTTTATTTTATATATCACCAAGAGCCCTATCGCTAAGTTATCTCAAGTCACCAAGTAAGCTCAGATTCAAGGTAGATTTTATATTTTCCTAAATTAATATACACTGAAAACATTTTAAAACTGCTAGAGCTGGTAAAAAGGTAATGTTTTTGATCCTATATATACAATGACTGATATCAATTTGTTTGTTACAATTTATTTATTTAAAATTTAATTTCCTTAGTGTCACCAAGCTAACTCAGTTTACCCTACCAATGGCTTAATGTACCATCAAAAACATCGAAACGCTCATTTGTCATTACCACTAGAAATCCACTCGTAGTAGAAACTGCGGGTTTTGATCAAATACGAACGACCGGCTTACTCCACTACGAGATACTTTTGCCTAAATTTTGAGACATGCGTTCAATAGCAGCATAATATATAATTTGTCAAAACATAACGAACTTAGATAGTTACATATTACTATGGACATTATGTCACAATATCACGAATAATAATTACTGAATACTAAATACTATTATTACTGAATACTATATATAATAGGACGGCTTATTATGCTTATGCGTGTTTGAATATCCCCTTCGCTCATTATGTTGGATCATGTAAAGTAAGGAAAATCAAAGTGAACTTGTCTTTCCTGTTCTATCTTCATGGAACTGAAGAAACGGTTTATTTAGAAACTGTTTTGTTCAAATATCGAAAACAATCGTGCAAAACTTCATCTTACGTCATCTATAATTTGATAAAAATGAATAATTTGATAACAATAATGCCCACATCAAGTTGCATTACTGTTTTTATTTGAGATTTGTAGGATAAACATTTTGTATTTAGCACTCGGATACTCCAGAAAAAATATAAAAAGAAAGAAAAATCGAGATATTAAATGAAGTATTGAACACTAAACCCTATAGTTTACTTACTTGGTATTGTCAACTAGAGAACTTGGCGTCATCCACGCCCTCGTGAGTGGTTCTTCCTTCAATGAGGTGACAGGTCCTCGGGGTTGAGCATGCAACCCCCCTGCCGCCTCCTGGTGGTGCAGGCCAAACATCAGGCCACCTGGTCGTATAAAAACATGTAAGATTTGCGATCACCAAACATAAATAACCTTTTACGGTAAAATTGTAAAATGAATCGAACAATCGTTGATTAAAAATGGATAAGAACAGAAAACTACAAAATTACTGAAAATATAAAAACAAAACAGGAAACATAAAAATAATAATGCTTGAAATGTTTAAATATTTTTATTTTTGCAATAACGCATGCTCTGCGGCTTACATTACAATATTACAAATTTACGAGAGGATAATAATTTTACCTTTCGTAAATTTGATTGAAATAGTTTGAAATGTTTCATTACTTGCTGAAGACATATTTTTGTGAGTATACCTATTTGGAATATAATTAGAGTTTACCTAATTAACGGATTTAGACTCGGCGTGGCCTATTAAAATCATAGCAGTATTTCTATGAGATATTTTACATTATCAATAATATATTTTTTTATATACATGTAATAAAATTTGTTTTGAAAATTTGTGTTTTTATTTTCTAAATTTCTATCAATCACATATATTAGTGTGTCAATTATGTATTATATGCCTATATAACATAGACATACACATTTATTTTAACTTTGTCTAGATCTTCAGAACTCCAAATTCAGGCAAATATTTAATTATATATGATCAAAAACGTTTGGAATAAAAAATCATTTATGATACAGAAAATAAATTAAAAAAAAAAAACAAATTTTAAACAGCTTATAGGTATGACTTGTAAGCCAAACTCGCACTTATGAGTTTGTGTTGTAATAATATCAAAAGTAATGTATCTACACGGAAAATTAATATCAGACACATACAAATAGAAAACACTACTTTCAAAGCGCTCTCGTAGGCGTAGTTTGCTTAGTTAATCCTAACCGATCAGCAAGTAACCTTCGCCGCGGTTATGTGTTGGATGGGTGACCGCTAGTAGCATTACTACTGAGCGCTTCTGTGCTTCGTGATGGCATGTCTCTTTGTCTTAAGATATCAATCGTTATAACATGTTGGTAGAGCATTTTGCAAATGCTAAAAAAAAACCTAACGGTGTGTTCCGGCAGCTGTTCTTGAGAGTCAGTATTTTTATTTTAGCCTAAACATACCTGCGACCACATCATCACTTACCATCAGGTGATATAGTGGTCAAAGGCTAGCCTATCAGCTGTGTAAAAAACTAACAAGCTAATTGATCCAGTTACATGGTGGAAGGGCAATTAGCGAATGCTCACCTGGCTAGCGACCACCCTCTAGTAGAAAATCTGTCACAAAGAACCTATTGGTGTGTTCCGGCAGCAGTCTCCGCCAGTGAAATTATAGACACGTGAGACTTAACAACTAGGTCTCAAGGTGTCGGGCGCAGTGGAATTCGTGACATGTAACGAAATGTAGGTATCTTTTATAGGCAGAGGTTAGTCCGCTTGATACCAGAAGGGCCTCGAGTCTGTTCCGACACAATAACATAGAAAAAGACATTTTAAAAATGAAATATTTTATTAGGTACTTTCTTTTAGTAACCATCTCAGTGAATTAATCAATTAAAAATTGTATGCAACATGTTGCCTCAAAGTGTAGTTCCTGCCTTTAGAATATAGAGTAAAGACAGTTTATACCCTACTATTGCATGTCGTAAAAGGCAAGTGAAGGAAACAATTCACTGATTGGACAGCATGTAAAGCAACACCGCAATCACATGACTTCTGACGTAGACGTAATTAAGGTGCTGCTTATAGGAGTATAACTAGTAATAAAAAGTAGTGTACATACTACCAAAAATAATATTCCTAACGAAGGTTGGCGGAAAGTAGGCGGCTGACTATATAACTGTAGGCAACACTTTTTACAACATATCCACGTGTCGTCCTTTGATTCGTCAGAAAAAAAACCAGAAGCAAAACCCATACGTGATAGCGGATAGCGGTATGGAGATGACTGCCTACAATTTATAAAAGCTATAATAATATTCTAAACAACAGTAGGTTATTAATGTAATATGTAGTTACAAAGGCGTTTTTTGCAAGAGCTAATTTCATTACCTCCAATTTCGTTAGATTCTATCCTAGATCTTAAAATTATTAGTGTAGAGATTTTTACGAAATTATTTTTTGTTTCTACTTCATTTCAGAACTGGCCAAAAAGAATGAGAATTTATTGTTTGATTCCATATGTTGGTGCTACGGCGTAGACCTACGAGATGTCTGCTGTCATATCAGCCGTTTTAAAAGATTTGTTGTTTGAAATTTTACAATTAAAAACTTTCAAATATATTTTTTAAATCGTTCTTGTATTTTAATTTACTTTGATATTTTTTGTAAATTATTAACGAACAATGAAAAAATATGCATTTTCATCAAACATTGTATATTTGATGAATATGTTAAAAAAATCAGTTATATATATTTTATTCTGTAATATCTTACTAAGGAAAATGTGTTGCTTTTTTATTATATTAATCTTGAAGTCAATTATTGTACATATTGTACAAAATCCTTTACTGTTAAACATTAGGAACTTTGAAGTTTAAAAATAAAATTAATTTTAATATTTGTTTGTGCATAGGTACTCGTACTTTATGCTTTGTAGAAAGGAGAACAAAACCATTAAGTGGTGCCGTGACCGTCTATCTATCTATTTTATATTCATTTTTGAAAAATATGTTGGAATAATCTATCCTTTGGGCTGTCATTTAAACGTATATTAAAAAACATAGAGAAGATACGAATTCTGTTTTTAAAAGTCACGTTGTGCTATATAACTTTTTTTTTCAGTGTGTGTTGCATAGTTTTATTTTATTTTACTCAGTGTAGGTAAATGTTTCACTCTCCAAACTCTAGAAAATCTCTACAACAACTCTAGAAAAATTGAAACTACTACTACTGCACACAAATTCAAAATATTTTAAAACTATCATGATCAAGTGAATATTAAAATATTTTTTTAAATTACAGTTGATTTAGTAAAAAATAATAATAATAAATAATTATATTGTGTTTCCTACAACTTATAATAAAGATTAATATATCATTTGGAATTATTTGTTTTAGTTTTCAGTTTGGTATGCATTAGTCAGCCCCTGTAGTAAGTTTCTGCTTGCTTTTCAAATGCACAGTTTTAACGTGTCATTTAAAAATAATAAATGCATAAGTTCGTTCAAGAAACCTGACTATGTTTTTTGAGATACATCTTCGATTTTTCGGATCTGTTGAACAAATTTAGTTTTACACGCTTCTGGCCAATATTTATCTTTTGGAAATGACATACATATATTAAAAGTACTATTACCTAACGTAGCAACTTACTATATCAAGCATTTTGCCAAAATATTACTCAGGCACATCTGTTACGGTTTCTCAGTGATTCTGTTATTATTTAAACGTCATATCTAAAATGTTGCATAGAGATCATACTCTGAAATATTTTGTCAACGACGCAGCAAAATCATCTCACATGAACAATAGATAAAAACACTACGTCAAAAGTACCTCTCTAAAACCCACAACATCAATTCCTTGACATTTAGACTAACTTTAATGCTTTTTAGATTGAAATTAATTATTGTTGTACGTACCTGAAGACCTCGGCGCTCCAGAAGGGTACAGCTTTCGTCCCCATCCCACGGGGTCCAATTCTAGCGGTGGCCACGGCGAGCCGGTATACCCGCCCGCCGCAGCGTTAAGCTCGTCCGACCGAATCGCGACACCCGTCTCGCTACACTGGTAGGCGCCCTGCGAGCGCTCTGCCCCCTAGCGCCTGGCAACCGATCAACAGCGCCCTAACTTCACTTTACGTCGACGGAGTTCGCGACTTTATTTTTATTTTTGAGCCAGTTACTTTTAGTTCTTAATACAAATTTTCAAAAAAATTTGGAACAGTCTTAAAAATAATTTTAAACACTACTCACTTTCGAAAATCTAAAACTAGAAATGCGTTGGGATTCGAAACTAAAGCGCGTTAGAATACAAAACAAAATCAATCGTACGATATTCGAGAAACAGATGAAAATACTTTTCAAAAGTTATAGATACTACGTAAGTATCCCGGTAGACGGCTCTGGGTTATCGTATGTGCGTAGAGGGAGCGAGTCCCGGTTGTGCGGGCGATCCCGCTGCGGATTTGCGGAACACTAACAAGCGTCGCGGGAGCGCGCCACCGAGTGCCCGGCATCGCGGCGCCCCCGTCCGTCCCCGCGGACTGGGGGAGGTGCCCTGGGGACACGCCCTCGCCTCCAGAGCGGGACAACAACACCTGTACAGGTGGCGCCACTTACTTTTCAATACACCACACATTCCAAATTCAAAACTAAACATATTAAACTCCAAACCCAACCAGTAAATTTCCTCGTTAATTTTGGAGCTTATTTCAGCTGTTACACGTGCAAGTTTATCGACGGGTATCATTATAATGGAGTGCTCGTTGCCTCGCTGTGAGGTTTCCCGTAGAGACCGCGGGCGGGTAAGGGATGGCGCAATAGATGAGACGCAGAATATCTCGCTGGACCAACCCTGCTGAGCCCTGGGACGGCCCATAGCGCTAGTATTACTTATTAAACCCAAGTTAGATCGGCGATGATGAAATTTCAGTGGGAATTGACTTTAACTGCTTCAGAGATGAGGTTTTGTCGCCTCATCAATTATGATGTAAGTGTTGCTATGTGTGAACAACAAGAACCACTTTTGTCTGATTGTGTCGTTAAAATAAGTTACGGCAGTATGAAGGGCGACGTAACTTCGCTAAATGTAAAGATTAATGAATCATTTAATATTTCTTTAACTGATTGCCATATTTATTTTGATATTTAAACTAACTAAAAACTTTAAATAACAGACTCAGATTTTTAACTTAGATGCATGAGTTGCATTCTCATATAAGTTAGTGTTCATATTACTTTCTTATAGCGGATCCTGGCAAACTTTGATGGTACTAATTGATCTATGTTGAAACGTAATGATTTATTCTGAGAATCTTTGAACATCTAACCTGTTACCATCTTCGCTATATTCTTTATCGCAAATAACTGAGTAAACTTTTATATTCTGAGAATGATAAATTCTCAGAGCAAGTGCCATTATGCTATGTTCCCGAGTAAAATATAGTGTATTCTGTACACAAAATCGAATAAACTTAACAAAATAACAACGAAGGAATAATTATAGTCATGTACGGGAATCGTGCTCTCCACCCCTATAGGCGGGGTATGCTCTAATCGCTAAGCCAACATCCCGCACAAGGCTATATTTTTTCCTGTAATTCCGTTGTAATTGTGCATGAAATGCGGATTACTCGCAGAGCATACGTCATGTGTCAGCATGCGAATAAACTCTTTTTTGTAGTGATAGGATTTTGAAGCCTTGGTGGCCGAGCGGCAATAGCTACGGACTGTCGTGCCGCAGGTCCATGGTTCAATCCCCACCGCCAGCTTGAGCTTCCCCCCATGGTGGAAGGGCATTTTACGAATGCTCGGCTGGCTGGTTACCGCCCTCAAGTACAAAATCTGTCATCAGGCACCTATGTATGTTCTGGCAGCAGTTCTGGAGAGTAAGTAAAATTACATGCATGTAAGACTTAACAACTGTAGACATGTAACTGTGACAGGAGCAGTGCAATTTGTCACTTGTGACGAAATGCATCTGTATGCAGAGGTTAGTCTGCTTCACAAAACGTAGGGCGCGCTCTTGTCAAAAAAATGTTTTCACCATTATTTCACCTAACGCTAAATTACGATATTGTCGAAGATTTTGTTCAGGCTTACCTTAAATCTCTCAATCTGATAAGTACCTATCGTAAGACACCGTTAGGTGCTTGGTGACAGATGTTCTACTTTAAACTGATTATTCTGGCAACTTGCCAGGCATGTTGCAAAATGCCCTTATACCGAAATACCTTGGAAAATAGCAATACATACGCCTTTATATCCCAAAAAGGGTTGAGGGAAAAGTGCCTACATTTCGACATTTTTTTTTTTTTTTATGCCTGATTGGTTATCCTTTGACCACTATCTCACCTGATGGTAAGTGATGATGTGGTCGAGGATGTTATTCAGACTAACCTAGAGTTACTGGCTCTCAAGGCAGCTGCCGGAACACACCGTGGCGACAGATTTTCAACTTGAGGGTGGTAGCTAGCCAGGCGGGTGTGCCCTACCACCATGCTGTAACGACTGCTATCCTAAGACAACAACCGGGACCGACTGCTTAACGTGCCCTCCGAAGCACGGAAGCACTCAGTAGTAATGCCCAACCAGCGATCACCCATCAAGTCATGACTGCGGCGGACGTTGCTTAACTTTGCTGATCGATTCAGAATGGCTAAGCAAACTTGGCTACGAGCGCTTCAAAATTTATTATTAATATTAGCATTTCAAAACTATCTCACCTGTTGGTAATTCGATCTGGCAGTGGCAACTGGCCAGACCAATGTTTGTAAAATGCTCCACCGCAATAGAAAACATGTTTGATTCTACGTAATAGGGAATTAACCATCAACCAAATAATAAATAAAAAAAAAACATCTGCAATTAAACACAAAAATGAACTATTTATCAAATAATTAAAAATTTTAACAAAAAAATCCGATTCGAACACAAAATACGCATTGTTATGTATAACTCAAATACTACTCGTCACCACTCAAATGACCTTACGGTAAATACCAGCTTTTATATATAAAATAATCATCAAATCGGTACATACAGTCGGGTTGAGAACCTCCTCCCTTTCTGAACTTAAAAAACAGTTTCAGTATGAAAATCAATTATCAGACATCCAATTCGACCAAATCCAGGACTTCGAAATTTCAAATCGAGGCTCTATGCCACGCGACTAACGAAGCAGGAGTGAAACCAATAAATAAAGAAACGCCATTTACGTTTACTGGAAGGTTTATTTGGTATGTATAGAAGCTAAGCAGATTTTGAAGTGCTCGTAGCAAAGTTTTCTTATTATTTCTTAACTAATCTGCAAAGTAAAACAACGTCCGCTGCGGTCATGACTTGGATGGGTGACGGCTAGTAACATTACTACTGAGCGCTTCTGTGCTTCGGAGGGCACGTTAAGCCGTCGGTCCCGGTTGTTGTCTTAGGGTGGCAATTTTTACAGCATGGTTGTAGGACATTTTGCGAATGCCCGTTAGCTACCACCCTCAAGCAGAAAATCTGTCGCCAAGCACCTAACGGTGTGTTCCGGCAGCTGTACTTGAGAGCCAGTAATTCTAGATTAGCCTGTACAACACATCAAACCAAATCATCAGTTATCATCAGATGAGATAGTGGTCAAAGGCTTACCTATCAACAATCAGGCATATAAAAAAATAATCAAAGGTAATCAATGAGTGCGCCATCTGGGCATATACCATTATATTTTACAGCAGTTTCATTTAACCTAACATCTAAATTTCATTTTGTATTACTTACCAAGTATTTCATTTCGTATAACGATTTGGTTAGACATGTTCTACGTTGGTAAAAAAAAAAACGAAGGAGTTTTGTTTCACTAACGCATGTTCTGCGAATATGTACACAAAATGAACCAAAAATAAACACGTGGGGGATTTGAACTTGGAAGACATGTCATTAATGATCGTGGATATTTTTTTAAACGTTTTTATATACATGTAGCTGTGTACGTTTTCAAATCTAAGGAACAGATTTTTACCATCATACCTCTAAATTTGATAGTACTATAGTAAGTAGTGGAACATAGCAATAATTATGCATGGTATTAGAACATTTTTCGAATTCCTGCCTGGCTAGCTTACCACTTCCAAGTAGTAAATCTCACACCAAGCATCTAGCGGGGTCTTACGGCAGCTGTCCTTGAAAGCCTAATTCTAGGTAAGCCTGAACAACATCTTAGACCACATCAGGTGAGACCTGTGGTCAAAGAATTTTTTTATCCTTTTTATTATATATTTTATATATAAAAAAATACCAATAATTGTGTGTAGTTCTACTGACAATTTAATAGTACATTATGTATTAAGGGTGGTATGTAAGGATTTACAAACGAGGCTCTAGTAGAATATAATGTTTTTCATCATATTTGCGAGTTAATAATTATAAATAATAACTTTGATATATGTACAACTCAGCACAACTATTATTACGAAATACGTGAACTTTTTTTATGCGGATGGCGGGCCCTTTTGCCCACACCACAGTGTATACAAATGTTTCGTTCAGAAACGTTAAGGACAAATATTTACGTAGGTAAATAAAATAATTTTGACGTTTTGATACAAAAAACTATTAAAATCGATTATTAAGAACATTAGTTGTTAAAGTAACAAGTGGCGAGATTGCAAGGAAATTCCTGTTTAGATAAAATTTTAAGACAATTTTTCAATTGCGTGTAAACTCCTTGCTTGAACTTGTATGACCTGTGCGTGGTGACCTTGGGTTTCATGACAAAAAGGAAGCTCGAGGGTTTAATATAGGGCATTACGGCCAAGCTAACCTGTATGTTTAGATACTGTTTACGTGCAAGTGTGATGAAAAATACCATATAGTGTCATTGTCGTGGATAATGAAACTAGATGAACTGCTGCATACAGCGGAATCAAAATGGTTGCCAACTAGCAAACCGAGCTTGTTAAATCCTTGTTAGTTTGTCATAAAGATTCTTAAAACCACCAGCATATGCAGCATTTTGCATGATCTGAATGTGATTTTTTAAAATATTTTGAGCACACTTGCTTATAACGGATCTTTTTTCTACCTTATCGCACTTGTATTTAAAATGAAAAAATATAATCTTTTCATATAAATGGATACAAAAATTTGAATAGCTTTTTATTTTATATATTTATTCAGGAAACCAATAAGTTTACATATATGTATATATTTTTACATGTACTAAGATAGACAGGCCCATATAGTTACCCTAATTTGAAATGAAGTACCTATAAGTGCTTACAATATATAGTTTTATCGCTTGTTTCAAAAATAAGTTGTGGAAATGGACGAAAGTGTTTTTCGATGGGTAATTAAAAAGGACGCACTGTTTTCTTTTAAAGTCAGTAGGCTAGCATTTCACCATATCTCATCTGATGATAAGTAATGATTCGGTCGATGATATTGTTCACACTAACCTAGAATTACTGGACTTACTGACTTCAAAGGCGGCTGATAGAATACTCTAATGCCCGTTATGCCCTACCACCGTTTAAAATATACTTGTATCAGCTGAATCATCCACTGCAGAACACAGCCTTGTCATAATTCTATTGCTTGGATGTCGTGCAAAATATACGGAGCCCGGACCCTGGCTCAGTCTAGATTTTGGATTCTTACTAAAAGGTCTTGGAAATGATAAATCTCTCGCTTTTTGGGCGTTATACTCAATAATGCCAATAAACCCATTTTTTGGTAATTCTATCAAATATGAACGTGTATAGGGATTCACATTAAGAATATATAGCGTGTTTTATCTCTATAAAAGGAAAGTGTATAGTACTAGAAAGTATATAGAGAAACTATACCTACCTGTAGAGGAGAGTCTTGTTTTTATTGAATTTAAAACAGATAGTATTGTTTTTGCACCATAGTTTCAATTCAGCACAGAAATAGATCAGACTTCTGTAAGCATCGTGTTATGAGACATACTAAGGCAACATAATTGTGACAGTATATACTGAAAGTATTTTGTCAAACTTTAACAAACAGGCATGTATGAATAATGTGATGAGCGTAAAAAAGATATATATATCAAGATCATTGCAGGTAGAAACATGAATGACGTTACAAAAATATTGCCAAATTATTAACATGTGTTAACAAATCGAACGACCAATCCATTTTACAGCGTAGGAAATTATTTATAAGTACTCAAAAATAAAATAGTTTTCTTTCCACACTGTAAAAGAAATCGAATCCATCCAAAAACTTATGTTTTATAAGTTGATTAACGTTTATTCGAACGCGAAAATACATTACTTCCTCTACTGTGATAGTAGTTGTCAACAAGCTGCGTGCGTGTAGGTATACCTCACCTCACTTATTGGAACATGTGAAGGAAGTTATTTCAGTGATATGAAACTTTTGGTATAACACAATGGACTTGGTCAAATATTAACCATGCGATGCTAAACCCGACTGTGGCAACATATTAGTAAGCTGTACTTGCTGAATAAATTGTCTGTATTGATACCTGCGGGTTCGGGGTTAGAATATCACCCTCCTATTGCTTCCCATGGGTGCCGTAAGAGGCGACTAAGGGGAAAATATCGGAAGCAGAAAAGCAGCGCCTTCTGAAGAACTAACACTTTCCACTGCAATCTCCAAGACGCCTGCCAAATGTGGAGATTATGGCAAGTTCCCCCCAACAGGGGTGACCATGTTCAACGGTGGACATTTCGATTGATGTGATGAATACCCTGAGGAGAGAAATATCTAAACACCCTTGAATTCCGAGTATTTTACCATCTAAGTATCTATATATACATATCTACAATTCCAGATTCCGAACTGGTACCTACTGAAAATATCTATGTCAGAACAAGTATACAGTAATTAAAAATTAAAAAACTCGACTGATAATTATTTATTTTCGTGAAGCATAAGTTTTAAATAAGTTTTATCTTTCCATTGAAATTAAAACTGCAATTTATATATATATATATTTATGGAATCGTTTCTTGAAGCCCTTCATTTTGATATCCCAATCGATGTGTTTGGGAGATTTTTTTTTTTCTCAATTTTGCATCTAAAATCTGCCAATTTGTTTTTATTTTATTTGTTTTATGTACCTATTGTCACCTGAGCTATTAAGACAAATCTAATGATATATTAAACATTAAAATCGGTTGAGCCATTTAGAAATTATGTTGGGATAAAGGAAACTGGAACAAACATACATACATGAACCCTGAAAATATAACACTCCTTTTTGGGCAGTCGGGTAAAAACCAAATAACTTGTTTGCCATGAGCATCGAACCCAAAACCTTGTGATCCCAAAGTAGAGCTTATCCACACACCAATGAGGTTGTCAATATTATGTACATACGGGCAGTACATTTTTCCTCATTTCCCAAAAGGCACTTACCTCTTGACGACATCATACCAAAATTGGCAGGCAACGCATAACAGAAGTTAGGTACCAAATGACTAATATGAAGAACAACAAACAAGTTGTCGGGCTGCCTTTGAGTGCTCTGGGAGGTCCCCCAGGGCCGCCCCTCGCCACGCCCACTCGAGGCCACGCCTTTCGGTTGTGCCTAGAGACTTGTGCTGGGAAATATTGTTCTTAGCTTAAGATGTATGATGGATGGAGAAACATTGCAACGACTCGGTAAAATACAACCTTTTTGTAGCATAACCCATTCATAATATCAAAACCTTCGAAAATACACTCGAGAGCAATGAATCCGGGTCACTTAAAGAATGTTAAAAATCTCGGAAACTAAAAATGATAGGTTAATGCAATAAATTGTATTTAATAGACAATGTAATACTCCTTAAATGAAAGTAAAAAAAATATGAGTCACCATACATTTTATTAACACAAAATTACATAAAGAAAAAAACTGCTGATCTCTCCTTAAAACAAAAATAGGAAACATGAAATTTTTGAACTTTATTACGATTTTCTTGAATTTTAATACTTCGTATTGCCTCCTCGTGCTTCCATTACTGCGTTTACGCGGTTTGGCATGCTGTACACCAAGTTCCTTATACGATTTTGGGGAATATTCTCCCATTCCTCTGTGAGAGCAATTTTGAGCTCACGAAGCGTGATTGGGGGAGGGTTTCGTTGTTTTACGCATCTGCCTAGCTCGTCCCAAGCATGCTCGATCGGGTTGATATCCGGGCTGCGCGCTGGCCACTCCATACGAGTAATGTTCATCTCTTGAAGGTAGTCATTCACAATCCTACCTGTATGAGGTCGGGCATTGTCATGCATAAATATAGCATCCTCACCTAAATTGACCATAAATGGACCAACGTGATCATTGAGGATTTCTTCCACATATCTTTCGCTAGTTAAAGAGCCGTTTTCTATGATCACCAGCTCTGTGCGACTTTCAGAAGAAATTCCGGCCCACACAAGTACAGACCCACCACCGTAGGCTACTTTTTCTTCGATGCATGCTTGCTTGAATCTTTCCCCTGGTCTTCGATACACTCTGTGTCTTCCATCATGCTTGTAGAGCATAAATTTTGATTCGTCGGAGAACATAACTTTTGACCAATCTTCAATACTCCAATTTACGTGGCTCTGGGCATATCTTAGTCTCGAAATACGATGCCCACGCTCCAATTTAGGGCCGTTTGCAGGTCTAAGGGGTTTTAAGTTAGATTCAGCAAGCCGACGTCTTACTGTCCATGCACTTGGGTTACTTCCTCCGAGGCGTCGAAACTGATTGGTGAGTTCAGTTCCTGTGAGAAAGCGATTTCGAAGCATGGTGTTCACCAAGTATCGGTCTTCTCGTGCTGTGGTATACCTGGTTCTGCCCGTTCCTGGTCTGCGTAGGTTAGAACCAGTTTCTTCGTAACGTCGGAGAACTCTTTGTACTGTTGACAGCGACACACCGACAGTCCTGGCTGTATCGCGCTGACTCCGGCCGGTTTCCAGCATTGTAAGTATTCTGGTGCATTCTTCAGGCGTAAGCGACATAATTTCAGCTTGAATAATGAATATAGAGCACTATCAACATGGTTTATGTACCCACATAAATGACAGATTACAAACAAAAGCAAAACCAAATGCTGTAATTTCGTAGTTCCATCTTCGAAAGTGGCCCTTTTTCAAATTTGATTTTTTTATGATATAACTTTACAATAACTAAGAAGTTTTAATACCTTCATTTAAGGAGTATTACATTGTCTATTAAATACAATTTATTGCATTAACCTAGCATTTTTAGTTTCCGAGATTTTTAGGATTCTTTAAGTGACCCGGATTCATTGCTCTCGAGTGTATATAGATCCACAAAATTCACGATTACAAACGCAATACAACCGAGATTCTTGTCGTGCGAGGGCATAACGTATTACTAATAGTCATTGCTACCAAGCTAAGTAAAAGTATAGTCAGTCAATGACTTCAATGAACAAAAAACAACACTTCCACCTGACTATATATCGCCCTTTGGGGATAAGCAGGGGTTGTTCAACGTCTACGTTATGCTACGTTTGATGCCATTCAATGGGAACTTATTAGCACCCAATGGACGCACTTACAGACACCAAATTATTACGGAAAATTTATTTGTGACAAAAACCCAAATAAAATCCTACCCCAGGATTGTACTTTGGATTTATAGATTACATACAAAACCGGGCTCGAAACTGTCCCAATCCGAAATAATGCCTGAATTTCCACTGTTATTCTTGCTTATCTGCAGCTAGTTTTGTATCAGGTCGGAGAAGGCACATTTGCAGGAGTCAGATTGAAAAGATTGGCGGCATTTCGGCATTGGATTAATTCGGCATAGTCAGATCAGTGAGGATTTTATGATTTGAGAGTGGAGATTCCCGATACCCCACTAATATGAATAACAATATATATAAAAATAGATAACTGCTTGATGCTCGCATTATCATAAAAAGTTAAAAAGTAAATTAACGTAAATTAAGAGTGTATGTGTGATTTAGCAAGGCATGATCGATTGACCTTTTTGGGCACAGGCTGGACATTGATAGATTATTTATAATTAATGAGTGGTACGAGAGTTATTTTTACATTTTGTTACATAATTATGCCTATTATGAAAAAAAAAATATGCACTAAATCATTGATATGGTAGGCAGTGGAGATTTCGGAAATAAACTTTCAGTGATTGGCTGCAAGGCCAAATTCATCCGTTTAACGTTTATCTGTGTGATTTGACGTCGTTACGGTTAACGGATTTGAACATCCCAAGCGTATTAGACGTTTACCTCGCTACCATTGACCTGCCGTCTGCGTATTGAATGATATTTGTCAGACAATCCACCATACTAACATATACTCGTATGTTTTATGTTAAAGTTGTAATTAGTAACATGATTCTTTTTGTTTTAAGTTATTGTGCCAGAACAAGCACGAGGCCCACCTGATGTTAAGCGGAATAACATCTGCTTATAACAGACGCATTTCGTCACAAGGGCCGAATTGCACTGCGCCCGTCACCAGAGACATACAGTTGTCGTCTCAAGTGCCTGTAATATCTGGCTCTCAAAGACTGCTGCCGGAACACACTGTTAGATGCTTGGTGACAAATTTTCAAACCAATATAAAATTTTAAATATCCCTTTAATTTGATTAAAAAAAAAGTTGGACGGACTTACGGACACCCAAGCCTTACCATTAGCATCATTTAACAATCCATACAGTTGCAAAATATATGTTCTTGCACAGAGCAACGAAAGGGTTCTCGCGGGGAGAGATTGGTTTCTGCAGACGGTACATGTAGCAAGAAAGTGTTTCAGGTGACTGCGACGTTTGAGGTTTTTTCAGAATTTCACGACAAGAATACGTCTGGGTGGATACCACTGCAATATATATATTATGCCTCGAAGCTGTAGTGTACAAATACTTCTGCTTTAAGCAAAAGGGCACTGCAGAAAATGAAATGATTAGGCAAACGGGAGATAAAAATTAACGTTTCGCAATGACTAGCGCAGTCTCAAGCAGAATGATGATGGCGATATTGCAACTTTTATGGACAGTGCGTGACGCATCAGGAGTGTAATTCTTTTCTTCCTAACATAAAAAAGATGATCCGGCTTTAATTGTAGATTAATAGAAGAACATCCATGAAGGAAAACACGTATCGATCTATGGGTCAAGAAGTCAGAAATCCAAGAGCACAAGCCACCAGGTTAGCCGTACGGTGGCAGCTTATTAGCATACCAATAAGTCACTCATAATCTAATTTCTCATCCATGCACCTATTAGCATAGAAACCCTGCTTCCTGCACTCCTTAAGAGGAACAATAGAAATTAGATCAGAGCATCACAATCAGGTTGCCTATTGTACGGACTTATCTACGTTTTATATAATACATATTATAATATGTTTGTGATATTATGGTTATTTTTGAGTTTATCATTTTGATACATATTTATGTATATGAAGCAATTATGGCCGAGCGATAATATAGCCATATACTATAGCTATGGACTGCAGTGCCACAGGTCCCTGGTTCGATCCCCACCGCCGACTTGAGCTTCACCGCATGGTGAAAGGGCATTTTGCAATGGCTCGCCTGGCTAGCTACTAACCTAAGTAAAAAAAGTAGAAAATCTATCGCCAAGCACCTAGCGGTGTGTTCCGGCAGTAGTCCTTGAAAGCCTGTAGAATTACAGACACAATGGGACATAGCAACTATGTTTCAATGTGACGGGCACAGTGTAATTTGTGCCCCGTGACGAAACGCAACTGTAATAGGCAGAGTTTAGGTGGGTCTTGAGCTTGTTCCGTCACAATGACATAAAAAAAGCTATGGTGTTATTAGTTCATCACAATGCACACCATAACATTTTACTATATATGCTAGTTTTGACAAAACGCTCAAAGCGATGTTGGCTTATCCCTTTTTAACCGATCGGCGATCAGTGAAGCAACGTCCGCTGCGGTCATGACTTGGATGGGTGACCGGTGGTGACATTACTACTGAGCGCTCCCGTGCCGAGGCCACGTTAAGCCGTCGGTCCCGGTTGTTGTCTTACGATGGCAGTCGATATAGCATGGTGTTAAGGCATTTTGCGAATTCCCGCCTGGCTAGCTACTAGGCTCAAGTAGAAAGTCTGTCGCCAAGCACCTAACGGTGTGTTCCGGCAGCTGTCCTTAAGAGCCAGTAATTCTATGTTAGTCTGAACAACATCTTCGATCACATCATCACTTACCAGGTTAGGTTGTGGTCAAAGGCTAGCCTATCAGCTATAAAAAAATGCGAAATTTTGTGGCCACTGAAATCTTGAATACGAAATTTGGTACATGTTCCTTAGAATTAACATCTATCATACTTTTATTCTGATTTGCTGAGAAGTTCCTGAGGGAGCGCTATAGCTCAATTTAAAACAATCGAAGCTGCAGGTGAAAGGTATGTAAGTATAGTCTTATTTTTTTGCGCTACAGTACAAACTGAGGACTTAATACTGGGAATATTGTACTATTTTTAATACGACGAAAATATTTTAAAGCTAGTTTGATCACTGTCTCACCTATAGGCTTCGGATGTACAGCGAAAAAATCCTAAGTCTAAAGTCTCACCTATGTGATACTAAGTGATGGTATGGTCGTATAACTTAAATCGTAAAGCAACCTGGAATAGCAAATAGCTCTAAATGACACTGTCATGTATTTTGGCACAGATTTTCTACACGAGGATGGTAAAGTAAATGCATTTAAAAGCGGTACTTTATTCTTTACTTGTCACGAACTGCATCTGTTATAGACAGAGGTTACCAGGTGAGTCTAGAACTTGTTTCTTTCCAACCTTTTTATTAAAAACATGATAAAAATATTTTTATATGAAATATTAGAACAGTTTAAAAATAAGAATCAACCAATAAATCAAAACAATAATAGTTGATTTTTGGATGTCAACTTTTTCTTGACATCAGAGAAGCGAAGTCAGTGGCAAAACTCTGCACTAGAGTAGATACAAAACTAGAACGGTGGTCTGCAGGGAAATCATTAGCATACGAGAGCTGGTTTGAATAATTTATTGAATTATTAATGCGTTCTTAGTGATTGATATACGTGTACGTACTCGTATGATTGAGTACCTATATGTAAGGATGACTCTTAAGTCGACTGGATAAAGAATCATTTCAGACTATAGAGTTTGTGTTCTATCCTTGGTAGGGGAGTGCTATTTAGTTTTCTTGATGTATTTTCAGTTTTAGCCCGAAGGTGGAACTACTTCTGTGATCGCTAGATGGCGATGGCAATTGGCGTACTCTATTTCACGGGACCTTAAAAGTAACTGGTGAAATATGGGTGCTTACACTCTTATGCCTAATCCTTTGTTGATATATGTATACCCCTACACGTAGATGATGGCTCATACTAAACTACTAACTACTAGATAGCTGCTTTTATAATGTACTAGCTTTCCGGGCGCGGCTCCGCCCGCGCGTATGTCGGTTATCGCGCAAAAACATTAACCTCTTTTTGCGCAGTTGGATAAAAACTATCCTATGTTTTTTCCCGGGTCTCAAACTATTTCCATACCAAATTTCATTCAAATCGATCCAGTAGTTTTGGCGTGAAAGCGTAACAGACAGACAGACAGACAGACAGACAGACAGACAGAGTTACTTTCGCATTTATAATATTAGTTATTATTATAATGTATTAGGCGCGTGCCTTCGACCGCGTTATCGCCACACATTTTTTCGGTATATAATGCACTCCCCGGCAAGTTCATAGAGAGTATGATACGTGTTGCTCCAGCTTCCACATAATATATTTCATTAAAGTCTCTTTAGTTGCTATAGAGGTACGAGTAAGTGAAACATACATAGGTACAAACATTCACATGAATAATATTATATTATTCACACATAGTCACACTTGTAGTCCACAAAAACGTAGTTAAGTTCCTAAACATCCATGTTTTGCCAAACATGTTTTGTTTCCAAGTACTAGGGAGCGGGCCTATTGCCACCTACCAGGCACAAACTTGTAAGTTGAATCATAGGTGTGTGTGTGTAAAAGCGTCGCTTCGGAAACTAGAGGTATTGAGTTAAATCCCTGGCTTTATTTGATACAAATGCATTTTATTAGGCAAGAGTGCTGAGTTTGAAACTGTGCCAGCTATTAATGCGTTATTTATTACTGGTAGGTCAATACTAAAATAGGTTTCTAATCATGTTTTTTTCAATATGTGACCAGAATGAAAAGAAAGAAATTATTTTTCAAGTCTCGATCTTCCAAACTCTCAACACCGTAGAAATACGAGCAAAAGCCCCCCTCATCATTAATTTATGGAAAATCCGACACCAAACATCGCCTAGCAAGGCCGCGCTTCCTCTTCATTTTAATTCGAAACCCTAAGTCAGCTTTAAATTACACTTTTTCTACCCTTATAACCCCCCGGACGCTAGTACGGGATTAAGGGCTACCAACGGGTACTTTTTCTGGCAGTGTCAAGAAACATCGTCCTGCCTTTAGGGACCCCCTAGGGGGCTTTTTAGACCCTTAACGTTTACGACTAGCCGATTGCTTTTCTATGAAGGAGCCGGAACGTCCGTGACAAGAACTCGCAGATGTGACCAACGGATGTAGAATCTGTTTATGTTTTGGTGAATTTAATGACTTGCGGTAACAATTTTTTTGGTATACATTTCTATGATTGCTAAGTGGGTGTGAAATAGTTGAAAAAATGTGTAGCCACTTAAGGGAAGAGTGCACTTTCCATAGAAACTTAGTTTCGTCATATTTGAAATAACCAAGTGTTCAAAGTCTTTGAAATTTTGCATTCATTCCTCGAGCCCATATCTATGCTTTTAGTTTGTGTTCTACGTAAAATTAATTTTTTTTTTTAATTATTCAAAACAATTATTTCTTATTTTAACGTTTAAAGATAACAATAAGAATAAAAGGGAAAACTGGCAAACTAGAACTGTGGATGGCTCAAACATATAAATTTCACCAAATTTGAATACTTGGTATATAAAAATATATAGATACTACGCTTGCATATAAAGTGTTTCGTGCACAATATCCTTAAGTAGATTGAGTAGAACTTAGCGATATTTATTTTCGGTTGAGTTATAAGTGTTACCGAATGGTGGCTTCTGTATCCTATATATAAACTGTTCATCACGTTGTCAGTTGTCACCTTTTCAAGGGGCCTGTAATCTATTATTTATAGATTTACGTACCTTTTCTGGTAAATTACGAAATTTTGCGATAGCTCGCCTGGCTGCATACCACCCCAAAGTAGAAATTATGTTGCCAAGTACCGAACGGTGTGTTCCAACTGCAGAACTTTAGAACCAGTTCCTGCCTTCTATCATTTTTAGCAACAGGTGTTGTCGCAGGGTAGCCTGTCAGCTATAAGAAAAAACTTCATACTAGGGGATCGGATCATTTACTCTTAGATTTTGAATATTTTTGCGGCGCTATTGTTATTTGTATGAGAAACAATAATTACCTATAAACACATTGCTTTGAGGTGCCACAGTGCATTTAAGCATTTGCAGTTGTATATATGTAGTATAGATAAATACTTAGAGCTAAAGTCCAAAATTATGTGTACTGTGGTTGAAATGTTACCGTTCTCGTTGTTTTTGACACTGCACTGCACTCGTTACTCCAAGAAGTTAGTATTTATGTCTCTTTAGCATAAAAAACAGTAGTGTTTGTACATTATACTGCTTATGTGTTTGTACATGACATTGTGGTGGTGCCCACCAAGGTTAACTTTTGCTAAAGGCTACCGTCCGTTAATTATAAAAAAAAAGGAATTTCATCTTCCTAGCCCTTGCCATGTTTTAAGGGTTGGTATTAATTTTCTTTTTCTAACAAGAAAAAAAACGAGACAACCAAAATCTTACTACTTCTAACCAGAATGCCGTATTAGGGCATTTTGCGAATGCCCGGCGAAGCTTAAGTTGTTGCAGTCATTGACCTATATATACTAGACGCGACATCTCAAACGAAGATAGTCGGCCAATATGCGAACGTAAAGCGCGTGTAATTTTTACGAGTGCCCAGCTACGTGTGGGGGAGAGCATGCCGGCCAGCATATTTGCACCGGTCGACTATCCTTGTTTGAGATGTCGCGTCTACTATATATAGGTCAATGGTTGCAGTATGTGTTACAATGAGTCTTGTCAGCCAGAACGATCTGTACCAGACAACCCATAACTTTAGTAATATATAATATAATATAAGACGGCGGATATATACCTGCCATGGAAGAGAAAATATACTTAGTGGCTTATGCCAGTGGTAAATGTTAAATAACTCTACGGATTTGTAGCAAAGTATATTAAGATTTTAGCAGAAAGAAAAATATGTGTAAATCTTAAATATATTCTCTAAGGCAAGTTAGGTCCGAAACATATTGCCGTAAATTCTCTCTATAGGATAAAATCGCACGCAATTTAGTTTTTCACCCAAACTGTTCGTGATTTCACCATTGCTGCATCTCTGTTACTCCTACGCAGTCCGATAGTGATTGAATTTGAGCATTTGACAGCGTCTTAAGAATATAAGGACTGTTTCATTTTCTCCTGCTGGATGTCGTATTTACCATATGAGGCATATGGCACTCAGCGATAGCCATACTTTCTACAACATTTACAAATATTTAGTGCACTAAAATTTTAATAATTATTTTAGTATAATTTATGTACTTAAATTAAAAAAATTGACACTTACTTTTCATTACAAAGTTATCCTAGATCAAAAGGCAATCAACAACAAAATTCCATGAATGCATGGCCCCCATGACTTCCGACTACCTGCGTCTACTGCACGTTAAGAGTATAAAAGCACAACATGCTGTGAACATGATTTCGCAAACATTTTGACACAATGGTTATTAATAACACATCTTTAGCGACATATTTCACAAAACAAGTAGATAATAATACGCTCCAAAGGGTTGAATGAAATATCTGTACAAAAAATGACAGCTTGCTTCTGGAAATTTCTTTGTAGAATTGATTATAAGCGTTACCGACTTTTTCTGGAAGCAGTAGGAAAGAGTTTGGTTTCATGCTATCATTATAAAAGCATGAATAACTAAACTTTGGACATCACATTGTGTTGATTATGAAAACCACAACACCATATTTTTTTACGCTACAGATCTTAGTCTCTTCAAATTATAATACTATAACAGAAGATAATAAACAACCTCAAAAACTTACGACGCTATTTAACACACTTGTGAAGAAAATACTAAAAATAATTTAAAGAGTACATAAAATTTATTTAACTAACCTTAGTAGCCAGATATTGGTTGTATGGAGCTTCTTTTATAAGTTTTCAATATCGGCAGACGCTAAAACCTTTCTTCTTCTAAATCCATCGCATCGTCTATTTAGATAAGCTGACAAATAAGAGAATGTTTTTAAGTCTACTCCATTCTTTGTTCAGACTGTTCTTTTTACCATTCAGTATATACACCACAAAGAACTAGGTTTGTACTTAGAAGATAATTCTTTAAAGTACGCCATGAACACATTTTCTATAGAAGACTGCGTATTCTTGTTGTTTTTAGATTTTATATCTGGCGGTGTAGAACATAAATCATTTTCTTCATAACTATTACTTGTAGACATCTTAATTAATAAACAACTATAATTTCAAAAGAGAAAACGAGTTGTGAACAATTTTTCGCAATAGCGGGAATAATTAATCAGTTTTCCTACGGGCGCACATGGCGATCAGCCATAGACTAAAGAATGAGGTTTCTTTTTTTTTTGCTTTTCGCATATAGCTTTTAGCCACGTACACAATGGTGAATTTAAAGTTTTTTTAATTAAAGTTATAATTGAGTAAAAGTTTTATTTTATTAACGCGTACAAGTTGAAATTGTCTATTTAAATACGAAGTTGTATGAAATGAGCAAACAATAGGTACATTAATTTATAACTATTGAACAAGATCTATTTTGTGTTGAAACTTTTTTAAGAACAAAGGAACTCAGCCAAAAATATTATTAAAAAACCATAACTCACTTGTAAATAATAACAATGAAAAATTACCACTTTGCTTACAGGTGTCATTATGTGCATAACTGCGGTGAAATTAGAGCCTTTCTTATAGTTTTTCAACACACTTGTGACGAGAATAATACTAAAAATAATTTAATTGCATCAGTGAAAACGAGTTGTGAATTTTTTTCCCTATGACGGGAAAAAATAATCAGTTTTCCTATGCGCGCGCATTTCGATTGGCCATAGACTAAAGGTTTTTTTTGTTTTTTTTTTCAGATAGCGTTTTAGCCACGTACAAAATGGGAAATTTATAGTTTTCTTTATTCCAGTGAAAATAAAAGTTATATTTGAGGGAAAGTTTTATTTATTAAACACGTACAAGTTGAAATTATCCATTTAAATACGAAATTGTATGAATTAAGCAAACAATAGGTACATTAATTTATTTGTGCTGTACGAGCACGATCTTTTTTGTATCGAAACTTTTTTAAAAACAAATTAACTCAACTGATACAATATAAAAAAAACTCTACAACTCACTTGTGAATAATAGCTATGAAAAAGTCACAGTTTGAATACAGGTGTCATTATGTGCCTAATTGCGGTGAAATAGAGCCACTTTATGAGCAAGTATCCAGAAAAAAATGTTTTCCTCAATTTTCTCGCATTTCAGATGGAGCGATTACCGAAGCCGTCACGTACCTACGATGTATGTGAACCTTTATTTCGACATTGATTTGTTTGATTTTCATACTAGCCGAAAACGAGCTCCTAATTTGGGTATACATACTACTAAACTATAGACCTTGAGGAACAGAGTGAGCAAGCAAAAATGAAAGAAACTAATGTTGAAAAAAATTTTCATACAAGCGCATCGTACGAGAGTTAAGATAATCGATCCGCTGAAATGATTATTGTTTTACTTATTTATACCCTACGAATAAATATTTAAAGAAGTGTAACTCTCATACAGTAACCACTTTGATTTCGGAGTCAGCAAGCTCGCACTATCTTCGAAATTCAATGGGTATGGTAGGTATTTATTTGGCGCTTACAAATAATTGCATCCGATTGGTCGCGTCAAGGTAAAGTTGTTGCTCCGCACGGTACACTTTTACACTTTTTAAATCACGTCCGCCGCGGTAAGGTTTGCGTTCTGCTGTTTTTGAGCATGACTCATATTTCTTAACATATTTATTCGTAGTTAATACCTAGTACTTTAAGAAACAAATCTATTACCTACTTGGTAAGTGTCGGTACTAAGGACAACATTTTATGAGTATGTTCAATTATATCAGTAAAATTTTATAATTATATTGCATTATGCTAGAAATGCATAATTTAGTTCTCATATTAGTATATATTCCCTTTCATGGCCGTCTTACTTCCAGGATTTTACAATAGATATCACTTCTAAAAATCAATTTATCAACCCACACATCGGAAAATAAAAGGCAATTTTAAAGCCATACATGGCAGCATTCAGCATTGTCCAAAAGGAGAAACGGAAAAAATTTAATAGTCAGTCTAACAGACAAGTCTGTTTTTAAAACCATTCTACACGTCACGAAAAAGGCAAAAAAGTAAGAACAACTAACTGGAACTATGAAAAACGCCGGGTTTAACTGACAACGAAATAAGACTTGATAGCAATAAATTCCGCCAAGTGCTCTGACTAGGGGGTTTTCAAAGGTTCCGAACACAACTTTATGGTAAGAAATAGTACATTGTGTATTAGGGGCGGTAAGAAAGGAATTACGGTCGAGGTTATAGTACAAATCGTAATTCCCGTACCGCCCGTAAAACATATAATGTTTTTCATCACATTTGCGAGTAGTTATTATGAATTATAGCAACTATTATTACGAAATACGTGAACTTTTTTCAAGCAGATGGCGGGCTTTTTGCCCACACCACAGATTATATAAATGTTTCGTTTAGAAACACTATGGGCAAATACTTACATAGGTATACAGCCATGACAGAATGTAAAAAAATAAAGTAATTTTGACGTTTTGATACAAAAAAACTATTAAAATCGATTATTAAGATCATTCGTTGAGTACTTAGATTGCAATTAAATTCCTGTTTAGATAACTTAACATTTTAAGGTAATTTATCAATTGCGTGTAAACTCCTTGCTTAAACTTGCATGACCTGTGTGCTGTGCTATAAATAATTAAAAAATTACGTATCTACCCTGGGTTTCATGACAAAAAGAAAGCTCGAGGGTTTTTTATTGGGTATTACGGCCAAGTTAACCTGTATGTTTAGACGCTGTTTACGTGCAAATGTGATGAAAAGTATTTTATATAATCTCATTCAGTAATATTCTAATTATGAAATTAAATACAGACCTTTATTGGCACACTTTATATACATACTTCTTTAAGAAAATTAAATTATTAAATTAAAGCATTATTATCCTAACAAAACAATGCTTTAAAACAATTTTTTAATTATTAAAGTACAGTGTGTCCGTACCAAGGAGGTTTCAATTCAAGTACACATTATCTGTGGTGAGCGCGCAGTGCGCGCTTCGCGCGGGTTTTTATATTGCATTTTATTTAATGTAGCTATACCCATGTATGTAGCTATACCTATAGCCATGAGATTAAATAAAGTAGTGTATGCAACTGCATATAATTAGGTATTAAAACGCTCGTGTAATCTTATTTTGAAACTCGCCTGCGGTTCGTTTCAAAAAACTACACCCATGTTTTAATACCCTCTATTATATGACAGTTGCATAAACTACTATTAAAGCATTTTACCATTTAATTAAACCGTCTCACGAATAATAAAATTATTGCACGAACACTCTCAGTTAAGAAATTACCTACTTAGCGGGTTTTAGATTTATAACAGAAGCTGAATGATAGGTATTATATTATGATATTCCTAAACTTATACCCTTCATATGAGTTTTTACAATATGTTTTCTCTAAAAACATACCTAAATGACAACACAGGATAATCAAAATATTTGGTTGAAAAAACCAATCACAACATCATTACAGTATATATAATGCGACGCAGTATGAAACATTAATAAAAAAAACTGAATTCTCATTATTTAATTTTTTTGATTGTTCGAAGATTTTAATTTTCAGAAGCAGCCCGAAGTCTGGAACTGTGCCCTTTAGATGGCGTGCACCCTATTACATGAAACCAATACCTGTCTGGGGAAAGTTGGGTGTAAAGATGAGACCTACCTTTAGGTAAGGCGTGATATTTTTTATTTTTTTTAACTTGTTGTGGTCTAAGGACTTCGCAGATCGAATAACATGACAAATATGTCTATTAAAGCACTATTACTCGATTTTCTAGTTATAAATAACATCTAGAACCCTAAAAGTAAAAATTGCAGTTAAAAAGCTTCCTTTTCTGTCGTTATATTCCTCTATATTTTTCAGTGAGCTTAATGGTAAGTGTATAGGAATAAAAGGTGTGCTTGCCACACCACTGTTTTCATATTTAAGGCTCGGTTGGTTTGATAAAACGCGGGGTAACTCGTCATAATGTGCTTAGCATTTGCACGGTAGACGAAGGGCAAAGAATAACGAGCTCAGAATGTATACATACATAAAATACTACAAATCTTATGTTGATGATTTGTCTTAACATTTAGCCACTTGCTCGCTTGGCTAGCTACCACCCTAAAGTAGAAAAATTTGTCACCAAGCACCTAACGGTGAGTTCCGGCAGCTGTCCTTGAGAGCCAGTAATTCTAGGTTAGCCTGAACAAGATCTGCGACCACATCATCACTTACCATCAGGTGAGATAGTGGTCAACGGCCTACCTATCAGCTATTAAAAAAACAATGTTGCGGTCACGGAATATTGTAATTAAATTATATTAAAAATATTACCTTATTAGCCGGATTATCCACCGCTGAACACAGCCTCCCCCACGGGGCGTTTTGCCACAATCCAAACGCTTGACAGGCGCCTTGGGTATCGCAGTGAAAGATAGCAGTTCCCTTAGTCGCCTCTATCGACAACCACCTGAAGAGATCGGAGGGAGGGGGTGACATTCTAGCCCGGCACCCCACGGAAAATATAGCTTCACATTAATTTTTAATCTGACTTCTTTAATTATTCCATATAAATACTAACGGTCTGTATAATGTACACATAACTTTTAATACAAATTGACAAAATTCAGGAGAAAAGAAAAGAAACTGCCGTGTTTTAGAAGTTAAATCATAATGTTTGAACAATACCCATTGAAATTTTTTTTTACGCTCATTTTTAACACTATATCACTATTAATGGTAGATGATGACGCGATAATGATAGGCTGAAAATAAAGTGCTTCCTCTCAAGGGCAGCTGCTGGAACATAATATATATAGTTAAGTCTCATGTGCCTGTAATTTCATCGGCACCCAAACCACTCTTCCACCGGACCATACTCTTTCGAGTCGAAACTTTGTCTTCCAATTGTATTACTTAAACGGCCATAAGGGACGGTGCGTGGTCATCAACCAGACTACTAGACTTCATCTGATCGAAAGAAGCGCTTTAATATACAATATGTAATATATGCACAAATTCGACCAAACGCGACATGGTTCTCATCTCTCTCGCATACTCTCTGCATCATATTTCGGGGCCGCGTTACTTATTCAATATTTCCAAATTGGCTGCGCACCGTTCCAGTAATGGAGGAGAAAAAACCCGAAAACCGATGCAAATGGATTTGGAACCCGATTATTTATTTAACGTCTCCGAGCATCTTCATAACTGATTATGTTTTTTTCGTTCATGCGCTGGAATTCGGTAAAGCTTTTAGCTTTCTCCTGGTTTTAGGAAGTATATATTTAACGTAATAAAAATATTGATTCATTGTGCTTTAATGAGAATAATAGGCGATCTATATGATTTCATTTAATATGAAGGTGTATTGGTTTCTCCCATCTATTTATATAAAGGATTGGAACATAGGGTACGTTCTAATATCACGACAATATAATGTGTAGAAAATTTAACACAAGCATATAATGCACACAGCTACACTTCCGTTGTATATGATACGTTTTAATGAATGGCAAAGACAGGAAGACAAGCGTGCTATTGACGCACATACGCACAGAGAGTCGTCATTTGATTTAACAACGCCAAGTTCAAGGTATGGGTGCCACTTCTCCCGTTTTTATAAGTTCAAAGGTCTCTCCAAACGTATGTTTCTAATTCGTTGATGTAAGCAACTTAAAACTTAATAATGCAACACTTTTGGAAAACAAAAGCAAATACTGTGTGCATATTAAACATTATAATTAAATAAAATCGAAGATGGTAATTACTAAGAACTCAAAACAAATACGATCACTGCAATGTGTTTTATACTCCGTAATAAAAACCTAATGCATTCTACATATATCTAAATCAACGTTATAAACGTCAATATTAAAGGTTGAGTCTATTGTTGAGAATAAAAAGAAGACAAAAAGTTTTCAAATATAGATGAGCGTCGAAAAATCTAGCAAAAAAAGGTAGCAAAAGCAGCCAAGCTTCAAAAAGCCGTACCATATTCCTACCACCCTAAACATCAAAACAAGCTAACTAACGAACAAGTGGATTCAAAATTTGCCATATGACCAGCGTGTCAGTGCTCCCATTTATCATCTGAGATGTGACAACTGAATTTATTTATGTAAAAAAACAAACAATAGTTCGAGTTGGGGCAAGTGTAGTGCCCCTTCAAAATGTTTGTGTTCGTCCTGTAATTTTATACAGAGTAGCAAAAGTGACAGAGACAGCAAAATAATAAGTTGACTACGACTAGGTTTTCGTAAGTTGCAAATTTAGAGGTATTTCTGAATAAAAATAAACTATGTAATAAGAAATCTTGTTTGGAAGCGCTCTTAGCGTAACTTGCGTAACCGTTCTTAATAGAACGACTTATTTAAGCAACGTCCGCTGCGGTCACATCTTGGATGGGTGACGGCTAGTGGCATTATTACAGAGCACTTCCGAGCTGCAGAGGGCATGTTAATCATTTGGTCTCGGTTGTAATCTTAGAATGGTAGTCCTTTTAGCGCAGGGGCATGGCATTTTGGGATTGCCGACCAACTTAGCTACTTCCCTCAAGTATAGAACATGCCACCAAGCACCTAAAGGTGTATTTCAGCAGCAATTATTCTAAGTTAACGTGAACAACATCTTCGACCATATCATCACTTACTATCCGGTGATATATTGGTTAAAGGTTTTATATGTATATATATCATTCTTTATTAATAAAATAAATCATATTTTTACCGTTATTACTCTTGTGGGCTCAGAATTTATCTTCTCTAATACGTCTTCTCTAAATATTTAGTTTGATTTAATTGTACCTTTATTTTTTTATTACACCCCGTCTTGTTATTCCAGTAATTCCTCTTCATCCTAAGGTTGCCTGGAAGATATCACTAATAATGATATGGCCGCCCATTGTGACACTTTATTGTTAGCTTTCTTTTACTTTTGTGTTATTTTGTATAATAAGTGGTGTAACAATAAAGAATTAACTATCTATCTAAATGTAAATATTATCATTTTGGGTAATCAGCATGAGCAGTTATGTTGTGCGCACAATTTAAAACAACACTCAGAGTGTGAACGACAGGTTGCTGCTCATCATTTAACAATACAAATAAACAACATGTTATTTTGAAAATTAATAATTTATTGTACATTACAAGAAAAAATTAACAGTACATACTAATACAAAAATAAATAAATAATTTAACTATATCTACTTATGACCTAAAAATATTACACTTAAAAATTCTGAGCTCTGTTTTCTACCAGGAGGCAATCATAAGTAGAAAACAGAACTCAGGTCACTGTCCACGGGTAGAGTGCCTAAAAGGCTGGCAGCATTACCCCGTTGTATGGCAAGACTAATTCTCTGGCCGAGGTAAGCGCCAGCCCTTTGGTCGTTTGTCTTTTCTATCAGCCGCTTTGATAAATCTTTATATAAAGTCCATGCGCTTGGACCCCACGGACCTAATGTTTCTACTCCAAAAGGCAGAAATATATAACTATCGCCGAGACTCTCGTATTTTCGCCCTTTGGAGCCTTCTGCTGCCACTGCCGCTGCTCCCGCCGTCTTGGAGGTGGATGGTAAATGAGACGCCGCAAGCGTGTACATGTTATAACGTAAAAGCACTCGTCCAAAGAAAAAGTCCACCTGTTCAGAAATATTTTCTCTATGAATGACACTACTCTGCAAAAAAATTGCTCATAATCCAAGGGGTAGCTAGTGTACCCGTATGATTTAGGGCGCTACACAATAGCGAGATAGCAATTTGATATTCAGGCCACATTTTTAATAACTGCGCTGTCTGTACGCGCCCTAATGGTAGGGCCCACTGTTAAATGGCTTTTTGTTGCGCTGTTAAAATGTGAGTGGCCAGTCACTTGCATGGTCAGTTTTGATTTATGCGATTTTAAATAATAGCCATAGTCTCTGAATTATGTAATTAATCTAGTTTTTATTATAACTCTGTAAGAAAAACTGTTTTTGTATATGTGTGTCAGCTGTAACGACATCTACCAGTAGCCTACGCCGTATCTGTGTATTATAGATGCTCACTTAACTTATTAGTTGTATAAATTATACCCATGTTTGGAGATTTTGAAGAAGTTTGGTCCCACCCTATCAAGTATTGATCTATGCCTTGATAATATTGAATAGATAAGCTTTTATATTCATTAGCAAACAAGTAAATAAAGTAAAGAAAAAAAACGATTATTATTTTGGTTTTTAAAAATAACCTGCCGATCTTACCCTATCTCACTTGGGTGGCATTAGGCTCACATCCTATTATGCGGTTGTCGTCACTACGCGGGATAAGTGAAGGCAGAAGACAACGATACGTTAACCAATAACTTCGGAAAGTAACTAGTTAACGATACGCTAACTAAGTTATTACTCAGTTAGCGTATCGTTAGTATGTAGTTAGGTCTGTACTAATGTAATAATCCCTTATACATTTTACCCCATAGTGGCGTACAAATTATTGAAAGTTTCTGAAAATAATTAAATTTGTTTTGAAATAAATTATGTGATTAGTGATTAATTACTATTTGTGTCTTTATTCATTTATTAATTCTAAAACTTAGTAATATATCCTCTCTATCAGTCTTAATTTTAATTTCCTTACAAATTTACGGGTAGGTATTGGATTAATTTTACACACAACCTAATTTATTTTTATATAATATTATGTTTGGCACTTCTGGCGAAACAATTCTGTCTAAGTTCCTAATGCGTCTAGAATGTTCTCTCTAACTATAGTTTACTAATTAATTACTCTACTTATTACTCATCTATTGCTTAGGCTATTGCTCTCTGATATTTTTTTACAAATTTGCCACTATGTAGGTACAAAATATTTATTGAATATTTGTGTTCTGTTCTAATTAACTGTGATTATTATAACCTGATAGAAATATCTGATAACTACATTCAATATATTTGCTCAAAAAATGTTGCATGAAGAAAATTACAGGTCAAATTTGTTTGTTAAATATTACCAGCAATTTGTTTTGCATCATCTAATTTAACATATTTTACTTTTTTGTTTAATCTTCGGTAAAAATACATACTACATAATAATATGCTTACAGTATTAGTTAAAGTATACTATACAGTATTACGAGTACATACATACAGAATAGTTGTCAAAATTACCATCGGTGCATCACGTCAAAGAACACAAAAAACCACTATAATGTTCCACTGAGCAGATGTGACACAATACTTCGTTACTCTCGATAAAAATAAAATACTTACCAGTTATGCATCGCATATGTGATGTTTTATATCATATTGATTGGGAGATGATGCTGATGCATACTTTAACGTAGACAGTGATGGATTTGAACTGAATTTTTATTATCAAGTTTACCTATTTGGTTTTTTATTACATTATCTTAAGATAAGTTATATAAAACGACCGTATATAGGGGAGATTGCCGAGTCGTTCTTAACCGATCAATTATAATTTACAATGACCATTACACATATTACATGTATTATTATTATTATAACCGCTAGTTGAATATATTACTGAGCGCTACAGTTTTTTTCTTAAGATAGCAGTTGTGCATTGTGTTTCTAAAAAGGTTTTGAGTATATATTATTGAATATTTTGCTTATCCATCTATAATTGTTCGAAGATGCCTACATAACTGGGAATAAATTGGGTTAGTGGAAAGAAGGTTGCTTATATGCGATATGCGAACGACACCGTACCACAAACGTTGACGATAGGTAGGAACTAATGAAAAGACTGAAGAGCGAGAGCTTGATTGCAGCAATTTTGGAGGTGGTAACTATCACATTTAAACTATTACAATTATAATATTACTTAGTAGGATTATCCTGAGCAAACAATCCTAAATAGTCGTAACAACGTCTTGTATAAAATTTTGACGTATTAACAAAAGCTGTTCCATAAGTTCCCTATTTCACTATCAAATATATTTGATCATAGTGTAATTCATGTCTCCACCAACAAAGGTAACAACAAAGTTTCTGTAAAGAGGTGTTGGTGACAATAGTTGCCAATTTTTATTTAGTAGAGATTTAAGTAGATGCCAACTTTTGTTTGGTAGAGACACAGCTTTACCTGTGACCCTATATATAACATAGCGTAATAGGAGCCTTAATGTAGTGATAGCTACACATAAGAGAGTTTTCATCTCGAATTATCGTCAGTCTTAAGGGCATACATTAATTCATACTTCATATACAACGTACACACTCTCGTACACACACTAATTTACTGTTAACTGTATAATCATTCACAGACAACTGATTAGTTGCACATCAGTTGCTACACGAGTTCCACCTAAGATCCAAAGTTACACGGACAGTTTAACAAGCCGTAACAAGACGCTACTAATTAGGTCTGCTAAGTTTAACAAGATAGTACGAATGCTAATTAAGTGATACGAGGCTTTTGGTTAAGAACGACTAAGTAAGAACTTAGTTCTGTCTAAGTTGAATTGTTTTTGTTAATAAGCAATTATGGCTTTGTGATGTGGCTATGAACTGCTGCGCTGGGGTCCAAGGTTCGAATCCTGATGTGGGTTTAAATTTTGCCGCATAAACGGGCGTGACTTTTCAGACACTTGATGGACGCTAAAGATACTGACAAGAAGAATTACTCGCTGAAGATTTTGAAATCGACAAAACGTTTTGTTTTATTAGAGCGCTTTGTCGATGCAATTCGTGGTCATGCTTGCATTTATATGCTGTTATTGCTGGCATCCATTTTTATATATAACATACCGGATACGTTTACTAGGCGACTATGACGCTCTTGTGATGGTCAATTACAAATTATTATATTGAAATAATAATATTCAATTAACTACCACGTTCAGAATAGATATGTATAGAGTAACTGCGAGAAGAACGGGCAAACAATTCGAAGCCAACTACAGTGTTTGGACTGCAGCCATGATCTTTAGGTTGCTTATATGCTTTAGCTGTAGTGTCTGTTGTGAATTTTTTTTTCGTCACCTTTTGTGCTTTTAGAGTCGTTCACATATCAACTTAATACTTTGAGCTTAATAACTACGGATGTACCTATGTTAATTATCTTGAATTAGATACAGTAATATTAATTTTAGATGAAAGATACAGAAATGCGATTTCCGCATAATAACGTATGAAACTTGAAGCGGTCGTAGAAAAGTTTGCTTAGCCATTCTGAACCGATCAGCAAAGTTAAGCAACGTCCGCCTCGGTCATGACATGGGTGGATGACCGCTGGTAACATTACTACTGAGCGCTGCCGTGCTTCGGAGGGCATGTTAAGCCATCGGTCCCGGTTGTTGTCTTAGGATGGCAGTCTTTATAGCATGGTGGTAGGGCATTTTGCGAATGCCCGCCTGGCTAGCTACCACCCTCAAGTAGAAAATCTGTCGCCAAGCACCTAACTGTGTGTTCCGGCAGCTGTCCTTGAGAGCCAGTAATTATAGGTTAGCCTGAACAACATCTTCGACCACATCATCACTTACCATCAGGTGAGATAGTGGTCATAGGCTAACCTATCATGCATAAAAAAAATGTTTTATAACACTTACGGTATTTTAATTTCAGTTAACACCGGTACGCCAGAAATCTCTAGTATAAATTTCCGCCCATCAAATTAGTTTCCTCTAATCTAAGAAACTTGCTACGTACGGAAATTCTTGATAGTTTTAAGTAGATCTCAGACAGCGTACATTATACATCAGGTGCTTCATTACCCCTGCCCTGTTCGGCCCCGAGAGGTCTTGAAGGCAGAGGCCGGAAGTTGGTCCATAAATTATAACTTCCGCTAGTTGAGACTTGGATGGATTCCGAGAATTTTCGTGTGCTACACTGGATAATTTCGTGTTGGAGATATGTTAAGGATTTTTTTTTACTGGTGCTTAAAATCTAAATAGTTCACCCAAAACGAGTATGCATGTCACTTACTCTATATATTTGTCGTATAAATTGATTGAACGATGAGTTTAAAATTAAATTGATATGTTTAGGTATAGTATTTTGTAACATACTTCAGTATTAGAAATATTTTTTGTATCGTAAAATAAATGTACAAACGTATAATATCAATTTAAATTTAATTCAAACAGTATTTATACTCCTTTTTTTTTTAGCATTTTTACAATTGCTGAATGTAAAATACATAAATGTATATATATTTCGTATTTTTTTTTTATTGTAAATTATTTTACCGGCGGTATGCATTTATTAAACAAAATACTATGAACTATATACAACACTACAGCTACTACAATAAAAGCATTTATTGTAGTAGCTGTAGTGTAGCTGTAGCATATGTCATAGCAGACTCATAGGCAGTCCAAATGCTCCAGCCCACTCCCAGTTGGCAGCGTGCCCAGCATGCTGGCAGCATTACCCCGTTGAATTGCAAATTGATTAACCGTTGAGTTAAATATTAAATTAATATTTACATTTAATTTTGTAACATGTATTAATAATATTTTTGTAATGAAAAAAACGGTCATGCTCTTCGCAATATATTTTGTAGCTTTTTTATAATTGTTGATAAGTATTTGACTCATAATTAACAGGATTTACCTATGACCGCTAGCTCTTAAGAACAACTGTCATAAAACACCGTAAACCGATAATGTGGTCGAAGATGTTGTTCAGGCTAACCTACAATTACTGGCTCTCAAGGACAGCTGCCAGTACACGCCGTAAGGTGCTTGGCGACAGATATTCCACTTGAGGGTGCTAACAAGCCAGGCGTGTATTCGATAAACCACCAGTTTTAGTAATTAAATCAATCAAGATTTTTTGTAATTAGCATGACATACCCATCTAAATTCAAATTAACGTTATATTTATTAATTCGCAGTAACAACGTTTCTCATTTCATGCAGTGAGGTTTTCAGGTTTTTGATGCTTGCGTAGATACCTTTATGAAACGGCTATACAATTGTATTTTAAACCTAAAATATCATCCTGAGAGCAGTAAACGCAAACATGCCACACAATCTCTCAATCCGTATACTCAATATATATACTCTCAATATATATTATCTCGATTCAAATCAAAAAGTTTCATGTAACTATCAACCCGTGTGCCACACAGTGAGATTATTTAATTGGGATTTTAAGACGATATTTTTGTACCAACCAAAGAAACCCAAAAAATGTATACAGATTTTATTAAATCTAAATATTCCATTGGAATTTTCGAAAAATGAAATTTATGTGTTTTGGTCTTTTTGAACTTTGTTTTATCCACGTAATGAGCATTATATCTAACCACGAGTTGAATTTAAATAACCTCAGTGTTGACGCAAGGTGCACATACAAATGACACAACTAGAATAGTCGTAAGTTTCATCTAACTATCGCCTCGTGTGGCACACAGTTTCTCAATCCGTGCAGTGAGCATTGTCTCGAGACATGGATTTAATTAGCACGACCTCAGCGCGGCCGGATATTAAGCTGCGCATACTAAATGGCTTCACAACTAGCGGTAAAACTTGTGATTATCTCCTTACTTGAAACGGGTATCCGACCTTATCCTAGTGTGAAATAATCGTGGAATTGTTGGTTAAGGTTTAGGCCTTATAATGGAGTTGATGTTATCAGTAAAACTAATAGTATTTTTTAACTTTTTTATTGACATATTTTTACTTTGAAAACTATCGCTAGTTTTATCCATATTAACTTATTAAGGCTAGGACCCGCCTTATATTTACCGGAACTTTTAAACAGTCCGATATCAAGGGAGTCATTAAAAATATAAGTAGTACAAGTAGCAGATATTCTTCAAAAGGACCCGCTGACCCTAAAAAGATACGGGAGTATACCTAAAGGCAAAATGAAAGGCCGTAGGATATACGTCAACTCATTTGGAGTTCATCAAAACCAAACCTATTAATACCGCAAAACAAGCAATTCAAGCTAAACATGCTAGACATCATAGATATTATCTCTTTGAACCTATAAAAAACAGAAGAGGTTGAACTTTCCCCGTCTTCAAAAATTACAAATTATTTTTTTTTCAAGAATTTGAAGTAGGTACTTATTATTTAAAAAATGTAAGTTATTCTAAAACTTCCCCGGATATCGCGTTTTACGTGATCATGTAGAAACTTATGAGCACAATAGTTAGACGATCTAGCAACAAAACCCATAGAATATATATTTTTTTAATTCCTGCCTCAGAAGTCAGCGCTTGCCTTAACACGAAGCAACAGCGAAGCAGGATTTCTGCGGCAAGGCGTTCCAGCTTTTCTTTTGTGTGTTTGTTCGACTTTAAATTTCAAATGGTTTCCGTAAGGATTTTCGTTGATATACCTAAATCCAGTGTAGACTCGACTCGTGAAAGGTATTTCAAATTTCAATCCTCAAAGTGGTAAGACTGGAGTTCAAATATCAGATATTAAAAAAGTGGCAAAATTTAAATTACCGTGCATGGAGATTGTTAAAATATTTTTTTAAATCACCTTAGTTCGTCCTTGGTTTTAAGTTAAAAAATGATTATAAGGTTTAAAAATAACCCGGTGAAATAGTCCGTTACACTCAAACCATTAAAAATTAATAAAAGGGTTCCAATATCCGTAAAAAATATAAATAAACCCTAGTTGTAACCGATTCGAGAGATAGACAAAATACCAGGTCAGAGGCGGTGCCTTCTGAAATAAGTACTGACAACTTCTACCACAATGCCCATGACGCCTGCCAAGCGTGGGGATTATAGCAAATCCCCCAATGGAGAAAACCTTTTTCAACGGTAGACATTCCGGTTTATGTGATGATGATGAGGTACTTACTATTTTTTCAGTACATCTTTGGCAAAAAATATTCAAATCTGAAACAATAACAGGCTACGAAAGTCCTAAAAATGTTTTACTGTGTAACCCAAATAAAATAATAAAGTCACCTAATCACGGATAATAATTTCGACTCTAATCCATTAGAGTAGAATCTGATTAGATTAAACTAAGATCACATTACTCCTGTTAAAAATAACTGACTTATCCACGCACGAATTAACATCAAAATAATATCTACTCGTGACCACGGTCAATGCAACTTGATCAAAACGTCGAGGTTAGTCAAAATTTTATTTTGATGTTATTCGTGCGTGGATAGACCCGTCAGTAATTTAGAAACATGAGTTTAGTTCACGAAAGTTTAATGAAAAGCACATTGCTCCTATTCAGGAGTAATATGGTCTTAGTTAAATTCTTATTCCCGCAGATAACAGAATATTTTTTCGAATTAAAAACCTTAATAATAATTTATTCTTTGGAAATATGGTCCTCTCTGAAATATTTCCTATACAATCGAATTTAAATGTAAGTGCCTAAACGACTTACCATCAGGTGATATTGAATAAAACTAAGACTTTTTCAACAATGTTCTTGACATTTTTAAAAACAAATCTATTACTTTGCCTTATAGCTCCATCTGTGAAAATCCCTATAAACCACTTACAATGGAGTTACGCTTGACTGCATGTAAAACATTTGAACGCGCTCCTCGCTACCTTCGGACATAGTTGTCACAAAGGAGAATGTTTAAGTTTGTTTCGGGGATTCCTAGATGGCGGTATAAGATATACTATTTCGTACTCTTTCTGCTTCGACATAATTTTTCAAATAAACCAATATTAAAGTATAAGAAGATAGCCTAAATGGCAGTAATAGTACATTACGATAAGTGACAATAGCCCAGGATGCGTGGTTTCACGGACTTTCACAGCAGACTGAAATCTAAATAACATCAGCTGCAGCATTGACCATCTGTTTATACCTATCTACTTAGATATTTTTACGTCTGTGAAGGTGGTTTCAGACCACTTAGGTAAGTCTGCGAATGTATTGCATCGTTATTTAATGGTAATAAAAATACTTGCCGTAAATAGCAAACCGAATAAATCACAGTCCTACCCTTAACCCAGATTCATGTGGAGTCGCTACAATACCTTGTCTTCTTTAACAACATAAAGTAACAACATATACCTATGTATATACTTAGTTATACATGTTGTCCTTTATGTTAATTAGGATACATGGGCCGGCCACCTTCCTGAAGCTTACAGTCCTGGAAAATTATCTGGATGCTAGTTTAATTAGACACGTAGTATTATTATGTTCTATGGTTTAGACGTTAAGATGGTAAGGAGCCCTGATGGGCACCCAAAGTGCAGTTATAGACTTTAATCGGCTACTACAACTATACCATTTTTCTATGGTTGTGGTAAATATGGCGGGAAGTTTCATGGAGGGGCGACAGACACTTTGGCGCCTCAGTTATTTCTATAAAACCAATGTCTCACCCTAAGATTTTTTTACCTGTAGATATGTTGTATGGCCTCCATATTTACTAGACGAATTCAGGGTAATCACCTGAGTCACTACCAGTCTTGCACTTCCGAGCGTCCGGTGAATACATCGCCGCTAATCGTGTTTTTTAAGGACTAATCTGTGCGTAATATGCCTTTCTTGTGTCTTTAGACTCTGCACCAATTATACAGGCACTGTGAGAGATAAGAAAACTGTTTCATTTCACGCGTAATTATTGCTTTTATTGTTGAAATAGAAAATATCGTCATTTTGTTTTATCTTAGGAACTAATCTCAATTAAATGGATGAGCGAGATATGTGTATCGTTTGGTGTGAGAGAGTGAAAGAGATCGCAGCATAATGGTGATCGGAACGTCTCGTGGCGGTTCGGTGTTAACACGAATTGCTTATTTATCTCTTTCTAACAACAGATATGACGCATAATATTTGAACGTTCTTTCCTTGTCATTACAAACTGCATATACATGTGCATAGGTATGTATATAGGTAAATTCTAGTAAGCTTTTAGAGCAGTGGTGTTCGGATATAACTAATCTATATATTTCAAATCTCTGGTCTCACCTTACTGAGCCCTCTTTATTCTTCACAAGTGACTGCCGCATCGTGACCTATTGCTGATTAAGTTAAGTGTTATTTATTATAGTGTAACATAACTGCTGTTCACGTGTTGTGTATTGGTCTAGGTTTGTTGGCTTTGTTTTTCATAAATAGTTCGCCCATTTGATTATATCGTAGTGAATGGTAACTATAAACTTATACAGAATTAATTAATGTGAACCTAATGTATTATGTTTAATAAAGTGCTCAATGTGTTCCCATAAATGTTGTATCTTTTAAGTTTGCTTGATGATTCCCTTTTCGTAGAAAACCTAGTAAGTTCTAATACTATAGTACTCAGATAATAGTAACTTATTACATGGGATCGCCTTCTGCCAAACATCTTATAATTTGAGTCTATATTATTCTATAAATGACTGTGAAACGCAATGATAGTGTTTATTTAATAAATAAATTCTGGATAACCGGCGCTTACCCGAACATTCTGAAACAGGCCCTTAATGTAAGTGATGCTCCAAGGATCGCTTTTTAATAATATTATTAACATTATAAGCATAAAAGGTAACAGCGAGATTAATTTTTCGATATGCGTTGCCTTTCACATTTAGGTTTTTCAGTACCAGACCAGTAGTTACCAACATAGACAATATTTTACGTTTGTCGTCTATTAAGTATTTAGTAGTAGTATAAATAATGTAAAAATAACCTATTAAGTACAAAAAGTTTCATAAAGTTCCATTACATAGGTAATTATGCTATCAAACACTCACACACGCCACAATATATTATTTCGTTAGTAACAACCTTCTGTGTCAATTCCTTAAAACGGACACTTATTTCCAACGAAATAAATGTTAAAAGGAGATAATTTTACATTCATCTGTAGGTAATTTTGTCTCTTGAAAGTGGATAACATCGGGGGATGAAAATTACTATCTAGCTAGGTATACCTACATAAATATTCTACGAAAATTCCTATGAATAACTTTTGAAAGAAAATGTTTTCTTTCACCTCTACAAAGCTGCCAAAATATAACGCTGTGACGTGGCTGTGACATTTTCATTCCTTTTGTCTGATTTTCGGCCTCCAGTCTAAATTCCTGTTTATTTACCTAAAATTATTCATGTAAATTTAAGTTTATCTAATAATAATAATAGTAATTTATATTTTCCAAAAACAGTGTTTTACAATTAATAAATGTTATACAATTAAACTGTGGCGGGGACTGTCTCCGTTTCAGTATTTCGTCAATGATTGGAGTAAAAGAGAATCTCAAATGTTTCAACCGTCGCATATCTTGTTTGTGCTAAATTGTATTCAACTATGTTCATCTCAAATGTTTTATGTAGATGACAGCAACGACACAGCTATAAACGAAGTCTTTGTGCCCAGAGTTGTGAATGGTAGGCCAGCTCAGCTAGGAGATGTCCCTTATCAGGTAAAACTTGTTCAATGATATCACAGTCGGTATCTATCCTATAAACGAAAATTTGAGTTAGGAATCGCGTAAATTTGTACTCCATAGGCCAACCTTGTTTTTTATGGAATGGTGATGGACAAAACACGATCCACAGCGATGACCTCTGGCCTATAATAGCCGCATTTCCTCAAAAGTGAAGAATTTATCTGCGCCTGTCACCCTGATACAATATACAGTTTTTGAGTCTCGTGAGCCTGTACTTTTACTTTCTCTCAAAGAGTGCTTCACATTCACATGATCACACCACACTGTTAGGTGCTCGGTGACAGATTTTCTCTCTTTTGCCGTAATCCCTACGCTTGGCAGGCGTCCAGGGGATTCGTAGTATAAGATAGCAGTTTCTTAGAAGGGACTACTGCCCACCTTCCTGTATTTAACCCTTACTCACCTCTTACGACACCCAAGGGATCAGATGGAGGCATTTTTGTTAGTTTTGAATTGCTCGTAGTGAAGTTTGCTTAGCCGTTCTTAATCGATCAGCTAAGTGAAGCAACCTCAGCTGCGGTCAAGACTTGGATGTGTGACTGCTAGTGACATTACTACTGAGCGCTTCCGTACTTCGGAAGGTACAGTAAGCCATCGATCCCGGTTGTTTTCTTAGGATGGCTGTCGTTACAGCATGGTGGTAGGGCATTTTGCGAATGCCCACCTGGGTAACTACCACCCTTTTAAGTAGAAAATCTGTCGCCAAGCACGTTACGGCATGTACTGGCAGCTGTACTTGAGAGCTAGTAATTCTAGGTTAGCCTGAACAACATCTTTGACCACATCATTAGTTATCATCAGGTGAAATAGTGGTCGAAGACTAGCCATAAATTTAAATTAAATTATATTACATTTCAGGCCCGCACCCTACGGCCAATATTATTCTAGTATGTACCTATATAATGATACAAAATTTGGACTCACATTCATTATCAACAGCCGGAAGTACGTCTTCCGACTGTTGATAATGAATGTGAGTATAGTTGAACATCTGACACAAAATGTGAAAATTTCAGGTAGCTTTCAAAAGACTTGTGTCTCGAGCAAGAAAAATATATGCAACGTTTTGTGGCGGTGTTATCATAAAGCCTGATAAGCTTATGTCTGCTGCCCACTGCTTTGAAGAGCGAGGAAGCAAATGCGGTAGAAGAGGGTAGTTATAAATAAAATATTCCTATAGCAATACTCACTATAATTCCGTGGCAATACATTAGTGCGTGCGCGGCCAATGGCGGCTCTAAATTTTATTCCGTACGAAGCTCTAATAATTATCTTAAACATCTGTACTTTGTGAAAATCAGTCCAAAATGAACGTAATTTTGTATGCATTTTATAACAAATAAATACCGAAACAGTTGTTGTATCATCTTTCTGTACAGTACAGTAGTGTTTACTGTATTTTGGCCTGAATGGAATTGTTGTATGTGAACAAGACATAAAAACAAATGTCTTTGAGTGATGAATGCAGTGAAGTCCAGAGATTTGAGATACATAGATTAGTTATATCCGAACACCATTCCTCTAAAAGCTTACTAGAATTTACCTATATACATACCTACGCACATGTATATGCAGTTTGTAATGACAAGGAAAGAACGTTCAAATATTATGCGACATATGTGTTGTTAGAAAGAGATAAATAAGCAATTTACCTATATACATACCTACGCACATGTATATGCAGTTTGTAATGACAAGGAAAGAACGTTCAAATATTATGCGACATATCTGTTGTTAGAAAGAGATAAATAAGCAATTCGTGTAACCACCGAACCGCCACGAGACGTTCCGATCACCATTATGCTGCGATCTCTTTCACTCTCTCACACCAAACGATACACATATCTCGCTCATCCATTTCATTGAGTTTAGCTCCTAAGATAAAACAAAATGACGATATTTTCTATTTCAACAATAAAAGCAATAATTACGCGTGAAATGAAACAGTTTTCTTATCTCTCACAGTGCCTGTATAATTGGTGCAGAGTCTAAAGACACAAGGAAGGCATATTGTCCACAGATTATTCCTAAAAACACGATTTGCGCCGATGTATTCACCGGACGCTCGGAAGTGCAAGACTGGTAGTGACTCAGGTAACTACCCTGAATTCGTCTAGTAAATATGGAGGCTACACAACTCATCTACAGGTAAAAAAATCTTAGGTGAAGTCTCATACATTTTTGTTTTAAATTATAATTGACATATTTTTTGAGTAAAAATATATTTTAGCAAGGTCAGTCACCGTACCCTGGACAAGACTTTCGCTGTAGCTGGCAACCTTTATAACAGGGCCGTAGCATACGAGGAAGGTCAATGGAGAAGGCTGAAGAGTATGTACTACCCTAGAAGATATAAATTTCCAAGGGAGGACATTTGTGTCGGGGTTAGTATTTTTATTTAATAAGCCTTAATATTTCCCCATATAGCGAAAGTTAGCTTTTTATCGAACCTGCGTGTTTTGCTTTTTACAACGGATGCCGAAACCTGGACTCGTCCAAGCAATCAGCCAAGAGAGAAAAAAACTTCCAAGCACGAGTCGGGTATCATAAACGTCCCTAATGACAAGTACCCGTGAAAGAAAATTAAATAAATAGGTACACAGCTTATTATTTAATTAGCAACTTGGTTGAGAAATATCGAAAATGAAACTACGCCATTATAGTGTAAAATGGAAGAGAGCTTTATTTTTTTTATCGCAGTCTATAACTTTATGATGCGTTGAAAACATGCCTGGCGTGTCATGGGTGCACACCTCTGTCTACACATTCTGAAAATACAGGCTTTGTTATTTTTTCCAGCGCACCACTCAACCGTTTATCGTCAATGAACATGTGGCGCCCATACCGTACACAACACGACATGCAGATTATCGTGGAAAATGTTTGGTCTCTGGATACGGAAGAGTTTCAAAAAAGGTAAATGTGACATTATTTTTAACATATAAATATCACACACACACACATCAACCAAACCAGGCGTCTTGGGGATCGCAGTAGAATTTGACAGTTCTTCAGAAGGCGCTGCTTCCCACCTTCCAGTATTTTTCCCTTAGACTGCAACTTATTTATTTTTGTTATACGTTTTATCGTTCTAACTTCAAGTTAACATATGTATATATATATATATATATATATACATATATATTTATGGAGTTGTCTTTAAAAGGACTTCATTTTGATACCATACTCGAAGGGTTGGGAAGAAGAAAAAAATCTCACAATATGGCGTCTAAAGCCCGCTAGAATGTTTTTTTATGTCCTTATTGTAATAAAATCATACAAACTCATACATTAAAATCGGTTACGCCGTTTAGGAGTTAAGATGGAATAAAGAAACTCACATACATACATACATCCTTGTCGCTCCTTTTTTTGTGCAGTCATGTAAAAAGTATCTAATAATAATAACTTGTTTATGCAAAAATATAACATTTGTACACAATAATCAAAGCCCTTTCCCATTTTGCTAGGACGAACTGCTCTTTGGTTCGTCCAAGCCTTTTTGTCGGTCGTCGGATCCGTATGTTGATCGGATGTCCTCGTTACTGTTCCCTCTAGTCGGATGTGGGATCGAAGCTGGAGCCAATATTTAACACTACACTATTTTTTTTTGTAAAATAATACAACTAATCAAAGAAAATAACCTTAATCACTGAATTGAGAGTGTTTAACATAAGTTCTTAATGTGTTTCAATGATCTACTAGCATATGTTTCAAGATTTAGAGACTGTAATTGTTTGCTTTGTGGGGGCCGACATCTGACAAATGTGAACAGCGCTACGCTAGCTGTAAGCGACCAAGATCCGACACTATTTTTGTCCGATCCGACGGGCATTTCTAGTCGGATCCGACAAAACATCGGTGTCCGGTTAATATTAACAGCTTCATGGGAAATGCTTTGCCACAAGAGCTCCCGACATTTTGTCGGACCCCACACCCTACAAGTGGGAACAGGGTGTAAAATTGCCTACTAAGCGAAAATCTACGCCTAAGTTCCGATATGTTGTGATGGCGGAAAATTATATCATACATTTTCGAGAAATACTGACATACTAAATCAAAAACTATGAGAGACCTTGCAATGGGACAAACGATAATAGCATTAAATTTTATATCGTTTTTCAGGCAACCACAGATGTATTACTGCTGGCGCATCTCGAATTGATTGACACTAGGAGATGTAGCAGACTGCACTATAGAAATATGAACAAGTTTGTGTGTACCAGTAGCATCGTTGCAGATGTCGGCAAGGTTTGTTATCACAACATAATAAAAAAAAATTGAATCAAAAAATGGAACCGACTTCAACACTCAAAAGTGTGAAATAACTTGTCGAAGTCTCTTTTTAGTGACCCTTGCTACTTACGGGATCGATTGTCATTCATTGTCAACAACTTTATTATCATCAAGATAGAAAAATATTTTTCAGTTATTGGAGTGTAGCTTAAAAACGGCTTGACCGATTTTGATGAAATTTAAATGGGACTAAACGATAAGCAGCAGCTTTCAAATAAATAGAGTATTAAAATCGCTTCACCCAGTCAAAGTTCTGAGATATACAGACGAATTGAGAACCTCCTCCTTTGAAGTCGGTTAAAAACAAAGTCGCTTCCGGCTTTCTACCCCTATATATGCTTAGATCTTTAAAACTACGCAACAGATTATGCCTTTTTTTTTAAATGGCAATTTTAGAATGGTCTGTGCACAAGTCAGTTATCGGCGCCAATGCCCGCGCCTAGACTGACTTCTAAATATTCGTGTGCGAATTTACAAGCCAGCGCTGACTTCCCGCCACTGGATCGACTTGAAATAAATTTTTTTTCGGGTCTGCGTTGGTTTGCCTCGATTTCAGCCCCAGTCACTGGATCTGCCTTAAAAGATAGAGTGATTCAAGAGGAATGTTTATATGTATCTATACTAAATGAGGAACAGAATTTCTTGTTTTTTTTTTAATAAAAAATGTCATAGTTGAAAAAAGTCACGGACCCTGGAGTCTGTGGAGTGTAGATTTAAAATAAATAAAAAAAAATGAGGAACAGGAGTAAACAAGATACTAGAGAAACACTGATAATTTTAGAGGTTTCTAATGTCATGTCAAGAGTAACCTTTAACCTTTCAAGAATAACCTCTAAAGAAAATATGTTTGTATTGTCTAATGACAATAAAGTTGTGAACGTTGTATATAAAGACATTGTGTAGTATATTTGGTATCAGCATTGCACCCGTGCGAAGCCAGGGCGCTATTAATTAATAAGCGAATTTATAGACGCATATAATCATATTTTTTTATGTTCTATGGCATAACATTGTACATAACATTGTATAACATTGTACCAGAGCTTTGTAGTAAAATTTACTATTCCATTATAAGTATGTCGGAGCGTAAGTACCGACTGCAGTGGGTCGAGTGCTTCTCAGCGTTCATCCATCAAGCAAGTAACTAGTGCGCTACGATACCAGCAATATTGCTCATTGCTCATTCGCGTCTTTGTTTCCTGAACAGTATAATTTGGGAGCCTTCAAGTCTAGAGTGAATAGGTATCTTCTAGGCAAGCATGCTACATCTTCGGCCACATCATCACTTTCCATTAGGCTATCTCAATAGCGGCCAAATGATTGCCTACAACGAAAAAAAAAACAATTTTTGATTTATCGTTGTTATAGTCGATGGTGTAGTCTGTGATCGCTGTGTGTAGTCATTTGAGAGACTGTGACTGTGACTCCGAAGTTTACGTCACAAGACTGCATGAAGATTTCATAAAATCATAAGTATAGCTTACATTGTATTTTTTCTAGGGGGATTCTGGAGGACCTTTGGTATGCTCTGGCACCGGAGACCCAAATGAGATCGAAAAAGGCATCCTCGTTGGAATTGTGAGTGGGAATCGACGAAGGGTTGGCTCATTCTTCACCAGAGTGTCCTCATATAGACGATTTATAGAAAGAAGTAAAGGATCATATACAAAACCTTCGCTTTTTATGGTTTGGATTAATTTAATATATGTAAAATCTTTATTTTGTTTTATTGAATTTTAAAGGTGATCTTTTGAAAGCAGCTACTTTGTCTGCTAATATATTTTTGCAAGTAAGTTTTAGAAATTAGTCGTTGCTTTCAATCATATTAATTTACATTTTCAACCAAATTATAACGCAAACAGGTGAAATACTTGTAAAATGAGACTACTAGTGGTTTACGTTCATATTGTCTTTTTAATTTTATGTTTAGTTTTTATCACGCGATGAATCTTTATTTATATTTTAATCCATTTATTATCTTCGTCACCTATTCATTTATTCTATTCCATTTATAATATATTTTCCCCTATAACGTACTTACTACCATTATTAAAAGGGCAATAAACTTACTACTTGTTAGCACTTTTAAACTGTGATGTTGTGCATTTCTCGTTTATAATATTAACGAGAAATGGAAACATCCAACAACTACCCTTAGATTAGTAATGGAAAATAAACCTTAAATGGTACGAGTACAATACAAAGAAAAGCTATTTTACATCAACAACAATTTATTCAACAAAATAAGCACCATTATTTTTCCAGCTCCTATTTTGTTGGCACTGTCAACAATCCACTTTTTGAAGAGGCCCACTTTGCTATGCAACGTCGGAAGGTCGGTGTTGATGAGGGAGGTTACTGCTACAAGGATACCTTTGTTATCTTTCTCTTCTGGATCGTTTGTTCCATGACAGATCAAACCACCACCTCTTACTTCCTATATACAGAAGATAAATGACTAGTTAAAAACATTTGCCTACACTAAAGGGGTAGGAGTTGATAGTATAGTGTCAGCCATTCTAAAAGAAGGCGTTGCTATGCTTCTTCTGGTTTCCCTTCCTTCTCTTCCCTTGGTTTTACGACACCCATTAAAACAGATGGGGTAACATTAAAAAATGACATTTACGGGATTCGAACCCGCGCCAACAACCCTTATAGGCGAGGTATGCTCTCACCGCTAAGCCAACTTGATATATTGTGACTCATACCTCTAATTATTCTACAAGAAGGGGGTTAATTGTGAACAAACAAATATTAACTAGTTTGGGACCGATGTATGTTATGAAACCACGAAGTTGAGCATTCGTGGGGACGTCATTCTGATGCTTGCTGATTGGAAAACGATATGTAAATTACATCACCTTCAGCCGACTATTGCACACATTGCGCGTAGTCATCCTCTGTCAAGATTGTGTATCTACTTCAAAACTTTTTTTTATGCCTTTGACCACTATCTCACCTGATGTTTAGTGATGATGTGGTCGAGGATGTTGTTCAGGCTAACCTAGAATTACTGACTCTCAAGCACACCTGCCGGAACTCACCGTTAGGTGCTTGGCGACAGATTTTCTACTTGATGGTGGTAGCTAGCCAGGCGGGCTCGCTCGTAGCGAATTTTGCTTAGCCATTCTGAACCGATCAGCAAAGTTGAGCAACGTCCGCCTCGGTCATGACTTGGATGGGTGACTGCTGGTGACGTTACTGCTGCGCGCTTCCGTGCTACGGAGGGCGCATAAGCCGTCGGTCCCGGATATTGTCTTAGAATAGCAGTCATTATAGCATGGTGGTAGGGCATTTTGCGAATGCCCGCCTGTCTAGCTATCACCCTCAAGTAGAAAATCTGTCGCCAAGCACCTAACGGTGTGTTCCGGCAGCTTTCCTTGAGAGCCAGTAATTCTAGGTTAGCCTGAACAACATCTTCGACCATATCGTCACTTTCCATCAGATGAAATAGTGGTCAAAGGCTAACCTATCAAGCATAAAAAAAATCCAAATAAGGCAATAATGAACGACCATTAGCACCGTTGCCCATTTTCGTATATCTACCGAGACTCTCTGATTGTCCTTATTAAGCCGGGAACGTTACATACCTTGTTGTAATATCTGCTCTTGTGTGTCGTACAGTGAAACAACCTGCAGCTCCTCAAGAGTATGCGCTCGCAGGTCCGCATCTTTAGCATCTGCAGATTACGGGTATACAGCGTTTTCGTGTGCGACCAACTCTAGAATCATAATACAAACATTGATTTGTATACTTCTCTTTAACTACGAAGTTCTTCATCGAAGAACTTTATCGCAATAGCTCTCTATCCTTTTTCTGAACGCGGAAGTAGAACAACAATTTTTTTTTTTATTTTATAATTTACACGAACATTGTATACGCCAAAATTGAAAAATTTTTTTTGTATCGACTGGGACTGCCCCGCGACTTTGTTCGTTTACTTATATTAGATTTGGAGAGAAAAGAACGCTAGTTCTTTTTTAAATTTAGCCTGCTTTAACATTTTTCTATCATACCATCACTTACTGTCAGTAATAAAAAACTGGATTTGCGTATCGAGGGTTCCGTGCAGTTAATAGACCTAGCAAAATGTAAGTAAAGTAAGGTAGTAATTGCAAAATTAAAACATTTTTATGGGAATTTGTGTTTAGCAAAGCAATTTTTGAATTTACCCCTTTATTGATACTTTAGAATAACTTTTACCACATTTCATGAATCTAGGCTAAGCCAATCTTTAAATTTTATATTCAGAGATATAGTCTGAGTCCTACTAGCTTGCTCTTAGCTTAGATCATACTCTATTATCTATGGCACATTTTGTACTTATGGAACGTTTACCGGTCCTTGATTATCTGTGCATCCTGATGTAAAAAGAAAAGGACAAGAACAACAGTATATTTTTATATAACGCTAGTGTCAACCAATGTAGCGTCCCACATTAAGGGCCGTCCTAACTTCCATGGAATCAGTCATACCGTCAAGCCTCTTACCATTGTCACTAATTAAACTTTTCGGATGGAGAATAACTGCAACAGTATATGTGACCGGAGTGAGTGAAACGAAATAAGTGCCTTTTTCAATTTACGAAAAAGACTTCCTGAAGAACTTATTGCACCATTCGCCTCAGTGCCTCACTTGTCGGCGCCACTCCTGCTTTGAGACAGGCTAAAGTAGTCGATTTCCACTACTTGGCTTAGCATAGCACGCGCTAAGTAGTACCCGACGTCTCTGAATTCAATGAGGCTAAGCTCTACATTCTGAGAGATTAAAGAATTAGTTCACGCTTAGACTTGTCTCTGAATCTTAGGCTAACATTCAGGGACAAGTCGAAGCGTGAACTAATGCTTTAATCCGTCAAAATGTAGTGCTTAGCTTCATAATTGTATTCAGAGACGTCTGGTACAGCGTTTAAACTTAGCGCGTGCTATGCGAAGCCAAGTAGTGGAAATCGACTACTTTAGCCTTCTCAAAGCAGGAGTGGCGCCGTCTAGTGAAACACTGAGGCGTATGGTGCAATAAGTTCTTCAAGAACTTTTTGTTTTTAAATTGAAAAAGGCACTTATTTTGTTTCACTCACTCTAATGACATTTTACTTACCGTTGTTCTTGTCCTTTTCTTTTTATATCAGGATGCACAGATAAACAAGAACCGGTAAACGTTCCGTAAGTGAAAAATGTGCCATAGATAATAGAGTGTGATCTAAACAAAGAGCAAGGTAAGTAGGACTCAGACTATATCTCTGATTATGGAAATTAAAGATTGGCTTATCCGAAGCTTGGCTAAGACTGGTCTTTGACCGTCTTACACAATTATCTTTGAATCTCAGCCTTAGCCTTAGTGTACCGGAGTCCTAAGTAAACTTACTGATGTAGGTTTCACTGCAAGCCCAACGCAAACACCATCAAAATCTTGATCTATGGAGGCGTAAGGTATTTTGTTCACCCACTGATTAAAAACAAAATGTTTATCTACGTGCTGAAACAAATGTTTTATAAAAATATTAGTAATAAACAGACACCAAACAATTTAATTTCCGGCAAAGACACCTTAACACGAACTAAGTGGAGAACTATGCAGAAAATTAACATATTCTGGATGAACCGTACAGCTATAGCTCATTATACAATAAAACAGCGTCTAATAGCTACGGTGTTCATTTTATACAAATTATATAAACATAATTTTCAATTATGTTAGTTCTACATATTCCTATCTCGTATAAAAGCAGATAAATACTACTACTATATAATGTATAAACAAAATATATATACAGGTTTTACAACGAAAATATTCAGGCAATCTTGCAGGGCCATAGGTAGTCCAATTGCTCCGATCCACTACCAATTTACAGTATAAACAGCGTGCTTGGCAGCATTGTCCTGTTGGATTGCCATGCTTATTCTTTCATCCAAACAAGTTTTGGAAAATAAGATGTTTAAACACTTCAAAACTACTGCCTAGATTAGTTGTTAATCTGTTGTTACAGAAAGATGTGACAACGCTAGTGTTAACCAATGTAGCGTCCCACATTAAGGGCCGTCCTAACTTCCATGGAATCAGAGTCATACCGTTAAGTCTCTTACCATCGTCACTAATTAAACTATTCGGATTGAGAATAACTGCAACATTGGCGCTGGTAAAAGCCTGGCGGGTGATATCAGGCAGGAAATTCGACCAGCACTTCAGCAAGAGAGCAAGAGAGGCCATGCTGACCGAGTTGATCAACTGCAGTACCACACTGGCAGTGATGGGAAAAAAACATTGAACACTAATGCACCCAAGCTAATAGCGTGACGAATAGTGGATTTATCTATAAGGTTACTAGTAATATAAGCATAAGTTAATAGCGAGACGAATAGTGGATTTATCTATAAGGTTCTAGTATTGAAAGAGGGGGTACATGTAACCAAAGACCAAACTCCCACACAGAAACAGCTAGAATACGAGCATGATCTGCAACGCTAGGACACGTATCTAAAAAAATTTCCCGTGCTAGTTCGCACAGGAACTGAAAATTAACTACTTTCCCTTCTCAGAGGCAAAACCTTAGGGAATTCAGTATGTGGACAAGCCAATCTCCATGTGTTTTTGACTCCGACGGATATGCTACATTAAATGAACTTAACGATGGTGCGAGAATGTTTCCTTCAATTTATATGGCCTGTGTACAGACGACAAAAGTGCTTAAGAATGCCACCAATAATATAAATATGTACAAACAATAAGATAAATGAAAAATAAATTAATACAAAATAATTTAAAACAAAATGTATAAACAAATGAAAGAAAACGTGTGTAAATCTCATACCAAAAGAGCAAGATCATAAGCAGGATGTTTGTAGAACTTCTGGGAATATAAATCTATTATACGTCGCCATTGTTGGATTTCGTCGACTACTGGTTCTTCAAGTATGGTGATCAATACGCCGGCTGCTACTTTGACTTTATGCAGGTTTTTTCTTAGTCTAAGAAATAACAATGGTTAATGTTTTCTTGAAATATCTAAATGTATTTCAATAACAAATTAAGAGAATATATATGCGCAAATTCGTAGGTCGCAGATATTTACCTCGTGCTATATACTTTGATGGATACTATTCTAGAATATACTCCATCAAGGTAGCTTTAAGCCAGAAATTCTCGCTCTAATACTAGCTCACCTATAAAAAAAAATTAGGCTGCTACTGAGAATTCGTCATAAGGCAAAGTAAAATGACTGAACTGAAGATTGGAAATAAATAATAATTTTAATAAAACCGCTGTTTCTGAGAAATCTTGATAAGTTTTACTCCTTGACAAAAAACCTGTGCCAGTACAGGCAATAAAAGAGCCAAACTCACCTAACGCCATAAAATGACATCTCAGACATCAGTCTATAATAGATTAGAACGGCTCTCGAAAATGTGATGACGGAATCACCGCAGAACTTCTGAGATCGAATTGAATACCCTGCCCTTCGAGCACCCCAGATATAATTTAATCTGTATTACGTGAAAGTATACTGAGTGAGCCAGAAACATGGACAAGTTTGTGCGGTGCTATTGGTGTCAAAATACCTATTGTGCCAGCCTATCAGTACTAATAAAAATTTAGCTAGCTATCTAGCTTTCGCGTTGCTATTCATTCATCAGAGGTCAGGGTTCATCCATCAGGGTTGGCTAAATGGCTCGCTTGGTATAGAAGGGCATTTAGCATATGCTCGCCTGGCTAACTACCACACGTAAGTAGAAAAACTGCCGCTAAGCACCTAACAATGTGTTCCGGCAGCAGTCCTTGAGAGCCAGTAAAATTACAGGCATATGTGACTTAAATTTGTGACGAAATGCATCTGTTATAGGCAGAGGTCCATCCCATAACATCAGTTGGACTCGCTACAATCACATAAAAAAAATAAAAAATTATATACGTATATTGAAGCCAAGCAGTGATGTTCACATTACTGTGTTCAGGTTCAGAAGGAAAAAGCCAGGGAAATTAAATGCACATGAGACTTTATGTCTAAGAGTGATGGGTGGAGATGGCCAAGTAGTCCTCGTGCTTGGTGGAAACCAGGATAACATAAAAAAATATACAAAAATCCGTCTCTGTTTTATGTTATAGTTCATCGGTATTATGCATTGATTTCAACATTTGAACAGTATGATTATGTTATTAGAAATCAATCTTACCGTTTTCTATTAGTAAGAAAACAATTTGCAGAAGTGATAACTCGGTCCTCCGTAATGATGCTTCCAGCACAAAACGCCCTGTACTGCATCGTCCATTTGTTTTGTAATTTCAACATAAAAACCTGTATGAAAAGTTTAAGATTATTAAAGATCACCATACGATGAATACAATCATAAAAGTTTTAATCGTATCTCAGCGAATTAGTATGAGTAAGTTAGCGGCGATGGTCTTCAAACGAAGAAATATGACCGTTAAAATAAATGTGTTACAGGTGGAGTAGGAACAACTGACTACTTATAATCGAAAGTATTGTAACGCCTTCTATTTTACTCCAGATTGTGTGTAAATTTTAATGTTGAAGCACGGAATATATAGAGAAATTAAGATGCGAATTATGGCTGGGCTGTGCAGGTATTCTTAATGGTCACTTATGATTGTCCACATTAGTAACACTCCTCGCAACGAATAGTGTGTCAAAATTATTGCTTTTTTATTATCACTGTTTTTGCAATAGCGGAGCTGTTTGGGAATTGGGCGTAGGATGGAAAAGTAATAGTGATGAGCGTAACAAACACGGGAATGCTGCGCTGGTGCGCTGCCGTGCGGATTGACGTTACTTCTAACAATGGCACCAAAGCGGAACAAAACCTGTGGCATTCGACAACTGCAGAAACAAGCCCGTTGCTCAGTGGGGCTTTACAATTTGTTTGCTTCTTAGAGGAACTATATAGGGATGTCCAGCCGCCCTCTCAATATTAGAACTACTACGATGGTATTACAAAATTACAAATTTACGAGAGAAAAAATTATAGTCATGTTGAACTATAGGTGTCGCTCCATCCCGATACGATGGTTGAAGAACGAGAGCAAGAATTACAGTTATGAGTCATTGTGTCATGTTAGCTCAATTGGTTAGAGCATATCCCGGCTAAAGGGGTGGATGGACGCGGGTTCGAATCCCGCACATGACTATAATTTTTTCTCTCGTAAATTTGTAATTTTGTAATGTAATTCGGAAGGAAAAACACTTACATTATGCGGAAACTGACCAAGTTTCACATCCTGTTCTGTGCTTCTGAATGGAACTTTTACAACAGTCTGAAAGATAGACATTAAAACAAATTGTTTATTATAGCATAATGAGAAAGAATTTAATATTATGTAACATAACGCAAGTTATACTTACTATAGAATAAATAAGAGCATAATTATCGACTATTAAGAAACTAATAGCCTAACAATATAACAGGCAATTTTAAAGCAGTGATGGCTAAGAGGCAATAGCTATGGACACAGGTGATCCATGATTCGAATCCCATCAGGGAATTTCACCTACTACGGGCCAATGATTTCTTCCCTACCAGTAGGGATAGATCAGTAGGTATATATAGAACTACTGGATTTTAGTACGTAAAGTAGAATACCTATCGTTGATTAGCGCACTTCAATGTCTTGAACTTATATCTCTTATGTTAATCATGGCACAATGACGACCTAATTGACTACATATAGTCTACAAGTAGATGTATGTACCTCATAATTGGTTTGTAGAGTTTATAAAAATAAAGTTTTATAAGGTAAGGTTCCCCGTGGGGTGCCGGGTTAGAATTGCACCTCCCCATATCATCCTGTGGGTGTCGTAAAAGGCGACTAAGGGAATAATTATTTTGTAATATCATTTTATGATGATCGAATTACGCGTTATCAAAAGACAATGAGGTGAAGTACTAATATTAAATATTAACCAGTCATAACTTAAAGGTTCATAAAGATACAGGTGTAAGATGGCGATATGCTCCGTATCGAAAAAGCAAATGTGTTGGATCGGTGAACATTAAAGATAACCTTAAAATTAAGACAATACCACAAATTTTACATATATTTGCTAAAGATTATGCGAAAATTTAATGCATCTTCAATTACACGAGTGTAAGAAATAAGCAAAGATATGGTATAAGTGTCCAGAATCTTCCAAAAATTACTAATCTGTTTTTGTGTAGTTTTAAGTTACTGCAAATTTAAACTCTATAAATAAATCTACTAGGAAGATATTAACAGAAAGAAATATGATAGGCTTACTATGTGTACTAGTAGTCTTAATAACAGTAGGTATACTGGAAAGAAAATTCCCGGTAGTCTTATGTACCTACCAGCAAGACTATTTGGTAAGACTGTTGAGAATGGCGGGTAAATTTGCGAGAATACACGTTTGTATATATGAAAACCTTCCCCAGCAGAAAAAAATAAGGTATCTTCGGTGGTCATATTGTAACCGGTTGAGCAATTTAGGCGTAGCTGTGTGTGTACCCTGTGGAGTGCCGGGCTTGAATGACAACCCCTTTGTAAAAAAATTTGAAAATCCCCACGGGGGAAGCTTTTGTTCAGCGGCGGACGTCATAGCTGTTGGTGTGTGATGCAAAATGATAGACTATGTAGTCGTATTTTCTAAGAATTCTACTGTTGGTAGGAATATCCACAAAATTCCATAAATCATACCGGATTTACATCATTGAGGAATGGAAGCAGCGTTTGGTTATTAGCATCTACCAAAACTGTATAGTACAAAATTATGATGCTACAGAATATCATATAAGGAATCACTTTTATATCTTTGTAGAACTCTGGCTATAGAAAATATTGCCTTATTGCGATGTCCTCGCATTGTAACGAAATAAAACTTTGTTAATTTCCACAACTACTTTGTTTAATCTGTGTTTGTTGACACCAAGTTAACATGATGAACCATAGAGAAAAGTAATATACCGGATATGATGATGAACACAGCCACACGACATCGACCTTAAAACAAAGAGAAGTATTGCAGATGCAGGTGCACCGATGTTTAGCCAACATTACAAAACAAACGTTGTCATTGACACCTTGTCAACTACACTGTCACCACCGCCATGTCCGCCATAGACAAAATACAAATATTATTGTAGATCGGCCGTCGCATCAGATAGCTGTCACACGTGTTAGAGAGTTTTGTGTTTGAATTAACTGTTTTGAAGCCTTTTTTAGGCATAAAAACTACACATATCCAAGCTGGAACATCGGTGTTCAATAACAGGTGTCGGTTTGGTGTAAAACTGGTAAGTAGTTGGGTTTAACATAGTTGTTTGTATTACTGGCTCCTAGAGGAATCCAATATGGATCCTCTAGATCCCGTACCCCCTGATCCTCCGGACCACTGTCCTTCTACATCTGCTGCTACCCCTTCGGCTACAAAACGTCGATCTGACGATGATCAAGAACAAAGCCAAGCCAAAAAAACTATTGTAGATACAGAAATGGCAGTAGCATCAATTCAAAACGTATATACGCACCCCATACTAGTTGTTGGCATTAAATCATACTTGTCTACTGACAACGGACCTTTTATCGTTCACGTTTCCCGAACTGAACCAGACCCCGCAGCAGGAACGACAATTCGTCCAATTAAGTTTGGCCAGTTTCTCTCCAGAAACAAAGTTAAAAATATTTGTCCTGATGGCGTGAAGAAAGTGGGTAGGAATAGAATCTCGGTTGAATTCCAAACTGCTGTAGATGCTAACAAGTTCCTTGATAACCAGATTCTAGATATGTGTAAATACAAAGCCACTATTCCTTCATATAACATTACTAAAATGGGCATAGTTCGTCAGGTACCTGTCGATATGTCTATGTATGAATTTGTGGAGTCACTGGTCATCCCCACTGGGTGTGGAGAGGTCTTGAAAGCTAGGAGACTCAACCGTAAAGTTATTATTGAAGGTAAGCCATCATGGGTCCCTACCCAGACAGTCGTAATGACTTTCCAAGGCCAATGCCTCCCTGCTAGAATTTTCTCTTGCCATACTTCCCTTCCTGTAGAACCGTATCAATTCCCAACAATTCAATGTCAGAATTGTTGCAGATTTGGACATGTAAAGGCAGTTTGTAGATCCAAACCAAGATGTTTCCGATGCGCTCAACCACATACAGGAGATACTTGTGATGTTGAGGAGTGCAATGCCTCTTGCTTGCACTGTTCTGGTCACCACTTTGCCAACAACAAGAACTGCCCGGAGCAGGGCAGGCAGAGATCTATAAAACTATTAATGTCGCAACAAAACATGTCTTATGATGAAGCAGCACTTCAATTCCCCAAGGCGTTAAGACCATATGCTGAGGTAGCATCAGCTACTCCCTCTCTAATTAATCCGTCTCAGCTACCTTCTTCCCACAACAGCCAACTAGTAATCCCCTCCACCACATCTTACAGAAAAACAGTGTTCCCCGCCCCACGTACCAATACCCCATCAGGAAAGTCCTTTGACAGAGCTGCCCATCAAGCTATTGTGGCTGATGAGCCGTCAACACTACCAAATGGTTATGCTTTATCTCAAGCATCTAACTCTAATCCTTCATATCAAGAGGACAGCCTCCTAGATGTCCTCCTGACTTTATTAATCAGTATTATATCCAAAAATAGCTCGTTACCGTCCAACGTTGCTCACAAACTCACCCAGATTATTTCCTTAACCAACAATAATGGATCCAGTATCCATCCTCCAATGGAATTCGAAAAGCATTCGTCAAAAGAAGCATTAGCTTCTCTTCTTAATAAACAAATTCCGCCCGTCAGTCCTGGCCATCTCGGAGACATGGTTAGTCCCTGGATCACATTTCCGTGTTTCAGGGTACTCCTGTTTCCGGGATGACAGGGCTGACGGGTATGCTGGTTGCGCCTTACTTGTAAGGCGCTCACTGGCCTATTCCCAAATCCCTCTCCCCCCTATTTCCCCCCAAATTAATATTGTAGCAGTTAGAGCCTTTGATATTTCCTTCCTTTCAATTTACACCCCACATCCTCACCCAAGTTTAATTCCGGACATCTTATATGCCATATCATCAGTACCACCTCCTATTCTCTTAATGGGCGACTTAAATGCTCATCATGTCTCATGGGGATCTAGCCATAATACTGCTTTTGCCTATGCTCTCCTAGAAATGTTCGATGAAGCAAATCTCTGTGTCTTAAATAATGGATCTCCCACAAGAAGAGTACTACCCAACCAAAACCCAAATAGCCCAGTGGATCTCTCCATCTGCTCTGCCTCCTTAGCATCAGTCCTATCTTGGAATGTTTTGTCTAATGGTTATGGTAGTGACCACTACCCTATTATTATCACAGTGTGTGACCAAGTAAGACCGACACACAACTGCCTCAAATATAGATTGTCTAATGCTGATTGGTCATCTTATTCAACTTGTCTTGACAACAAACTAGAATCCCTTCCGACTATAGATAACAACAATACCATAGAATGCTACGATAAATTTGTAAACGCCATTATTACTACTGCTGATGAACAGTTTCCCCTTAAAGTAGCTCCTGATTTTATGGTTTCCACTCCTTGGTGGGATGCTGAATGTACAGCCGCCATTAGAGCATGGAACATGGCTGAACAGACATATAATGCTTCTATGACTAGACAAAACTTCCTCAAATACCAGAAATGTGCTGCCAAAGTCGTGAGGTTGCGTTCAAAGAAAAAGAAACAAGGTTGGATTGGATATTGTGAACACCTGTCTCCTCGAACCCCTGCAACACTAGTTTGGAAACAAATCAAACGTTACAGGGGATCATATTCATGCGAGGATAAGACTCAAAACGATCCTACATCATGGACTGAAGCATTTGCTGATAAACTTGCCCCTCCATATGTACCAAACACAGATTCTATTCCTACTTCAATAAACTCCATTCCCTCTACACAATTTGATGGCCCTTTCACAAGCTCCAACTTGCACTTGACGGTTTATTGGACTCATCACCTGGGAGTGATGGGATTCCATACTCTTTTATTATAAATGCCTCTAATGGAATGAAGGACTACTACTTAGAACTAATTAATAATTTCTATATTAATGGAACTATACCATCACCATGGAAAACTCAAGTAGTAATCCCAATACTAAAACCTGGCAAGAACCCATCAGACCCTAACAGTTAGAGACCCATAGCGTTATCCTCAGTGCTAGTTAAAGTTGTGGAACACATGATAAAACACCGCCTGGAGTGGTTTGTAGAGAACAGAAACTTGTTGGCAAAAACACAGTTTGGATTCAAAAAAAGCATGAGTACTATAGATAGCCTTGCAATATTGACAACTGATATACGCTCTTCCTTTTTCAACAAAGAATATTTAGTGGGGGTATTTCTTGACATTTCTTCGGCATACGATAATGTCCTTTTTCCAGTGCTCAAATATAAACTTAGACAGTTGAGTATTCCTGAGAGGCTAGCACATTTTGTATGCAATCTACTCATGGAAAGAACTATTTTAATTAAGTCCCTTAACTCCTTCCTTTCACCAAAAACTGTTTGGAAAGGCTTACCACAAGGGTCAGTTCTCAGCCCATTACTATATGTATAGTCTTTACACATATGACTTAGAACACTCAGCTTCCCCTTTCTGTCAAATATTACAATATGCTGATGATCTGGCCCTTTACATATCAGAAAAGAATATTGATAATGCATCAACTCGCTTGAATTCAGCTCTTAGACACCTCTTTGATTGGTTACATCGTCATGGATTGTCCTTGTCTGCATCTAAAAGCAGTGTAGTCATATTTACAAAAAAAAGGCTAGTCCCACCCATCTTAATTAGTGTAGATGAAGAAACTATTCCTCTAGAACCTAAAGTAAAATTTCTTGGTGTATGGTTAGACAGCAGATTAACAGGTTCAGCTCATTTCAACTATATTAGTAATAAATGTGAAAGAAATATTAATATTCTCCGATCATTATCTGGTGTCTGGTGGGGTGCTCACCCATTCACACAAAAATTGCTATATAATGCGTTAATACGAAGCCACATGGATTATGGCACATTTTTATTGGACCCCTCAAATAAATCTGGCCTTGAAAAAATTAATAAAATCCAGTCAAAATGTTTACGCATTATTCTCGGCGCGATGAAATCATCTCCTATCAATGCCATGCAAGTTGAGTGTGTAGAACCTCCCCTTAGCCTTCGCAGACAGTTTCTCTCTGATAGATTCCTTTTTAAATTAGCTCAAAACTCAAACCACCCTGTTCTTCAAAAACTAGATTGTTTACTGACATTATATAGCTCATGCAATAACTCCTCTTCTGAGGACTTCCCTTGTCTCCTCCGTAGCTATTTACAATTCACGCGTCTTCCTTATCCCCTCTTTCAGAATCCTGTTATGCCTTTGTACTCAACACCCTATGAAGCATTAGTTCTCAAACCTAACATAATTTTAAATTTTGGTATTGATAAAAACACAGTAGAAGCTAATAAGGTTTTCATAAATAAATTCTTCACAGAATACAAGGGCTGGACTCCCATATATACAGATGCTTCCAAAAATCCTGAAAGTCCAGTTGGTGTTGCAGTTTGGATCCCATCTACAAGAATAATTTTGAATTATAAATGCCCTCCTACCACCTCCGTTTTTTCAGGAGAAGCCATCGCAATTCTGGAAGCCATCCTTTTTGCAATATCACATAATCTGAAAAAAACTATCATATTTTCAGACTCCAAAAGCTGCCTCCAATCTATTCTTGCTAACCCATTTCGGTCCAAATCTAGATTCCCAATAATTTTAAAAATAAGAAATGCCCTTTTGGAATGTAGCTCTCATGGCATAAATGTTATCCTTGCCTGGATTCCTGGTCACGCCGGTATAATAGGTAATGAATCAGCTGACTCCTGTGCTAAAAACGCCATCCATACAGGTTCTCAAGGACATTCCCAACTTTTCTCATCAGATATCTGTTCGACCTTAAAACCATCTCTAATAAAAGCTTGGAACCAGAAATGGCGAATTTCTAGAACATTAAAAGGTAAATTCTATGGTGACATTCAACCTGAGATTCCCAATAAACCCTGGTTCTCAAAATTCCAAAAGGCTGATAAAGTGACAACTTCTGTAATATGCCGTCTGCGTCTAAACCATTCCTGTAACCCAGTCTTCCTGGCCAAACTTAGGATTAGGGATAACTCCCTCTGTGAATGTGGTTTGGACGAAGGAAATGTGAATCACATATTCTTCTGTTGTCCCAAAATAAACTCTTCTCTCTACAATATTATACCTAAAGATAGATATCCCTCGTCCTTTCTCCCTCAAATGTATGCTCTCCTTAGTATTTACTCCCTATATATATATATCTTATGTAAATTTATAAAGAAAAATAAAACAAAGCTATAAATTAACTGTACTTATATTATATAACTTAACCAATAGTTGTTCCCAGGTGTTCTATATTTCCCCTATATATCGTGTATTTGTGTTTGTGAGTATATTTGTGATTGTGTTCGTCCAGTAGTTAGATCAACTAACATCTTATGTTTCAGCACCAATTTCGGCTTGGACAGTTCTCACCGGACATAACTCATTAAAACCAAACAATCTCCTTCGTTTGAAGGTCTATCTAACTACGTGACATAGGCGAAATTGTGGTGGTGTCCACAGAAGCCACAAAACAAGTGTTGAAGTTGAATATTATTGTATGTCATGGCGGTTTGTCTACAATTGCACCCTATAAACACGTCTTAATATTATTTATTTAACAATATTGTGAAAATGAATAATATACGGAAATCACGAAGAAAATGCGAAGTGTGCGGTGTATCGCGATATACAAGAAAAATGTTTTTAGCTAGATTTCCTCTAGATCCAGACCGGTGAGTAAATGACATAATGTTATTGCAAGTATATAAATGTTATCGTCGTATATAAATGGTCGTTTCTTCATTCTAAATACCGATCATATTCTAAATTAAAATAATATCTCTTCGTGACTTATGAAACTAGCATGAACGGACATTGGCAGAATTATGGTAACATTAAACCGCAGAAGCCATTAACAAAGAAATAATAAATGTTATCGTGGTTACGACCAATAGATCGCTTGTTTTTATTGCAATTTATATATGTATATTTTTATCCGAATTGCGGTAGTTGCAGTTTCAGTGTATAAAATACACAAACGAAATGTAACCTAACTTTAGTGTTGTTAAGACTTAAGAGAAGACTAAGAGCAACTGTTTGTACTCTTGGAATTTTAAGCTGCGATACCCAAGACGAATGCCAAGCTTGAGGTTTATGGCAAACTGCCTAATGGGGGAGATTGTGTTCGGCAGTGGACAATCCAGCTTATACAGTATGTACCTACACATTTCAGATGCCGTGAATGGATAAAAGCTGTGGGCAATGAGGATTTGGTTTACTTGCCTATACAAAAACTTCATGAATTAAAGTTTATTTGTGGAGATCATTTTTCGAGACAACATTTTACAAAAAACAAAAAGATGTTAAAAAAAACGGCCGTTCCAACATTAAGCTTGAGAAATCGACCTATACCTGACAACATTTTGGAGGAATTTCCTTTACCGTTTGGCTCCAGGACCACAGATGAATATAAAGGTTAATTAGTTATATCTCTTTATATAAAGCTCGATTATATATATATAACTAATTAATTTACCAATAGCACAAAAAACTATCAACAATTCTTCCATGCAAATATATGTTTTCTCCATCCCTTTTTCTAGAACATAACCTAGAAAAAAAGTTCTCTTCTAAAAAATGACACACTTACTAAGCCTTTGCTTTCCGCCTGTTCATCCTTCCTTCTGACAGATATTTTAAGGGCTGTATCTATGAACCTTAACAGATAGCCGGTGGACATTTTTACAGCATAGGCATGGTGAATTTTCTAACAAATAATAGTAATGGCAAAAGGTAAATATATAAGAAGGTCCCAAGTTATATTTGATTTTAACGGTTTTAGTTTTTGCTCTATTGCAAAAATAAGTGACAAACATTAAACTTGCTATGATTATTGTCTAATATTTTAAATATAGCTAAATTTTGTGTTACAACAAAACCTTCGATGTGCGAACCCAACTCGCATTATTTTGCTGGTTTATTTTTTCATTTAGCTTTTTCCCATAACATTTTACGTTAGAAGCACGAGAAGGTTATTTTTTTTTTGTATTGAGACAATTTGATATTATATGGTTTTAAAATTTGAACAACGAGCGGGACTCGAACTTGCGTCCATCTATCGCTATAGCCGGGGCATGTCATGTATAACATAGAAGTAAAGGGATAAACACTACTCGACTGTCGAGTTAGTCCTACAATAAAGATTTTTGATGATTGTTTCAGAACAAATTGTACCCCAAGCTGTTATGTTAACTAATGAGAGGCAGCAGAGAGAGCCTAGAAAGAGAAAAATTTCTGAAACAGCAGGTGAAATATATATATATATATAAGTATCAATATAATGAATAGCTTCATTATATTGTATAATATGATTAATAAACATTAACAATTTTGTGATGTACTAGTACTCTTGACAAAATTATTTGACAACTGTTTTTTTTTTCAGATAATTTGAGCAAAACTCATCGTATTTCTAGTTCAGAAGCAAATTCTGAACTGATACGGCAAAAACATGGCATTTCAGGTACCATGTCACCTCCATAATATTTTATATTATATACATAATATTTCATATATACATAATATTTCATATTTTAACCATTTGTAATATGCAAATCCAATAACAATTTTTTTTATAGCTTATAGGCTAACTTTTGACTACTATCTCACCTGATGGAAAGTGATGATGTGGTAGAAGATGTTGTTCAGGCTAGCCTTGAATTACTAGCTCTCAAGGATAGCTGCCGGAACACAACGTTAGGTGCTTGGCGACAGATTTTCTACTTGAGGGTGGTAGCTAGCCAGTCGGGTATTCGCTAAATGCCCTACCACCATGCTGTAACGACTGCGATCCTAAGACTACAACCGGGACCGACGGCTTAACGTGCCCTGCGAAGCACGGAAGCGGTCAGTAGTAATGTCTCTAGCAGTCACCCAACCATCTCCTGACCACGGCGGACGTTGCTTAACTTAACTGATCGATTAAGAACGGCTAAGCAAACTTCGCTACGAGCACTTGAAAATATAAATATAGGGCTTTAATTTTATAGTTTTTAAGAGAATACTTCATTAATATTTTTTATTGCTATTTCAGATATAGATATGAGTCCCCGCAAAAAAAAATTAGTGCAAAGTTAAAGGAAACACGATGTGCGCTACGGACTCTTGCGAAATCATCTATTAAATTTGATGATATAAAATCTCCAATGCTTAAGACAATAGTAACACAAGCTATGAACAATCAAACAAGAAAACCTCAAACACGACGTTGGAGCATGGCTAACAAAATTTCTTGCTTGGCTATTTTCAAAAGGTCCCCAAAAACTTACAGATATTTAGAACACTGCATGCCTATTCCAAGTGTCAGAACATTGCAACGTATTTTGAAAAATATCCCTATGAATCCAGGTATCAATCCAGCAATCATAAAACATTTGAAAAATACAGCATCTACATTGAACTCAGCAGACAAATTATGCTGTCTTCTTTTTGACGAAATCTCGTTGAAAAAGCGGCTAATTTATAATGAAAATATTGACAAGATAGAGGGTTATGAGGATTTTGGACCTGGCGAAAATGGAGGAAGAACAGAACGCATAGCGGACCACGCGCTGGTGATAATGATACAAGGGATAAAGAAAAAATTTAAGCAGCCATTGGCATATTTCTTTGTTCACGGCACAATTTTTTCGCAAAACTTGCTATAATAATTAAAGAAGCTGTACGCTGTCTGCAAGAAGTTGGCTTCACAGTTATATCTACAGTGTGTGATCAGGGACCAACAAATGTTGGTGCCTTAAATTTATTAAAAAAAATGTGCCATAACTCTCCTGATTGTAACTATTTTTACGTAGATGAAACAAAAATATTTATTTTGTATGATGTACCACACCTATTCAAAAGTATCCGAAATAACTTTTTTGAAGCTGGCACAATGAAATATAACGGTAAAGTAGCAAAATGGAGACATCTACAAGATGCAGAAGAATTAAACAGAGGCATGTTGTATTTTCACAAAATATCACCAGGAATTCTCAGTCCCAAACATAAAATTAAGATGAAGGTTAAATATGCAGCGCAGACCTTAAGTAATACTTTTGCAGCAATACTAAAAATGATTGCTAAATGTAATGAAAACACACCCTATGGTCATGAAGTGGCCGATACTGCCTATGTAGTGCAAGAGTTGGATAAACTGTTTGATCTCACTAATGGGCCTGCATCTCCATCCGACGTTTAAAAAAGGTCAAAGAGAAAATGTGTCATCAAAAACAAAACACATAGAACATTGGAATACTTTTCTCCAGAAGTTGGTTACAATAGAGTTTTTAAAATCTGACTCTAGATTACAATTACAGAGAGTAAGGTGTATCAAAGGCTACGAAATAACTATTAAGTCTCTTAGAGACATATGGACGTATTGTAATGCTCGAGGATTTAAATATCTTAATCTTCGGCAACTAAATCAAGATGCCTTGGAAAATTTATTTGGTATAATAAGACAGACTAGTCCCACCAATAGAAATCCCACATGTTCCCATTTTGTAAGTGGAATAAAAACAGCTATTATATCGCGATTATCTGCACCTCACAGCAAAGGATCTAACTGTGATAAAGACAACAATACTTTGTTGTTCAATTTAATAGACAAAGATTGCGATTTCACTGATAAAAGTGAATCAGTACCTATGTCGCTAGATGATGATATTGCCATCGACGAAGAGTTTCCAGTTTTGTCTATTCCTGACGATATAGGAGAGTATCAGATAGAGGCCGATTTAACAGAACTAAAAAATCAACCCCTTGTTTACTTAAGTGGATACATAGCATATCGGTTAATGAAAAAATATGACTGCAACACATGCAAAGATTATTTATCCGTACAAACCGGATTAGATGACATGGTTTACAGCTATATTCAATTAAGAGAATGGTGGAAAAATTAAACTTCCCTTACATATCCGTCTTTGTTGTTGTGTCACACAATTGAAAGTGCTGTAAATTTATTTAAGACCTACATTGACAATTTATTTATGAATGATATTGGGATGACAATCCATTCAGCTTTACTATCTCAAGTAAATTTTGAATGGTTTGGCTGTTCAAACCACAAAGAGATAGTAAGTAAACAATTATTTATGTTAATATCCAAAATTTTAATAAGGACAGTGCAAAATTATCAATGAAGAATTTGTAATGGCAGAAGAAGCTTCTGGCAATAGAACTAAAATAGCTCAGTTGCAAAATAAGGCAAAATAATTGATTTTGCCTTTTCATCTAAAATAAAAACACTCTGTGTCAGAAGTCTATAAAATTAAATAAGTACTACAAAATAAACAAATGTGGGTGTGCCCGCCAAAAATTGTAAATCATATTGTGTAATGCAAAAAAAATGGCTAATGTCACTCAAGATGATGCAATGATTCTGACGATACCACATATATCCAAATCAGATGATACATTTACAAGTTATAGTGGAATAAAAGACAGTATCTGTACTAACTATGCCTCGTAGTTTTCACATTTTGCGAATAATTGTAAATTATATATTATATAATAATTGTAAGTAAATCTCTTTGTGGTTTGAACAGCCAAACCATTCAAAATTTACTTGAGATAGTAAAGCTGTATGGATTGTCATCCCAATATCATTCATAAATAAATTGTCAATGTAGGTCTTAAATAAATTTACAGCACTTTCAATTGTGTGACACAACAACAAAGACGGATATGTAAGGGAAGTTTCATTTTTCCACCATTCTCATAATTGAATATAGCTGTAAACCATTTCATCTAATCCGGTTTGTACGGATAAATAATCTTTGCATGTGTTGCAGTCTTTTTTTTTCATTAACCGATATGCTATGTATCCACTTAAGTAAACAAGGGGTTGATTTTTTAGTTCTGTTAAATCGGCCTCTATCTGATACTCTCCTATATCGTCAGGAATAGAAAAAACTGGAAACTCTTTGTGGATGGCAATATCATCATCTAGCGACATAGGTACAGATTCACTTTTATCAGTGTAATCGCAATCTTTGTCTATTAAATTGAACAACAAAGTATTACTGTCTTTATCACAGTTAGATCCTTTGCTGTGAGGTGCAGATAATCGCGATATAATAGCTGTTTTTACTCCATTTACAAAATGGGAACATATGGGATTTCTATTGGTGGGACTGGTCTGTCTTATTATACCAAATAAGTTTTCCAAGGCATCTTGATTTAGTTGCCGAAGATTAAGATATTTAAATCCTCCAGCATTACAATAAGTCCATATGTCTCGAGACATAATAGTTATTTCGTAGCCTTTGATACACCTTACTCTCTGTAATTGTAATATTGAGTCAGATTTTAAAAACTCTATTGTAACCAACTTCTGGAGAAAAGTATTCCAATGTTCTATGTGTTTAGTTTTTGATGATACAGTTTATCCAACTCTTGCACTACATAAGCAGTATCGGCCACTGCATAACCATAGGGCAGAGAGTTGAAATACTTAGAGTTGTTATATCCGAACACCACTGCTCTAAAAGCTTACTAGAATTTACCTATGTACATACCTACGCACATCTATAAGCAGTTTGTAATGACAAGGAAAGAACGTACAAATATTATGCGTCATATCTGTTGTTAGAAAGAGATAAATAAGCAATTCGTGTTACCACCGAACCGCCACGAGACGTTCCGATCACCATTATGCTGCATCTCTTTCACTCTCTCACACCAAACGATACACATATCTCGCTCATCCATTTCATTGAGATTCGTTCCAAAGATAAAACAAAATAACGATATTTTCTATTTCAACAATAAAAGCAATAATTACGCGTGAAATGAAACAGTTTTCTTATCTCTCACAGTGCCTGTATAATTGGTGCAGAGTCTAAAGACACAATACACCTTGTATTGTGGTAGAGGATTATGCGAATGCGCGCCTGGCTAGCTACTACCCTCAAGTAGAAAATATGTCGCCAAGCACTTACCTATCGATGTGTTCAGCTATGTGTCCTAAAAAACCAGTCATTTTGCGTGGTGGTAGAGGATTATGTGAATGCTCGCCGGGCTAGCTACTACCCTCAAGTAGAAAATCTGTCGCCAAGCACTTATCTATTTGAGGGTGGTAGCTAGCCAGGTGCGCATTCGCATAATCGTCTACCACCACGCATAATTACTGGTTTTCAAGGTCACATAGCGGAACAGACCGGTAAGTGCTTGGCGACAGATTTTCTATTTGAGGGTGGTAGCTAGCCAGGCGCGCATTCGCATAATCGTCTACCACCACGCAAAATGTAGAGGAACACACCGGTTAGTGCTTGGCGACAGATTATCTACTTGAAGGTAGTAAGCTTGCCAGGCGCGCATTTGCATAAGCCTCTACCACCACGCAAAATAACTGGTTCTCAAGGACACATAGGTGAACACATCGATAAGTGCTTGGCGACAGATTTTCTACTTGAAGGTAGTAGCTAGCCCGGCGCGCATTCGAAAAATCCACTACCACCACGCAAAATTACTGGTTTTCAAGGACATATAGCGGAACAGACCGGTAAGTGCTTGGCGACAGATTTTCTTCTTGGGCGTGGTAGCTAGCTAGGCGCACATTATGCCTTACCACCATGCTACCCGCCATCAAGCTACCACTCTCAAAGAAAAAATCTGTAGCCAAGCACCTAGCCGTGTGTTACACTGAAAATCCTATTTGAAACTAATAATGTTATTGTTCCTACTTCCCGTCATTCGTATCAAATAATATAGGTACGTGCTAATAAACTCTACCCCCCACAGCGTATCGCGCCACCGCATAACCGCACCCCCGCCCGCCTGCTGCACTCTCATTGACTAACATAAAATACATATACCGAAATGGAATTTGGTAATCGTATCGCAATTATGCTAACAGATATATACCTGTTACCCTTATTTCATTACGGTATTTACCGAAATCGTATCGGTAAATACCCATACCGTAATATCCCTGCTACGTGGCTGCTTACATGTGCTCACCATACATTTTAGAATCGTATTTCTACGGGCAAAGTGTTATTTTTTTTATCTTATTTATCAGTTATATACAATAACAAAATAAAATAATTCCTTTTTATAATTATAAATTATAATATTAGCATCGATTAGTTTGTTGTATTTCAGAATACCTATGCCAAACTAAATTTACAAATCATTGAAAAGAATGCAATAACTTGTTAAAGTCGGTACCATGCTCATCTAAAATACTCTATTTTCAACTTCCGCAAGTTATTTCATACTAATAATACATTTACTCTACAGACGACCACATGCCAGAATTCAATTTTTCAGCTACTTTACTACGTATTGGTAACAAAAATAATAAAATAAATAAAGTCTAGTCCATTATTCGCCGTTTGTTTCGGTTAGGTAGTTGAAAATCTGTCGCCAAGCACCTAACGGTGTGTTCCGGCAGCTGTCCTTGAGAGCCAGTCATTGTAGGTTAAGCCTGTTAACACCTTCGACCACATCATCACTTACCATCACGTGAGATTGTGGTCAAAGGCTTACCTATCAGCAATAAAAAAAAAAAAAAAGGTTGGCTAAAGTTTACGAGCTAAAGACCAATGACTTACGGACGGACATACAGACAGACATCGGGCACTCATAAATATGCGCTCCATTTTGCGTTTTGAGTTCGGAACCCTAAAATATATCCGAACCAAATCTAATAAAAATAGGTACGTATTGTGAAACGCATATTTTTATTCTATAAGCAAATAAAAATGTTCACAAGAACAAAACAATTATTTAGATGCAGTTCTGGATTTAGTAGCAGATAAACCTAAAGTTGATCAACTAATACACTGTGACGCTAATAGCGTGCGGCTGGGTACAATCAGCGAGCGACCTGTCGCGCGCTGTGCGACTAGAGCGCAGCGCTACGTAGTGTTAATAGCCCGCAACTCTCGGACGCTAAATTTGCCTACTGATTGAGAATATAATAGCCTTAAATCAATTTCTCGTTATTAAATAACAATGAAATAACAGTGAAATTATCCTAATATAGAGATCGAAGATAATATAATGGTGCGTTCAAAGATTTTTTTACTTGAAGATGAGTTGTATGCCCTCTATATTTACTAGACGAATTCATGGTAATTACCTGAGTCACTACCAGTCTTGCACTTCCGAGCGTCCGGTGAATACATCGCCACTAATCGTGTTTTTTAGGAATAATCTGTGGACAATATGCCTTCCTTGTGTCTTTAGACTCTGCACCAATTATACAGGCACTGTGAGAGATAAGAAAACTGTTTCATTTCAGGCGTAATTATTGCTTTTATTGTTGAAATAGAAAATATCGTCATTTTGTTTTATCTTAGGAACTAATCGCAATGAAATGGATGAGCGAGATATGTGTATCGTTTGGTGTGAGAGAGTGAAAGAGATCGCAGCATAATGGTGATCGGAACGTCTCGTGGCGGTTCGTTGGTAACAGGAATTGCTTATTTATCTCTTACTAACAACAGATATGACGCATAATATTTGAACGTTCTTTCCTTGTCATTACAAACTGCATATACTTGTGCGTAGGTATGTACATAGGTAAATTCTAGTAAGCTTTTAGAGCAGTGGTGTTCGGATGTAACTACTCTAAGTATTTCAACTCTCTGGGTGTGTTGTCGTGTTATTTCATGTTTAAGCGACAGTGAGAAGAAAATTATCGGTGTGTCTTTTCACGCGTTAGTACGACTTTATAGTTCTTAGCTATAGTTTCTCAGTGTAAATTATTTATATATTGGCATAGTAACAACATGTCGCGTTAAAACAAGGGAAACATTAGCGTAATATCGAATTTTATCATTCAATAACCTAAAAACGTCAACAAGTAAGTATTGCCAGCGTGAGCAAAAATAATACACCGCTATTTTGTAAAAAAATATTGATTTGACAATAAGGCGAAAACTCGAAAGTAAATGAATACGAAATTCCATAATAACACATTGTTTCGGGAAGATTTTGGTACCGAAAACATAATAAATTATTATATATCATACTAAGATTTTTTTACCTGTAGATGTGTTGTATGCCCTCCATATTTACTAGACGATTTCAGGGTAATTACCTGAGTCACTACCAGTCTTGCACTTCCGAGCGTCCGGTGAATACATCGCCGCTAATCGTGTTTTTTTTAAATAATCTGTGGACAATATGCCTTCCTTGTATCTTTAGACTCTGCACCAATTATCCAGGCACTGTGAGAGATAAGAAAACTGTTTCATTTCACGCGTAATTATTGCTTTTATTGTTGAAATAGAAAATATCGTCATTTTGTTTTATCTTAGGAACTAATCTCAATGAAATGGATGAGCGAGATATGTGTATCGTTTGGTGTGAAAGAGTGAAAGAGATCGCAGCATAGTGGTGATCGGAACGTCTCGTGGCAGTTCGGCGGTAACCCGAATTTCTTATTTATCTCTTTCTAACAACAGATATGACGCATAATATTTGAACGTTCTTTCCTTGTCATTAAAAACTGCATATACATGTGCGTAGGTATGTATATAGGTAAATTCTAGTAAGCTTTTAGAGCATTGGTGTTCGGATATAACTACTCTATGTATTTCAACTCTCTGATATCATAGTCATTGTGATTGACATAAAATAACTTTTATGATTTTAGAGAACTGAATGCTTTTATCAGAAGGAATCATTGAAGAAAGTACTTCTCCATGGCGTGCTCAAGTACTTGTCACTTCTGACACTCATCATAAAAAACGCATGTGTATTGATTACTCCAGAACTATTAATAAATTCACTTACTTAGATGCTTATCCTTTGCCCAACATCGAAGAACTAATTTCGAAAGTTTCCAAATACAAGATATTCAGCAAAATTGACCTCAAATCAGCTTACCATCAGGTACCTATAATGTCAACTAATAAACCGATGACTGCGTTCGAAGCTGCAGGTAATTTGTATCAATTTTGTCGCATACCGTTTGGCGTAACAACTGGAGTGGCTTGTTTTCAAAGAACAATCGATTCAATCTTACGAGAGTCGAAGCTTGATAGAGTGTATTCTTATGTCGATGACATTACGATTTGTGGATCGGATCAGAGGGATCATGATCAGAAGTTGGCAGAATTCATGAAAGTTGTTGACAAATATAACCTCACGATTAACAAGGCTAAAAGTGAGTTTTCTATAAAGAATTTATGTTTACTGGGCTATAATATAAACGATGGGGTAGTGAAACCAGACAGAGACCGCTTGGCACCACTCTTAGAAATGTCTGTACCTGAAGACTCAGCTTCGCTTAGGCGATCTATTGGATTATTCTCACATTATTCGAAATGGGTACCTAATTTTTCAAATAAACTGCAAGCACTTATAAAAATCGAACATTATCCTCTAAATGATAAACAAATTGCGGCATTTCAGAGTCTTAAACAAATTATAGCAAACGCTTCACTGTTATCAATTGACTCAAAGGAGCGTTTCACTGTCGAAACTGATGCATCAGAACACTCTATTGCAGCTTCTTTAACTCAAAACGGTAGACCTGTAGCATTTTTCTCACGTACGTTGAATGACAGTGAAAGGAAATACCCAGCCATTGAAAAGGAAGCTTGTGCTATTATTGAAAGTCTTAAAAAATGGCGACACTTCTTACTTGGACGTCAATTTTATCTAATAACTGATCAAAAATCAGTGGCGTATATGATGAAAGGTCATGCCAGCAAGATAAAGAATGAAAAAATTCAAAGATGGCGTATGGAGCTTGCTAATTATACATTTGATATCAAATACCGGAGCGGTAAGGAAAGTATTGTGGCTGATGCTTTGTCGCGTATGAAATCAACATGTGCTACCATTAACGATGATGGTATAATGAAACTACATGAATCTTTGTGCCATCCCGGGGTAACACGTCTAATGCACTGGGTAAGAATCAAAAATCTCCCATATTCAGCGGAAGAAGTGCGACGTACAGTAATGGCTTGCAGAATATGTGCAGAAGAGAAACCCCGATTTAATCGAAATACATCTGGGAATTTAGTCAAAGCGACCACTCCTTTCGAGAGATTGTCACTAGATTTTAAAGGACCTATTCCATCTTCGAGCGCAAACAAATATATTCTTTGTTACGGACGAAACGAGCCCTCTCACTGCCCCGCCTGTAAATAGCTAGATACCTAATTATAAGATTCGATTTCGCCTTTTATTATTTGTAGAATTAAGTTGTTTAGATGTTAAGTGTATTAATAAAGAATATTAGTAGGCTAAGACATAGGGATATAAAGATATATGTCATTCATTCGTGTAACTTGTTAGCTAGTTGACGGCGCCAGTGCCGACCGCAGACTGAGAGAATATGCGCTCAGCGCCCTCTTTAATATTTATACTTGTAGAGCGAGACAACGATATATTCTGTACTACTCATGGCAAAAACTCGCTTTACTATATATATTGGCACGTTTTTTGCGATATCATGCATTCTTAACTGACTCTCGGAGTCAACCACATCTTTGTTTCATTCCTTGTTTCATGTACCAGCGAGAACAAATTGTTACATAGGATATACGAAGAAATTGTAACATAATTTGAAGAAAGAAATACAGTCCACCATTTGAGCTACATCGAAGCGTGTGTTTTATTGACCCATAGCGTAAGGACCCCCACAGTTTCTGGTCCTTCGCAAGCCGGGTTCAATTGGACAAAGGAGCAGTTGGTCAACTCTGGGTCGTCGTCATCAAGTCAAGAATCAGCATCATCGTCGGCAGGGCACTGTGACGTCTACACTTACTGTACCTTTCACGCAGTGTGTAGGACGTGTGCCAACAACATCAGGTCCACCAGAACGAGTGTGGAACCAACCAAGTCCATCAGAACGAGTGTGGAACCAAACAAGTCCACCAGAACGAGTGTGGAACTTGTCACCAAGGAGCGGCAGCGGCGGGCCATTGGGCTGAAGATCACCCAACGGTGCAACGATCGCCGTGACGTCGTGAGACCTTGGACCGGGGTCGGAAGATCACCCAACGGTGCTACATACGCCGTGCGCCGTGCAACGGGTGCCCCGGGTGTGCAGAACGAAGAACGAAAAAAGAAGACTTTAACGCGGTTAGCCGCGGCCTGGTCTCTCGAACCCCCTCACGGTGCTAAATCGGTAAGAGGGCCAGGTTAACCAGGCCAGTACTGGCGGTGTGACATTTGGTGCGGTGTCACCGGTCCCCACGGACTGAAGTTGCACTCCTGACGTCGGTAAGGTCGTAGTTGTGGTGCGGAGGCCGGACTGTAGGCACTGCGGAAGGCAGTCGGACATTCCAGCCGACTGTCGAGCGCTCCGTCACCGCTTGCGATCCTCTGCCGGGCAGGGCCCACCTTCCCTACCCATCCCCTTTTTCCATCTCCAAGGGAGCGTATCTCGTGCCTTAGGGCCGGGCCCTCCTAAGGAATTGTTAGGGACCGTTAGGCAGGTAGGGAATTAGGGGCGTGAAGAGCCGAAAATGCCGACGACCAGGAGCCAGGTCGCCGATGGGAAGACTCTACGCGTATACGAAGACTACCCCGCGTCGCCGTCTGCATCCGCGTTCGCGCACGCGCCCGTAATTAACGAGCAACCGCTCACTGAATCCGCGTCGTGTCCGAATGTAAACAATACGCGACCGCGATCGGTATCGGGTAGGAGACGCGAAGGGCAAGCGTTATCGGTTCGTTCACAACGTTCAAGCGCAAGTGCCGTTGCAAGAATACGGCAAATGGAAATGGAGGCTGAAGAACGATTAGCCGACATAAGGAAAAAAGAATTGCAAATTGAAGCGGATCTGATCAAGAAAAAATTAGTCGCCGACATAGCGGCTATAAGGGAGGAATCAGATCAGGAGAGTCTCTGCGAACAGGAAGCTATGGAAACCAGTATGCGAGTCAAAGACTGGGTTCAACACACGCAGAGACGGGGGGAGCACAGCGTAAACGTCGACATCGATGCTGCCGTAACTATGGAACGAGCGAAAGAGACGGAGCGATGCCTACATACTACGCGTGCGAGAGAGACAGAACGATGCCAAGTAGTTCAAGCAAAGGAAACGGAGTTATACCCTATGCCCACACCAAACCAAGTCACGTTTGAATCTTCGTCGCGGCGCCAACCGTCACCAGCCCGCCCTGTATCCAGAGATAGGGGCATGGAAAGGCTAGCGGAAATATTAGAGAAAATGGCACGAAACAAACCGCATAGAAGCGCACCAGACTTACCTATATTCAGTGGGGCCGCCGGGGAATGGCTACCGTTCAAAGCGGCTACAAAAGAGGCAAAGGCGGTATACGGGCTGACGCCAACCGAGAACCTCGCTAGGCTAAGAGCGTGTCTACGAGGCGAAGCTCGGCAATGCGTGGCCGCGCTGTTATATACCGCAACGGAACCGACTGTGATCATGAAAACGTTAGAACAACGTTATGGGCAGCCGGAAATAATAATCGATCAAGCACTAGACGACTTGAAAAAGCTACCGCGTATCGGGTCAACGGCAGCGGAGCTTAATAACTTCGCAATTAAATTGCAAAACATTGTGACAGTAATCTCGTGTCTAGACGAACGCGGTTACTTGCAAAACCCAATGTTAACGCGTCAAATCACGGATAAAATGAGTGAACACCTACGGTCACGTTGGTGCGATTATGCTGAGGAACAAGGACAGCAAACAGAGGCGGAAATTGTAACTTTATCGCGTTTCTTCATGCGTGAAGCCGAACGCGCAGTACGCCATTGCTACTCGTCCGCACAGCATAACCCGCCTACCAAAACGACCAAGGACGCGCCGCAATTCCGACCCAATAACCGCAATCAACGAGCTAACGTCTATGCAACGAACGAGACACAGAAGAACGTTTGTCTGTGTTGTGGAAACGAACACGCAACCCCACAATGCCAAAAAGTCAAAGAAATGACTGTAGAAGAGAGATGGCAATGGGTGAAAGAGACGCATACATGTTTCCTATGTTTGAATAGCAAACATCGCCGCTACAACTGCAAAGCAAGGAAATGCGGAGTCAATGAATGTAGGATGCCACATCACGCATTACTGCATGCGGTTAAACGAACAGAATCAAAACCGCAAAGGGAAGACACCGCTATCACTGCCTCCGCGCAGGCAATAAGCAGTAATAAAGTATTGTTAAAAGTGTGTCCGATCACACTTAAGGGACCGACAGGGGAAATTGAAACATTCGGTCTGTTAGACGAAGGGTCGACAATCAGTTTAATCGACCAGGAAATAGCCGACTTAATCGGTGCGCACGGGCCTACGAGGCCGCTGAACATCCACGGGGTCACATCGAGTCAAAGGGAAGCGGGTAGCCAAGCCGTTGACATCGGGATAAAAGGAAGACGTCAGACGGTATACCACGCTATTAAGGCGCGTACAGTTCAACACTTGGAACTAGGTAGTCAGTCGGTGAACAGCGAGATAATGAACCAACGATACCTACAAAGTGTGTGCGCCGAAGACGTGTGCTACTCCGGAGGAAAACCACGCATATTAATAGGTGCCGACAACTGGCACTTAATAGTAACTAGAAAGTTACTAACGGGAAAAAGGTCACAACCGGCGGCATCCCTCACCAAGCTCGGATGGGTGATACACGGGACCGCACCGTATAGCTCAATCGTATCTCACGACGAACGCACACTACATATACATACGGTGCAAGGAGAACGAGACTGCGAGCTACACGAACTTGTGAAAACCCACTTCGAATTGGACTCGATCGGCATCTCTAACAAACCAAAACCGGTTGCAACCGATGAAAGGGCAGTAGAGATATTTAATAAATTAGTACGACGAGTGAACGGCCAGTTCGAAGTAGGACTCCCATGGAAATCGGAGGACGTACGGCTACCACATAGTTACGATATGGCCACGCGACGCTTAAAAAGCTTAGAAAGAAAAATGGATAAGTCACCTGAGTTCAAGGAGGCATATACAAAGGAAATGAACAAACTGCTAGAAAAAGGATATGCAGTCAGGTGCGAGCGTGACCATAGTAACAACCCTCGTCTGTGGTACCTACCTCACTTCGCAGTAACCAACCCGCATAAACCAAATAAAGTACGTTTGGTTTTTGACGCCGCAGCACGATCGAACGGCGTGTGTATGAACGATGCGCTCTTGGAAGGGCCGGACTTACTACAAAATCTCAACGGTATATTGTACCGCTTCCGTGAACGACCGGTCGCCGTAACAGCTGATATACGAGAGATGTTCTTAAGGGTGAGAATCCGACCCGACGATCGCATCGCACAACACTTTCTATGGCGCGGAAACGAACGGTCACGGCCACCCGACACTTACGTAATGACAGCTATGATATTTGGCGCTAAAAGCTCACCGTTTCTAGCACACAGCGTACGGAATAAGAACGCCGACGAAATGCGAGAATCGCACGCACTAGCGCACACAGCTATAACTAAGTGTCACTACATGGACGATTGGGTGCAAAGTTTTAGTGACGAAGAAACCGCGGCGCATACCATAAAGGAAGTAATTGAGGTTCACAAGAAGGCAGGATTCGAACTCGCGAGCTGGAGCTCGAACCGTCCTCAATTACTGGGGGGAGTGGGGCACGAGGAACACGCCACCACTCACAAGGAATTAGGAACCGGGTTGAACGAGTACGGAAAAACCTTAGGCATAAAATGGATCGCGTCTACAGACGAACTAGCATTCAATACGGAGATGCCCCGTATCCCGACCGAAGTAAAAACGGGAGTTAGAACGCCTACTAAGAGAGAGGCACTGGGGGCCGTAATGTCTATATTCGATCCATCGGGTCAGCTATCCCCTTACGTCATCTCTGCAAAAATGATACTGCAGAGCTTATGGAGACACAAAATGGGATGGGATGATCCCCTGCCACCGGAAGAAGCCGCCAGCTTCAACGAATGGATACGCGATATGGAGTACATCGAAAAACTGCGTATTCCGCGATGCTACAGTATAAGACTAGCCGTAGAAAGACAACTTCACATATTCGCAGACGCAAGTGAACAGGCATACGCAGCGGGAGCCTACTGGAGGTATTTGTACGACGATCAAAGAGTACACGTGACCTTAATCGCCGGAAAAGCGAAAGTAGCGCCTATGAAACCGCAAAGTATACCACGCATGGAATTACAGGCTAGCCTAATTGGTGCGAGATTAGCCGCTGAAATTATCCGCGAACATGAATTCACAGGCCGTGTCACATATTGGAGTGACTCGAAAACAACCTTGCACTGGATACGTAACGACTCAGCGCGCTATACGCCATACGTAGCACATCGCTTAGGTGAAATTGCGGAACTAACTAGGGTTAGCGAGTGGCGATGGGTGCCTACCGCGCATAATGTCGCCGACGACGCCACACGAACGGGCAGCACTCGCTTAAAAAACACCGATCGTTGGTTCACCGGTCCAAAATTCTTAAGAAAGTCAGAGGAATACTGGCCGCAAGAAGAGGTCAGCATAAAAGAAGAAGAAGAAGAAGAGGTCGAAGTGTTTACCGTACGAACGACGGATTCGACCCCGCTCATTGATGTCAGCCGATTTTCGTCATACGATCGTTTAATAAGGACCGTAGCGCGAGTACTAGCATTCTGCGATAAATGCAGAAAGGTCAAGAACGTGACCGATGTAGACCGCCTACGGCGTAGCGAGAAAATACTGCTACGACAAGCTCAGAAGGACTGTTTTACGAACGAGACGGCGAGATTGGAAGCCGGAAAAACAGTCGAACGAACGAGCCGCTTAGCGAAATTAGACCCTATGTACACGGAAGACGGGCTAATATGCTTGCGTGGAAGGATTAACGCCGCGCTAGTACCGGAGGAAATGAAGACACCGCCCGTGCTTGACGGAAGACATCCGCTGACAATGCTGCTCATTAGGCGCGAACATGAGAAAAATGGACACATAGGGCGCGAACACGTTGTGAACAACCTTAGACAGCGCTATTGGATTTTACACTTACGTCCGTCCGTTAGAAAAATGACGCGCGCATGTACGTGGTGTAGTATAAAACGAGCGACACCCGCGACACCGGTAAAGGGTGACCTACCGCGTGAAAGGCTGAGTGCGTACACCAGACCTTTTTCTAGGTGCGGTCTAGATGGTTTCGGTCCGATGTGGGTTGTGATAGGTCGCCGGCGCGAAAAACGATGGGGTTTATTGTTCACTTGCCTAGTCACGCGCGCCATCCACATTGAGATTCTAAGTAGTTTGAGTACAGACTCCGCCATTATGGCAATTAGACGGATGGCCGCGAGACGAGGCTTTCCCGCCGTGTTTTATAGTGATAACGGGACGAACTTTCATGGTAGTTCGGTCGAAATGCAAAAAGCTTATGACGAATGGTTACCCACCCTCCAAAATTATACGAACGGGAAAATGGCAAAATGGTTATTTACTAACCCCGGGGGGCCGAACGAAGGGGGGGCGTGGGAACGTATGATTAAAACGGTAAAATCGTCATTAGCCGTAACTTTAACAGAGCGCGCGCCGAAAGAAGAAGTGTTAGCTACCGCGCTCACCGAAATCGAATACACAGTCAACTCGCGACCGTTAACGCACGTATCTGTATGTGAAGACTATCCGGAAGCGCTAACCCCCAATCATTTGTTGTTAGGTACGGCCTTAGGCATGCCGTATGTCGGGGAATGCGACATCGCCGATAGACGAACGTGGCGAGGCGCACAAGCGATAGCGAACGCGTTTTGGTCTCGGTGGGTAAAAGAATACCTACCAACGTTAACACCCCGTGGTGATATAAGGAAAGACGCGCGGAACGTAAAAGAAGGTGACGTCGTTATTATTGCGGACGGGTTGTTGCCACGCGGCGTGTGGCCGCGCGGTTTAATTGAAAAAGTGCATACGGGACCAGACGGCGTAGTAAGGAGTGCAGACGTGCGTACGCGGGGTGGTATCTTCCGAAGGCCAGTGAGACGGCTTATCGTCCTCCCTCATCATGATGGCTGCGAAGGTCTACGCCGGGGGGAGAATGTTACGGACGAAACGAGCCCTCTCACTGCCCCGCCTGTAAATAGCTAGATACCTAATTATAAGATTCGATTTCGCCTTTTATTATTTGTAGAATTAAGTTGTTTAGATGTTAAGTGTATTAATAAAGAATATTAGTAGGCTAAGACATAGGGATATAAAGATATATGTCATTCATTCGTGTAACTTGTTAGCTAGTTGACGGCGCCAGTGCCGACCGCAGACTGAGAGAATATGCGCTCAGCGCCCTCTTTAATATTTATACTTGTAGAGCGAGACAACGATATATTCTGTACTACTCATGGCAAAAACTCGCTTTACTATATATATTGGCACGTTTTTTGCGATATCATGCATTCTTAACTGACTCTCGGAGTCAACCACATCTTTGTTTCATTCCTTGTTTCATGTACCAGCGAGAACAAATTGTTACATAGGATATACGAAGAAATTGTAACATAATTTGAAGAAAGAAATACAGTCCACCATTTGAGCTACATCGAAGCGTGTGTTTTATTGACCCATAGCGTAAGGACCCCCACATTCTTACAATAATTGATGAATATTCCAGGTTTCCGTTTGCCTACGCCTGTAAGGATACTAGCTCTGCGAGTGTTATAAACAGTTTAACTGATCTGTTTGCCATGTTTGGTATGCCATGTATGATACACACTGATCAAGGTGCAGCTTTCATGTCCAGAGAACTAAAAGATTTCCTAAATTCAAAAGGAATAGCAACTAGTCGTTCTGCTCCTTATAATCCACAGTGTAATGGCCAAGTAGAACGTTTGAATGGTACATTATGGCAAACAATACGACTTGCATTAAAAATGAAAAACTTGCCTATACAAATGTGGGAAGATGTTTTAAAACAGGCTTTACACAGTATTCGATCCTTGCTATGCACTGCAACTAATATGACTCCACACGAACGTATGTTTACTCATCCCAGACGATCATCTTCGGGACAGTCACTACCATCATGGTTCCAAGATGATAAAGTTCTATTGAAAAAGCATGTACGTAACAAATATGACACACTGGTGGAAGAAGTTGAAATGGTTGAATCATCACCAATGAGCAGTAGAGTACGATTATCGAATGGTCGAGAAATTATGGTTTCCAACAGACACTTAGCACCAAGGGGTGAAGGTGCGGAAGGTATTGAGATCGGATTGGAATCTGATACTGAGGAATACCATGACTCCGAAGACTTGATGGTAACACCTGCTCCACCTGCAGAACCTCCTCGGAGATCAGAAAGGAATCGGCACTCACCAGCATACCTCAAAGACTATGAAACTTAAGGGGGGAATAATGTTGTATATTTCACATTATACCTATTTATATGTATATAGTTATAAAAGCTCCTTGAAGTTATAGCTCTATGATTTGTTGTTTGTCAAAATGATTATGTCATGTCATGTTATGTGGATTAATCCTAGATTCTATCAACAGGGCTTTTTATTATAACACTGGAATTGATCTGTGCTCTACGGTGTAGCGTCAAGTCGTGGATTTTTGGTGAAATTTTTCAAATTTAATTTTCTTGATAAATTATTCTTATTTTTAGACCAGAGTAGCTGCATTATAGTATATTAGTATAAATATTATTTGTAGATTGGTATCTTAGCTTCATACTCATCAAGATGAATGAACCCCCTGATCCTGGTGGAACATTAGCTATTGTAAAACCTCCTTCTCCAGCCGCGTTTGAATCAATAACAATGTCTGTTGATGATCTACCATATGAAACAGTAATTCGTAAGCGTTCGAAAGCGAAAAAGCACGAAAGATTAATACAGATCATTCTCGTTCCGAGTCAGAGTCGTCCAATGACACACTCATATTAAAATCAGATGTAGTTCTCCAACCTGGTCAACACTCTCTCCCTGATTCAGTTTCCTCTGTCAGAGATCCAAACACCCATATTGACCAACAAATAGCCCCTTCTGTCCCTCTGCCTGATTCCCCTCGAGTTTCTCCACTCCTATCACAAAATTCTTATGTCCCAACTGGTCGCCAGTCATATGGCCCAAATGATCGTGGTCCATTTACGGTACATGTACAGAGAAATGAATCGTCTCCAACTGCTGGCACCTCGTTACATCCGGTAACGTTTGGCAGATTTTTATTTAGTCGTTCCAGAGAGTTTGAAGGAGTTATAGATGGTTCCATCAAAAGCGTCGGTCGAAATAGAATTTCTTTAGATTTTCACTCGGCTGCCTGTGCCAATAAATTTACGGATTCTCCGTCTCTATCTCATAATAAATTTAAAGCTTTCATTCCATTCTTTATTATAACGAGATTAGGCATTGTCCGTGGCATCCCAATCGATATGTCTCCCGAAGAAATTATGACAGAAATGAAGGTTCCCAATGATTGTGGTCCCATAATTAAAGCTCGTCGTCTTAATTTTAAAGTTATCATAGAAGGATCTACTCATTGGAAACCTTCTCAAACGGTCGTATTGACTTTTGATGGCCAAGTCTTTCCCTCACGAGTTTTTTGGGTTATAACTCAATTCCTGTTGAGTTATACTCTTTACCTACCATACAATGTTATCAATGCTACCGATATGGCCACACCAAGACTCAATGCCGCTCAAAACCCACCTGTTTTAAATGTGGTCTAAACCATTTAGCAGATTCCTGTGAAAAAGATGTTGATAGTGCAAAATGCATATGGTGCGATGGTAATCATTTCGCTACCAATAAATGTTGTCCGGAATATCAAAGACAAAAAAATATTAAACTTGTCATGTCTGAGAAAGCTATATCGTATGCTGAAGCTTCAAAAATGGTTCCTGTGTCTAAATCATCGTATGCTGAAATTGCCGCACCCTCTGTAACATCTTTTCCTCCGCAAAATCGCTCTATTAAAAATTTGACAATTGAACCATCTAAAGTTCATTATAAGAAAAAAGTTTCCAAAACTGTACATGTCTCTCCTACTTCCCGTGTTGGGTATGATCGGGCTGCCCACTTAAACATAATAAGGAATGATTATGATGCTCCCTCCCAAAATGGCTGTGCCCTCCCTAATCCTATAGGTAAAAATTCTGAAATGCCGACTGTTCCTGATATTATAGCAGAGCTCATAAAGCTTTTAAATTTGTTATCAACTGTTATGTGTAATTCTTCTTCCTCTTCCCTAAACGCTTTACCGTCCAACGATGCCTTCAACTTGAATACTCTTTTCTCTCTTTTCCAAAATGGATCCCTCCGACAGGATCCTCCAGTGGAACTGTCGTAGTTTAAACAATAAAAAAACTGATTTAATATTTTTAATTAATAAATACAAACCATGCATCCTGTCTTTCTCTGAGACATGGCTTAGACCTGATTCCCTTTTTAGGTTATCTGGCCATGTTGATGTACGAAGAGATCGACAGGATGGTTGTGGTGGTGTTGCTCTTTTTTTAAAAGATAATATGTCATTTTCCCCTATTTCAATTCCTACTCAGATTGGCTTTGAAGCTGTGGCTGTCCGTACAAAATCTTTTGTAATAATTTCCTTATATATCTGCTCTCCTTCCATATCTATTATCCGTAAGCTTATCCCTATTCTTAACTCCCTTCCTAGACCTCTCCTAGTCCTTGGCGATCTTAATTGCCACCATACTGTTTGGGGCTGTGGTATTTCAGATTCTTCTGGAGTTTTTCTATTAGATTCCCTTGATACTCTCAATCTGTGTATTCTTAATTATGGTTCTCCTACAAGAAGAACCCGCCCAAACGAATTTCCTAGTGCAGTTGATCTATCTCTCTGCTCTCCAGATCTTGCATCTCTTTTGTCATGGCACGTTCTGCTTTCAACTCATGGCAGTGATCATTGTCCTATTATTCTAAATATTTCACTAAATTTGGCTCCAACAGTCTATCGAAATTCACCTCTTCTTAAATATATTTTAAATGACAATGCTAACTGGGATAAATTTAATGAAATTGCAGAGATCAATATTTCTAAACTACCCGTGATTAAAATCAATAACATTAAAATTTGTTCGGAGGGCCTTGCTAAAGCTCTTTTAGATTGTGCTGATATGTCTTTCTATATTAAAAAAAGTAGTTCGAGTAAAATACCTTCTCCTCCATGGTGGGATAAGGAATGCTCGGAGGCAATTAAATTTCGTAATGAAACTGAAACTACCTTTTGCCTCTCCATGACAAAAGAGAACTTCATGCTATTGAACAAAGTGATTGCTCAATCAAAACGTCTCTTCCACACCAAAAAATTCCTTGGTTGGAAATCTTTTTGTTGCTCTATAGGCTCGCATACTCCACTATCAATTATTTGGAATAAAATTCACAGATATAGAAGAGCTTGGTGCCCTCCTCACCGTCGTTGTTGCCTGAGTCAGTCTTGGGCTGACTCGTTTATGGACAAATTAGCGCCTCAATATTGTCCTCCACCTGATGAACTTCCTTCTCATTTTACCTATAGTTCTAACGACGTTTTAGATCAGCCTTTTTCTATCGTAGAACTGAAAAACGTATTGAAATCGGTTAAAGATTCTGCTCCAGGTATGGATGGCATTCCTTATTCCTTTTTTTCTAAGGCTAATGACTGTGTCCTGAATTATTATTTATGCCTTGTTAATTCTATATTTGATTCTGGTTATGTCCCTGATAGCTGGAAATCGCAATTTATTATTCCTATTCTCAAACCTAACAAAGATCCAGATGATCCATATTCTTACCGTCCTATTGCTCTTTCATCTGTTTTAGCTAAAATAGCTGAACACCTAATTAAAAATCGACTCGAGTGGTATGTTGAATATTATGAATTACTTGCTAAATCTCAGTATGGTTTTAGGAAAGGAAAAAGTACCATGGATAGTCTTAGTATATTCACTACAGATATAAGACTTGGTTTCTCTCGTGGTGAATCTATTGTCGGAGCTTTCCTTGATATATCTGCTGCTTACGATAATGTCCAACTTTCAATACTAAAAAGTAAATTAATTAAATTAAAAATTCCTGTTAAATTAAGAAATTTTATTATGAATCTTTTGACGGAGAGATTTATATTTTTCCGCTGTGACAATCCTTCTATTTCACCGAGTAGTTATCTGGCGTGGTTTACCCCAAGGATCGGTGCTTAGCCCTCTCTTATACAATATTTATACGTATGATTTAGAGTCATCTGTTGGTCTTTGTCGTATTTTACAATATGCTGATGATATTCTCATTTATAATTCCAATAACAAAATCGATGTGGCAAGTGACTGTCTCTCTGACTCGCTAAAGCAATTGAATGTTTGGCTTAGCGAAAATGGTTTGGAACTCTCTCCTTCTAAAAGTAATATTGTACTCTTTACCCGTAAAAGAAACCCCCCTCCTATCAATATTTTCATTAATAATTGTCAAATCTCAGTTAGAGAATCAATAAAATTTCTAGGTCTTGTTTTAGATAACAAGTTAAATTTTCGTCAGCATTGTGAATACATTATCCAAAAATGTGAAAAAAACATCAACGTTCTAAGATGCTTATCCGGTGTTTGGTGGGGAGCCCATCCTTTTAACTTAAAACTTTTATACAATGCAATTATTCGAAGCGTCTTAGACTATGGATGCTTTCTTTTGGATCCTGCTAACAAACTAAGCCTTAGTAAACTTGATTTGATTCAATCGAAAGCTCTTCGTATTATCACAGGAGCTATGAAGTCTTCTCCAGTCAATGCTCTCCAAGTTGAGTGTGTTGACCCTCCCCTTCACCTTCGTCGTCAATTCCTTGCTAACAGATTCTTTTTCCGATTTATCCAATTCTCTAATCATCCTTTGATTCCAAAATTACAACTGCTTCATCAATATGTCAACTCTACTCGTTTTTGGAGATGTAAACATTTTCCTTTGCTTGTTAAGAGTTACGTTATTTTTAATTCCTTAAAAGACCCTGTTTATCGTTCTCAAAAGCTTCCAATGTTCAATTATGAATTTAATGTAATTATATCTCAACCTCATATAATTTTAGAATTTGATATTTGTAAAGGTGACCTTTATCCAGATGAATACTTCCGCGAGCTACTTAAAAGAGATTGGCGTGATTGGCATACAATATTCACAGACGCTTCAAAACTTTCACCAGTTGGCTGTGTTGGTTATGGCATTTTTCATGCTCAATACGATATCGTTCAAAAAGTCAAATGTCCACCTGAATCATCTGTTTTTACTGGGGAATGTTTGGCTATCCTTGAGGCTATTAAATATATCCTTCTCTTCAAACTGCATCGGTCTATTATATTTTCTGACTCTCGGAGTTCTCTCCAATCATTACTTTCGAACCTTTTTCTTCTAATGCACACAACCCAATTTTATTTCAAATTAAAAGTTCTATTGCTGAATGTTATACTAAGGGTTTTGACGTTATTCTTGCTTGGATACCCAGTCATGTTGGGATTTCTGGCAATGAACGAGTTGATAAAGTTGCTAAAGATGCAGTTGTTTGTGGAGATAAGGTTCCTTTTATTAATTACTGCCATGACTTATTATGTCTTCCAAAATCTTATTTATCAAAATCTTGGTCATTACATTGGAGAACCAGTAGTCGGTCAACTGGATCTGGTTTTGCTAAAATGCAACCTTTGATTCCGAACAAACCGTGGTTTGCCCGGATAAAGTTAAGCAAACGTTTTACATTATCATTAATCCGTATGAGGTTGGGTCATTGTTGTACTCCTACTCATTTAAAAAAGATTCATGTTAAAGATTCTTCTATATGTGAATGTGGTTTGGATGAGGGGGATCTCAATCATATATTCTTTTCATGTCCCCTTTATAACCATGTAGCGTTTTATTTATGCCTTGAATCTTTAAAAGTTTCCTTTCCAACTTACATGCCTGAACTTTTATCGTCTAATAATTTTGATATATATAAAATTTTATCTGACTTCCTCTCTCTCAATAATATTCACTTATAATAAGTTATATTTATATCATGTTAATTTTAATCATTCCTTATTCAATATGTAATACTTTTTACTTCTCCTTATATAAAAATATGTAAATGTTAGTTATTTTCTATCCTATATGATATTATATAACCACGTTAGTTATTCTGGTCATCACTTTTTAATAGCAAAATTTTGTCTGTTATTGATTTAATTCTTGACGTGAAACTGGCACAAATGTCAATTTGACAATTGCCACATTAAAGAAAAAAAAAAATTATAACACTGAACACCTGCGTTTATTAATTATTAACTTATGCTTATCAATAGATTTCCAGATGATCCAGAACTACGAAATAAATGGATCGGAGCAACTGGGAGAAAATATTGGATTCCCTGAAAATATTGTAAAATATGTAGCAATCATTTCCCAGAAAAATTACTAATTAAAAGAGCAAGACGACAGTTCTGTATCCTGATGCAGTACCTACAGTGGTTTTTTTTTTTTTTTTTTTTAATGCCTGATAGGTTAGCCTTTGACCACTATCTCACCTGATGGTAAGTGATGATGTGGTCGAGGATGTTGTTTAGACTAACCTAGAGTTACTGGCTCTCAAGGACAGCTGCCGGAACACACCGTTAGGTGCTTGGCGACAGATTTTCAACTTGAGGGTGGTAGCTAGCCAGGCGGGCATTTGCAAAGTGCCCTACCACCATGCTGTAACGACTGCTATCCTAAGACAACAACCGGGACCGACGGCTTAACGTGCCCTCCGAAGCACGGAAGCGCTCAGTAGTAATGTCACCAACGGTCACCCATCCAAGTCATGACCGAGGCGGACGTTGCTTAACTTTGCTGATCGATTCAGAATGGCTAAGCAAACTTGGCTACGAGCGCTTCAAAACGTGTAAGTGTGTACGTGGTAAGAATATTTTACAAATTACATTCATCCATAGCCCCAAAGAATACAGTATTGTTAATGAGGTATGGTTTGCTGCCTTCAAGAATTTAGTTCTTATATTAACTTCAACCACATTTGGTAAAAAGATGTTTAAACGAGATTTTGTGTTGCCAGCATTAAGATTAGGTAAATCATTGGCAGCAAATTGTTTTGACAGGGATTTTAAGCACTCATGTTCATCAAAGAGATTGCTATCTTTCATATTTTTTTTATAATAGTTTAAAACACATATTGTCAGCCATTAATCTCAGACCGAATAAAAAGTCAACACAGAACGTTGTGTAAAGAGCAGTGAGGCCGGTAAAACTACGCCTCGCCGTGTACAAACACGATTACACACACATATGTTCAACGAAACTACGCCTTGACTCGTCAGTCCAACTATTGCGGCGTGGTGGCATTGGTGTTGCCGTTATTAAGCCTATAAGGTTTACCCTATTATTGGGTGATAATACACAACGTATTACTTTTAGTTTTTTTTAATAGTTGATCAATGTATTTTAACCGACTTAAAAAAAAAAGAGAAGGTTGTTGGACTGTATTTTTTTTAAATACAGATATTGCGTCGTAGGCATCTACGACGATTGAAGTAGATGATGTTTTTTTTTCGTTATAAAAAAAACATATTTCCATTGGTTTTTTTGATGTTTTTAACGACAAATTTAAGTTCCCTCTTAACTGTTCACGCTTTACTGGTCACTTACCAGTGTTACTGTTTAATTATTTTTTCATTTTCCGAATTGAGTCCAAAAATTAAACAAAATTGGATCGAAATCATTCGGAAAAGTAAGAAGGAACTATCATAGGAATATTTTAAAATCGGCGACTTATATTTATTTATACCTATTTCTATCGCCAAGCAGTAATGTTCACATTCCTATGTTCCGGTAAAATTACAGGCACATGAGACTTAATATCTTTATGTCTCAAGGTGATGGGCGCAGTGCAGTTTGCCACTTGTGATGAACTGTATCGGCAGAGGTTACAGCTTAACACCAGGTGGGCTTTGTGCTTTTTTCCCCGATTGCATAAAAAATCCGTCACTAATTAGTTACAAGAAATAAATGCATGTAGATTAAATACCCAGTAATGTTATTTCTGAAACACTTTTTCCATTCCCTTCCTCTACTTAACGATACTACTTTTGCCGACACGTTACATCGGAACCCTATTGTTGTATTAATACTAATTACGTTATTAAATTGGTAACGTTATTTTCATAAGGTAATTTGATTATCATGGCAACACCGACACACGCACACATGTTTGGAAAACCGGCCTCACTTCTCTGTTCACAACATTCTGTCTTGACTTTTTATTTGGTCTGAGCCATTAATTAGTCCATGGAAAATCACAACCCTAATGTTATTACAAATTCATATAGTTAGATAGATAGATAGATAGATAATTATTTATTGTACACACCATTAAATTACAAAGTATTAAAATTTGAAGGCTTACAATCAAGTGTTACAATGGGCGGCCTTATCACTAACAGCGATCACTTCCAGGCAACCTTGGAATGGAGAGGAAATACAGGAATTATAAGACGGGGGTGCAACAAACTAATATAAAAAGTGAGGTTAAACAAACTATGCTAACTTAAAATTTAAGCAAAAAAAATAAAAAATATTTTTATCTAAAACAGACAGATGACCTAGATACTAATAATATACATACCATAAATACTAATAATAATATACATATTTCAATACTCTGTCAGACATGCACAAATACAGCAAATTATATTCGTATATATCTATATACACACACAGACATACTATACAATATAATATACCTTATTATGCTGTTTGCAAATTAGTACATGTACATTTCGTATACATATCCTACAATTGTAATGATAAATTACATATACATTATGATCAAAAATAATGTGATATTTGTGGATATGTTATTTATTAGGTATATGATTGAATGTTTTAGATTTCAATACCCGAGAAGTGTGCCGATCCAGCACCATCTACCTACATCTACAAGTGGCAATTTTCAAGATGACCCAAAAATAAAAGGTCATCAAAAGAAAGGTGCAATTACCTAAAGCGGAAGATTCGCCAAGAAAAGAAGAAAACTGAGGCTGTCGAAAATCTTAGACAAAAATTACGTGCTGTCCGGCAAACAAATAGGCGTCTAATGAAACGAAATGCAAAGTTATCGGATATTATTTCAGAACTACAATTCAAATACTTGATATCATAATATGAAAATGCTGACATAGATAGCAGTAACAAAGATTTCCACGGTTTTTGGGTGTAATTGGAAAAACGAAAAAATTGTACCTATGTTTATTTGTAAAAGAACATGCTCATTTATACACAAAGTTATGCAACAATAATTATTTTAAAGGTTCAGGTAGAGACCCAACTCTACTTGAAATACCAAAATGCCGTACGGCACTTCGTCGCAAAAATTGTGAGATAATTAAAGTTTTTAATAAAATATCTATAAGAATACGCCAGCTTCCATTGAATTACTTTAAAATAAAATTACACCAGTTCCTCACGAAGCACTGTTTTTATAATTTAAAAGAATTTGTTGACTGTAAGAATATTTCATAGTAATGACATATTCATAATTAATTTAATAATGATAATTTTTTATTTTTTTGTGATTTTATAATGATAATGACTTATTTTCAGTTGTTTTGTATTTTAATATTGCGTGTATATACAAATAATGTTCAATTCTAATTTGACGTTAATTTAATATTGTATATTTTGTATGTACATAATATTTGCATGTCCTATTGTGACGAAGCACGCTAAGCTGCTCAATAGAACCTAAATTATGTAACCGTGTTTCTGGTAAATAAATGACATTTCATTTCATTGAGTTTTGTGAGGAGAATCATTTCGAACAGTTCCTAGGATCATCACCCACCGTTGATTTTATTAGAAAAATAAATAATTTGTTCGATATCTTTAACAGTCGAAATATTAATGCATATGGTAATAAAAAAAAACTAAATATGAAAAATTTTAAGAATATTATTTAAGAAGTCTTAAACTGGAAAATGGCCAAACAGTTGTTCAAAGTAATAGAAAGGTGTGTGTTATGGGACTAAGGTGCTGCATTCGTGGTTTGCAATTGATATTCTTACCTACATATAAATTGAGTCAGGATCATTTAGATTCGTTTTTAGTGCAATCAAACACATTGATACAGGAAATTGCACATCTATAGAAAACATAAGCATTTTAACATACACTAGAAAAGTCAATAAACGCTTGTTTACCCCATTTGGGACATTGATCATGACTACCTTGCCTATCCTTCACGACCTAAGATTTTTTCACCTGTAGATGAGTTGTATGCCTTCCATATTTACTAGACAAATTCAGGGTAATTACCTGAGTCACTACCAGTCTTGCACTTCCAAGCGTCCGGTGAATACATCGCCGCTAATCGTGGTTTTTAGGACTGTGGACAATATGCCTTCCTTGTGTCTTTAGACTGCACCAATTATACAGGCACTGTGAGAGATAAGAAAACTGTTTCATTTCACGCGTAATTATTGCTTTTATTGTTGAAATAGAAAATATCGTCATTTTGTTTTATCTTAGGAACTAATCTCAATGAAATGGATGAGCGAGATATGTGTATCGTTTGGTGTGAGAGAGTGAAAGAGATCGCAGCATAATGGTGATCGGAACGTCTCGTGGCGGTTCGGTAGTAACACGAATTGCTTGCTTATTTATCTCTTTCTAACAACAGATATGACGTAAATATTTGAGCGTTCTTTCCTTGTCATTACAAACTGCATATATGTATATGCAGTGCGTAGGTATGTATATAGGTAAATTCTAGTAAGCTTTTAGAGCAGTGGTGTTCAGATATAACTAATCTATGTATTTCAAATCTCTGTTCACGGCATACAGAATTTACTAAGCAGATAATTATGTATATTGCTGGATTTATTATAACAAAAATAGCATGGTGGTAGAATAGTAGTAGATGGTGAAATGTGAAAATTGTTTGATGTCTATCAACAGGAGCTTCAAGTACTTAAAAGAAAGACTTTGCACAACTTTTACAATACCTAAAGGTACAAGCGATTATAAAGTTTTTAATATACAATGTACTTAGGTACCTACCTAGGTATATTAATTTTAGGTCTGAAGCTGTAATGGAATGCAAAATAAAATAAGATAAAATGTATATATATTTAGATGTTTATTTTCTTTATTTATATCATGCGATAATATGTGCTAAGCATTGTTACGTCATCAGAGAATTTCAGATATGTAGCTAATTATCATATAATCAGTAATTATATTATAATTAGGTTAGGTACGTATTTCACCATGAATTGAAACTTTTATCTGTATACAATTATAAACGTTTTGATCTATAAAAGTAAAATTACTTCAAAATATCAAAAGGAATAAAAACAGTTTTGAAATGGACAAACAAAGCCCTGCCACTAAGTACCCCACTTAATATATTAAATCTTAACCACCAACCAATTTAGCTCATATACACATTTTAAAATTCTAACCGTAGAAGCTATCTTCCTCATAAATTTCTCAAACATCAGATCATTCAGTTATCAGCGGACAAACATTCATACGTACATACAAGCATACAAATGCACATGCCCTCAACTTGTCAAAAGGACCTCGCCTCACTCTGTCAACCAACATGTGATACAGCTGACCTTTTAGACAAAAACATTATTTATCTTTTACCTCATAAAGAACCTTGGCAATATCTTTATTTTCTTTGGTCTGATCCTTATCTCCCCAACCCCAAAGACCAGAACCATCCCCGTTTCTCTCCATCCTATTCGTAACGACATCTTCAGGCACAGTCTTCAAATCGTACGCCCATCCAATCCACGCAAAGAAATCAATGAACAAAGTTGTGAGATTGCACCAATTGTTTCCTAATTCAGCTGTCCTGTAATCCCATGGAAAAGCATGATGGTAGTTGTGAAAACCTTCTCCGAAGGTAAGCATAGACACAGCGATATTCTGAGCTGGTTGTATGTTCTTCTCATAAGGTCTGTATCCAAAATAATGAGCGCCGCTGTTTACGAAGAACGTTGCGTTTAGGTTGGAGATGAATCTGAGGATAGTAATATGCCAAGCACAGTTGAAGCTCTCCCCCCAGAAGTACATGGGGATAACTGTCGGTAGAACGAAGCCGATCATTCCAATGACTGGGATCGCGTATCTGGAAATTTGAAAGTATGTAAATGAAATCGAATCGCACATATTATATTAGAATTAGAATACAAGCTTCGAGGTGTTAGTCCGTAAAGGACACGTGGTCCTTACATATCCGTCGAGAAAATCTGTCGCCATGCACCTAACAGTGTGTTCCGACAGCTGTCCTTGAGAACCAGTAATTCTAGGTTAGCCTGAACAACATCTTCGACCGCATCATCACTTACCATCAGGTGAGATAGTGGTCAAAGGCTAACCCATCAGGCATAAAAAAGTTAGTGGATCAATCTTTATTAAAACGGGAGAGAATTCGTTGGTAGGAAGTTTTATTATTAAATACTATTGATTCAACGTTCACAGACAACCAATTAGAGCTCATGAACGTCTCCTAAAACTATTCAAAATTCACGTTGAGCCCTGTCAATATAACAAATGTAAGTATTAATCCTTTCAACAACTGAACTTTAAGACCTACGGAAACATGGCATCCGTATTATACATTCCTCCTATCTAAAGAAATTTTCAAGTCTATAGTGAATAGGTATCTTCTAGGCAAGCGTGCTCCACGCGTCGTTGCTTTCCACCAGGTGAGACTCCGTAGTCTCACTTTGACCGTTCAAATTCTTATCAATTCGCAATAAAATGATAATGACATGACAATAATATAAAATAAATATTGGCAAAATGCAGGAAGTAATTCCTACAGGGGGATTTTGTTAAAATACATTAAAAATGATCAAGAAGACTAATATATGATAGATAACTAAACCAGTGAAACTAAACAAGTTAAAGTTATTGCACATTAATCTATAAGCTACCCCTAAAACCGTTAAAATTATAAAACGATATTTTTAAGGTACCATATGATTGATTCAATCATAGAGATATAAATTTGCTTTCTCTTTTCTGTGGATTCAATAATAATCCAATTATATATTAGACTAGATAAATGTAAGCGTCTTACCCCTCGCGCTTCCCTACCCGCCTTATGCAACCTGTTATAGGTATAGATTACACTGATTAGAGCATTGCATGTTATGAAAAATATACGTAGGGAAGTTGTGCTTATAAAAACTGTGTTTTATCGTTTGAAAAATCAGTCTTTTGGAGAGGTCCAACTACAGACCTATCTATTATATACGATAAAGTGCAAACGCCAGCTTAAGATGAGCCGTACGTTCAAAGGTTTCGTATATTGACTTGACATTTTGGGTGTCAAGTTATTTGGAACGTAATATTTAGGTTGTGATGTCTGTTATTTCTGAACTTCAAACCCGATGACTTTGAAATATTTACGGGATAAATTTTAAAGTACCACTATTCTAACAAAAAAATCGGCCAAGTGCGAGTCGGACTCGCGCACGAAGGGTTCCATACAACATTAGACTTCAAATTTTAACCTTTTTTTTGTTTTAACGTGCGCGAGTCCAACTCGCACTTGGCCAACTTTTTGCTTTTGTTGTTATAGTGGCAACAGAAATACATCATCTGTGAAAATTTCAACTGTCTAGCTATCACCGTTCTTGAGATACAGCCTGGTGACAGACGGACGGACGGATGGACGGACAGACGGACGGACGGACAGCCGGACAGACCGTTTTTACCCTTTGGGTACGGAACCCTAAAAAGAACGTATGAAATCGGACTACGCGTTAATAAATTACAACTAAGTGTATATTTTGACTTTCATCCCCTCTCCCAAGGGAACCATGCTGAATTTCGGGATAAAAAGCTAAATTATCCTACCTTGTAGTATGAACTCCAATCATGCTAAGTTTCATTGAAATCCATTCAGTAGTTTTGGAGTGATACGCGGCCGGAATACAGACAGACAGACAGACAGACAGACAGACAGACAGACAAAAATAAAAAAAAATACAGTTTCGGCATCAGTATCAGCTACAGAGTACTGTAATTTTTTTTTTTTTAAATATCTGCCATGTACAGAATTGGACCTGTTACAGTTTTATTATAAGTATAGATAACGTATAAAATTGTATCTGAATCTCGAAACTGTATCTGAGTCTGAATCACATGTTTATTCGTTATGTGAGTACAATTTTATTTTTTTAATTTACAATAACAAAATTAGACAATCTAGAAACAAATATTTACCTTTTGTATTTCCCGCTACTCTTCATATGATTACGTTACATTTTACGTTTCATTTATTTGTTCATTTATATTAAAATAATTTTACTCTATGTACTCACTTGACCTGAAACTGCAGCACAGGATTACTTTTAATATCCGACATGTCCAAATACTGCCCACGTCTTTTGACCTCAGGGTGTTTCCTCACAAAAACCCAGCCAACATGGGCATAGAAGAATCCTCTAGAAGCATTGTGCGGATCTGCATCAGTATCTGAATACTTATGATGGAGGCGGTGATCTCTCACCCAATCAGCAGCCGTATTTTGGAAGGAGAGAGAGTTGAAAAGCATGAGAATGATTTGTAAGGGAAGCTTGGCTTTGTATGATCGGTGCGACCACAGTCTGTGAGCGCCAGCGGTGACGCCTATTTCAGCTGCTATGTAGAGGATTAATGCTGTAAGAAAGATATAGGTTTTAAAATAAATTTTTAACTCGTTAGTTAATAAAATTTAAACATTTATAAGAATTGTGGTTGAATTTAATAATACACATAGAAGTTGGATCTTTCCACGTATGATTTCACTGATGATTTTTTTCCAGGAATGCTCGTAGCCCTCGCGAAGGTATGTATCTACCCACTACTTCATATTATTGCATTGAAAGTAAGGATAAATCGACATTTTTTTCATGGGATTGTTATGGAGCAAGCTCGTGGCCCAACTGATGTTAGCGGTAACCTCTGCCTATATTAGAAGCTTTTTGTCATGCGCTCGTGACGAATTGCACTGCGCCCATCAGCGCCCTTAGATATACAGTTGCAAAGTCTTATGTGCCTGTAATTTTACTAGCTCTCAAGGACTGCTGCCGGAACACACTGTTAGGTGCTTGGCGATAGATTTTCTACTAGAGAGTAGTAACTAGCCAGACGAGCATGCGCAAAATGCCCTTCCACCATGCGGTGAAGCTTAAGCCGACGGTGGGGATCAAACCATAGACCTGCAGCACGGCAGTCGATAGCTGGCAGACCGTAGGGCTATCCTTGCTTCAAAAAAATATTTGTAATACATAATAAATTATGGAATAAACCTACTACCTATTTGATGAGGTTCAATTGGAACTAAACTTGAAATTAACATAGATCCTTCTAATACGAAAGTTCTTCATAGCTCGCCTAGCTATTTATATGCAGGCAATCGTCGATCGGTTGTTTCTCTATTGTTTTTCACCTCTGTTTCACCTGCTGGTTGTGTATTATTATGTCAAACCCAAAAAAACTTTCAAAAATGTGCTTGGCAACAAATTCTTCTTGAGGATGGTGGCTAGCTGGCGAGCAATGGCAAAATGCCATACTACCATGCGGTGAAGCTCCAGCCCGCAGCATGGTGGGATTCAAACTATGATCCTTATGCCTGGCATAGAAGTCTATATCAGTGCCATCTGTGCTATCACTGCTTCATAAGATTGAAACTTAATATTTTAACTTACCGAACACAATTGTAGGCCATTTTGCAGCAGTAAAGCACAAATACAAGCCATAAAGACTAGCTAAATGCCAGTATGCATGTGATACCATATTTCTATAGACATATTCATATTTTCTTGGAGCTGCTTGTGGAGCCTTCAGATGTTCCATGGTTTCATAGAAAGCCATGGTATCTTGCTTAGTATTGGGTGCCATGATATTCTGAAATTAAATATAACTTTTTTACATAAAATGGAACCAACTTCTAACACTGAAGCATATAAAATAACTCGACAAAGTCAGCCCCCTGCTGATTCAAACGTTCTGAGATCATTTAGTTTATATAACACCCACAATTTGTGTAGGTACTACCTAGAACCACAAGATAAAAAAAATATTATCAGTGAATTAAGATTTTCACATATACAAAATGTAAATAGGTACATACATATTGAAATTACTTTGTTTTATTATTGAAAAGACCACAACTTGATTTTTAATTGTTTTACACTTTTGTTTTTATTATTTTTATAAAATTATGTTAGGATATTTTTTGTTTAGTTGAATAACAATAATGCTTAAACGCAGACCACACAGAGGTAATGAAAGATTTATTATCCAAGACACAGTTTTTATAGATTTTTCAGATTCTAAATAGGTGAAGCTTAGTACCTATACAATGTCAATATTACTCGTTTAAGTGATAACACGTGATTGTAAAATTTTAAATCATATTTTGTCCTCAATCCGACGTATAATTATGACAACTTCAACAATGGGCTAGCGTTCCTCGTTCTCTTTCCATAAAACGTAATGTTCCGGCTTGAAGGACAAGGTAGCCTGAGGAATCGACAAGAACATGCAATTTAAAAACTGGGACACCGGATACATTGTTGTACCTGATATGCTCATTGTGTTAGATTTTTTTGCTTCCCACCTAGCTACCCTAAAGTAGAAAATCTGTCACCAAGCACCTGCTGGTTACCATCTTCTTCCACATCATAACTATTACCATCAGGTGAGAATGGGTTCAACAAAGGCTAGCCTATAAACAATAAACCTAGTTAGAAAAGGACCTATTGAAATAGTTTGAAAACATTTCGAAACCAAGACACGTTTTCCTAACAATATACAAGCATGATGGGGAATGTCATAACATAACCCGCTCTGACAAACCGTTATATGAATTTGTAAGACACTACTTACCTTATGATGCCTTGCAAGGTAACAGTTACAAACATAAAAGTGCCTACGTGGTGTAGCCACAGAATAAATAAATGTGGCTTGCTTTGCTTCCAAATTATTTGAATTGCACAGTGGCATGTGTCTATTGACGAGCGGAGTTCATTACTTCAAATCTTGCTCAACCTTCACCATATGGTAGTACGCCTGCGGAATCTGGACTTGAAAAAGATTCGTCCTTAATCGTGTGCGCCTTAATTGATTTCTCTGTTGACACTTCTTTTTCACCTTCCTCTGATACTAGATAAGGTACCCAAATCTTGGGACTCGGAAATGTAGAACCTGTGCTCAAAAGAGGCAGTTGTGCAGTCAGTGCCTTTATCAATCACGTCAAAACTTTGTGATAGTTCGGAACGAATATTAAACATTGGGCCCCAGCTAAATTTGTAAGCAAATGATAGTGGAATAGTATCTGGTCAAATGCGAATCTTCTTGCTTACAGATGCAATGCCATTGAAAATTATGGAGAAGAGTTCGGCGCACTCTTGATATAGCCTTTGACTGGGTCTCTTATAACACTCTTGCTAGTAGACATGCATCGAACAGCTACCCTCTGATTGTTATTCTTAGTTTTCTGACATTTTTAGTAAAAATAGACAAGACCTTAAAGGATGTTCCTCTGATTAAACCTGCATCCAACGGCTTACTTCCGATGGAAATTCTTGGTTTTCTGATTCTTTAAGGGAATAATAAATAAAAATAGTCTATGAAAGATGTTCCTCCGATTGACAGAAATTAGTTCCAGGGGTGTCTCAGGGGTTAATTCTCTCTGCTACTGTCTATTTAGGTACGTGGTGTTCCAGGCTGTAATTGCCTTTTAACCTTCTCATATCTTTTTGTAGAGAGCAGTATGAGGCGACGAAGGGAAAATACCAGAAGGTGGGTAGAAGAAGTACTGCCATCTTACTCTACGATCTAATGATGCTGTGTTCCGCAGTGGACGATCCAGCTGATACAACAACTCTCTTTATGCAGCATCTGCACATGCTCGCTAAAATTGGACAAAGACGATAGTACTGTAAACACGACAGCTATTTTGGAGAATGTTCACTATTGAATTAATTCTATAGATAGGTTCACGTAATGCACGGCATGGCGAAGCTTCAATACAGTCTCACAGAAGTACAATGATTTAGCCAATAAGCTTGTTGTAATATAGCATAATTCAATGCAGGGAAGTGCCTCAGGGTTTAATTCTCTCTGCTACTCTGTTTTTTTTGCTTCGTGGTGTTCGTGGCAGTTTAACCATCTTATATTTTACTGTAGGGAGTAGTATGAGGCGACGAAGGGAAAATACCAGAAAGTGGGCAGCAGAAGAATAACCATCTTACTCTGCGATCTTACAAAGGCTATGTTCAGCAGTGGTGGACGATCCGAATGCTACAACAACTTTTGCAGCATATTAATGATCTACATGCTCGGTAAAATAATTGGACACAGACGATAGCACTATGTAACACGACAGCTATCTTGGAGAATATTTAATAGAAATTCACTGAAGCGCACGTAGCGAAGTTTGCTTAGCTGTTCTTAACCTATCAGCAAAGTTAGGCAACGTCCGCCGCGGTCATAACTTGGATGGGTGACCGCTAGTGACATTACTACTGTGCGCTTCCGTGTGTCGAAGCGCACGTTAAGCCGTCGGTCCCGGTTGTTGTCTTAGGATGACAATCGTTACAGCATGGTGGTAGGGTAATTTGCGAATGCCCGCCTGGCTAGCTACCACGCTCAAGTAGAAAATCTGTCGCCAAACACCTGACGGTGTGTTCCGGCAGCTGTCCTTGAGAGCCAGCAATTCTAGGTTAGTCTGAACAATATCTTCGACCACATCATCACTTACCATGAGGTGAGATATTGGTCAAAGGCTAACCTATCAGGCATGAAAAAACTTAAAAATTAAACATAATTTGTAATATAACGAAACTACGTTTGTATGGAAAGAACGCTACGAAGCTACGAAGACACTATCCTTAAATAATGCTATTTAGGATTGACTAGGTATATCTTTGTGACCTAACGAAATAATGGTCTCAGTGACAACTTGGCCATCTCGGCATCAGTAATCATAATTATTCAAATGAATATTAAAAAGTCGAAACTTTGTAAGTGAGAGTGTGTATGCTTGTTAATCCTTCGCTAAGAAACGGCTAAACCGATTTTGATTGAAATTGGAATAAAGAATCGATGTCCACAGATTAACACAGGATACATATCATCATTGTCTACGCACATGAAACCGCGGGGCGCAGGTATAGTGTTTGCATATACGTAACTATTATGGTATATTCAACTTTAATTATTATTTTAGGTTTATGTACCTACGTACATTTATTATATATCGCTAAAGTATCGAAGTACTATCGCGTGTCTGTAACATGCAAAAACTAGTACTAGTGCACAGTACACAACAGACAGTACTGAATCAGTCGGATTGTGCACTGCTGAACAGTCTCTCCCATTAAAGAGAGGTTTGCCGTAATGCCCACGCTTGGCAGGCGTCTTGGGGATCGCAGTGCGAGATAGCAGTACCTTAGGCTACCCAGTGCCCACCGACTGGTATTTTATCCTTAGCCACCTCTCACGACAACCACGAGAAGAGATGGGGGTGACATAGCCAGACATCTTGAAGGCAGTATATATGCATTACAAAAAGACTGAAATAATGTTTAAAAAGAAAAGCGGAACCGACTTCCCACACTAAGAAGTATGAAATACCTAGTGAAAGTCAGACCATAATTATGCGAGTTCAGTGTTTTGAATCAGCAGGGTACGACTTCAACAAGTAATTTTCTACAATTTAGTGTAGCAAATTCGATTCTTTCCTTTTTTGAATTTTCGAAATATATATGAAAAAGAAAAAAAAAATATATAAATATTTTGTGTGTATAGATGCTACTGCACCAGTACAGGCACAGACGACAGAATACTAGGTAGGTTTACGAAAAATCTTTAGGTATTGCTTCTGTCTGGGAACGGGGTTAAATGTTTATTATAAGCTACTAACTTTCCAGGCGCTGCTCCGCCCGAACGTAGGTCGGTTATCGCGCAAAAACATTAACCTTTTTTGCGCAGTTGGATAAAAACTATCCTATGTTTTTTCCCAGGTCTCAAACTATTTCCATACCAAATTTCATTCAAATCGGTCCAGTAGTTTTGGCGTGAAAGTAACTGACAGACAAGAGTTGATTACCAAAAGCATAGTTCCTGTACTGAGCTTATGTTCTGTCTAAACAGTACACTGGCGTGCTTGAGTGATGGAGTGGAGGTACCAGCTACTGGTCCAATGGAAGTACGTTAGGCCTTTCCAGTTTCCAGTAGCTATTTGCCCGTTAACCGGTATGGAGTGCCAGCATCGCGTCAAGTCGCTCATCGTTTTAACACGTGAGTAACTCCCTTGATATTGTTCCCATTAAGTTGTGTTAATTATAAATATTATGTTGATTATTATAAAACTTTATGATGTGCTAGTTGATGTCACAAGAGTTGACAGTTGTTTTAAATTGATAATTGACAATGGTATGTTAATACGTTTCTTTAGCTGTGTTAACAATGTTGTTTTGATTGAATATTCTGTGCAAGATTTACATAGTAGAAGCAAACAGTAGGTTTTTTAGGTACCTATATAACTTGAGTCGATAAAAACTATGTGTGTATGTAATTCGTGGGATTGTTAAGGTTTTGACTTTTACGGTTTTGTGGTCGCCCTATCGTATCCCCTGACTCCAAGCCTCATCGGTAATTCTCGCTGGCAGTATCTCTTACCCCCTGTCGGCTGTTGACTAATAAAATAAAGGTAAATGTTAGGATATTACATCGAAGGTAGTGAAGATAAACTAACGCCAGAAGCTGCAACAAGGCAAAACCAAATTAATACAACTAGGTATATTAGTAGGGGCATACAGCTAATTATTTTCCCTTCACCTTTTGAGAACATCTATTCTTCTACAATCCATCATTCAAAGTATACTCGTATCATACAAAAGTAGATATATAAACAATGTGAATTAATATAAATACCACTAAACTACTTAATAATATGAAAACAATAGCTAGGTACATATCTATAATATGATATCAAACACAATTCCGCTCCGGGAAATTTTGTGCTCTAGAAATTAATAAATGTAATTATTGGCTTAGCATCGAAAGATTTCGCGGGCGGGAATTGAACCCACGTCTTCGGGTGCGTGCAACCGTGACACGCGAGTTAGACTCGGTTGAAGTAAAAAAATTTATCATTATATCAGATATATTATAACCTACGTAAATAAGTAAATAAGTAATACCTAAGCACCTATATCTTGTTTGTGATATAATTCTATATAGATAAGTACCTACATTTTCTGCTCTATTAAGTTTAAGTTTCTCTTGCGTTGCGCGTGCGACCGGTATTAGTAAACAAACTAGAAAAACAGCCATTGTGAACTTACGATGTCTTTACATGGAATCTTCTTTGTTGATGTTATAACTGCAATGTCATAGAATTGTTTACGAAGGAGTTAGACCTGAATCTTGAGTAATCGTGTTACTAATGCGTTTCGGTTAGTCATGAATGGTAATCATGCGTTACATTGCATACAATTTTTGAAGCCATAACTAGGTACACTAATCCTGTTAACCATTTTTTAATCAATGTTAGCCGAGCGGTTATAGAAATGGACTACTGTGCCGCAGGTCCTTGGTTCGACCACACCGCTAGTTTGGATTTCACCGCATGATGTGAGATCATTTTGCGAATTCCCGCCTAACTAGCTACCACCCTCAAGTAGAGAATCTGTAGCCAATCCTATCTGCAGCAAAACCTAACAGTGTGTTTATACATTCTTCGGGTTAGATTTAAAATTCACATAAAGACAAAATATTATAAAAACTAACATGGTTCGGAGCCATCCCGTATTATTAACTATAAAAATGTATTTTATTATATTTGAGTTCTTTGTAAAGGAACCTACCGATTCGGTATCGGTAATCGACCAGACCTTTGGTTCATATATGAAAATGATACATATTCTACATTTACTAAATTAAATATAGCTTCTCTCTGCTTGCTCTGCGCGACAAAAGAAGGCGGGCTTTTGGAAATTTAAGAAATTTTCTATAATATGTTTATGTTATAAGTATTTTATAACCTTGTAGTAATGAAAGCTGTTAACTTCACAAAAAGAATTAAATAAATCAAGGACAATCAAAGCACCTACATCTTGAGTTTTGAAGCGCTCGTAGCGCAGTTTGCTAAGCTGTTCTTAACCGATCAACAAAGTTAAGCAACGTCCGCCGCGTTCATGATGTGGATGGGTGACCGCTAGTGACATTACCACTGAGTGCTTCCGAGCTTCGGAGGGCACGTTAAACCGTCGGTCCCGGTTGTTGTCTTAGGATGGCAGTTGTTATGGCATGGTGGTAGAGCATTTTGCGAATGCCCGCCTGGCTAGCTACTCAAGTAGAAAATCTGCCGCCAAGCACCTAACGGTGTGTTCAGCAGCGATCCTTGAGAGCCAGTAATTTTAGGTTAGCCTGAACAACACCTTCGACATGATCACTTACCATTAGGTGAGATAGTGGTCAAAGGCTAACTTATGAGGCATAAAAACATAAGAGTACGAAATTCTAAAACGTCTGACTCCTGAACTACTTACAATTGCTACTAAGTAGGTACATATATATCCATCGAATCATGTCGTATCCTACGCATAGCTGCAGCTGTTAACAATACCGTAACTGGACAAGCAATCCAACTACATTCTCAGACTGTGAATATTTAATTATGTAACGTACCTACCACCCACATAAGTGAGGTTACGATAGTAAAATAAGAGAATGTTATAATGATAGACACATGAAAAGTTGTGACTCTTACGCAGTAACCTACACCTACCTCATGTATCATCCCATTCGTGTACCTTTCTAGATTAGATTTCGGAACGAACTTTTTTTTTTTAAATAGATTATTCTTTATTCTACACACCACTAAATAATAATAAAATAAAATAAGAACGCTAATAATAAAGTGTTAGAATGGGCGGCCTTATCACTAACCGCGATCTCTTCCAGGCAACCTTTGAATGGTATAAAATACACGAACAATAAGACGGGGTGTATTAAACTAATATAAACAGCCAGGTTGATCAAACTATGCTGACTTTAAATTAAATAAAAAATGATTATTTCATTGATGAATGAAAATTTGATGAATTTTTCTGATTATATACGATTTCGATAACTATTAGGTATCTAACTTATATATAACCAGAAACTACGCTCTACAAGTCTTACAGTTCCAGATAACTTAATGCCGAAAAAGCTATGGTTTATTAATTATTAAAATAATATATATTTATATCAATTACTTTATTATTTGAATCCATCCTGCCAAGTCGAAACTACGCTTTACAATAACCACGTTAATTTCTTTTGCAAAAACAATGGAAAGATTTCCACTTGGGCAATCTTTTTTTTCGTATCTAGTTACCTATCCCTTCGTCTCATTTCTTCGTATCCCATCCCGAAGCTATGCCTTTATTTACCTACAACATAAATATTAATTTATAGTTACCACAGCCACATGCTGTTCACTTTGATCATGTATCTGTAGTTTTATTTTATATATGTATTTAAATTTTAATCAAATGATCCCGGAACATTGTGACACTATGGGTTATCTGGAGCATGTCATTGCCAGACACATAAGTTCAATAAAAGATTCCCTTTCATTGATTGTCCGTGCCTTGGTCACAAGCACTGACAATGGGTAGGTATGTGATCATTGTTAGCGATGACAAAAATGAACCAAAACTAAATGAATATTGTAGAGTTATACTCCTTTCTACCTCATGCCTCTGCTCGTTTTTATTTAACAGCCGGGTCGTCTGTCGTCTGTCGTCACTGCAGAACACAGCCTCCCCTATTAAGGGGGTATTTTCCATTATCCCCACGCTTGGCAGGTGTCTTGGGGATCGCAGTGTAAGTTGGAAGTTCTTTAAAAGGCGCTCTGCCCACCTTCCAGTATTTTTCCCTTAGTCGCCTCTAACGACACCCACGGGATGATATGGGAGGTGCAATTCTAACCCGGCACCACACGAGGATCTGCTCGTTTAGTGAAGTTGAATTAAAGTAAATTAGCTTATCATATGACATGACAATTAATTGTACTAATATATACCTAATAAATTACTTAGCAATAGCTTACGATTATCCGATCCCGGGAAAACATTTTTTTTTTGCGGGCACGGTCACTGTTTGCTTTCTACTTATTTTATGAATATGCGTTTTCAGTCGTTTATCGCAACTTTTTTAAAAAACCTTTTGTGTATCATAGTTCAATACAATTAGCTGACCCTTGGGGTGCCAGGCTAGAATTGCACCCCCTCCATATTATCTTCCTGTAGGAGTCTTAAGAGGCGACAAGAAAATAACCAGAAGGTGAGCGATCACGCCTTCTGAAGAACAGATGCCATCTTACACAGCGAGCCCCAAGTGTGGTTGGGATTATGGCACACCCATGGATGAGACCTTTCATGTGTTTTTATGATGAATTACTTAGCATTACATGGATTCACCGTGCGGGTGCCGGGTCCATAGCGTTGCAGAGGAAGAGGCTAGAGAGGCCTGGAACTTGTAGCTCGGGAGTAGGGTTAATGGGGCCCCTTTATGATATATCAATGCTCCCCTTCACCGCTCTAGCCTCCTCCCCTACCTAACTAAATTTGGTACGGTCCTACTAATGCCGCCTCAGATACACGTTCTAGGATAGAAGTTACGGTTGTTCTTGGCAGGCCAAGTTCTTTAAGTAGGTTATATAGGGATATCGCTGGTGTATACCAGCTCCCACTACAGCATATAAATTAACCACATAACCGTTTTTGGTTAATTCATTTGTTAGGTCATAATATTTGTTTGTTTTTATTGTGTGATCTTTAGGTGTCTTTGTTTCCCACGGCACAGAAAGTTCTATAAGTAGGTACTATGCGTTTTAGATTTTTTGAGTATAGAAATAGTACTGGTCTGGAAGACGAAACACCTGTTTTTGATACGTGTCCATCAAAAGCATAAAATATATAGCTTACTCATATTTCCGTAAAGTTAGATACATAAATCGGTAGATTATTAGTATTTTATTCTAACTTTGACTCAAGCAAGGTGAAGCAGTATTCTATCAATTTTATTTTTTGTTTCCATGATTACAAGGTGTACGACCTCCGCACCAAGGTAAGGGCACCGCAAAAACTGGACCCTGTCTACAGATTAAGAAATAAGTGCCTTAGCAACCAGTTTGCGATGTAACAGGAACAAATCAAGGCACAGGCTGACGCTGCGCCGCTCGTATGATAATCATGCATAGTTCTCGTGGAATACACCCGCCAAGGGCACAATGCATCGAATTTAAACATAATTTGATGGCGATAAACATGAACTAGATAATAGTACAATAAGAAACATATTTTTAAGGTTTCTAAAAATAACTATTTAACACGTTATGATCCCGACGTGTAGCGCGTGGAGTCATGATTGATGAACTCTCACAATAAAGAAGTTAAAATTCTTATTATGGCGAGGGTTTAGCTGTTCAACCCTAAAGTATGTTAAAGGTCTCATAATATACTCCGCCAGCTCTTCAACTTTGTGAAGTGTAGACGGGAAACGTAGAGCTGCGTCGTCGCTATTTTTGGTACCAGCAGATGATTCGGTCCCGCCTCGGTGCTGGACCGCATTTGTTTTGAATAGGCTTCTTTTTCTAGCTTTGTACCATAATAGAAACAGTCCTCAACCAGGTGCTGTATTGTGTAATTCAAATGAGAATGAAAATTATCTTAAGTTTGAAATTCGAACACCATATTGGGCTTCGTTTTTAAAAGAATATGTCAAAATTATTTCAGAATCATCTCCATTCTAGTAACACAATTATGATCCTGGTTTATCCGAATTACCATCACAGCACAGGCACAATAGCATCACAGCAAGTACCTTCAAAGCACAGGTCTGCTTCATCACCGTTTTTATGGCATTGACTCTTGTGTGAATAGTAACGAGGATCAATTTATCTATCTCCCGAATACTCGAAGTCACCTAACTGACCTCCATCTCAGCTATTGTCAAAATTGTGTCCATTTTGTTCTTTACTTTTTAAAACGCCTAGACTAATTTAGTGTTCATCATACTCACACTCGTAAAAAAAAATTTACTTAGGTACCATTATATTTAATTTAAATCCCACGAGATGCAGTTTTAGACTCGTCAATGAGCCTTTCGTCGATGTAGTAGGTTATTATACTACCGACCGTATGTGTAATTGCAAGTACCCAATTAGTAGATATGCTCCTATTCACTTATTTTTTATATTATATACTAACTAAATAATAAATAATAATAATAAATATTTTTATTGTTCAAAAAAAGTGAATATTAAACATACATAGACAAAAGCTTTAAAAATATATATAGTCTTATTAGGTACATATTTACTTACTTATTTAAGTTAGGTAGGTTGTACAAATATAAGTATCAAGGAAAACATTGCATAAAATGATAGTCAAAGAATATTTTACTATGTACTTACTTACTAGGTATCTATAATTTTTTTTTTAAACAAAGTTGTCTACATGTCACTCTAGCCCCCACACTAGGATACCCTGTGTTGTGGGTGGACTAGTCTCTTCCTAGCACAGTAATATTTGTTGCAGATTAAGTTTGGAATAAACTGTGGTTGGTTGGTAAATTTACAATTAATTTGGCAAAGAAAGAACAAAGAAGGGTACCTAACTTGTATATATAATATAAAAATATCCACTCAATTATTAGTAAAAACCAAAACAATATCAATTCAAACTAAGAAAAATAGAAAGCCATCCCTAATAGTTAGTAATCCCTAATATATATTTTATTATTAAGCAGATACGTAGGTACATACCAAGTCTTAAGGTACAAAATATCCAAATGAATATTTTACATCATTACGTCGCAATCGTCTTCATCGAATCACTTTTTAATTTACGAACTATACACTATGGGCGAACATCAATCATTTGGTAGGTATTAGTCCTTAGCTAATATTCTTTATGTACAGATTATTCGTTATAATTTTTGTTTCACAAACATCTACTGTTTACTACAAGATACAAAACAAAATACTGTCTTAGATCAAATGGAGGTAGTAAAAGAATAGAAAACATCATCGAAATTATTAGTGTTCTGGTGAACACATGTTTGGTTATACTTGAGTGCGTGTTACATTCTAGTGAGCATTTTATGATACTAGCTTTGTGTGTGCGTAATAGTTATGAGAGTGGCTGTGTGCAAGTACGCATGCAACGTTAAGGTGTTACACATATTTAATGTAATGAATGTGTGAGTGAACTTTATGCGATAATGTTGAGGAAAGGTGTTTAAGTCTGGTTAGAGTAAGGCAGAGTGCACAACGAGTATTAGAAGTATGAAATAAATTATAATTGGTTTGATGACTTAGTGTATTATATTCATATTAGTTTCATACGTTATGAAAGAGGTATTTGTTATGTTTTGTATGAGTTATATTTAAAAGAAAATGGTATGATGATGATTATTATTGACTGTATTGATTATAATATACCCTTGCAAAGTGCACCCAAACCATGAGATGGACAAATTATATAAAAATAATAAACAACCTTCACTTGTGTTCGTGTAAAGATATAATATAATAAATATATGTATTAGGAATATGAAAGAATAGCATATTTATTAACAATTTGTTATATTCAAAGGTATGAGTTTATTTTATGTAGGTTTATTTTTTTTTTATTTAAGATTATTATTGTTGGACATCCAGTAGTTTCTCAGTTTCATAGTAGTCAAGGCTATGTAGCCAGTTTTTTATTTTTTTCTTACACAATGATTTTACACACCATACAATATTAAGTTGCTTTTGCACCTTATTATATAAATATGGGCAACGATATAATGGAGCTCGTTTAGCAAATTTAGTGTTCAGATTAGGAGTATCCCATGTTAAACGGCGCAAAGATCTTACTGAAGGCTTAATAGAGGCCAAGGATTGTTTGTGAAATCTTAAGATAGCAGCAACAATATAGATTTGTCTTACACTTGAGTGGTGAAAATCGCTATACAAACTGTATGTAGGATATCTAAATGGCTTTTTATAAGCTATTTTAAGTATAGCCCGTTGAGCCCGTTCAGCCTTTATTAAAAGATAGCCGAAAGCAGCGCCCCAAGTGACAGCACAGTAGGATAAAATTGGTTCACACAACGAAAAGTACACCAAGCGAATTAGTTCACAGTTTGCAACGTGTCTTAGTTTTAAGAAGATATACTTCAGTTTTTTTACTCTTGTACTAACAACATTTATATGATTTTGCCATGAAAGTCTATCGTCTAAATGAACTCCCAAATATTTGATAGACTTTACATTTTCTAAAACTGGGCAAACGCAAATAGTTGAAGTGGCACCTATACATCTGTGAAGCTTAATAGCAATTGGCTCTAGTGGAGCAGTACGCTGGGAGATACTAAATGTCAAATATTTGGTTTTTGAAGCATTTAAGGTAAGGAGATTATTTTGGAGCCACTGGGAAACTTGTAGTAGGCCCGTTTCAGCTGTTTCAGTGGCTGATTTCCAAGTGTCACCATGAAACAGTAAGGCTGTGTCATCAGCAAATGCTATTATCTGCGCTTGTGGAAGTTTGAGTTGGCAAAGATCGTTGATGTAAATTAAAAATAAGGTAGGTCCCAGCACGCTGCCTTGCGGCACACCAAATTTAACCTCTGCAAGGTCACTGCGTTGATGTCCTATACAGGTTCTCTGAGTTCTACTAGTAAGGTAAGTGCTGAACCAGTCCAAAGCTACCCCACGTACCCCCAGGCAATAAAGTTTTTTTAGTAGTATAGGACGAGAAACTGTGTCAAATGCTTTGGCCAGGTCGAGGAAGACGCCAATGCAGTTTTGACCTGAGTCTAGTGTAGTTGTAATGTGGTCGACCATTTGTACTACAGCATCTTCCGTTGACCTGGCTGCTCTGAAGCCGAATTGATTTTCAGCTAGAAGTTTATTGGTTTCCAGATACGACAGTAGCCTTTTGTTTACAACCTTTTCTAGAATTTTGGAGACTGTTGACAGCAACGAAATTGGCCGGTAGTTTGTGGGGTTACTTGAGTCTCCAGATTTGTATATTGGAACTACGTTTGCTATTTTAAGGCTATCAGGAACAATACCCGTGCTCATACTTAAGTTACACAAAAATGCCAAAGGGGAAGCCAGAATATGCTTCCCTTTTTTAATAAGTTTATTTGAAATATCATCATGACCAGGCGCGGACTCACTTTTTAAGTTATCAATTATTTTCAAGACTTCCGTTTCACTAGTAGGGCTAAAGAAAAATGATTTGCATGGCGGTAAAGATGATACACAAGCACTGTGGGCAAGCTCATATTCTGTAGTGGAGTGGCTTTTTAAGATTTCGGATGCTAATTTCTCACCTATAGATGTAAAAAAGGTATTTATTTTATTTAATGATTCATTAGATTCAGTATCAGAAGATGATTTTATTAAAGCAGAGTTAGGTGGGTTTTTAGTGTCTATATTGCAAATGCTTTTAATAGCTTTCCATGTTTTTTTGATGTTACCGTTACTTTCGGTGAGTAATGCGCGATCATTGAAATTTTTAAGATTTTGTAATATATTATTGCATACATTTCGATAGGATTTGTATGCTATTTGTAGACTTTCATCCTTAGGTCTTTTCCTTGCTTTCATGTGAAGTAAATCCCTTTTCCGCATACATTTCATCAACCCTGGGGTTATCCATGTTCTGCGAATAAGCTTCGAGTTTTTTATTGAACGGTCAGACTTATTTGCTTCAATGGAGGCGCGCACAATTTTAAAAAAAGTATCATATGCAGCAGTGACATCCACCTTGTCATAAAGAGATAACCAATTGGCAGTCTCTAGATCAGTTACTATTTGTGAGTAATTATAGGTTATGGTGTTTTTGGAAGCATCATCAGTAGCATCGAGAGTATTTTTAAGATATTTGGCAACCCCAATGATCACAGTATCGTGGTCGGTAACGTCGGCACCACAAACCACTACACGCACAGACGAGCCTGATTTAATAAGTGCGTGATCAAGGCAGGTTTGACCGCGAGTTGGTAGTTGGTGCCCCGGAACAAGCCCGTAGTGAGCGGTCAGTTCAAGGTATGAATCAGCTTTAATGTCAGTAGAATTCTTACATATGTCTATGTTAATATCTCCAACGAGCACAATTGATTCAGATCGTACATCCGTTATCACTTTTTCAAGGGACTGTAGAAATAAGTCAGTATTTGATTTTGAGGGTGAGCGATACAGTGCTATGATGGTTAAATTATTTTCTAGTTCAACTAAGAGACAGTTGGCATCAGAAAAAGACGGTTCTTTTATATCTACTTTGATGCCGTATTTTGAGTAAATTATGATCCCATCATTTTGGTTTAAGTAATTACGAGATTTGTGGTAAATGTAGTTATCAAGCGCTATTTCAGGTGAATGTGCGTCTAGCCAGCATTCCGTCAATATAATAATATCGGGTAAGAAGTTTAACCTAGAAATCAGTACAGTCAATTTATCGAAATTTTTGCGAATGCTACGAATGTTTTGCGACAGTATAGTAAAGTTCGCATTCGGATCTCCAATGTAATTTTTGCAAGTGTCAGGGTTAAAAGTAAAATGGTTTGGTATAAGCTCAGTTGAATCAAGATCGTCCATAAAACTTACGTTATCGAATTTTAAATAATATATTGATATGTCTCTGGCAGAGGTACTAAATAGACATAAGGTCTGCTACAGAGATTACATTTGACAATATTGAGATGCTTATATATATTGTAAAATAAAAAGTTGTTCGGTGTGCACCATGCCTTAGGTTGTTTAGTTGAATACTCGTTTTTAGACATTATATTTGATGTAAAATAGTGTGTTGAGGGTAGATGGCTACTGAGATCAGTGTTGGTCATACATATTACTTTTATGATAAAAAGATAGGTGAAAGAAAGAGACGCAAATATTTTTGTTCGTCTGTTTGAAAGAATCGATGCATAATTGTTAATAAGGATGCATAAGGTATTCGGTGTGTGAAAATACTCGTATGCATGTGTATGTAAAAATATCAGATTATTTGGTAGTTGTGCGAGTGTGATATTGATATGTTTCGTAGTAACATTGAGTGTTATTATACTAAAAAATTGCAGCAAGCTATTTAAATATTTATAAATAGTTATAAAAATATCTGAAAACCCTAGTTGATTGATAGTGTTTTTGTAGGTACGTGATATTAATATTAAAAGGTAGTTTAGTCAAACCGGAGCCGCAGTCTTGAGGGACCGTATCTGCTCTTCATTCTTCACCAGTATGTACGGAGCTCCTTCACGTTTGCGTAAGTATACTTTTCCATTGGAAATCCAGCAATAAGCATAATTCTCAGCTTTAGCGAGTTCTCTAGCCATAAAATGGATTCTCCTTGTTTGATTAGTGAGATTTTCTGATATGAAGATGGGGTTTTTGTTACGTTGGAGGCCTAGATGAGTAGAGTTTAGTTGATCTTGACGATGAGTTTTATTATATTTCTTTACTGCATCTAATGTCTTACTTTTGCATAGTGTGTTGGTAAACTCAACTATTATAGTTGAAGAATCATTCGAGCTGTGTGTCGGAATCCTGTAGACATCGCGTAGGTCAGATAGGATGATGTTTAGATTCAAAAATTTGGTAAGAGCTAAGAAACTGTCGTATAGATCTTCCTTAGTTTCTCTTTTATCTTGAGGCTTTGCGTTTGGGACGTTTCTTATCTCAATGCAAGTCTTTCTCATATTGCGATCAATTGTTTCGCATTTGTCCTCTAGCATTGCTAGGTGTACTATCATTTGTTTGCGATTATTTTCTAGTGTGTTTATGTGTTCCTGGATATTTTTGAGCTGATCAGATAAAATATCAACACCCTTTTGTAAATGAATGTTTGTGTCTTGAATAGCCGACATTTTAGAGTCTAGACCTGAAATTCGAGCCTCCAATGATTGAAAAAGATCTCTCATCTCCGATCTCATAGCAGTCATGGAATCTATTTCGTCTCCAGATAGACGACGCTTTTTTTCACGGTTTCTAACACGTTCATCTCGAGCCGATTTGGTTGTCTCTGTGTCTGATGAAGATTGGGGCACCGTGCACGGAGGTGATCGAACCATTTTTGGCATTGTGTAGTTGTATTTCAATGCAAACAGTTGGTAATTACAAACGACTTACGACGCCTTAGAACAGCAGGCCACACGCACACACACAAGTGGAGCCGGCAGACACCCACACAGCAGTAAGATATTGAATAGAACCGATACGTAAAACTCACTCACACATATGGCTATACAGACCACCGTCCACTCCAATTTATGCGAGCCTGGTATTATCACTTAGTTATTTTTGAAAGATGTAATTTAAAATTTGGGAAAAATAAATTACAGCGTGGACACGACTGCACTCTTTGGGGTCCCAGACGGAAGAGGAACTAACTAAGTATATATCAAAAAGTTTGTACCTATAATAAGGCAGCCCTATTTTGGCGCTGTGAGGATGAATCCGTCTGCAGATATTACATTACTAACAAAAGTAATTTTCTTCACAGTGTTACAACTATGTCGAGCTGAAATAAAGGATTCAGAGCCACAATGGTATTCGGCGAACATTATCAACGACGTATTTCAACCTAAATCTATATCAGATTTATTCACGACGGAACCACCGTCGTTTTCTACTGCGAATCCGATCGTGGTTTCATCGAGTAGTTTGCCTAATGAGGTCCACTTGCTGTCACCATTAGCTCCACCATCAAGCCTATCAAGTAGAAGTACTTCAGAGTTAAGTGCAAGTACGACGCCGTTTCCGCCATCCAGTCAAACAACACTTCAAAACCAATACCAGGCGCAAATTAACAAAGATCAGATAAACTTAACACAGAACAATGACCCTTCGGATGCATTCCAAATTTTGCCAGTAAATTTCGAATCTATAAGACCTTCCTATCCCTTGGTGAATATAGTATCAGAACTCCAAGGACAGGCTCAAATCCAAGAACAATCTACTACGACTCAGCCTGTGGCACCTAGCTCGTCCTCTGTAACAGCCACAACATTCTACCAACCACCGCCAATTGAGACAACGCAATCACAAGAAACGCAATTCATTTATTCTCAAGATCCTCAAACTAGTCTCAGACCTTCATCGTCCACGGCGCAACCACCTCAATATGTACAGCCACAGGTACCTCAAAATCTGCTGCCAATTCCTCAAAATTTGCCGCCGCACCCGAACTACTTCTTAATCTACCAACAGGCACCCCAATCGATTCAAGGTTATCCGAATCCATCGTCATCTCCCCAAACTACGGCGGGAGGTGGTTTTACTACAGCTTCACCTATCACAAGCACATTCCCGACGACATTCACTTCTCTTCCACCAACCTTGTCAACCATGAGAACTGTTCCAATTACAATGCGTACTTCCCCAGTATTTTCCACGACTAGCAGTCAAACGCAGCAGCCACAGGTAACTGTTACCCCATCATCTACGCTTGGGAGCAGCAGTTTGAGAACTACAAGCGCCACGCCTATAAATTGCGTGACGCAATCAGTGCAGAATCCAAGTGTGCCAATTGGTGCTGTATTCCCGCTGAAAATAAGAGTCGTCGCCCCAAGTGGATCAATCACAAACGTGAACCTAAATACAAGAATTCAACAAACAACTCAAAGGACTACGACGACACGGAGGCCTACGACGCGAAGAACTCCAAAGCCAAAAAGGAACACCTACGACAGATGTTTGCAAGGTTGCAGGAAAAACGGCCAGAATCTATGTGCGGCGCCGATGTCACAGTCCATTATAGACCCAAGTACACTGCGTGGGTTCCCTTCAGTGTGTCACATGGCATGCCACAACTCTTACAGGAAAAATCGTAAGTATATACTTGCTAAGTGTAAAATTTGCCATGGCAAAAAGTATGCGTAAACGTTTTTCTTCCTTCGAGCTTCTATCTTGGTATGATCGAAGTTTTCAGCACAGTACTTATAGGAAGGTACATACAATATGCTCCACAAAGATGTGGTTTAGGGTTATTTCGTTGATAAATATTAAATTCGGTGACATAATTCCCCGTTTTAATGAAGAATCCATCACAAACGGTTTCTTCACACGCGAATCCATTATTTAATTCAATCCAGTGCGTAACCAGTGCGTGTAAAACCACTGAACTAATCAAGGTTGGATAAAGTTTCGTCAGACGTCGTCGTTAATCTAGTGAACTGGTATTGGTTACAAAATTGTGAAGCAAGAAAAGACTTACTAAGTAGACTGACTACACCTATTTTTTTAAGTGTTATGAAATTTTTCGCTAAACATGAAAAACCCGCGTGCCGGGTCAGAGTTACACCCTCCCTGTATTTTTCTGTGGAAGTCGTATGTGTCGACGATTGAAAACATATTGAAAAGCAGCGCCTTCCGAAGACATCCACTGTTGAACAAATGTCTCCCCCATTGGGAGGGGTTAACCTTAATCCGCACGCTTGGCAGGCGTCTTGGGAATCGCAGTGTATATTGGCAGTTCTTAGAAGGTGCTGCTGCCCACCTTCTGTTATTTTTCCTTTCGTCTCCAACAGGAAGATATGGAACACTGTACGATCCCCAAGAACCCTGCCGAGTGTGAGGATTATGGCAAGCCCCCTAATGAGGATTTAAGGACCCCTAAAGACGCATTTGTTCAACGGTGGACATCTTAGTAGTTGCTGAATTTTAGTGAATTTTATCACATCACACTGCGATAAAATTCGCCCTACTTTTTTCTGTCTATATAACAACTGTACCTACATATAAAGAATTTTTGGATATATCGATCATATAATGCATGTAACAGTAATATAAAAAAAACCCTTTAAAGTCAACCAATTAAGAATATTAATACATTTTCGCCTCTACTACACGAAAAGGACAGTTTTAGGTTTTCTAAAACTCGTAAACATTCATTTTTACTGTGTGACGAAAAGTGATTCAAATTTCAACATGGAATTTTGGATTAAATCAACGCTAGAAAAAAAATACCGCGACACCTGGTTCTAATTAATCAACAGATATCGTACATATTTAAGTGCCCACCGAGAGCTCCGCACTCGCCCTGAGCAACTGATATACTGTTTTGGCGGTTAATCAGTACTAATATTATAAATGCGAAAGTAACTCTGTCTGTCTGTCTGTTACGCTTTCACGCCAAAACTACTGGACCGATTTGAATGAAATTTGGTATGGAAATAGTTTGAGACCCGGGAAAAAACATAGGATAGTTTTTATCCAACTGCGCAAAAAGAGGTTAATGTTTTGCACGATAACCGACATACGCGCGGGCGGAGCCGCGCCCGGAAAGCTAGTTTATAATATTTAAATACTCTGTATTTTGCAGCATACGAGAAGATTGTCGACGGCACCTGCAGCAAGCTCCGCACAAGGATCCGTCCTGTCGACTCTGACTCCAAACTTAAGAGAGATGAACTAAACAAAGTGCAGTATTTCTTAGACAACTCGAGACAACCAGCAATAGTAGAGTTCAATGGAGCCTATGCGTGAACAACTTGTATATAAAAGACTGCATTCGTAAAACTTAATATAATGAAAATCTCTTACGGCCATGGCATTCATAATCACCGTCCATTATGCATGTTTTTCATAAATGCGTAGAACTAGATATACACTTTCTTTACATACAAACTTAGTGTTGTCATATTATAATGTGTGTTACACATAGTACGCGAAAACCTAAGACAACATTTTGTCATATTATTATGTTTTAAATTTCGTTTTATCTATATTTCAATGAACCTGATTTCTAGGCTGGCGTGGGTTTGCCAGTTTTTCTAATGTTAAGTACCTATAGCTAGATAAAAAGTTCATACTTTTACACAAAATTCTCATCACAAATAATTTACAATACTTACATAATAAGGTAAACTGTACCATCTACCAGGAGTTCATTCAACTCAGGATAGCCTCAAGGGGAGGCAACATTTCACACAGTTGAAACACTTTGTTCTGAATTTGACAAAAAATCGTTTTTTTTTGGAGAGTCCTACACACACATTATTAAACGTAAATAAGCTAGTTGTTTACTTTTATTGAAATTTGTGAGTATTAAATTAAGTAGTAAGTTTGATAAATGCTGATACATACCTATATCAAGATGTAGTATAGGTACCTATGCTTCTGGATTAAAAAAATTATTATATAAAGTTGGTGTTGGACATCTTTGCCTGCCCATTCGGGGATATAAAAGCGTTTTCATATGCTGTTTTGTTTATGTTTACTTATGACACAGCACCAACTTGACACAATATCTGTATCTTTGTTAATAGGAATAGCTAAGTATGTAGTAAACAATAGTTTTAAAATTATTTTAAGGTTAGGATAAAGTATACCTATAATTTTGTTTAAAATATCTTTGGCATAACGTAAGCAATGTCCATATATGCTGTATACCAAGTGCCACCAAATGCACAGTCAGATGAGTTGCTAAATAGAGTAGCTATTATGCTTTCCTTCAGGTAACCTGAAGAAGTCTAGAATAGTCTAGAATCTAGTCGGATTATAGAAGATTCTTAGAATATTCTAGACTTTTACCGAACGTTTAGTTTCTTACTTATGAACTTCGTTCAGAGTAGTATAATCTGAAGCTCTGCCATCCTTTCCTAAATTCTAAATTCAGAGTAGTATAATCTGAAGCTCTGCCATCCTTTCCTAAATTCTAAATTCAACCTCTGAATATCGGTAAGAATATCCTTTTAGAACAATAATCAACAATAGTGTCCATAATCCACAATTTGAGTTATGTATGCCCCATGTCCTAGTCCACCTGGGTAGTCTGATCGTTTTCTCAGAAAAACTTCAATATCTAAAGAAATGTTTATATAATCTGTGCCACGACGGCTGCGTCAAACCACACATGAGAATGAAATAAAAAGACTGTTCCGTCCATAATTTACAAATATATTTTTGTACATTACTTGATAAGTCTTCTATTAAAGTATTTAAAACGAAACTGTATCTTATTTTACACTGTATACATTAGACAAAGACACCGCTTATTAACTAAGTAACATAAATACAATTTATTGATTTTATTTACTTACAAAATTGATTTTAAGACGAGGCTGCGGAAAAAATACTCTCATTCGACTAGTTTTTTTAAGCAACTGAAATATGCAATCAACACGAAAACTTAAATATTTGATATTTCAAACCTTTTTCTATCAGTTGTACAGTCAGAAACACATTTGAAAGAAATTTACTCGATAGTTTTAATTTTTCAAAATGAAGCCTTTTCTTTAAATTATTGGAGTTTTCTTGGAAACTACATCAGTTACATATTAATAATAAACACACATAGAAAGGAAATGTAGTTTATTATCCGCTGTATAAGTAAAATTTACCTAGAGTAATTAGTATTGTCATAATAAATTAAATAGTGTTTTAGACTTACGACCTTTAGTTCTGTGCAGGATTACGGTCAATCGGAAGATTCGATATTCAACCTTATTAGCTTAGGATTACGAAATAAAATCAATGCGTAAGAGCTGTCCTTCAGTGCCGCGCTGTGCGCCGTTGGACGTGGACCTATCGCTCGCGCGCTATCACCTGTGCTGTGCAGTATAAATACGTATCTTGGTAGGTATATCAATCAATATGGGAAATAAAGATAACTAAAAAATAAAAAACGAAGCAGAAGAGTCGATACAAAGACTTTGCAAGAATTATGAGAGAGCGTATAATATTTCAGTTTATTTTTACCTATGCAAATTTAATATTCGTTTGTATTTCGGTGTTTATTCTATTCATGAAACATATTATCTCTATCGAACTAAGAGATTCTATACCTACTAGGTTACTAGGTTCCTATAGTACTGTAATGGAGCTATAAAATAACAAAATGTCGTACTAATCTAAGTACGATTAGTTGGATACTATAATAATATCTGGTAATGTATAGTTATGGTCTCACCTGATGGTAAGTGATGTGGTAGAAGGTACCAAACAGGTGATAACTAAAATTATCTGGCTCTAAAGTACAGCTGACGTTCAACCGTAAATGGAGTTGAGTGTTGCTAAATAATAATAACACAAGCGTAGCAAATCAAAGCATTTGGTTTGGTGGGTATATCGCAATAAAACATCGAACATTGTTCATGTCCCTCAAGACTAAATGTAGATTTATATAAATGAAAGAATATTCAGAATCAGGCAAGTAGGTATATATTCAAGAGATTATCTACAAAGTCACCTGCATAGGTACTTTTAAATATACATTTTATCACTTAGACATGTACATATAAGTAACGATTTATACAAATATAATAGAGTGGAATAAATAGATTCTGTACATATATATAATAAAATAGACTGTGCTCATAAAATGCACCTTCTTTCTCAGGAAAAAAAATAATAAATCAGTCAAAGTCCGAGATCACTCGGAACAGGGAGAACTGTCGGAGTCGCCATCTCATATAATAAATTTAGACTGTGTTCTTCCACTATATGAAAATAAGTGAGTAATCTTTGAATAAAGTATTATTAAATTTGCACATTTTATTCACAGGAAATTTCGTAAACGAAATATATTAAATATTATTTCGTTTACGAAATAATATTAAATATATTATTTAAATATTATAATACCTATATTAGGCAAAAAAATATTTTGACCTATCCATAGCAGAGCAGCAGGTAAACTTAAATAACAAAAACGTATAAATGTGTATATACATTTTTTTTTTATTGCTGATAGGTAAGCCTTTAACCACAATCTCACCTGATGGTAAGTGATGATATGGTCGAAGGTGTTAACAGGCTTAACCTAGAATTACTGGCTCTCAAGGACAGCTGCCGGAACACACCGTTAGGTGCTTGGCGACAGATTTTCCACTTGAGGGTGGTCGCTAGCCAGGCGGGCATTCGCTAAAATGCCCTTCCACCATGCGGTGAAGCTCAAGCCAGCGGCGGGATTCGAACCATGGACCTGCTGCGCGGCAGTCCATAGCCAAAAAAAAAACTTTACATTATTATCGCCCTGCACTTGTCACACCTCTGTAGGGTCGGTATAAACAATATATTTTTTCTGAGTACCTTCACAAAAGACAACGCATTGACATAGTTGTGCGGAGTAAGACTTAAATTTTATGGCCGGCCTCCTATCTGAAGCAATATGCCTTTGCGTATGCCATCGTTGATATGTATTATACTCGCCTTTGCCCCCTTTTCGGTTATTAGTTAGGGTATTAGATAGATGGTAAAGAGCGATGTTTTACTCTTGACGTGCAAAAAATCTGACGTGAAATTATCTGAATTTATGTATTTAAATTCATTTATTCATATTCACTACACCCCCTTTCTGAAGGCCGAGCTTCAGCAGGGGCGGAGCAGTTTGTATGGTGGCCGTCTTGAAATCGCCATTTTGGATTTTTGACAGGTGTCATTCGACTGCTCTCCCGACATTTATCCTTACTTCTACCTTTTAACAAATTCTATCTACACATTCTAACAAATTGTGCGAAATTGATTGTCGGACAAACAGAAATGTACAGTTGCTTTTCTGAAGGCTTCAGGTAACGGATTGTCTGTAAAATGTATTTTGCAGGTATATATATCAATAAAAAATTTGATTGATATTATCAAACTGAAGGCTAAATGCACATTTGTAATATAACTAAATGCTTAGGCCTTGTACGTGGCGATGGTAAAAGGCCGGACGGCATGACTTTGGTTCCGTGGAGGATGGGAAGGCCTCTGGTATGGGACGCTACCTGTGTCGATACCTTAGCACCTTCTCATATTCCTGCTACCCAAAAAGTGGCCGGTGCGGCGGCTGAACTAGCAGAAGGCCTCGAAAGGCGCAAATATAGTAATCTCAGTATTTGTTACATGTTTGTGCCTTTTAGGGTCGAAACGCTGGGACCGTGGGGACCGAGCGCCAAACTATTATTCAAAGACGTCTCAAAACGTCTGGTCGACGCTACTTGTGACCAAAATGCTGGCATATACTTTGGACAAAGGATAAGCATTGCCATACAACGTGGCAATGCGGCACAAAAACACGTATTTTGCAATATCTCAGAAACTGTGCGTTTTATAAAAAAATTGTAAGAACATAATTTGTAGCAAATTGTGTTGCCCACAAACATATTTATATAATTTTTTGCCCTAAATTAAATATTAAAGAAGTTATAAGCAATAATAAATTTTTTTGCTCTATAACTTTTTTATACATTTTACAAAAAAAATACCCTAGAACAATGTCGTAGATGATCTGCTCAGGATTTTTTTATGAAACTCGCAGGTTAATTGATAAAACTGAAAATAATATCCACAATTTTCAATACGTTTACACGTTGCAAAAAATGTAGCACAACTAAGAGAATAAAATGAGATAGAAGAAACAGCTAAGCCTACGTATAATAATAATAGTCGTAGCAGGCAGATGTTCCTTTGAACCCAAACGGTTACTCAGACCTCTTCTACCTGCTTATCCTTCCGTAAGTTAAATTTAGTAAGTTCTATGGTAAGGAAAACAGGAATGAAGAAGGAAAGTTGTACGAATTCAACAAATTTTTTTAGGAATATATTTACAATAAAAAATATAATAAGTTAAACATTTCTTTTTGACCGGATTCTCATGAGCATTGACGAACCTGGTCAACTTTGGAGCGCTGTAACAGTGTGTTAAATGAATTAAAATAAAATAAAAAAATCGTCAAAAGATAATCAAAAATGTTGGTCTGAGGTATTATTTTGTAAAATAAGAAAAAAAAGTTATAGAGCAAGAAAAAAATATGAAAATTTTCTCACTTTTTTGCTTATAACTTCTTAAATTTTTAATTTAGGGCAAAAAGTTATAATAACATATTTGTAGGAAAAATAATTTGCTACAAATTATGTGCAGTGGAATTTTTTGTAGGACACATCGTTTCCGAGATATCGCGAAATAAGTGTTTTCACCCCTTTTATCAAGATGGTGGCCGGGGCACAAGGGTGGCGACCCCACAAACTTAGATTTGTCTCAAAAGTAAAATTGCGCCCTCTAGGAATTGCAATATTCGGTCCTTAAATTGTAACATTTAAATGGACTACTATGTAGGTATCTATATTTGATTATGTCCTTCTAACCATAATTGTATACATATAGGCAAATAACTTAGTTTTGTAGTTTGTATACCTGCTTTGTGCATGCATACCTTGGTTCATTATATTTGTATAACTGCCCTGTTGGCGGAACGGCTGTAGATAGATAGATACATATCAAACAAATTATTGGAGTACAAAATTTTATGCCCAAGGCGGGAATCGAACCCGCGTCCTCCGATATCGCGTCGGATGCTTAACACCATCTCAGCCACGTGGACATTGGCATTTCTGCCGAAACTTTGTGCTCCAATTGTATTACTTTAACCATCATAGGGGACGGTGCGCGGCCATCAACCAGACTACAAGACTTCATCTGATCGAAAGAAGTGTTTTTTCAAACACTTAACTCTCGGTATGATGTTGCTACCCTTCTATATTTCTAAATATGATTACAAGCACTATCGCGTGCTAAGCGAAATCATATCAAACAAATTATTGGAGTACAAAATTATATGCCCAAGGCGGGAATCGAACCCGCGTCCTCCGATATCGCGTTCGATTTCCGATGTGCTTGTAATCATATTTAGAAATATAGAAGGGTAGCGATATCATACCGAGAGATTGTTTTGGCTAATGCACTCAATTACAAAAACAATAAACTTTCTTCCTGCATCATTTAAAAAACAAAAACTTTTATACTTTAGCCGCACCAGCCTTGAGAAAAGGGCTGTAAAATGGCTTTGCTGGAATAAGGGCTCTTAACTTAATGTTGTCTTAGGTTTTCGCGATTGTTACACATAGTAATTAAACAACATTAAACGGTTTAAATCTCGTATATTTATCATTATTTTTGTCCTGACGTTTCAAACACTTTGCAGTGATCGTGGTCACGGGGACTGCAAACTTGAAAAAAAACTTGACTTTCCGTTTCCGATACTCGTTATTTCTCGCGCACACTTTTGCATATCATTAAAACTGTATAAATTGAAAACAATATATTTTTTATTTTATAAATGATTTTTTGTTAATTTATATACATCTTAACTTAATTTGTCGATAACCTCTGTAGACTATACCACTTACTAACAATCTAAGAATCCACTATTTTTATTTTAAAGTCTAATTTAGTCACCTGTTCCAGTACCTCTCACTTGTCTGCCATGTTTCATTAAAAAAGCCTGTATAACATGTTCCCTACAATGTTTCTGCAGCTGTGTGTTTTTTTCATAAAATATCCCAAAGTTTAAGGCCCTTACAATTGCGTATGTAGACTCTTCTGCAAGTTTGGTAAAAAAAAATCTTATCCTGCTGTTTAGAAGTGGCTAGATATATATCTGGTTGGTCTAATTTTTACCATAGTTGGTATATGAAAGCAGAGTGGTAGTAAAATAACACCTTTCTGTTAACCACTGTAACTGAAAAATTAAACGAAATAGGATGTATACGAATTACGAACATATTTTCAACATAAGTAATTAATAGTCAAAAATTATATGATAGCAATAAAAAAAACAACCTGCATTATATTATTATGGGAACGTGTACAGTAGCACAGTTATGAAAAACTATAATTCATATTTGTATGACGAGTCGTGGTAAAATATATTGCCCACAAGTAACATTTAATGAAATCAAATCAAATCCATTTATTTCAGGTCAATTGTACCCATATTCACCGAATATAATATAATATTTTGCTCATTCAATTTGATGGTATTTTACTTTATTCAAATGATGTGTAACATGTAATCTGATTAATCACATTCCAAGATACTGAGAACAATGTTGATTCATTCATAAATTATCGTCCACGCGGATGCCAAGTAACATTACTTTCGTTACTACGGAGAATTTAAAAACACCCCATTTATCAATATATATCGTGCCGTTTGGGCTGTTATGTACCACCATCATATTCCGACCCTTGTCTCACTTATGTTGGTTTAGTGCAGTATGTTTTTTTTTATAAACACGGAGACTGCGACGCAACAACATAGCAAAGAAACTTTAAAAAAAAAAGACATGAAAACAATTTTTTAAATTAAACAGTCTGAAATAACTGGTTGATATCGGTTCAATATGATCTCAAATTTGTGTTTTTATCAATATTGAACAATAACTTTCATCTATATTCATAGTTGCCACTTACATTAGTTGCTAGAAGCACTGCGATCGTCAAGGCATTTTGGCAAATTACTTTTAGTAAGTTGACTGTAACTGGCAAACCGTTCGCCGGTGTAGATGAAATTAAAATGAAACCAATAAAGAGTTAAACTGTACTAGCAAACAAATAATCTTCTATATTGTAAGGTTCAGTAAAAAAGTTATGTGTGGTCAAACATAAAATAAATAATAGACAAGTCAATTTAAGAACCCTCTTTCTATTGGGAAGTCAGTTAAATATGTATAATATGATATACCAATAATATATACCAATAAAGTCGAGCAGACATGAACATATGGTAATAAGTAATAAGTCTGTCGACCGTAAGAATAATTTTGAAAAGTAAATCAAATAATCAATTTCTTACTAAGAAATATTAGTAATGTTGATAAAAATAAAAACGTGACATCAATTGCAGTATATACAAAGTTACTTTATATATCTTTTTTTTTTTTTTTTTTTTATTCTAAATTTTTTTTTTTTGAGACTTTTGGTCGCTTAGCGACTACTTTATATATCGACATTCGTCACGTGAATAAGATTATAAAAAAAGTTGAAATCGTCTCAATGGTATCTGTGTTCGCGAATCTAATATCAAGTATACAAATATGTTTATAAGCGAGACGCGTGCGCCGCTGCTGCACATCGCCTCGTTCGGTGCAGCGGGGATCGTTGCGCCGCATGGGCGGAGCTAGCGTGGGAATTATTTTTGACTGCCCCCACTTAATAATCATTATTCAGTCTGATCTAAAGCAGTCAAGATTAAAACAAATCGCTTCCATAACAGCTAGTGATTAGGTATAATTAACGTTATGGATTATAATTTTCTTGAATTATCATTTATTTCGCAGAATATTAATTAGCTTTTTATATATAACAGCACTTTATTGTTATTGACTATATAATATATGATAAATTATTTGACTGTATTAGAAAATTGTCTCTAATGGACTAAACTAAATTGTCTTCACAATTTTCAATACTTCAAACAATATTTAGTGCCAAGCAGAGTCACTTCAATCTCACTCCTGCCCTGCGAAGTGTTCCTGTTTCGATATCCTTTCTTTCATCGGACAACAAGACGCACAGAAATACGGCAACCATACATGGTCGATATCACGAATACCCGCGCGGAGCGCTTTAATAGTGCATTTTGAAATATGGAACATCCTACCAGAGTCACTATTTCCCCATATATAGAATTGTGAAGTCTTCAAGTACAAAATTAATATGTAGTTGTCTACTAGGCAAGCATTTTCCACCGTGGACAGCCTCGTCACCAGCTGAGACTGCTGTCAAATGCTTGATAATCATATTTAAAAAAAAACTTATAGTACCGGTTTTTTATGGTCAAATACAACTTAAGGTCGACGCACACATATCTCGGCACCGAATCATGATCGCGTCGTCGCGCCTCGCCTCATGTGCTTGTCCAGTCTATACGAGGCTAGTCCAATCGATGCGATACCGATACGGCGTTGTTTGGCATGCATTGTAGTATGAATACTAAACAACTTGAGTTGAAGTGATGTCGATACGGTGCCGGATGGGTCAGTGTGCGCTCGTATTCGGACAAAATGAGACTATCCTCCCTCCTCGTAAGTGCATCGGTTACCGCGGGCAGTACCATCGAAACCAATCAGAGATAAGTGAAAGTCTGAAGGCTGAGCCGACATGGGTACGGCCTCGGAAGTTACTTACACTGCGGCCTCGACTGGCGCTTGCTCGGAATTTTTTACTTATTTACTTGAACCAAGCGAAGTCTGTGGTTATTTATTAAATATTTTGTTCATCAAACATAAACTGAGATCCTTAAAAATGTACCCATATTCATTTTGGGGCCAGCCCTGATTTCGCAAGCAACGCTTACTCCAAAAGATGGTAATGCTCGGTAATGTGAAATCAGTTTCGTATGAAATCAGTAGAGTATAAAAATACACATTTATATCACAAACAACTAAATCATCTACAGAAATTTTTGGACCTGAAAATGTTCGCCTTTTCGGGGATCGAAGCCACATCTTGCGGCCTTACTTTTTCCATTTCTGGTACCAAGACCTATAGTAGGCATGAATTTTGTTCTCATGCACTTATACTTAACTATTAATCGTCATAGATGAAGGTGCATCCATCAACGAGACTCCTAGACTTGATCATTCGCGAAGTAAGCGATGGTATTTAAAAATATACTTATGAAATGATAATACTATCAAATTATTGTTGATATTCAAAACCTCTGTTGAAAATTTTGCTGTTGTTGATTATTGCCGCCCTGCTGTTGTCCGCCGAACATCATCTGTTGTTGCTGATGGAATTCCTGTTGTCCTCCGCCGGGCGCGTTGTTGCCTTGATTAGGACCTGTAAGTGTGCATTATCTTTATAAAGAAGAGCTTTCTCGAATGTTGGTAAGCGTTGATGCAATTGTAACAGGGAAGAAAATTAGTTTTTTTTTATATCTTATAGGCTAACCCTTGACCACTATCTCACCTGATGGTACGTGATGATGCGGTCGAAGATATTGTTCAGGCTAGCCTAGAATGACTGGCTCTCAAGGACAGCTGCCGGAACACACCGTCAGGTGCTTGGCGACAGATTTTCTACTTGAGGGTGGTAGCTATCCAGGCGGGAATTCGCAAATTGCCCTACCACCATGCTGTGACGACTGCCATTGTAAGACAACAACCGGCACCGACGGCTTAACGTGCCCTCCGAAGCACGGAAGCGCTCAGTGGTAATGTCACTAGCGGTCACCCATCCAACTCCTGACCGCGGCGGACGTTGCTTACCTTAGCTGATCGATTAAGAACAGCTAAGCAAACTTCGCTACTAACGCTTCAGTTCATGTACTAATAAATGCCGCAATATTTAGCAATTACTATAATTATTGTCATCATGCATGTTTTCCCTGAAATTATTGGCACATTTGTCTAAACAATCACACTTTAACAAATATTTCAACATTTATTTTAAATCGACATCTCAATCATGCGCTCGAAGAGTCAAGACCTCCTAATGATGCTTCGTATAGAAGCGAAAGATATTTCAGTCCTTCCGGCCACTCTTGCCTAATGTTCAGGTTCGTCATTACACATTAAGTAAGCATTTAATGCTAGACGGATGTCGATGCGGCTTGCTCGAGTACGTTTGTACAAAAGCTGGTGTTGCAAACGTCCATAGGCGACGGTAACCACTTCCTATCAGGTGGGCCGCCTGCCTGTCTGCCTACTTAAAGGCAATAAAAATAAAAAAAACTGGGTATTACAAATTCATTGTATACGAATATATTTTTTTTATGTTATTTTCACGGAACAAGCTCGAGGCCCACCTGATGTTAAGCGGAGTAACCTCTGCCAATAATAGATTAAAGTCACGAATTACACTGCGCCCGTCACCTTGAGACATAGTTGTTAAGTTTCATGTGCCTGTAATTTCACTGGCTCTCAACGACAGCTGCTGGAACACACCGTTAGGTGCTTGGAGACAGATTTTCTACTTGAGGGTGGTCGCTAGCCAGGCGGGCATTCGCAAAATGCCCTACCACCATGCTTATAAAGACTGCCATCCTAAGATAACAACCGGGACCGACGACGGCTTAACGTGCCCTCCGAAGCACGTAAGCGCCAATTAGTAATGCCACCAGCGGTCACCCATCCAAGTCATGACCGAGGAGAACGTTGCTTAACTTGCTGATCGGTTCAGAACGGCAAAGCAAACTCCGCTACGACGGCTTGAAAACATCGAGGATAAGAACAATGTTTTTCGACGTTTCTTTGTTTTCACCTAGCGTAAAAACGGTAATACATAAAATCTTCAAACGTGGTACGAATACAGTACAATGTCTAAAGATAAAAAAAAAAACTGGCCAAGTACAAGTCTGGCTTCACTGTTTTAGTATTTAGTAATTAAGCTTTAGAGATAGTCCCCAACTTCAACTAGACTATGCCTAGAAAGGTTACTGTTTCTAGCAGTTTTCTACTTGCCCATTTTCACGCCCAATAGCGGATTAGAACTTTTGACCGTCAAATTGACATATGTCACACACTATTACCACTCCAAAAAAGTTAATTATTAAGATAGTTAATAATTAGCTTTTTTGCCCCGTGGGGTGCCGGGTTAGAATTGCACCTCCCCATATCATCCCGTGGATGTCGTAAGAGGCGACTAAGGGAAAAATACAGGACGGTGGGCAGCAGCGCCTTCTAAAGAACTGCCAACTTACACTGCGATCCCAAAGACGTCTGCCAAGCGTGGGGATTATAGCAAATACCCCCTTTATAGGGGAGGCTGTGTTCAGCAGTGGACGATCCGGCTGTTACAGTACAGTGCAGTAAGTAATTATTTTTTTCTGGTAAGCCATCGTGACCTCATAAACGCCTCGCAGCCAAATCAGAAGAACATTCGACGCGTTCTTCAATGCTTCTTCACGAAGCATACTCAGGAGATCTTAACTCATCGAGCGCAGGTTCGATAGAAAGTCTTTTTCTAGAAGTTTAGCTACGCTTTTAAGTGTTTTTCTAAAATATTAATTTAATGTTTTCTTAAATATATTTCTTATTTTTAAATACTTGTACTAACTTACCGGCCATTCTCATTCTCTTTGCGTTGTTAGCCGCATGATCGTGGTTGTTGGCTTGAACTTGATTTTGTTGTGTCTGAAATAATTATAATTTGATTTTAGGCACAATTGTACGCTTAGCAAACATATCAATTTTGTTGTGGCAGATTTTTTTTATCCATAGCGGGCATCAACGGCTCATCCCCTGATATAAAGTACCGTAGACCTTTACCACTCGGCTACAGGGAATGGCGATTGAGATGCTAATTTTGTGATTTTATTATTTTTACCGTCATAGGGGATGGTGCGGCCACCTACCAGATTACTGGACTTCATTTGGCCGAAATAAATGTTTTTTCAAATATTTCGCTCACATTATTATGTCGCTACTCTTCTACGTGTCTAATTATTAAAATTAGGTGATTGAAATAATTATAAAATGATATTAAGCACTATCTCATTACGCTAAGCAAATATCATGTGATATTTTTACGAAAATGCTTAAAATTAACGTAATTATGCCAAGTAGAAAAAGATGGGGAATAATAAGCGAGCAGTGGTAGCAAGTTATGGATTGTAGTGCCGCAGCTCTATGGTTCAATCCCCACCGCCAGCTAGAGCTTATTCGCGTGGTAGAAGAGCATTTTGCGAATGCTCGCATGGCTAGCTACCACCATTAAGTAGAAAATCTGTCGTCAAGCACCTACCAGAGTATTCCGGCAGCAGTCTTTAAGAGCACATTATTCTATGCCTAGTTTGTTTACCATCCTCTACTACGTCATCACTTACCAATGAGCAGTATAAAAAAAATATTATTCCTTACATTATTCTGTTGTTGCTGCTGCTGTTGATTCTGCCGCGCCTTGGAATCACTTTTGTCATCCTGGTCGTCGTCGGTCAAGAACTCTCTCTTCGGATAAGGGATTGGACATCCGGCGAATACATCCTGAACAAAATTGTGTAATCAGATTGTTTTATTAATTATACCATTATTCCTGAACAAAACAATGACCGAGTTGAAAAAAAACACATTGATCCTGACTTCTTAGTTCCCTATATTTAGATGCCATTTAACAAGGCAAGTCTATTGCCAATAACCTTACATAGTTCTATCCGTATTCCCTACAAAAAAAGGCAACTAATCAATTAACGGTATCGGAACGATCGCTAAGAAATATGACCATGTAGGCAAAACGACACAGCGGCACTACGTCAACATATTTTTTTTTGAGAGCCAGTAATTCTAGGTTAGCCTGAACAACATTTTCGACCACATCATCACTTACCATCAGGTGAGATGGTGGTCAAAGGCTAACCAATCAAGAATAAAAAAAAATCTAAATGACAATTCACCCAAGTAGTATTGTGTACTTCGCAAAGTCCACTTAGCAAAATGGCCAAGCAGGCAATTGTCCTAGGTATCGTTACGTCAAAGACAAATCGTACGTACGACCAAAATACTACATACCCTCCTAGTCTCACATTTTCCACCTTGCAATAGGTTGCTATAGTTCCTACCTGCTATAGTTTAATGCAAAATGTTTAAGGATTTCAGTTCGGTACCTGACCAAAACCAATATTTAACTGGAAGGGCTCCGTGATTTTACCCGCGTATAACCCGATCCTCTGTGAAAGGATTTTTTTCTGACTACGTTTACGTTCCAATTTCAAACCTCTATTTTTAACGGTCTAGGTTGAAATAAGAGGTTGTCAATCAGTCACTTAGAACGAAGCCTTTTATAGATATAGGTTAAGACGCTGTCAATAGCTGAAATTTTATCACTATCAGACTGCGTCGAAGTGAAAGAAAAGCAGCGATGGTGAAATCACGATTAGTTTGGGTAAAATGCGAAAGAAAGCTTTATAACACAAAACTAAGTAAATCGAAAATTAAAGTTTTCTTGTCTCTCTTGATAAGGTTTTGTTATTTAACGTAATATTTGAATACGCATTCATAAATAATTAAGATATTTATATTAAAAGCGTAATTTAGAGACAACTTTGCAATTTTATTCTATAGAGAAAATTTTAAGGACATGATTACGATACTGACGTTCTGCTATTTATTTTTATTTTTATTATTGCTTCAAAGTCAACGTCATTTATTCAATTTAGGCGTCTACGACGCTCATGTGTAGGTCAATTACAAGTTTTAATATTGGAATATTCTACATTTTTCTGCCACGTTCAGCAAAAAAATTTATAGAGTCACTGCGAGAAGAACGGGCATGAAACTCGGGGCCATTCTATTTAAACGTCTTTTAACAATGACTTTAATAAAATATAATACAATCATTACAATATTTGTTTAAATTAATTAGGTGACAGGTACAGGCGGAATTTTCCAAGCATTTTTATCGTTTAAGTAATCACAAACTGTGTAGTAAGATTTCTTTATCAAAATGTTCTTCACGTGCAACTTGAATTTTCCTTCTGTGAGCGTTGTCATATGTTTGGGCACTTTATTATCAAACCGTACACAATTGCCTAAGAAGAACCTTTTATTTGTCTTTGCTAATTTAAAACCTGGGACCGCGATTTTATCTTTAACGAACATACATAATATTTTCAAATATATATAGACTTGGTAAAGTTAAAATATCAATTTCTTTAAAAAGATCTCTCAGGGATTCCCTAGGATCCATTTCATATACGGCTCGAATTGCACGCTTTTGTAAGATAAAGATTGTCTCTTTCTCAGCAGCTCCCCGCTGCTGAGATAGAAACAATCTTTATCACCAATACACCATTTGACATAATACGCGAAATAAACGAGCCTAGCAGTAGCTACGTCTGCATATGCAGCAGAACTAAGTCTTCCGGATATACCATGCATATGTGGATTCCACGGTAAAGTTGAATCCATTTTGATTCCCAGGAAGACTGTCGCATTCTCAAAAGAGAGTTTGTCTAAGTCAAGCTTAATGTATGGTTCACCACAAGTAACATTTGGTAAAGAAAACTGTAAACATTTGGTCTTTTTTGAATTTAAGAGAAGATTATTAGCCGCGAACCACTTAGAGATCATAGATAACACATTATTTACATGAATTAGTTCACTATCTTTCCTATCTACTTTAAAAATCATCTGCGAATAAAACTATATCGCAGAATTTTTTAACCGTGCAAGTCAGATCATTTATATACGCTAGAAACAGAATGGGTCGCAAAATTGATCGTTGCGGTACTCCTATTCTTACCAAAGACCCGGAAGAAGTATTGCCATTTATTCTAACCTTCTGTAGCCTGTCTGACTGATATGACTTTATAAGATCCAGAGCTTTTCCACTAATACCATAATGTGAAAGTTTACGAATCAGAGTGCGGCGCTCTACATCTACACAATCGAATGCCTTAGAAAGGTTACAGAATACGGCAATAGCATCCTGTGAACTCTCCCAGGCTTCAAGTATATGTGATATCAATTGAACACCTGCATCTGTTGTGGATCTGCTCATTGTGAAACCAAACTGATTCTCATTCAATGTATTATGCTCATTAAAATGGTATAGAAGTTGTTTGAGTTTTTTCGAATACTTTACTTAGAACAGGTAAGATAGAAATAGGTCTGTAATTGCAAGGGTCAGATGAAGCCACTAACTTCAAAATTGGAGTGATTTTATTTTGTTTCATTAAGTCGGGGAAGTTTCCTTTATCAACACATAGATTAAATATTGTTTCCAAATATGGTGCAATAATGCTAATTATAGACTCTGCCACTTTAACTGACATACCTCACAAGTCTTCGGTACTCTTAGTGTTTAAACTTTTAAATGTCTGTATAATTTCAAATATTGTTGTGTGTCTGAATGAAAAGTCGCAAATCGCCGGGAATTGCACGGGAAATTATGTATTAACAGAGTTTCTGCTACATCGGGACAAGCATCCAATAACTTAGTGACTTCTAGGGGTAAGTTACAACCTAATAAAAACATGTGTCATCGATTTATTTGGCACCTAAATTTTGAGTTGCTATTCATAATGCACTAAATATGCTCTAAAAATTGGCATATTCAGAATTAAGTAATTTTAATTGAGGGAGCTGGAGTAATTTTACTTGAGGCACTCCAAGCTTTTTAGAAGCAAGTTTGGCCTTGCTCTCCGAAACTGCTAGTAATTCGAAAAGAAAAAACTATTATATGATTGGTAAACGAAATCCAGGTATGTACGTGGATTGATACAGTAGGTTTACACCCAAAGAGTTGCTTGTTTCGCCTCTCTAATGATTTTTTTTATACCTGGGTTGGTAGTGGATCTTCCGTAAAATAAGGGTCTTGCATAGCCTGCTCCGACGTTATTCTTCTATTGGGATCCATGAGCAGTAACCTCTGTAGTAGACTGAATGCTTTACTGTCTGGCTTTATCTTGTGCCTGTCCATGTATTTGCTTAAAGAACAGTTCTGGTAGCTGTAAATGGAGAAATATAGTTATAAAGGTTTTAATGATACCTATAAATTAATACAAGGGTTGGGTCTTCACGAGGTAGTGATGCCACCGGTTTTCAGGGCCCCCATATGGCGGAAGAGAATTCCCCAGAGGCTGAGTCTGCTGAAGCATATAGCGACGTCGTTGGGGGCTGCGGATGATTGCGCGAGCGATCCCGCGCCACCTGCCATGGATGTTTATAGACGGTAGTGGGGCTTAATGACCCTTAGCCTGACATAACCCGCCTACTCCTGCGCTGGTGGTTATGCATATGGTATTTACCCCATGCCAAAAAAATTTGGTCCTGTACATAACAAGTGCATAGCACTCAAAGCATGAGTTACCTATTATGGATTAAATAGGTTAAATGATAAAGCATAATGGCGTCAGAACTGTTAAGCGGGAGCATAAGCAGTTGTGCCAACTGTAACAAGTAGGTCCCCTATGTTATTAAATTAAATTTACGAGCTTAAATTGAGACATCTGCAAAGAATTTTGATGAGGGGTAAATTAGCGCTTTTCGCACCATGACAATATTGATTGTCTCCCGATAGATAAGATGTGATTATTTCACGCATAGATGAATCTGAACAAAGAATAAGAACACAAGGCAAATAAAAATATTACTTAGATCTTTTGAAATCCTTCTGGAGTGTAGCATGCTCTGGCATTTTCCTGATATCTTCCCAATCTTTCTCCTGCGGGAATCCCATTACGTTGAATATCCTATCCAGTTGATCGTGGTGGTATGGGTTACTAGTCTTAATGTCTTCTTGACGACAGTGGAAAATTGGCTCTGAGGTTAACAGCTCGGCGAATATACAACCTATCGCCCATATATCTGAAACAGATATATCAGATGTGTGTTTAAATCTGTACAAAATTCATCTTAAGTATGCAAGTGATGGGATAAGGAACGTGCCAGTTTCCTTATTAAAATTACTCTGGATAATCCTAAACCTGTCCCATTTGTTTTGAAGTAGTGATAATCCAATGACAATAGCTATGGACTGCCATACAAGGTCCTTGGTTCAAATCAAAAGTTGGCGGAAGAGTACTTTAAGTAGACCCTTAAGTAGAAATCTGTCGCCAAGCACCTAACGGTTTTTATGGCAGCTGCGCTACAGAGCCAGTTATTTTGGCAGTTAGCTACATTTTGATATATACTTAAATCGGTTTTAAAGAAATTAAAAAGCATTATTCTCAAAAATCAATGATTCTTAGTTGCGTCACAGAATATAAAAAGGTTGTGCTCCTGTTCTTGCCAGCCAACGAGTTGTGCAACTTGGACTAACACACCAGTGTTAATAGTTGGAAGTTTTGGTTGAAATTTTTTGTCGCATCTATCTTCTTACTCCTTGTACTGTCTCATCGCACCACTAGGTAGACAATTGTTACATTATACATGAAAAAAGTATAGTTTAGTTACATTTTTGAGAACTGCATTATAATAAGTAAATGCAATGTAATAACTTATTGGAAAAATATATTAAAATTATATGGTTGCGCCATTGTTAACAAGTTTAAAGCTAATTGCAAGAATTTGTCTTTATGGTAGTACAATGTAATTTGAACAATAGGTGTCGCTCCATTCCCATTCAATGGTTTAGAACAAGAGGACAAATTAGAGTTATGAGTCATATGTCATGGTGGCTTTGCGGTCAGAGCATACCCTGGCTATAGGGGTGGGTGGGACGTTAATAAATAAAAATGTATGGACAGCAAAAAAATAATATTTTAAAATAGTATTTTTTGCACTAACTCCTGCTATGTCATTAAGCTTACAAAATAACAACAAAAAGAAAAAGTTTAACTATGAGCAGGTGCGGGGAAAATATTTTTCCTTTCCTAGTAGTTCACATTTTCTTAATTTTGTATGTAGTATAAAAATATTGTATAATATTAAATACTAACCTATGGCTTTAGTATAATGCCTGGCACCAAGTAACAACTCAGGTGCCCTGTACCAGAATGTCACCACCACAGGGTCCAAATCTGCTAGAGGTTTTAATGGTGCATTAAACAACCGAGCAAAACCCATATCTGCAATCTTTACCCTGCCCCTTTCTGGACCTTCACCCATCACTAGAATGTTGGCTGGTTTCTGAAATATATGGCTGATAAATTGATATGTGACCTCAAATTTACAGGAGTTTAACAGACTCACTGCTGACATAAACAGAGCTCCATAAGATTTTAAGTCTTCAGGCAAAATTGGTGTTTTAGATTTTAATATATATTTTATATTGTATAGACAGGATTTATTGTCAAGTATGTCAACTCGTGCTGGACAATATAACATACAAGATAAAATTTTAACAACTTTATAATGATTGCATAGTTTGCCTAATGACTGTCATAATTATATTCATCCTCATAATTATATTTTTCATTATAATTACTCTGTCAGTAAGTTGTTAAAGTCGGATTCAATAAACATATTTACAAAATAACATTATAATTGACTGTGTTGGTAAAATAGATTCAATAGAGATCAATCATCAATTAGCAATTGTGTGCAGTTTTATAATAAAGTGCCCAAACATATTACAACGCTCACAGAAAGATAATTCAACTTGCATGTGAAAAACATTTTGATAAAGAAATCATACTACACAGTTTGTGATTACTTAAACAACAAAAGTGCTTGGACTGGTTCGCCTCTGCCAAGCTAGCAGCTGTCACCTCGCCGCCCTAGTATTTGAATGGCTAACGGACCATTTTTTACCAAAATGACTTTTTTATTCCCATTCATAGACAAGTTAATTACACGTTGTTCAATATATATTATTTCGTTTTATTTCTAATATAACGTTCAGAACTAGCGAAAATAAAATACCCTATCTCCGATTCTTAAATTGTGTTGAGTGCTTATTTGGCTGAATGCCATATTTTGCTCAACCGAACGCATCCAAACATTAAGCTCCGTTCTTGTATGCCCAAACACCATCAACCAACCAATCACAACTGTTCATCTGAATGGGATGCTTATTTGTTATGATTTGAGTCTAGCAGCAATGTTGCATCAAATATAATATTATTAATAGTTTAAATGATAAACTATTTTTTAATAAAGTGCTCAGATTTGAGAGAATTTACAATAAAAGAAAGTTACATGCACAGTGCATTGGATTTAGAAAGTTACATGTACATTTTGTTGAAATTATTTAGTTTTAGTGTCTGAATTAGGAGTGCACTGTTCATACAAGCTGATTTTATTTGCAACAATATTTTATATTTTCTATCTCTATGTGAAATCTATATTTTAAAAACTGTATAATATTTCTTCAAATATAGCGTCTTGGGGATCACCGTGTGCGATATAATGAATGATGATCTACTGCTGAACACAGAGCCTCCCTATTATTGGGGTTTGCTATAACCCCCACGCTTGGCAGGCGTCTTTGGGATCGCAGTGTGCGATATAATGAATGAATACTGTATAAGCTGGATTGTGCACTGCTGAACACAGCCTCCCTTATTATGGGGGTTTGTCATAATCCCCACGCTTGGCAGGGTCTTGGGGATCGAAGTGTGTGATAAAATAAACGATGGTCCACTCCTGAACATTGCCTCCCCTTTATTGGGGTTTCTCATAATCCCCACGCTTGGCAGGCTTCTTGGGAATCGCAGTGTGCGCTATTATGAACAAATACTGTATCAGCTGGATTGTCCACTGATGAGCACAGTTTTACCCTGTTAAGGGGAGTTTGCTATAACACCACGCTTGGCAACATCTTGGAGATTGCAGTGTGATATAATGAAAAAATACTATTTAAGCCGGATTGTAGCTGCTGAACACAGCCTCACCTATTATGGGGTTTGTAATAATCCACACGCTCGGCAAGCATCTAGGGGATCGCAGTGCGATATAATGAACAAATACTGTATCAGCTGGATTTTTCATGGCTGAAAACAGCCTCACCTATTACGGGGGTTTATCACAATCCCCACGCTTATCAGGCGTCTTGGAGGTCGCAGTATGCGTTATAATGAAGGAATACTGTATCGGCTGGATTTTCCACTGCTGATGATGAGCCTTTCCCATTAAGGGGGTGTTTGCTTGAATACTATGATATTCAAGACTCCATGCTAAGCGTGGGGACGCTTAGCATGGAGTCTTGAATATCATCTTCTTGGGTATCGCAGTGTGCTTATTTTCTGGTTAATTACTACTGTTGTTGTTCTGGGGGGTGACATTCTAGCCCGGCATCCCATGGGCACTTATTATAATGAAGGAAAACTGAACATGCTGTATATTAAAAATTATGGTTGTTCAGACAAACAAGCATGTAACTGACACTCAATGTGAGTGCCCTAAATTCTGATCATTGTGCCTTATATCCATCTACAATATTTAGTATGAGATATTTTGTCCAACCTAAACATATAAATTGAAAATATGCAGTACTTGGCTAATATTTTAATGATAAATATATTTCCAAAAAGAGTCTAACTATACTAGCATTATATAAGCATTTGTTGTTATAAAATTTCCCTGAATCGATAACAAACTAAAATTAATGTCTCCTGTAAAATTTGCTTTCTGGTCGTTTGGCTATTCAAGCACTAAGGCGGCAACCTATGTAATGTAAATAAACATTGTGATAATTTTACTATATAGTATGTAATACATTGTTAAAAAACTTTTAAAAGAATGGCCCGAGTTTCATGCCCGTTCTTCTCGCGCTTATAGTGGCTCTATAATTTTTGTTTGCTGAACGTGGCCGTACAATGTATATTTCAATATCAAAATTTGTAATTGACCTTCATGAGAGTGTTGTAGACGCCTAAATTAAATAAATGATTTTGACTTTGAATATGTTTGCAAAATATAATTTTAAATTGCCCCTGTAGGTAAAAACGCACATCACAAAATGTAATTTTGGCTATTTACTTTACTAACAATATTAATTAATATAAGCGTTGATCATACACAAAAACAACATTCAACAACAATTTGGCTCGGAAATTCCACATTACTTTGTGTGCAGAATAAATTAATGTTTGAAATATAATTATATAAAATAACAATTTCAAATACATGTTATAAAAATTACAACAGTCTAATCGCTTATTCATATTGTATGGTTATTTGCTAGTCATGCCAGTAGTTTTTATGAATAACATATTGAAAAATTAACAATAGGATATGTTTTATGTTAAAAATGGGAAAGTTTTGTCAATAGCAATTTTGTAATATAGAACTGAGATGAAAAAAAACTCACCAAATCCCTGTGCAAAACCCAATTAGAATGCAAATAATGTATCCCATCCAATATCTGATATAGTAAGCTCTTCACCATACCCTTTGGCACCATTACAGACTTTTTGTTGGCCTTAGCAGCACGATGGAATTTTATTATGTGCCATAAATCATGTTCAGCATAATCAAAAAGCAGCCAAACTTTACGGTCTGTATGGGAGAGGAAAACCCGGATAAGATTTATCACATTTGGGTGCTTGAGTTCTCGGAGTAACTGGAAATATAATCTATTATTTGAATGGTAACAGATTGCAACATAACATACATAACAGATTTTCTTCTTTGACATTCAAGCAAAAAGTTTATCTATGCTCAAAAGCTTGGATGGGGGTCAAACCTATCTTCAACCACCGGTTTACCATCAGCATTAAGATGTCACATAGCAATAATATATCATTATTCTGTAGCAACAATGATACCAAATGTAAACTCATGAAGCAATAATAGCTGAGCAGTAATAGCTATGGGCTGGCAATTGCAATATCACCATCTTCATTCTGCATAACATAACACTTCACTGAGCTTATCACCCCAAGACATTATCTATTTAGACAAAATAAATAAATGTAATTTCACTTGCTGAATTGCCCTTCACATCTAATCTCAGTATTGTTGGCACACTATAGTTTCCTGGCAGAATATCTGACTATATTCTGACAGAATATGTGGTGATACCCAACTAGACAGACTCTTGCTTAATCCAGTGCCAATGACATAAAATTAATTATGTGGAATATGGCACTGGGCCATGGTAACACGAAGTTTATCAAATTTTCAAAATGGTTTTTATGTGATAAAAGCCCATAAAATAATAAATCTAATACAAAGAAGGCATAAGTGTAATATTGGTACTTACAGCTATTTCCCTACAAGCAGACATTGACAATCCAGTACCCTCTATTTGCTTCAGTGCATAGTCCTTTGTATCAGATCCGTCTTTCCTCCGAGCTTTGTATACATGTCCGTAAGTACCTCTACCTACTTTACAACCCTCAAAATCAAATAGGTCCTCAACTTTAGACCGCTCGTTTTGTGTCTTTATTTTGAAATCATAGTCCATCATTACAGGCGCCATGGTTTTGTTTTGGAAGTTGTCCCCCATTTTCGATAGCAGGGCGGTTTTAGTGGTTAATGCACAAACCTGTACAATAACCTCCTAGTCTCCTAACCTGAAAACACCCTGGAAACAAAAATGAAGAATCAACGACACGAAGAATCCAAAATAAAATTTATAAAATCCAAACAATCCAAACATTAACATACTCTTTATTGTCCTATCTCCGTATATAAAAAAGTACTCTGTGCAGTCTGTGCTGTGGTCCTATCTCCCTCCCTCAGTGTTGCCAGTTACATTGAACTTTTTATCTATCTATCGTGGCATGATCCGGCGTGGTATATTATTGTATCATGTATGTACTATATATCGTGAAGGTAATTAAGTAAAGGTTATTGTTTCCTGTAAAGTAAGTTGGTAACTGCAGGGCGATCACGTATCTGCTGTAGCAATTAATTCTGATTGCAACAATCAAAAATGAAATTTTTGACAGTTATTGTAGCAATGAAATCGTAGATACCTAGAGCGTGTTCCGAGGGTCAGAGTGCGTTGTTTGGTTGCTTTAACTTACTCAAAGGTTCCTAACGACTCGGTTGTTTTATAACCTCAAATATCGTTTTTGGCGGGGAATTTTGCAAAATGTATGGACTTTTTATGATGTTTGAAAAGCAATAACTACTGTTACCTGCAAAATATAAAGGGGGTTTACTGCTTGATTTCGAATGTCATGTGCCCGATGGCTGTTATCCCGAAGTCATTAGCTCGAGCGTCCGAATTGCCGAAATTCCATATCATCGATGTACCACAATTTCGACTAGCCATTAGCTCGAGCGTCCCTTTCACCGAAAAGCCATTGCAACGATAGTCCTTTCCTTCGCATTTGAAATGGCTCAACGTGCCAGTAACTCAAAAGCTATTCCACAGACATATTTTATTTTATTAAGGCATCCGACGCGAAATCGGAAGTCGCGGTTTCGAGCCCGCCTTGGGCATAAAATTTTGTACTCCAATAATTTGTTAAATATGTCAAAAATATGGGCAAAAATATAACATATTAACTTATTCCTTAAACATTCAGGATTATAATATCTTCAGATGAGTGAAAAGTTTTGTTCTTGAATGTGTTTTGAGTTACGAAGACAAATTATAAGACTAGTAATGTTTATTTTGGCTATATCTTCAATCGGTCCAATTGGTATTTGCAACCATTCCGTGCTATTCTAGCGCACGATTAATATTACTCGTACGTGGGTTTATAACAGAGCCTGCGCTGCGAGTAAACTACATCCAAGAGCTGTATATCGGAACCTTATTCATGATCAGGCATCGATGGACATAAAACATTGGAAAATCAAAGGACGTTACATCAGTCAACACACGTTAAAGAAAGTTACACTCATGTTTATACTTTATGATTGGTACGTTCAGCGTGGTCCGGGTTTACGTTTCAATGTGAAACGTGATGTGATCGCGGTGGACTTACTACTCTCAAAATCCTGAAGAAAGCTTCCGGTAGAAGTCAAAACAATTTTCGATCGATAATAAGCTTTTAGTAAGTTTCCGCCCATATATACCCGTGATTTTACAATAACACATCGCATTGGTAACACTTATAACAAGCATATGAAATTGTGTCTGAGTACGTATGCTTCTGTGCGTTACTAGTGGTTCAAAAATGCTTGACTATAACGAAATTTGGCATATAAACTCCTGGTCATCATCATCATCATCAGCCGAAACACGTCCCCCATATATTGCCCCATAAATCCCCATAAATAATAAATGGTTGATTAAACCATGCCGGTTTGTCTTTTTATATATGTCTGTGGAATAGCTTTTGAGTTACTGGTACGTTGAGCCATTTCAAATTCGAAGGAAAGAACTATCGTTGCAATGGCTTTTCGGTGAAAGGGACGCTCGAGCTAATGGCTAGTCGAAATTGTGGTACATCGATGATATGGAATTTCGGCAATTCGGACGCTCGAGCTAATGACTTCGGGATAACAGCCATCGGGCACATGACATTTGAAATCAAGCAGTAAACCCATATAAAGGAGACGTGTCTATAATTCTCTTATCAAGAAATGTCAAGGTCATGTCAGTTAAAGATTCAACATGTTAACGACCTCTTTTGATAGTTAAAAAGTTTGCGCTGTACCCGAAGGTTGTGAACGACGTTAGAGCAAAAAATTACACTCCGAGTGCGCTCTAACCAAGGTTCGGAATGCGCTCCTACAGAACCACGTGTGACGTATATTGTATCTACCTATCGATAGAAACTGTTTTGTACTAGGAGGAAGTATCTATGTTCCTCCTAGGTTTTATACTTAGATAAAGAGGTATAGACTGCTGGTAGCTCCATTTCACTCCCACAAGAAAGGGATACAGTATTGAGTTAGTATATGTAATAGAAAAGGACAAAGCTCTACTATTGCTATAATATCTCAGTGCGTGCCAGTTTTTTCAAGGCCAGCAACATTATGTAGCTCAACAAACTTTGACAGTCTTTGTGAAATTGTGAAATTTACTTTGGCATGTTTCTGCATAATTCATTATTATATATGTGTTTTTGTTGTTGTTTATAAACTAAGATAAACCTTTATTACAATGCGATGTAGTGTGCTGAACTGTAAAAGCGATACTGAGCGGAAAATACCAGGATTGTCCTTTCATATGTAAGTTTTAATTTTTTTTATGTTTTGGTTATTGTAACAAGGGTTGTGTTTAATGTGTTTTATCTCAGTAAAGTACTGCCAGTTTTTGTCATAATAACACTGTCTATAAGGCTTACGATCACGATTCAAAATAACGTTTATTTAAATACCTAAAATTCAGTGTTGTTTGTTTCGGGTCGTGCATTTACCTCTTTGTCCATCTCTAATCATTTAATAGATAATATTCAATTATTTGATCTAATCATTTCATTACTTAATATGTATAATTTAAATTTTATCTTATATTACAGTTTTCCGTATCATCCTGATATAAGAATAAAATGGAGTGCCGCATGTGGTCGATATCAATGGGTTCCAAAACAGAGATCCAAAATTTGCTGCAGACATTTTTATGCGGAGCATAAATTAAGAAAAGAAATTAATAGATCCACCAATAATATTATGGTCTAATAGAAAAGTAGGGTTTTGGATTCTATATAAGTATTCAGAAAAAGAAGTCTGAAAAAGGTTTACCGAAACGTAACCACTTCCAAGATTTTACATATTGTGCCCTTGTACAAAATGAGCCAGAGTCACCTGGAATGTATTTTTAGCTCTATTCGTGCCAAAGGCGGATTTAACAATAACCCAATTGAATTCTATTTAAAAGCGCATATAAAAGGCTAGTTATACACGGAGATATAAACATATTACTTCAGGAAATTGCATCCCCCTGGAAAACATAAACATATTAACGTTCGGTGAAAAGCGGTACGAAAAAAAAATTATTTACGCATACGACTGAATCTAAAGAAAATTACGAGTCGTAATAAAGTATACTAGTTATTGATAGTGACTGTGACTACTTGTAGACCCCTCTTTCTTAATATAATAAGAAAAAAATATAACTTTCTTTGTATACACAAGAATTCATTTAGTAAATAGCCGGATTTGTTGTTAATAAAAATAAGAAAACTAATAAACTGTGAGGAATGCTTCCTACCTTTAATATTAGATAATTATATGACGGATTAATTGCCAAGAAAGATAATAGAGGGTTGATCTATCCATCGAGAGGCGTAATCAAAATATGCGAACGTGCTGAAAAAATATTTTAACCCAAACATTGATAGGAAATCATAGGATAATGCTATTGAAAGCAAGTGCCATGAAATACTTTGAAGTAAGGATTCACCAAAGTATTGAACAGTTTTTTGCACCTAACGAAAGGATTCGAAATGTACACAATAAACTAGTGCCATTCAAAGGGCAATAAATGATTATCTCTGTTCTGTTTGATCTAGTATATAATATTTATATTAATAAATGTATATTGTGATTGAGGTAAAGTATTTATTTTTGAATCCTTGATCGGTTGTAGTCTTCGAGGAACTAAAATATTAAGCTATTGATATACTTTACCATAGATCTTGAATTAATATGTTACCGTAGTTTGGTAGCTACGTAATATTTATAATCTTTATATCTTAATTGAATATAAAATAATTTATATAATATTATATTACCGTTTCTTCTGCAGCAAACCCAAAGATTGGCTTGCTCGCTGATCAGCAGCTGTATAAAATCAACACCATCAGTTGCCCTTGATGCGATCCTGGGCTTGACGCCATTGCATCTTCATATACAGCAAGAGGCGATGGCTGCAGCCCTAAGGATAAAATCAACTGACCAGTGGATAGGCACGGGACAAATCACAAACCATTGCCGAATACTAGATAGGGCCATAAAAATAATACCCGAATCGAGGCAAGGCACTGACAAAATAGCGAGCACCTAAGGTAGGTGCTCGCTATTTTGTGAAATGTATTCAAACAACAAGAAGGACAACAAGAAGTACGAGCTGGCTACTGAAAGCCGCACTATGGGAGATATATCACCGTCATACAATATTTACACAGATGGTGCGAAAAACAAAACAGGTGTAGGCTGTGGCTACTACTCACCAGAACTTGGAATCTTCGGCTCAAAAGGACTGTATAAGACGACAACAGTAATGCAATCAGAGGCAATGGGCCTACTGCTAGCTGCGAGGGCAATATTACGTCTAGAATTAACACCCAATTTAGAAAGTGACCATGAGGATAAATTGCTACTTTTCACTACGGACAGTGCGGCAGTAATATATGCACTCAGAAAACCAGTAACCAGGTAACACCATGGCAGATAATCTAGCCAAAGACGGGGCAAAAAAACAGCTATGTGATGACGCAAAGAGCCTTTGCAAGCCATCAGCAATGGAGATACGAGAACTTTTGCGTCGTCACACCGAGAGAGAACAACAAGACTTGTGGGATAAGTTAGAAGACTGTAAACATGCAAAGGCCATGTTTCCAACTCTAAACAAGAAGCTGACAAATAACCTGCTAAAGCTACAGCGGGATCAATTGCGCCTTGTTGTAGGTCTATTTACAGGTCACTGTAACCTGAACTACTTTCTGCATAAAACTGGAGCAACAGACAGTCCTCTATGTAAAGGCTGTATGCGTGAACCAGAGACCGTGGAGCACGTGCTGTTGCACTGTGAAGCCACGGAACAAATAAGAGTTGAAACGGGACTACGTGAGCCATCCTCACCAACGAAATCCTTACCACCACCACATACGCCACTGGAGCAGCTATGCCAGCGACCCAGAGTCCTTCTCCGCTACATTAAGGAGTTGGGATGGCTTGGGTAGAAGCTGGCGGGGGAAATGCACAAAACACCCCAAGCGGGACGTCAGTGCAGGACTTATCGCCCCCAAGTAGAATAAGAATAAGAATTACCGTTTCTTGTCTAATTTATGTTCCACTCCGCGGAGGAACTGCGTGGTACTTAAATCTCCCTGTTGCTGGGTAAAGCGTAAGGTTTATGGTATCACTGAGTTCTATATACTTATGGTTATGTTTATAATATTTTGTCTCATGTGGCCACGCTACCCGGCTCTCTATAGCTTTCTTTACTCTTTGGTTTTATATGAAATAGCGATCACGTAAAATCAGTGTCAATTAAAATATAGAATGTTGATCGTTTATGTCATATGTTGTCCTAAGTTCTATTAAAAGTTATCCTGAAACAAAACTTAAGCAACCGATCACTTGTTAATTATACTGATCAGTCTCTTTCGTTTGTTTCCCACTCTATCCGTGCGACTCGTCATTGGCAAAATTGTGGCAACACCACAGAAGCCACCCACAAACACAGATTACCTAGAATATAGAATGACACCTTCATTGATACAAGTATTGGGTTGTTTCTAGGAGGAAGAATAATCATAGATATTCTTCCTCCTAGGGTTGTTTCAAAGTCATAGAGAAAAGTAATCAATCAAGGTATAGAAATCAATAGCTATAGCCTCTGACAAACTAAGAAGGTCTTACTTAATTGATCTGAGGCTATTGCGAAAAGTATATAAAAAAAAATTAAGATTTTTCAGTGTTTATTTGCTGAATATAAATAGTAAATTACTGCATAAGTACTTAAATAACGTAGGTATTTAAATACTTTAGAAAAATTATACCTACATTGTTATATTTTCCGTTTTAGCTAACAAACTCGTCACAATAATTAAAAGTTTAAAATCCAACGCGGAAGGCTGTGACGCTATCAGCTTAGATATGTTACTTATGACTTTTCCTTACACTTTAGATCTATTGAAAGAGTTGATAAATAAGTCCATAAGCACTTGTGTTTTCCCTGACTTGTGGAAAATTTCTATTGTGCGTCCTCTTCCTAAAATTTCAAATCCGACTGAACTGAAAGATCTAAGGCCAATTAGCATTTTGCCATGTATGTCGAAGATTTTAGAGAGAGCTGTATGCGCGCAACTAACAGAGTTCCTAGAAAAAAATAACATTTTGCCAACAGAACAGTCAGGGTTTAGAAAAGGACTCAGCACTGTCACTGCATTACTCGACGTGACTGATAATATACTCTGTTCACAAGATGTAGGAATGTGCCATGGACTTTCATCTATGGACTGGAAATACCTACAAAATAAACGTGTATACCTACTTTCCAAAAGGGCAAGTCAAATGGCTGCGATCTGAGTTGCTCTCTTGAAATAACGTTTTTATCGATATCGATAAATTATGATATGACACATTGAATAAAAATCCCACATGGAGGTATTAATTAATATATTTTCAGAATCAGAACATACCAGTATACAGGTCAGGGTATCCTTGGCCGACAAAGAATATCTACGTACTTACTCCTATTATTGTATGATAAATAAAATATGACAGTATAAAATATTCTGATAACACAGAAACCTAATGAACGCGCACACGGAATTGAGCCACATAAGTGGCTCAAACATGTAATGGACGCGAAAGCTGTTAAAATTAATGTTAATATTAATACATTATAATTTCAGGCGGCCATGGCACGTGGAGTTTGATTATCATATTATTTAGTCAGTTTAGGGTAGCATATCGGTAAACTTTCTGTTTATACCGAATTAAGATGGTATAGTGCCCTGTAAAACGCCTAATGAGTGGCACACCCTATCGATATCGAAATGAGGTAATAGTACGCTGCTCATTCAGCGCATTTGTTCCCTTTGTCGCTTCGTAAATAACTTATTTCAATATGACTGATTGCAAATTTCTGGCATGAATTTGTACTCTGGTTATTTAATCTTCTAATAGAAGTTGCGAGAGTAAAAAAGAATCATACATGAATGATACGTTTATTAAATAATATATTCTCAAAATTTATATTCCTTCTTTATTTATATTCCTATTATTTTATTATAAATGAAGAATATACAAAATTATCAGACATAATTATAAAAAAATAAACTACGCACAATAAATGTTTTCACCCAAATCTACTGTTGCCTACATACCTGCCTGTTATGATATAACTTTTTCACTTTGCCATATTTGAGTTGAAAATATAGGTAACTATGTTATTAATAGGACATCATCATCACAACATCCTGCATTTTATGGACATTAGTATCTCCAGGAACAACAAAGCAATATGGTCTAATTGCCTAACTTTATATAAAAAGTTTGCCAATTGCAATAGCCGAAGCTGTAAAATAGAATGCTGCTACCATCAATGTGGTCATCGCTTACCAACACTTTTCCACCACACAGTATTCATTAATAATAAAATATAAAAAAATAAGACTTTATTTTCCATATCTCTTAAATAACATTTTAAATGTGGATTCTTATTTACGAATTATATAATTATGTATTCAAAAAATTACGATTTTAATCTAAATCTCCTCCAGTTTCTTCCATTTGTCCCTGTCCTTTGTAATATTCTGCCATTCATTTCCTGCTTGGTGTATGTTCACTTTTTTGTATGGTAGAAGCAGCAGACTCCAGCACTGAGGTCTAAAAAAAAGATAGTTAATGAACTAATATTTTCAGATTTGCAAATTAATAATAAGCAGTTACGGTCGCGCTGCTGCTGGCAGAATGCGTTTGATAGTTCGTGTTTGTGTTTTCGTCGTAGCTTTTTAATTGCTAAAATATACAATTAATTTTTTTTTTTTCCGGCGGTATGCCTTTATTAAACAAAATACTATGAACTATATACAACACTACAGCTACTACAATAAAAGCATTTAGACAATCTATAAGTTATAGCAGACTCATAGGCAGTCCAAATGCTTATAGACATTATAAATATTTATAGACATTCAAATGCCCGTCTAACACAATATTAAGCAATCATAGCCAACGTCATTTTTAGGAGAAAAAAAATTATTACGAACTATCAAACGCATTGTCTCATCAGCCGCACTATAGATGCAATTTTTACCTCTTCATAATGCAACATCTGAATATTCTCACACAAAATTGGTCTATTTTGTCTCTCTTCAGAATTATGTTCTTTGCAGCTCTGAAATAAATAAAAACATATGAATATTATTACGAAATAACTAAATATATTAAAATTTATGAAGCATACAAAAATATTTTTGAATCTCCGAATTTTACTTATATTTGTTTTTTAGAATACTAAAAAATTACTCGTTTCTAGCACAATCAATAGGTTTCTTAACGGTATCTAGGTACCTATGTCGTACCATCAGAATAAGTTTAGATACAAGAACTATTACATACATTTATAGAACTAGGTAGATATTTGTTGGCCTGGGATAGGATAACTGTAAAACTGTGTGCTGATTCGATAAATGTATAAATTATTGCAATCGCGTAGGTTTTATATTCAATCGTATCATTATTCATCGATATCGACAAGAATGATATAAGTAGAAGAGATCGAATCTTCCAATCTCAGCCATTCAATTTGTCACTTTTTTAAGATATTTTATTTGTATTTTCACGTGTGTGTGTGTGTGTGTGTGTGAACCTAGCTATCCAATATTGAGTTTAGTTTGTTACTGGTTTCTTTTCAGTGACATTGTGGACGATGAGCCTAAGAATTTTCTAAAACCTTACCACAAGTGACAGAGAAGGTATTGCATAATCATGCAATCTCATAATATTAAGGGTCTTGTTAAAGCATGTTTCTTAAAAATGCAATGAACAGACGAACCAGTTCTTGTGACGAGGGTTAATATTATCAGATCCAATAACATTAATCCACCTTCTCCTTAATACTTCATTATTTGGAAACCTGAAACAGACCATAACAATGAGTAAAGAAATAATAGCAGTGAATATCAGGCTGATGATGAGAGGTAGCAGTTGTGTTTTAGTTTTGTTAAGATTGAACGCCGAAATAATATTACACTATTCCTTGACTTGTAAAAGTAGGTACGTAAGTAAATATCGATAAATTATAGCAGTTGATGTCACATCACTAGCTTACGTTATGTTTTCGAAATACTTAACAAAAATGATAGAAAAATAAGCGTAATAAGGAAAATAATCAAATAACACATGGTTTCTTGTCCTTCAACTACGCTTGCATCTATATAAAACATCAACTGAATTGAAAACTTATGATCATGCAGATACTTACTTATGAAGAGTCAGTTGGGGCTGGTTTTTATTTTAGCGGGCCTTACAGTGAGCTATTGAACATGAAGGCATGGCGCACTTTGTATTTCCAGCAATAAAGTCTCTATTTACTGAAAAAAATAGTAACATACAACCACTTGACTATATAAAAACCACGAAACTCGGCAAATCAGCTGGTGGACTGTGGCACGCTCTGTCAATATAGTGACGTCATTGCACAATGTTTCCGAAATATGTATTAGCAAACGTTTCACTATCTCTTTTCGCATAAGCCATTATTGGTTAGTTAAAAAGAGATAGTGTTATTTGAAACTGTGGCGTCGATATTGTATATATTTGTATAACCTAACGTATGTATAGAACAATAGTTCCTATCCCTGTGTTTATAAATCCATGGAATGTGCACAATCCTAGTATTACTAGATTTTTCTAGAGCTTTTGAATCCATTAATATAGATCTCTTGATGTCAAAGTTGCATTATTATGGTTTTGATAGAGATGCTTTACTATGGTTCAGTAGCTATCTTGGTAATCGATTTCAGTATGTGAACCTCAAGCGAAATGATGGCTCTACTTTGGTATCAGATAGAGTTCCTGTAAAGAGAGGGGTGCCCCAAGGCTCTATATTGGGCCCAATCCTTTTTATTTTGTACTCAGCGGATATAATAAGTCATATAAAATACTGCAAGTTTCATATCTGACGACACTCAGGTGTATATTTCATGCAAGCCAACCGATATCGATAGCGCTATAGTAAAACTAAATGAGGACCTTGCCAGTATAGCATGTTGGTCTGATAAAAATTGTCTGCTACTCAATCCCTCCAAAACTAAATATTTAATTTTTGGTAATAAGCATCAGCTATCTAAAATTAACTTGTCGGTGAGTGTAATGCTTATGGATAGACCCATTGAACGGGTATATGAAACTAGCAATCTGGGCTTGCTAATGGACACCAATTTACGATACGAAAAACATGTAGCTAAGTCAATACAAAATTGTTTTTATAAATTAAAAGTGCTTTACCGTATTAGACCTTATTTGAAAGGAGACTTACGTATCCAACTTGTAGAGTCCCTAGTATTGTCTAAATTAAATTACATGGACACAGTATTTGGCCCCAGGCTACTAGCACGCACACAAAAAATTATACAAAGAGTACAAAACGCCTGCGCTAGATTCTGCTTTGACATTCCGCCAAGAGCTCATGTTAGTCCATACCTCAACGAACGCTCTATTCTAAAAATGAAGCACCGTCGCAAGTTGCACTTGGCATGCCTACTTTTTAGTATCATAAAATATAAACAGCCTTCATATCTGTACGAAAAACTATCGTGGATGTCAAGTCATAGACCCCTAGAGCCCCGCCAGTGCGCGTCACGACTCTCCACGCAATGCCATAAGTCAGCCGCCTTCAGAGGTTCTTTCCGTTACGCAGCTACTAAATGCTGGAATAATATCCCACCACCGATGAGAAACCTGCAAACTGTACTTAGTTTTAGACTCAAATTAAAGAAATATTTTACTGCACACCAAATGAATGAGGAAACGCTCAAACATGACACGAGTGCAATATGAGCTAAACCCACTTTAAACATGTGTTGTAATTAAATAAGTAACTAAAGTGAAGTGTACATAGTTATTGTAATTAAATAAATAAAAGATAATGTACAGGATAGTGTAGTGTAGCTTAATTATTTAAATTATTTTATTGTGTTGTTTATTAGAGTAGATATTTTTTATTTTTTTTTGGTCGTATATATGTTTTATATTTGTATTGTATTATGTATATAAATTGTATGATATAACATACATATTTATTCTGTACTGTGTGCATGCCGGTACGTGAAATCACCAAATGGCTCCAACGGAAGACCAGCGCTGGCAAACAGCTGGTATTATGCTGAGTTGGAGCCAATTTGTGACATTTACATGTATTGTGTTATTTTTGTAGTTATGAATTGTTTTTTATGTTTTTCTTGTATCGTACCTTGTAATGTCACAAATAAAATATTTTCTATTCTATTCTATTCTATTCAAAATCAACCGTTGGCCTGACGAGTCTCTCTGACACTGGAGTAGGTGGTACATACATTGTTAGAGCTTTTCTATTAGTAACGTTAAACTCAGACATCAGCTCGCGAATCTTTCTCTCTTTTTTGAAGATTGGACACGTTTTGTGCATGGCCATGTGAGAACCATAACAGTTGACGCATTTGAAAGTTGTGGTCTCGCAGTTTTTATGCTTTTTGGTACATTTAGGGCAAACGATCTTTAGGCAAGTTCATGAGGGCAAAATTTTGACGAATGACCGAATTTCCAGCATTTGCCACATTGAGTCACTGCGAAAACGTCAGGGTCCACTTTGATACGCATATTGTGTATAAACACATATGATGGGACTGAGGATCCCCTGAACCCTAATCGAACTGACTCGCTAACAACCCAGGCATCACCCTTATCTTCTGTATTCCGTCTATCCAGCCGTTTTGCAGACACGATCTCAATTTGACACGAAAGTCTACGTAGCATTATTTCTTCGGTTAAATTCATCTCAATATTTTTAATAACGCCAAAAGATAAGCCAACCTCAGACGTTGTGATGCATTTCCATTCTAACTCAGAAAACGCTTTTGTTTGTATAAACTTGTCCGCGCTAGCCTCGTTACCAAATGTTATCAACATTTTTGTATTACTGACATATATGATATTGACATTGTAATGTCCTTAACTTCATGTGTTTGAAAGAGTTTAGCTAATGAAAATTGTTTAGGTAACGCATTCTGACATGTAACGCAGACTTGAACAGACTCGTCCACTTTATCTTCTTCTATCGTCCTTTTTCCTGCTTTTCTTCTTCGGGGAACTGTCAACCACCCTTCCTCTGATGAGGCATCCTCCTTAGATTCGTTTTTCCTCTTCCTTAAGCCGTTAGTAGCTTCTAGTTCCATCTCCTCTAATTGGATATTGTCCTCTTCTCCATGCGTAAAAGCATGCAAATTATTTTCTTCAACGCATTCTGCCACATCAAACTGCACCGAATCTTCCACACAATTAGGTTCCAAATTCATCGCGGCCGAGCGCTGAGCGGCTTCGGACCGGCCGGCCCTCGCACAGATCGCGATAAGAACTTATTTCTTTACTAATCACTCGGCGACAAACGTATAAACACGACCAGTTCACTCGGAGTGCATACGGTGTATATGACTGACTGGTTTCTTCCTCCTGTATTTTTCCCTCCAAAAATGCGATAGTGGTAAATCTTTTCTGATTGGTTGATCGAGCTCAACCGTGATTGGTCGATTTTGAATAACCGACCACGAGATCGTGTGAGTGTTGCCACTATTGAAAATACCGAAATATTGAATAAAATATAGGTTCAGGTAAAATAATCTATAAATCCTTTGAAAATCATGACATTATGATTTTAGCAATCACCTAAATTATGTGAAATAGCTAAATTTTACACATTTTGCCCGTATTTCAGACGCTGCATCTATTAAAAACGAGCATATATACGAATGCTTTTTGGTAATGAAGCATGTGAAACAAGGAATATAAGGAAGTAATGAATTAATAAAAAATCCGAGAATACTCGTATACGCGATATCACTGACCACAAGGCGCAAGGTTGTTTCGAAATGTGTAATCTATCATTTACTTCTGATATAAATGCCATCGACGATATCACGTCATGGCATCGATTTTACGATGATTATTAGGTATGTTGTTAAAAAAAAGGTTTCATCATTTTTGAGATTTTCATTACTCTCATATGTTTTGTTCATGAGATTTGAAGTTTGAACAGGAGAATCATGTAACGATATAACGTAAGATGTATTTGGGGAACAGTGAAATATAGTAAATTAAAAAAAACATTAAAAAAAATTATACATTCATATCATGCTGTGACAATTGTGACATCGATGTTCAAACCTAGCCTCTTAACATCGATGATAACCGAAAATCGATAAACAATAAACATCGAGCATCCCTAGTTCAAAAAATATAATACACAAACAAAACAAATCTTATTTTAATTTTAGCATGGGAAATTTAATATCCACTTTAATTTCCATTTAGTTTTATTACATATTTGATTTGTCGAATACATGTGATTCCTTAGATTCTTTGTGTAGTCGCAACAATCTTATACAATGTTGAATATCATCATTCAAATATGTTTTGTTTTAGTGACAAAAATAAGTGCAGAAAAGTACAATTTATTTGGAGAAGCTGGGCAAGCATATTCAATGGAAATTGAACTAGGACATCCACATCAAAAGGTACCAAGTTCTCCATGTATTACCTGTAAGAATATGGAATGAAAGAGAATAGACCTACACACAAGTTTATCGTGTGTGGGCTTTATGACTTTATAAAAAGCCTTTGCCCACGGCTTCAATCGCGCTGAATATAGTCTCCTTTCATTTTGATTCTTACTTTTAAAAACGGATTTATTGTGATCGAATAAAATTGATTACAATTAATTCCATTCATTTTAATATTTAATTATATATTTCTAAACCTAGGATATTATCCTCAATCTCTGATACCTCTATCTCGACTTTGATTTTAAGTTACCTGCATCATTACCACTCACACTCCTACTGTCACCCTTATTATCTATCTATTACCCCATATGTATATCTTTGAAAGTTGGATTGACTATATTTTTTTATTATAATCTTGAGTTTAAATGCACATATTCTTAAATTAATTTCTGTCTTATTTGCTATAAATTACCCTGGAATGAACCATTTCTATGTTTAGCATAAATTATACATATTTTACTCCAATTTATGTCCCATTTATTGCTTGTGTAAAAATACAGAGTACATTTTTATATTCTGCCTCACCTGTCTTTAAAAGTATAGTACTTGCATACAAACTTTTAGCTCCCAAGTTTACCCCCTTTATTCTGCCCTTTCCTAAAACCTGTTCTTAGCTGACATTACCTACTTGCAAAATTTAACCTCCATTAATTACATATACTTTTACAACTCTTATTTGTGACCCTTAATTTACCCTGAAATGTAGACTGTAATGTGAAATTGTAGATTGTACAACAAGTGCATAAAATAAGTAATCTTAGATGAGAAGCTTAATAGTCCAAGCCAAAGACAAGTCCAAGCGAAAGTATATAAGTTGAGGCTAAATTTGCGAGAAAATTATTATTATTAATTTACATAATAGGCAAGCATGCCCAGGCTGTTGTGCCTATGTCTTGGTCCTATTGTCCATAACTGTTTATAATTAATATTAACATGAATATTAAATCATACATTCTGTCTTGGTATGGAACCCTCGCTGTGTGAGTCCAACTTGCACTTCCAGGGTTTTATTTTTATGTTAGAACTCTGATTGTGGTTCAAATTGTATATTTTAATCTATTAATCACCCAGCCTGCCTCATTGCTACAGTATCCTGTTGGGTTCACAAGTTCCTGGCATAAATTCCCAGGTCAGTTGTTAGGTTTCCCTGATCAAGATATTTCTGGTAGCAATCTTGAATCTGGACAAATAGATATCTTAATAGGCTCGGCGTATATTATGATGGACGGATCAGTTGTGAAGCTGCTGTTACGTTTTTCTAGTAAGATAAATAACCTTTTAAAGTAGTTAACTCTTTATCTTATTTCAGCTTCATGTGTTGGTGGATACCGGAAGCACAACATTAGCAGTAACATCGAATATTAGAGACAGCAGGATAATTTTTCAACCTGATAACTCTAGCAGCATATTTGACACTGGAAAAGAGGTATAGTTATATTGTTAAATTATAAGATATAAACATATTGTTGTAAAACAACCAGAATGGTCAAGATGGCCTATATGATTGTGTGAAAATTTGGCTTGGCTTCTTATTCTTATTCTACTTGGGGGCGATAAGTCCTGCACTGACATCCCGCTTGGGGTGTTTTGTGCATTTCCTCCGCCAGCTTCTACCCAAGCCATCCCAACTCCTTGATGTAGCGGAGAAGGACTCTGGGTCGCTGGCATAGCTGCTCCAGTGGCTTGACTTTCTTATAAAAAGAAAATGCAATATCCATTGCATTGGGAGGAATGCGGATGTTTATGCAACAGTCTTTGAGTATATAATACAAAACTAGATTTTATTATGATATTAGAATGATGATTGTCGCAGGTCCTTTGCCAGGGATGTAATCTAACTAGGTACCCTGATCGTCAGTACCCGCATATGCGTATTCTCCTGTACTGTGGGAACTCAAAGCAAACACCGATTGTAGGAACTGTCTTTATTATTTAACATATTACAGTACATAGGTATAAGACTAACACTATAATATGCGCATGAGTGTACTTAACGGTATAGCTTAACAGCCGCGGGCGCGACGTAGTAATATCTGGAGACGACTGGGGAGGCGGCGAGGAAAGGCGAGCGAGGTGCTAATGCAAACTGTCGCATAAGCGTTTCCTTGCCCCTAAATACAACCCCCTTCCAAATAAAATTTTTTTCAAAATAAAATTTACTAAAACTTATAATCTAAACACTTTACAAAAATACGCAGAATGGAACTCCATTATATAAATGTGCAGAATAGGCCTAGTCACAGAATAAACATAGTCTTCATTGCCTACGTGACCTGCCAATAACGCTAAATACAAAACATGGCTCGAAGTCCAGTGGCCAGAGCTGACTTTACATATTGCTTGCGCGTAGCACTGACCTACTTATAAATAACAACAAATGATTAAAATTCACAGAAGTTTTCTTTGCTAATTACTTTGTTTTACTTTGTGCAATACAAAATTACCTTAATTACATGATTATAATAGTCCTTTCCTTTGACTCTGATAAAAAATAAAATAAAAATTGTACATTATAGTATACTTAGCCTAATTACGATTCCTTGCGCACATATATTTTTCAAAATGACGTCTTTATGGTGCTCCCAGAAGGGGAAACACAAACTGTTTGCTATCTTAAGGGTAGCTGCCACAAAGCCTACTCTGAAATATTCAAATAAACCGCCTGCAGTAGCTTCATGACAGCGCCGTACAAAATACACATACATATATAATTATATACACTAATAAATTTGGTTACATTCACAATCGGTACCTTCGTTCATGGCCATCATTACCAGACCAACACGTAAACCACAATATTCACGAATACTGAACTGCAGATGACGACTGGGCAATTAGTGTCGCAGGTGGCTGACAGGCGTGACCTGCTCTGCCGACCACGCTTACGGACGATAGTTCATTCGTGGCCCACTTTTTTATACCTTTATTACATAACACATATTCCAATAAACAACACAGCACAAATTAGGCACGCTATTAATATGCCATAGGTTTCTACTTTTTTCTCTACAGTGAAATGAGTGGCATCATTATCATTCTGAGCAATTATGACTTCTTCCTTTTTGCTGTATGTTTTTCCCATATTTAAGGAAAAAATAATGTAATATAAGTAAGTACTTCACTAAATATACAAAAAAAATAAAAATTAGTGAGTATAAAAATAGTTAGTGACGTTACACGCGAATATAAGCACAATGGTTTTTTAAACATATACACATTACATTATATATCAACGAATATGCTTGCTTATAAAATGTATGTCAGTATGTTGCCACGGCTAAAGCATAACCATGCGATGTGAAGAGTAAACTTTTCACTTTTACTCGATCATTAAATATAAAACCCATTATTTAATCGCTTCCGCTTCATCGCCTAGCTTGGCCCGCGCCGCAACAACACTCTAACATAGGTAGCTTCACCGCACGCCCTGACCGCGTGGTGCGAACAATGCTAGGTGACGATTCGATTCCGACCGCCTGGCTACCGGGAAAAATTTCAACATTGAATTTTTCGCTCACATCAGAGCTGTATTTGCAATCATTAGTTATACATATGCTGGTTTAACTCTATCTATTGATATGAAACACTTTCTGTTCGGAAACTGTATTTCAAATACTTAACTATTTCTACTTCAAACGCGGTATGGGCCTTCATAAGTAGGAGAAAGTGACTTTTTTAGCATCTCGTTTCTCACAAATACATATGTACACTCATTCAAATCCTTATGTACAAATATCTTACGCGAATCTCTGGATTTTGGCTGTGGACGAACATAATTAATAATATTCCTTATTTTATCAACATACGTATACAGGTCAACGCTTTTTAAACTTACCTGCTCGTAGAAGTCGCCTGGCAATCTTAGCGTCTGACCATAGGTCACTTCAGCTGTACTGATACCAGTGTCGCTTCTACTCGCCGCTCTGAGACCAAATAATACCGTCGGTAATTCTTGTACCCAAGACGTGTTTCCTGACAGACGACACGCTATTGCCTGTTTTACCGAACGATGCCAGCGTTCTATCAAACCGTTACTAGCCGGATGGTAAGGGGTGGTTCTTATTCTATTAACGCCCAACATCTTCATTAAGTTGTTAAACAGCTCGCTTTCAAATTGCCTACCTTGATCACTCGTTATGGTATTGGGACATTCAAACCTGCACATCCAGTTTTCATAGAAAGCTTTTGCTATCGTATCGGCTGTAATGTCCGATACCGGGACAGCTTCTGGCCAACGAGTGAACCGGTCTATCATAGTTAAACAATATCTAATACCATTTTGTCAAGGTTCCATCGGCCCTATCAAATCTTTATGAACGTGAGAAAACTTCTCACATGGCGGAAAATTATCGGATCCTGACACTGTATGACGGTTAACTTTAACTTTTTGACATTTAATACAAGTTTTTATCCATTCATTTATGTCCTTATTCATCCCGGGCCAGAAAAATCGCTGTTATCATTTTCCTAGACGTCCTTTTTCCGGGATGGCTAATGTCATGTACAGAATGAAAAGATGGTTTCCTAAAATGTTCCGTCAAAAAAGGTTTTACATTGTTCGTTGACATTTCGCAATATACCGACTTGCTATTACCTGGTGTTAATATTTGCTTAAATTGCAACCTACTGTTCTTATCGTTTCGCAATAATGTAAGCTGAGAATCGCCATCCTGTGCACACGCCAATTCTTCGTAATTGAGCTGTGTGGGGCACTCTATAATTTCAACACGCGATAACGCGTCAGCGAAACTATTCATGTCAGCAGTGACGTGTTGTATGTCGCTAGTAAATTCGCTGATATACAACAACTGTCGAGTTCTTCTAGGTGTTTCTTTGTCTGACCCTAATTTCGTGAATGCATAAGTTAAGGGCGTATGATCTGTAAAGATGGTAAACAGGCGACCTTCTATCATATTGCGAAAATGTACAACAGCCATATAAATTCCTAACAATTCTCTGTCATACGTGCTATATTTTCTTTGACTATCAGATAACTTTTTCGATAAATAGCCTAAAGGTTTCCATTCATTACCTACCTTTTGTTGTAACACCGCTCCCACACACGTGTCACTCGCGTCAGTCATGAGTGATATTGGAGCTCCCGAGACAGGATGTGACAATGCAACGGCGCTTTTTAGGCTTTCCTTACATTGTTCAAACGCTGCCTCTGCTTCCGCAGTCCACTGAATGTTCGTCTTGTCTTTCTTCTTCGAATTATGGAGGTACTTGTTAAGCTCCGCCTGGTGACCAGCGGCACTTGCCACATGAGACCTATAAAAGTTTGCCATACCTAAGAATCGCCGTAGCTGCTCAACGGTTTCCGGCTTTGGGTAGTCGCTGATAGCCTTGACCTTCTCTTCCAGGGGATGAATTACTTCAGACGTCACTCTGTAACCCAAAAAATCGATTTCAGCCTGACCAAATAAACATTTGCTGAGGTTTGTTGTGACACCTAATTCGTTGAACCGTTTAAATAAGTCATTAACGTGCTTTCTACTTATTTCCTCTGAGTCCGACGCTATAATTATATCATCTATATAGCAGAATAAATACGATTCTACACCATTTTCTTCTTTCATATACTCCAGGCCTTTTAGTACTGTGTTATTCATGAATCTCTGGAATGATTGCGATCCGTTCCTTAATCCAAACATTAATTTAGTGAACTCAAAAAGACCGAAAGGACAGATTATTGCACATTTCTAAACATCATCCGGGTGAATTGAGATCAAGTGGTACGCTCTATTAATGTCGATGCGACAAAAAATCTTCTTACCTGCCAATCCATACGTAAAATCGGCAGTAAGTGTAGCCTCGGCACGGGATATCTATCCGGTTTCGTCACTGCGTTCAACTGCCTGAAGTCAACCACGGGTCGAATCGTCCCGTCTTTCTTTGGCACGACGTGTAGAGGACTCGCCCACGGGCTTTTAGACGGCCTACAAATGACCACCTCCTGCATGAAGTCCAACTCTTCTTTCACCTTCTTGTACCTGTCGGGAGGTAAAGGCCTAGCCCTAGCATGAACGGGAGGTCCCGTTGTCTCAATATGGTGGAAAACCGAATGAGATGGGTTTTCCCTATACGAAATCGGTTTAGTAATTTCTGAATATTTTTCCAACAAATCTCGATATATTATATAAATCTACTAACAACTTATGAGTCTTTAAAAAGTCTGCTCCTATAATAGCATTTTTGACGTCACTTATTATGAATGCCCATCTGAACGGTTGACGCAACCCTACGTTTTAAACTCCGTATTATTAGCCGCGAAAAGTTTGTACTTGCACTCGCGCCTATTTTTAACACTCACTTTGCTCACTGGAATACGAGGGGTGATCCAAAAGTAATGATAATCAAATTAATACACGGTGGTTAATGTTACAAAAATAATTTATTTTTCTACATAGTCTCCTAATGAGGCAATACATTTAGTTAAACGTTTTTCTAAACGTAGGATTCCCTTAGAAAAAAAAACTTTATCTTGACTCTCCCAAAATACCTCAACAGCTGCCATCACTTCGCTATCATCTTCAAATTTCTGGCCTCGGAGATGTTCTTTGAGCCGAGGAAAGAGATAGAAGTCACTGGGAGCTAGATCTGGCGAATAGGGAGGGTGTTCGAGCAGTTCGAACCCTGTTTCTTGAATGGCAGCCATCGCAACTGCGGCTTTGTGAGCCGGTGCGTTGTCTTGGTGAAACAGCACCCCAGCTCGCAGTTTGCCGCGCCTTTTTTCTTTAATGGCCTCCCGTAATCTTCTTATTTGGTCTGCGTAGTAAGAGCCCGTAATAGTAGCTCCCTTTTCCAAGTATTCGACCATAATAATTCCTTTAGCGTCCCAAAAAACGGACACCATAACCTTTCCCGCCGAACTTGAGACTGAATTTTTTCAGCGCCGGTGAGGAGGCTCGTTTCCAAGACATCGACTGCTTTTTGGTTTCCGGGTCAAAATGGTGGACCCAGGTCTCATCCATGGTCACGAAACGTGACAAAAAGTTTTCTTTATCGGCTTGGAACTTCTCGAGATTAACCTTTGAAATGTCAACTCGTTTTTTCTTTTGCTCGTCTGTTAACATTCTCGGTACCCAACGCGCAGAGACCTTCTTCATGTGCAATTCGTTGGCTAAAATTCTTTGAACGCTACCATAAGAGATCCCTGTCATCTCAGCTACGTGCCTGACGGTCAGTCTTCGATCTGCCATCACGATATCCTCTATCTTTTTGGCATTGTCTTCAGTGGTGGACGTGAATGGGCGTCCTTCACGATGTTCATCTTCCGTAGATGTTCTACCCAGCTTAAACTCCTTGGCCCAGCGTGCAACCGTGGAATATGGAGGGGCAGAGTGCCCCAATGTTTCCACCAAGTCGTTGTATATGTCTTTGGTAGACATTTTTTTCAGAGAGAGATATTTAATGACAGCTCTGATTTCGTTTTTCTCCATTTTGATGTTATCACTCCGGTTGTCAGTATTCAAATGAATGTATCTCCCTGGAATCATGGTGTACTTATACGATTTTTTCTCGCGCACCTTGTGGATGTATGAGCAAGCAAAAAAATTTTTTTTAGATTTTAATATGGTCTAGAAATACCTGAGTATCATTACTTTTGGATCACACCTCGTAGTACTCAAATTCGCACCAGTGTCGATAAGGTACGTAATTCCACTTCCCGATCCGTTATATATAAGCGATGGTTGTCCAAGGGAGCGACGCAATCATCCACCGCGTTCAATTCCGCCGAATCTAGTTTCCCTGCTTCTTATTCCAGTTGCACGGAGTCTCACATCGGTCTGCTCGATCTTTGTATCGAAAGTGATGACGACACAACCAGTCTGGGCTCTCAGGTGTACGTCGTTGTCTAGACCTGGATCTCGACCTTCCTTTATTTCCACGAAAACTGCTTCTACCTGTGATGGAACTTACTTCGCCACGTAATTGCTGCAGCTCCAATGACATCCTGGCCATCATCTGCACTAAGTTCGCGTCGGGCGATGACGTCACGGCAGCAATTTCTCCTGTGCGAAGGTTTTCTATTATTTTGTCTGCCATTGCAGCCAAATTGTCAAGCTTTGTGTCTTGACTTACCGCTAGCACCGTACGGACTGATAATGGAAGTCGTGGTCGTGGTATGGCCATCCATAGATTCGTTAGGGTTCGCTCGAGTCCTGGGTATACCTTGCTAGCTCATTCATTTTACGCAGCAGCTGTGATGGACGCTGCATTCCAAGCTCCATTTCTCCTACCAGTTTCTGAAATTGCCGTTCAGCGCTTTCTTCAAAAACTGCGAGTAATCTTTCCTTCAGCTTGTCGTATTTTCCATTTTCTGGTGGCACAGTAATTATGTCACCTACCTGCTGCAGAGCTTCCTTCCCCAGTCTCGCCACTACCAAATTAAATTTGGTAGAATCTCCATGTTTCTGTTGCGCGATAACTGCCTCAAACTGCACGAACCACATCCGCGGCATGTCCGTCCAAAATTCCGGCAGCTTAGACACCATGCTGATGGCAGCCAGGTCACTACCCGGCGCTGATGATGAAGGTGATGGTGGTGGTGCCTGCATTTGTCTTTTATACTCGCCGAGCTCGCTGTCGACGAGGAATCGCCTACAATACTAACCTTTAACTATTCTCTTTTCACTTCACAAAATGTCATAAAAATGTTCTAAGTGTACTCTTTATGCATTTAAGTCACACAATACAGGCACGTATCGGGGTCACCACTGTCACGGGTCCTTTGCCAGGGATATAATCTAACTAGGTACCCTGGTCGTCTGTACCCGCGTATGCGTATTCGTACAGGAGAATACGCATACGCGGGCACCTCCCCGGTGCAATTCTAACTCGGCACCCCACGGGGCACGGGATAAATATCTAAAAATCATAAAAAAAATTTGATTAATTTTGAAACAATGGTAGTCAGTCAGTAGTAGAGCAGTCGAGCTATGGACTGCCGTATCGCAGGTCCATGGTTTGATTCCCATCTCACTAGCTACCACACTTATGGTAGAAAATCGGTCGCCTAGCACCTATCGGCGTGTGCCGGCAGCTGTCCTTGGTATCTAGTAAATTACAGGGATATGAGACTTAACAACTTTGTCTCAGGGCGCAGTGCAGTTCAGAATCTTGAGCACCTGTTATAGGCAGAGGTTAATGCTTCACATCAGATGGGCCTCGTTCCATCCCATAAAAATAACTAAGATTTTCTTTTTGTTTTCAGGTTCAAGCAAGATATTCTCAAGGGATGTGGTGGGGCAAGTTAGTTACTGATTTCACAAGGTTTCCATCGTTAACAGTGCCTGAAGTCAGAACAGATGTTGCTCTTATAACAAAGAGCAAAAATATCTTCATGAATAGTTCAGGATGGCAGGTAATAAAATGTTTTTAAAACCAAAGGAACACAATTATGATTGCATGCAAAACACAGTTTACCATGTAACTGTTCTTAACTGACTAGCAGGTTATGTTCTATGCTAGTGGTCTTCACCCTGCTTGAGCTTTAAAGCTTGGTCGTAAGGCATAGCATATGCTCGCCCAGCTAAAGACCAAGTAGAAAAGCTATTGCTATGGACCTAATGGTGTGCTCCAGCTGCTGCCTTGTCCGAAAGAGCCAGAATGCAACTCAAAAGAGTACACTATAAAATAAATTTAAATATAAGAAGTTAAAGTGTGGAATTGTCGTTTCATAATGTTTTTTTTGTAGCATAATATATGTATATTTTATTTTAGTATCTACCCTTGTTGTCTATACATATTTTGATATCTAATAATATCATTTAAACCTTCCTGTTAAATTTATGTGGACCAGGACTCAAAAAACTGTGTGAAGGAATTTTGTACTGCTTCATGAGAAGCGAAAATGTTTCCGTGGAAATTGAAAAGTGGCCAAATCGCGGAAAAAGTATTCCATCATCCATCCATATCAATCATAATTCGGTCCAAAACATCTTCATTTCTGTACCGGTTAAATAAGGTTAATGCAACGCACGCTGCTCTTTGCATATCAATCAAATCATGAACAAACAATTCGCCAAAAGTAATTGGCGCCTTTTTTAAATAAAATTATGTGGCGGCTGTTTCCATCAGTTAGCGCCGTATCAGTTGTGTCAAATGTTTTACTTTTTTAATTAATATAATCTTATTGGATAGGCACGGCACTTTGCTGGATAAATATTATAAACAGTATTATTTATTATACATTCTTAATACAATATAATATATTGAACATTAAATTAAATAAACATTCAATAGTGGACGAAATCAGTGCAGTATCCTAACATGTGAATATTCGATCGTCAAACCACGCTTCTAATTAATTGGTAGTTTGGGACGGATCGGCTTCCACCATGACCAGAGGACTAGGTAATCTGTGCCATTACCTTCAATTCATCGTTATTTATACCATGCGGCCTTGGTGAATGATCTTCCTCATTCTTATGGTCAAAGTTTCCGCTACGAAAGCGCACGGTGCGTTTGTTAGTCGTGTCCTCTCCAAACACGGCATTGACATTACGAGCAGTTTTTACTGCGTTCGGAACTCGTATTAAAATATAACGCTGATTTTGGCTGTAGGTATCCATCTTCGAAAAGCTGAATTTAAAAACAATTTAAAGTAGAACACCAAACGTCGCGTCTTAATTTAAATTGAGTATGTTATAGTTTTCACACTGAAGATATCGGAATTCTGCCAATGTATATTGACAAGTGATGGAGAATAATCTGTCTTAAGCTTTGGTCTGGTGATCATGACGCACAACGCTGCGGTATGCAGCGTCTCGACGCAGCATTTACCGTCACTGCGGAGAGGTGGTCAGTTGATTTTGCCGCAGCTACCAAGTTAGACGTGAATGAACTTTTTTTCTGTAATTCGTGCATTGCTTGAAGAGGAGGAAGAAGAAGAATTTTTACTGCTTCTGATTAGACAAAAAAACTCTCCGAGGCACATGTTTTTACAACGGAGGAGTGAAGGTTGTTACGAAACCTTAATAAAAAGGCATTTAATTGATTGTGAAGAAAAACTCATGGGTTACTTTCGGGTTTCAAGGGAGATGTTTAACAAGATTTTAATGGCCATAAAAGATGATATTAGTAATAAATCCATATTGCCAACAAGTGACGCACACCCGCACACCGCAGCGATAAACGAGAACGACGCGGCGTTGTGCGGGAGTATACCTCCACATTTCACCGCGCTTGCCCTTCGTCGCTGTTGCATACTGCGAACAAGAGAACATTCTCGACGTTTTTCATATCATTGAGTGTCCGGCATCGCATACCGCATACCTTAGCGTTGTGCGTCATGATCACCAGACTAAAGCTTTACAGGTCTCTAGATCTAGGTCCGGTGTAGATCTATTGGAGTTAGGTGCTTGACAAATAGATTTTCTACTTGAGGGTTGTTGCTAACCAGGCGGATCGGGTGGGCATTCGCAAAATGCCGTTTCACCATGCGGCAATGCTAAAGCCTGCATGATTCAAATTCAAGAATCATGGATCTGCTGCGCGGCAGTCCATAGCTATTGCCCCTGGGACATCGCTGCTTCAAAATATACATGTGCATGTTTAGCTAACGACATAATTAGCTCACCACGCAATAGTGGGATAAGGATAGGAAAAGGTAGATGACAATTAATTCAATTGCAGAAAAAAAAAATGTCTGAATTATCAACTCCAACGTTTTTATTAGTGCCAATGACTGATAATAGCTGTTCTATAAATACCCTGTTTACAAGTGAGATGCCCTTGAATAATATTGATAGTACAATGTTGTTCATATTAAAATAGATCTGTTGTTAAGATGTTCAATGCTCTACAATGTATATTATTATTGTATCGTTAACCATACTCCTTGATTTATTCGGCATGAAAGTACTATATAGTATAATATACGAGGGTGAATCAAAAAATTCTTGGAATCAATATTAAAAAATGCAAAGATTTAAATAATAATATTTTATTTTTCTACATAATCTCCCTCCAATGCAATGCATTTAGAATAACGCGTTTCTAACTTCCTTATTCCTTGTGAAAAAAAAATATTTTCTTGACTCTCGAAAAAGTCCTCTACGGCAGCTATAACCGCGTCATTATCGTGAAATTTTGTTCCACGAATTTCCTCTTTTAATTTTGGAAACAAGTGAAAATCACTTGGGGCTAAGTCCGGAGAATATGGTGGGTGGTCAAGGAGATTGAAGCCAGCACAGCGGATTGCGTTGACCGCAACTTCCGATCGATGAGCAGGAGCGTTATCTTGAAGGAACAACACGCCCAACGACAGTTTTCCACGACGTTTTTCTTTAATCGCTTCACGCACTTTCGGGATTAAATTTGCGTAATAGGGTCCAGTAATCGTCTGGCCTTTTGGCATGTAATCAATAAAAAGGATTCCTTCACTATCCCAGAACACAGAGGCCATAACTTTGCCAGCGGTAGGAGCAACTCGAAATTTTTTAATGGATGGAGAGGATGGTCGTTTCCAAGACATGCTTTGTCTTTTAGTTTCAGGATCAAAATGGTGGACCCACGTTTCATCCATGGTGACAAGACGACGGCAAAAATTATCCGGATCACGCTGGAACATTTCGAGATTACGCTTGGAAATTTCCAAACGTCGCTTTTTGTTTTCGTCGGTTAACATTCGTGGCACCCATCTTGCAGACACTTTTTTGAACCCCAGTGAATCAATTAAAATGGATTGAACGCTACCAAAAGATATCTTTAGGATCTCAGCTATATGTTTTATAGTCATTCTTCTGTCTTCCAAAACCAGATTCTCAACCTTTTTGACATTTTCTTCTGTAACGGAGGTTGAAGGCCGCCCAGAACGCGGGTCATCTTTACAGCTTGATCTACCTCTTTTAAATTCAGCCACCCAGTACGCAACCGTAGAATAGGGTACAGCATCACCCCCTAATGTCTGCTGAATGTCCAAAAAAATTTCCTTCGTAGACATTTTTTTCAAACTGAGATATTTTATCACCGCACGTAACTCACTTTTATCCATAATTTTGACTTTTTAGCAACTCGTTGCACAAAAAAATTTATTACATGCGAACGAACTGACAAAAATAAGTGACAGTCTGCATAAATATAGTGTGATAGACACTCTTTAATTTGAATATCGAACTTGATCCAAAAAGGTTTCATATATATGCACTTCTAAGAACTTTTTGATTCACCCTCGTATTCTACCTTGTCGCATGAGAATGAAACTGAATGTGAACATATGAACCGCTGATGGACTGTATCATCTTTTTGAGTGCTCTATCTCGTTTGAAATGTATTTAATTATTTAGTAGATAAACTTATATTTACCAATTTTGAAAAATTATATTTATCATTTAATTTTTACACTTCTACAACATTTGATTTCAAAGTGTTTTGTTTCTTAGTTGCTTTGGAATTTGTATTACTCTCAGTTGTTGGTTATTTAATTTGACAAACATTCGGTAGATAGTAATAGCTTCACCCCTAATTAAACGGTAACGGTTGGTTTAGTTAACTCTGCTTAACCAATCGGGTAAATAAGGACGTGATATTTTGATACTTAATGTAAAACGTCCAAAAATTATAAGTTAAATATAAAGACGAGATACGAAACTCTCAAGGCGCGGACTCTTAATAACCGAATTATTTTTCATGAAAAATATCAGCCGGATTGTTCAGCAGTGCTGAACACAGCCTCCAATCAAGGGGTGGTTTGACTTGCCAAGCGTGGGGATTACCCCATGCTTGGCAAGCGTCTTCGGGATCACAGTTTAAGATATCAGTCCATCAGAAGGCGCTCACTTTTTTTAAGGGTGGACATAGATGCTAGCTACCGCTTTCGGTCGTCCAGCTTCACCGGATTTTGGGCGAGGGCAGGCCCTCTACAGGCCGGGCGGGAGAAGTGCCGAAGGCACTTCTTTCGAGACGGGCGTACAAGACGAAAAGGCTCCTTCTGCCTACGTCTCCTTCGGTTGCCGAAAACGTACCGCTACTAAAGAAGGCTGCTGCTTACCTCCCGTGTTTTACCTTTAGTCGCCTCTTACGACACCAGGTAGCAATGGTGGGTGACATTTTTAACCCCACGGGACATCTTTAACATACGTAATGCTTGTTATATTTTCAAGTTGAAAGTTTGCATTCAACTATTTTCAGGGACTATTAGGACTGGCTTACTTACCAGTTGGCGCAGTTGGAGAAGAAGGTTTAGTTGAATCTTGGTTGGACTCCTTAGAAAGAACGATGGGCAGGCCGATGTCTTTCCAAATGAAGCTGTGTGGACCACTGGGGGTGTCAAACGCGACGCACTATGGGAAGTTTCAAATGTTAGGTAAGTTAATTTGGCAAGTTATATGAAATTTTGGTGATGTATTTAAAAACGTTTTGCTTGTGAGTAGAGTTCTGTTAAGATTCTATAGAATCCAAGATTCTCATTATGATGAGTATCTTGTTCAAGCCGATGTCATTCAAAATAAGGCTGTGTGGGTCTGTAATTTGGGAACTGGCATGCTCTAGGTATTGTTTGTGATATGAATCTAAATGCTTATTTTTGATAACGGAACAAGCACGAGGCCCACCTGATGTTATGCGGACTAACCATTGCCTATAACAGATGCATATCGTCATAAGTAACGAATTATGCCGAATATTCGTATTCGGCCGAATATTCGGTCAAATCACCGAATATTCGATAAAAGGGTAGGTATTCAAAGTTAATACGGTATTAAACCGATTGATCATGAGTTGAGTGTTAAATGTGTCCTATATTTTGTTTTTATGTGGTAAGTAATTTGCAGTATTTTTATGTAGACACTGTAGTTTTATTTCCAATAACAGCAGATAAAAAATATGGTTACTAAAAACAATTTATAAGTATGTAACTGTTTTGGGGTTAAACTACTGTACGGTGCAATCGCATATTCGCCCGCATTTTTGGCATCGTTCTAAGTAAATGACCAGTTCGTAATTAGCATAAATTTGATCGTATCTCACGCGGCTCACTATCATTAAATCACTATATTTATTTTACATATCAAATAAACATTTATATCATCTAGCAAATCAAGGATTTATTTCTCATTTTATATCATCTTTAGAATACGGTCTCGGACCGTACAAGTACTGTGAACTCTTTTTAATAAATAACGTTATTATAATCTTAATTGTGAGGAATTAAGTTTTTTTTATATTTATTAATTTTAAATATAAAAATTCCCATAACAAACTTACGCGGTGAAGTTTTACTGTTTACTAGATGATGCAATAATAACATCGACGGTACAACGGGGGAGCGGGAGGGAGTGTCCTGCGCATTATTTAAGTAAGGTAATCAATTGTGCCGAACATTCGGCCGAATATTCGGTTCGGTATGAGTTTTACCGAACATTCGGCCGAATGTTCGTATTCGGTGAAACCCATGTTCGGCCCATCTCTAATTTCAACTTCATAGTAATTTTACTTACTAGTATGTAAAATTATTTTATAGTCTACATAGTTGACGGTACATAATGTGTGTCTTTTTAGTGAACAAGTATTTCCTTTAATCCCCTGAAAAAAAATGTCTCGATTAAAAAAAAAAGTGAATAGGGTATAGGAAAGTGATTGACACGAGTGAAATAGGTAGTTATTAGAGATGGGCCGAACATGGGTTTCACCGAATACGAATATTCGGCCGAATGTTCGGTAAAACTCATACCGAACCGAATATTCGGCCGAATGTTCGGCACAATTCATTACCTTAAATAATGCGCCGGACACTCCCTCCCACTCCGATGTTATTATTGCATCATCTAGTAAACAGTAAAACTTCACCGCGTAAGTTTGTTATGGGAATTTTTATATTTAAAATTTATAAATAAAAAAAACTTAATTTCTCACAATTAAGATCTGATTATAATAACGTTATTTATTATACAAGTTTACAGTAGTTGTACGGTCCGGAACCGTATTCTAAAGATGATATAAAATTAGAAATAAATCCTTGATTTGCTAGTTGATATACATTTTTGTCTAATCAGAAGCAGTAAATAAATCTACCTACTAGTCAAAAAACATCACTTCCTGTTCATTTCTCATAAAAATGTATTTGTTTATGTAAAAAAATACAAAACAAGTATATTTACAATCACAAAACTAAATGGAAATACAAAGGAGGCAAATGTAATTAAAACGCTGGAGGCGGATAGCCCTATCGCATGTTTACGTACAGCGTGGCTGTAGGTAGTTATTTCAACGGCAGAGCCGGGTTAAGATACTGTATGGATAGCATTACCGTGACAGTAGGTTACAGCTAAACTAGTTACTAAGACGTCCAAATTTGATCACTTAATAACAGCAAATGTCGAAAATAAGTTGATGGCTAAGCAGCCATCAACTTATGCGTTTTCTAACTTAGTAGGTATACCCATGTGGGTATACCTACTAAGTTAGAAAACGCCTTCCAACGAGTTCGACCAAAAGTACCTATTATCACAATATTGTGTGCGCATGTTACCGACTTCAACACGTTATTTCGCACTTTTGGGTGTTGAAGTCGGTTCCATTTTACGGTTAAAGTTTTTTTTCACTAATTTTAGTGACCCTTGCTACTCGTACTTACGGGATCGATCGGTACCCCCGTACCGATACCCCGTATCGGTTATTAAAGTGTAACTCGAAAATCGCTTAACCGATTTTGATGAAATTTAAATAGGACCAAACGACAAGCATCAGCTTAAAAAAAAAAGAATTTTCAAAATCGGTTGACCCTATCAAGAGTTATGAGGTAACAAACCTCCTCCTTTTCCGAAATTTGTTGACTCCCTAAACCATAAATTAAATTTATTAGCTTATGACACACTTAACTTTTGCCTCATGATCATACACTATTTGATTAAAAAGTGTTACTATGAGTTACTCGAAGCCATACAAACCTTGAAATTCTATTATTTTTAGTTCCATATTACATTAGATATACAATATGGATCCTTCAAACAAATATATGGCTACAAAGCGATGATTTCAAAAGTAAAGATACGCCTAAACTAAGAAATTATATAAGTAGCTAATGTTCCTTACGGATTTTTTTTTTATTAAAGTCAACGTTATCTCATAAACAATTTCAACGTTATCTCTTGGTTTTCGTGATCATTGCCACGGTAATATTATCTATACAGTATTTTAACTTAGCCCTGTCCTAGAAATAACTATCTACAGCCGCGCGGTACGTAAACATGCGATAGGGCTGCCCGCCTCCAGCATTTTGATTACATTTGCTACTTTGCGTTTCCATTTAGTTTTGTGATTGTAAATATACTTTTTTTTATATAAACCAATAAAATACTTTGTGAATTGAATAGGAAGTGTTCAATAAAAATGCGTGTTTTTTTTTAATTGGTAGATTTAATAAAAAAAAACATGTTTATGTTTGAATAACAAATCGGTCTTATAAATTTGCTTAATTGGTATATGTTGTTATAGCAGCAACAAGTTTGATCATCTGTCTGCCACTGACAGACGGTAAAATTTATTTATCTAGTATTATTAATACATACAGTACAATAAACAACTAGGTATTATTAATAATAACATACCACGTCATTACTTTGAAGTATACAAACTAACAAAACAAAACACACATGCCCCGCAGTTTTAACACAAGCGTACCTATCATCATTCATGAACCGCCAATAATTACCTTTTTCACTCGTGTCAATCACTTTCCTTTACTCTATTCACTTTTTTTATTAATTCAGGTATCTTTTTTTCGGGAGATAAAAGGAAATACTTATCCATTAATTAAACAGACACACAGAATGTACCTACATACTAGTAAGTAGTATTATTATATGTTATTTAGTTAGCTCTGAAATGTAAGACTATAAAATAATTTTTATTTTATAGTCTTACATTTCAGAGTTTCCAGGTAATATAAAAAACAGTACAATATATCCTACTCGTCTTATTAAATATGTACTTAAATTTGTGAACTGGTGAAAAAATTGCGTATATATTTATTGTTAAAAAAATAACACACCCTCCGTTTGTCACTGCGCTGTGGCACAGTCGCGGCTGTCTGCATGCTGAGCGCATGCCGAGATCGAGGCGCATATACTTAGCTCTCACTTCGTCCGTTTGTATGTATAAATACTGTATAGATAATATTACCGTGTCATTACATTCATCGTTAATTACGCGTAGAAATCGTTCGAACTCAACTAGTAACTATTATCTTTTATAAGGTACGGCACACCTCTTAGATTTATCAATCAAATGTCGCTTTTATTTAAGGGACGTTTAATTTTCATATTGTTGACTTAGGTAGCGATGCTCAGAAACGTCACCTACTTTTAACTGCTGTTTAAAATGTAGTTCGTGCAATCCTTCACCACACTGTCTGGTATTTTGTACACAAGTGATCACGTCGGACTTGCGTCGCAGACTGTGTCCTCGTCGGTGTTACGCCGTTGTTTTAACACCGACAAATGATCAACATTTAAAAATGGCATCAGACCTATCCTTACGAACTATTAATATATAAGTAAATGCTACAAAATAATCAAGTAATGTTGTTCTATTAGCATTACCTTCATTAAAAGCATATATTCAATCAATAAGCTTTTGTAGTAACAGTCGATGCCCATAAGAAAATTACATTTTGTGATTAATAATTCTAATGGCATTATTCATAATAGTAACTTTAATACTTTGTGAACAGCATTACGACTCGTCTTTATTCTAAGTTATTATAATTTTTATGTTGAACCACTGAACCAAAGTAGGTGAAATTATTAAAATGCCAAAGATCAAAGTATTGCCTAAAAACAGTAACGCAGATAAGAACCGACTAAGTCATCTTTACGACGTCGTGAAACTCCTTTGTCTAGCAGAATATACAAATGGCATCTTTAGATTTTCCTTCAAGAATGGAATGTTTCTTCCTGCTACTTGGAAAATGAAATTATGTAACGTAGCTTTAGTCATCGCTTATCTTCACATGGTTGTCATTTCCTATGTATTACGACGTAATTCTGAAAATGATGATAAAATAGTTGACATTATGGACGATGTACCCGCGTTTGTGATCTTAATACAATACATCACGACCGCGATGGTGACCACATTCTTGCAAAGCGAAAGCAATATAAAAATCTTCAATGCTTTAGTAGAGTTGGATGTACTACTTATTAAAACAGATTCACGTGAACATTACAAACGTTCACGAGCTAGTAACAAAAAGTATATTATTCTACTGATGTTGTCTCATGCTGTAACAGTCGTTTTTGGTTTTTACACGGCAGATGAATTTGATTGGCTTAAAATTGTCGTTTTGCCTCTATACTTGGTGTTGAAACTTGAAATATTGATGCTATGTATTTTGATAAACATGCTGAGAGCTCGTCTTAAAATTATCAATGGATTCATAGCGAAGTTTATGGAAGAGAAAAACATTAATAAATCCAGCATCTTCTATTGTGATTTGAAGGACCAACATAAAGAGAAAACGAACATGATCGGGCGTCCTTCCGAAGATAATATGAAAATACATGACCTTGCAACCATGTATGACACGATTGGCGTAGTCTGTGGTATGATAAATAGCGTATTTAACTTCCAAATCTTCACGACGCTCCTTTTTGCCTTCATTTACATAGTCATAACTATATGGACTTCGCTATATTACTTTCGCACGCCTGAAAATAACTCTGGACCTGTGATAACCATTGCGATCTGGTGTATAACTTCTATGCTCATGATATCTATAATGTGTCTGGTCTGCGAGAAGCTTCGCGTCACTCGAAACAATACTCAGATCCTTGTCAACCAGATGATAATGGACTATGACCTGCCTAGAAACATGAGGGTTCAAGCCAAAGCGTTTATGGAGTTGATTGAGGCGTGGCCTTTACATATTTTCATATACGACATGTTTTCGGTTGATATTAATCTGATACTGAAGTTTATAAACGTCGCTACTACCTATTTGATTGTTGTGATTCAAGTATCACATTTTGCGTAATAAGCCGGACACCGCAAGTCTCCAGTTCTTTGCAAAATTATTTAAACTTAAAACGTTTGTTGTTTGTTTTATCAACTAGTATTGCCCCTATAGATCTGTAATTAGTTAAAACAATAGAAATCTATTTTGTATCTTTTGTGAAATACCACAGCCGATTCTCGGGGATTAACGATGTTTTTAGAGAAAATCTATGCACAAAATAACTGATACAACTTCTTAATGTAAATTATTTTATGAATACAAATGTGTAATAATTAGAATCGAGAAGCATAATGTGAATCATGTAACACTGGTGTGAACGCACAGTTTGGTTGCCGTAAATCACTGTTTGATCTTCTAAAAATTTTAATGCAATATAATTTCAAAACGTTATTGGTTTTTCATTTCGCTGTTAACATGTGGTAAGTCCCCTTCGGCCGCGTATGATACCATAGTTTGGTAACCAGTATCATACGAAGAAAAAATGATCGTCGTAGGATACTGGTATCCAAGTGATAGGGATTTTTTGTTTTATGTAACCGAGTATCAGCTCAGGAAAATATCAAACAATTACAAGTGAGTACTTAATATTTCCTCGTATGATACTGTTAGGCAGGCATGTCATGTGCATTGATATACGAGTATCACCTCTTTAGATATAAATGCACTGGCACTTTAGATAACTGAAGTTTTCATAACAATTGATGTCAATGTCAGTGTATTAGATTGACAAGTAAGTAAAATAATTTTGTGATTTTAATTTACAACGAATTAATTTCCGCGTTGCCTGTAATCCAAAATGAGTAAAGAAATTGAATTTATCTCTACGAAGAGAGGAGGAAGAGCACTATTGAGTGATGGTCGCAAGTACCACAGGAAAAAAACTTACTCAAACGACTCTACATTTTGGCTATGCCACAATATTAATTATGAATGTACAGGGAGTGTTACTCTAAATGTTAAAAATGAAGTCTTAAAAATCAAAACTCACAAGGAAACCTGCAAACAAGACTTTGCAAATAACAAAATATTGAAAGAATTAGATAAATTGAAAGAAAATTGTAGTCATAATTTTGATAGTATTCAAAAACAATATGACAACATGGTGTTCAGCCTGGAAGAGGCAGGACTTGACTTTGTACGGGATATCCCTAAATTCCAAAACATCAAAACGGGATTGTACAACGAAAGAAATAAAGTATTAGGAGCACCAAGATTGAGAAGCAAATCTTCGATTGAAACCGTAGTACCCGATAAATTCAAAAAGTTCTTGTTTGCAGAATATAGTGATAACGACAAGAAGATTCTACTATTTTGCAATCAACGTGCTGCATCAATCGTAAAGTACAAGCATATTTTATCTGACGGTACTTTTACTTCATGTCCGACTGAATTTCATCAGTTATATACAATTCATGGCGTCGACGAAACTACATCGGCTGTTGTACCTTTAATTTTTTGTTTACTACCAGACAAGACACAGCAAACTTACGAGTTACTATTTTATATGATAAATTCCCAATTCAAGCAGTGGCTACCAGAAACAATTACTGTTGACTTCGAGTTGGCTCCAATGAAAGCTGTTCGAAAAGTTTTCCCCAACATTGATGTTAAGGGATGTTTTTATCATTTGAATAGGTGTTTATTTAGAAAAGCAAAATCGTTAAAATTAACCACAAGGGTAAAAAAAAGGCATGTAGCCAGGTGTGCTGGCCTTGCACGTTTACCCAAAGCCTATTTCCGAAAGGGGTATGAATATGTTATGTCAAAGAGTCCGTCTGGAGAAGAGATAATAAAATTTAACAAATATTTCAATAACCAATGGATGGCAAAGACTGACTTCGAAAAAATTTGCTGTTGTTCATCATCTAAAATACGTACTACCAATAATATTGAAGGTTGGCACAGTCGCCTTAATAGATATATTGGACGTAAAAGACCGGCATTGGCTCAACTCTTAGATATTTTAAGAAAAGAAACCACCTTAATGGATATATACAAAAGAAAATCGAAACTAAGCCGAGAGTTCAAAGAAATTGATGAAGAAATAAATGACGCCATATCTCAGCTAAATGTAAACGAAATTAGTGTTGGTCATTGTATCGAAATCATTTCGCCATTTTATTCCAATAGGTTGTAGGTAATAAACGATTCACAGTTGAACTATTTCCTTGTTTTCTTGTATGTTTTCAATAAAGCGAGGGTTTTATAATAAGCGTAGGTTCAGAATGCAATCTTCACAGTTTTGCCGAGTTGGTTTCATAGGCAGAATGTTATATTCCTTACTGGATACTGGTTACCAAACATGATGAAGGGTATCAGAAAAGTAATATATCCTATCACTTGGATACCAGTATCCTACGACGATCATTTTTTCTTCGTATGATACTGGTTACCAAACTATGGTATCATACGCGGCCTATAAGGAATATAACATTCTGCCTATGAAACCAACTCGGCAAAACTGTGAAGATTGCATTCTGAACCTACGCTTATTATAAAACCCTCGCTTTATTGAAAACATACAAGAAAACAAGGAAATAGTTCAACTGTGAATCGTTTATTACCTACAACCTATTGGAATAAAATGGCGAAATGATTTCGATACAATGACCAACACTAATTTCGTTTACATTTAGCTGAGATATGGCGTCATTTATTTCTTCATCAATTTCTTTGAACTCTCGGCTTAGTTTCGATTTTCTTTTGTATATATCCATTAAGGTGGTTTCTTTTCTTAAAATATCTAAGAGTTGAGCCAATGCCGGTCTTTTACGTCCAATATATCTATTAAGGCGACTGTGCCAACCTTCAATATTATTGGTAGTACGTATTTTAGATGATGAACAACAGCAAATTTTTTCGAAGTCAGTCTTTGCCATCCATTGGTTATTGAAATATTTGTTAAATTTTATTATCTCTTCTCCAGACGGACTCTTTGACATAACATATTCATACCCCTTTCGGAAATAGGCTTTGGGTAAACGTGCAAGGCCAGCACACCTGGCTACATGCCTTTTTTTTACCCTTGTGGTTAATTTTAACGATTTTGCTTTTCTAAATAAACACCTATTCAAATGATAAAAACATCCCTTAACATCAATGTTGGGGAAAACTTTTCGAACAGCTTTCATTGGAGCCAACTCGAAGTCAACAGTAATTGTTTCTGGTAGCCACTGCTTGAATTGGGAATTTATCATATAAAATAGTAACTCGTAAGTTTGCTGTGTCTTGTCTGGTAGTAAACAAAAAATTAAAGGTACAACAGCCGATGTAGTTTCGTCGACGCCATGAATTGTATATAACTGATGAAATTCAGTCGGACATGAAGTAAAAGTACCGTCCGATAAAATATGCTTGTACTTTACGATTGATGCAGCACGTTGATTGCAAAATAGTAGAATCTTCTTGTCGTTATCACTATATTCTGCAAACAAGAACTTTTTGAATTTATCGGGTACTACGGTTTCAATCGAAGATTTGCTTCTCAATCTTGGTGCTCCTAATACTTTATTTCTTTCGTTGTACAATCCCGTTTTGATGTTTTGGAATTTAGGGATATCCCGTACAAAGTCAAGTCCTGCCTCTTCCAGGCTGAACACCATGTTGTCATATTGTTTTTGAATACTATCAAAATTATGACTACAATTTTCTTTCAATTTATCTAATTCTTTCAATATTTTGTTATTTGCAAAGTCTTGTTTGCAGGTTTCCTTGTGAGTTTTGATTTTTAAGACTTCATTTTTAACATTTAGAGTAACACTCCCTGTACATTCATAATTAATATTGTGGCATAGCCAAAATGTAGAGTCGTTTGAGTAAGTTTTTTTCCTGTGGTACTTGCGACCATCACTCAATAGTGCTCTTCCTCCTCTCTTCGTAGAGATAAATTCAATTTCTTTACTCATTTTGGATTACAGGCAACGCGGAAATTAATTCGTTGTAAATTAAAATCACAAAATTATTTTACTTACTTGTCAATCTAATACACTGACATTGACATCAATTGTTATGAAAACTTCAGTTATCTAAAGTGCCAGTGCATTTATATCTAAAGAGGTGATACTCGTATATCAATGCACATGACATGCCTGCCTAACAGTATCATACGAGGAAATATTAAGTACTCACTTGTAATTGTTTGATATTTTCCTGAGCTGATACTCGGTTACATAAAACAAAAAATCCCTATCACTTGGATACCAGTATCCTACGACGATCATTTTTTCTTCGTATGATACTGGTACCAAACTATGGTATCATACGCGGCCGAAGGGCTGAACCCCTTAGGATACTGGTATCCAAGTGATAGGATATATTACTTTTCTGATACCCTTCATCATGTTTGGTAACCAGTATCCAGTAAGGAATATAACATTCTGCCTATGAAACCAACTCGGCAAAACTGTGAAGATTGCATTCTGAACCTACGCTTATTATAAAACCCTCGCTTTATTGAAAACATACAAGAAAACAAGGAAATAGTTCAACTGTGAATCGTTTATTACCTACAACCTATTGGAATAAAATGGCGAAATGATTTCGATACAATGACCAACACTAATTTCGTTTACATTTAGCTGAGATATGGCGTCATTTATTTCTTCATCAATTTCTTTGAACTCTCGGCTTAGTTTCGATTTTCTTTTGTATATATCCATTAAGGTGGTTTCTTTTCTTAAAATATCTAAGAGTTGAGCCAATGCCGGTCTTTTACGTCCAATATATCTATTAAGGCGACTGTGCCAACCTTCAATATTATTGGTAGTACGTATTTTAGATGATGAACAACAGCAAATTTTTTCGAAGTCAGTCTTTGCCATCCATTGGTTATTGAAATATTTGTTAAATTTTATTATCTCTTCTCCAGACGGACTCTTTGACAACATATTCATACCCCTTTCGGAAATAGGCTTTGGGTAAACGTGCAAGGCCAGCACACCTGGCTACATGCCTTTTTTTTACCCTTGTGGTTAATTTTAACGATTTTGCTTTTCTAAATAAACACCTATTCAAATGATAAAAACATCCCTTAACATCAATGTTGGGGAAAACTTTTCGAACAGCTTTCATTGGAGCCAACTCGAAGTCAACAGTAATTGTTTCTGGTAGCCACTGCTTGAATTGGGAATTTATCATATAAAATAGTAACTCGTAAGTTTGCTGTGTCTTGTCTGGTAGTAAACAAAAAATTAAAGGTACAACAGCCGATGTAGTTTCGTCGACGCCATGAATTGTATATAACTGATGAAATTCAGTCGGACATGAAGTAAAAGTACCGTCCGATAAAATATGCTTGTACTTTACGATTGATGCAGCACGTTGATTGCAAAATAGTAGAATCTTCTTGTCGTTATCACTTTATTCTGCAAACAAGAACTTTTTGAATTTATCGGGTACTACGGTTTCAATCGAAGATTTGCTTCTCAGTCTTGGTGCTCCTAATACTTTATTTCTTTCGTTGTACAATCCCGTTTTGATGTTTTGGAATTTAGGGATATCCCGTACAAAGTCAAGTCCTGCCTCTTCCAGGCTGAACACCATGTTGTCATATTGTTTTTGAATACTATCAAAATTATGACTACAATTTTCTTTCAATTTATCTAATTCTTTCAATATTTTGTTATTTGCAAAGTCTTGTTTGCAGGTTTCCTTGTGAGTTTTGATTTTTAAGACTTCATTTTTAACATTTAGAGTAACACTCCCTGTACATTCATAATTAATATTGTGGCATAGCCAAAATGTAGAGTCGTTTGAGTAAGTTTTTTTCCTGTGGTACTTGCGACCATCACTCAATAGTGCTCTTCCTCCTCTCTTCGTAGAGATAAATTCAATTTCTTTACTCATTTTGGATTACAGGCAACGCGGAAATTAATTCGTTGTAAATTAAAATCACAAAATTATTTTACTTACTTGTCAATCTAATACACTGACATTGACATCAATTGTTATGAAAACTTCAGTTATCTAAAGTGCCAGTGCATTTATATCTAAAGAGGTGATACTCGTATATCAATGCACATGACATGCCTGCCTAACAGTATCATACGAGGAAATATTAAGTACTCACTTGTAATTGTTTGATATTTTCCTGAGCTGATACTCGGTTACATAAAACAAAAAATCCCTATCAATTGGATACCAGTATCCTACGACGATCATTTTTTCTTCGTATGATACTGGTTACCAAACTATGGTATCATACGCGGCCGAAGGGCGATGGACAATATTGTCGAAGTGGCGTTAAAGCAAGTAATAGCCATGTGAACTAGTTTTAAAAATTCATCACTAGGCATTTTTAATTTTATCGACTTGCAACATGAATATGATTTATTTAAAATTAACAATTGTTTTTCGTCTTCAAGATCCAGGCCTTTTAATAATTTTTTAGAGCAAGTAGTGCAGTTATATTTTGAAAGGCATGATTTTACTAGATATTCAGCAAAATATGTCAAAGAACATTCTTCTAATGTTGCATTTTTATTTGTACTGTGAGCAGAAGTGGATGCCACTGCCATGTCTCTGGCAGTAAAGGATTTTGCATCATCTGTTGAGGATGCACAAATGCTGAATCGATCTAGATTGCTTGGCCTAGAACCTGTATCTCCAACACATGTTTGTGTAGGAGACACACATTCTCTAACATCTATTTGGATATATTGGTCATTCTCATCTTCACAATTTTTTGTATCAGGAAGTTTTATTAATGAGTTAACCAAGTTGCTTCTAAATATGATTCTTAATAATTTTGCTGTTGGGTTTTTATTGCAGCCACCTTTCTGTCTAAATCGTGCAAATAAATTTTCTATAACATCTTGATTTAATTTACCAGTAATTAAATAAGTTATGGATGAATCCGAAGATTCTTCTTGAAATAATTGTAAAACTGCTTCACATGACTGTACCACTCCATTAAAGCAAGGTGGGCGAGTTAAAAATATATTTCTTATTCCAGATTTGTTAGTTTTGGACGATATTTTATGTAACTTTTCAAATACATTTTTAGCGTCTATTATTGCTTGTATTGATAATGCAGATTTTTTGGACAAAGCATGCTTGTATGGATTGGCGTCAAATTTTTGTCTACTATTTAATGCATCAAACATATTATTGTCAATTTTGATGAAATTTACAGTGGCATCAGCTGTCTCACTTTTTAATTGTCTAGTTGATTTTGCAGTTTTTATAGCAGCAGCCACAGAATTACTAAATATTTGAGTTGCAAGGCTGACTGACATTTTTTGGAAGGAGTTGGGATTAATATGGCGGTCTGTTAGTTTTAGCAGAGACCTACTTATATTTGAGCTTTTATCTAATTCATATGTTTTAATAATATCTTGAAATGACATTTGCTTTTTATCATATATGTAGTCATTTTGTAGGAAGTTATTCCGTATATTCTTTATCAAATGGGGAACATCAAACAGCGCAAATAATTTTCTGCCATTGCAAAAAAAATAGGGGGCATGAGTTGTTACTCCTAATTTTTTAAATACATTTTGGTTTGTTGTTGCTTGATCACAAACTACAGCTTTGGGCAGGAGTCCATGGTCAAAAAGTTTATTTATTACTGCAATAAATAATAGCAATTGCAACATTTCAGACTTTACATTGGAGCTGGACAAAAAGTATGCTACTGGTAACTTCCACTTTCCATATAATGCTCTTATAAGAATCACTAGTGCATATTTTGCTACTTTATTACACCGATGGCTTGCACCTAAATCTTCAAACCCCTCAATACAATCATATTTTTTAGAATATTGTAAATTTGACATTATTGTCATTTCGTCAAAAGAAACAACACATGCCTTTTCTTTCAAGGGGGCATTTTCAAATCTCTGCTGTAGTTTTCTGAATACATCAGGACACAAGCCGGGCACACAATTTGATTTTGCCAGCCACATTCTGATTGTTGATGGAGCCGCGCCAGCACTACACCTTGTCGTCTCAAAAAGTAATATGTTGTTGGTGATTTATAGAACAAAGACAAGCACAAGTTTTTTTCTTCCTGGGTCCATTTTTTCTTATCATTCTTTTTTCTGAGCTGCATCAGTGCTAAGGTTTTCGACACCTCACTTCTGAAATTTACATCTTTTACAGTTTTTTTGTGCAATGTTTTAGATTTCTTTCGCAGTCTGCTAATGCAAGCCCTTTGAGATGCATTTTTTTTAACAAATTAGTGGCAGCATTTTTTATCCGCATGGTTTTTGGAGTGTCATCAATATTTCTTTCAAAGAGACATTTTCTTGACAATCTCCTTTCAGGCCCTTCAAAGAGACATCTTCTAGACAATCGCTGTGTAGGTGTAACTTCCATATATGATCCCATGAACAATGAAGTTGGAGATGATGGTGTTGATACCTTCTCTTCTCTTGGAGCTGCATGTGTTTGCTTTTTATAAAATTTTGTTGGTGTCTTCACTTTTAAAACCTCTGGTGAAGATAGTACATCTGGAAAATTCAATTTGTTTCTCAATCTATAATTTGGGCAATGGCCAACTTTATGGGTATATCGTCAGGGATTATATTAGAGAATACTATTATTATTTTAATATGACTGTTTCATACAACATTATAGGCTACATATATACTATTGGTTGATTGTTGTGCATATTATTTAATGCATACCATTTATTTAAACCATTATTGACCTCACATGAGTGGGATAAGAGTAGAGAGATGATGATATTTTGAAAATCAAATACAAGCAACTAAATTATTATATAATCACAAAAAAATATAAATATATATATATTATAAATGATAAGGTCAACTTATTACATGATGATTCACATTGAGTGAATGACAGAAATATTTCACCGTTGATAAATTACTTGCTTTCAAGCTAAGCCCTAACAAATTATGTACATTCTTTGATATGAACCTTACCATTTTCCATATCTGCAACAGCAATTGTATGATTTTGATTTGATGTTCTTTCTCCGACTTCAGTACATTGAAAATGGACTGGGACAGCCGGGCCAATTAATCTGCTACGTATACTTCCTTTATGGATACTGGATGGCATAAAATGTGCAGCACAAATATACCGACGTCTCAATTCTTCATTTGTTAAAGAATCCAGGTAGGTATTTCCTACAAAAAGATAATACATGAACTCAAATAAATTTTCAAAGAATGTGTTATACTTCACTAACTGTAAAATCTTCTTCACTCAACTTTTCGTTGAGGGTTTTTTATGTCCACATACCTGAATTGTGAATCCAAAGTATTAAACGGTTTTGATCGTGTACAGGAAACCGAAACATTGATATGTTCCGGCTTATATTAACACAATTGTGATAAACGCACTTCATATACGACATGTTTACCAACAAATTTAACAGTCCGAAACGTAAGCTTTATTTTTTATTTTTTTTACAACAATTCGCAATTGAGTTTAGTGTTGCCAGATCCGTGAGATAAAAATTATCCGAGATTTAATGCAAAATTATCGTGTTTTTATTGCAAGTCCAAATTTACTCTACACGTTTCTCAACATAGTCTAATAAGACAATAGATTATACAGCTAAAATTAACGGTGTGGCACCTTAACAGATATCGTTAATCTTTTTAAGGAGATCCTAAATTTAGTTAGGACCTATTACTTATCATATTAAGTATTTTGGAAAATAATCATATCGCATTCCATTCGACTGGCTGGACCATGGACTGCCATAGAATATAGAAAAATATTACAAAAAATTGCGTTCCGTCACAAAGATCTGAATTCATTACAGTATTTGAAAAAAATATCGTAGACGTTTGAGAAACTATCGTGCGATACGTACTTATTATTTTTCATCGCATGATACTCAAATATATCGTTGATCTAGGATAATTATCGCATGTCTGGCAACACTGATTCAGTTCAATGCATAAACAAACTTTTGACTGATATGATGATATTATGATAAGCGGTGTTGCCAGCTTGGTATTGTATGAGCGGCAACGTCGCGCAAATTAATATTTTTAAAACACATAAAAAATAAATGGAAAATAACGCTATCTAGCCATTTTGTTTTGATCCAGCACGAGTGCGATTAGCCTAAATGAGATTTAGGACGGCCATTACAAATGTAATTTCTTTATTTTATGTGATTTGATACACTTAGCGACATCTTTCGCCGAAGCTGGTATTTACTTAACGGCGTACGCTTTCATGTATGGTGTTTGTCACTCTTACTAGTACTTTTCTCTATGCTAATACTTTATAACTGAAGCGAACTTTATAACTGAAGAACTTGAAGCGCTCGTAGCGAAGTTTGCTTAGCCATTCTGAATCGATCAGCAAAGTTAAGCAACGTCCGCCGCGGTCAGGAGTTGGATGGGTGACCGCTGGTGACATTACTACTGAGCGCTTCCGTGCTTCGGAGGGCACGTTAAGCCGTCGGTCCCGGTGTTGTCTTAGGATGGCAGTCGTTATAGCATGGTGGTAGGGCTCTTTGCGAATGCCCGCCTGGCTAGCTACCACCCTCAAGTTGAAAATCTGTCGCCAAGCACCTAACGGTGTGTTCCGGCAGCCATCCTTGAGAGCCAGTAATTCTAGGTTAGCCTGAACAACATCTTCGACCACATCATCACTTACCACCAGGTGAGATAGTGGTCAAACGCTAACCTTATAAGGCATAAAAAAAAAATAACTAACAACTAACACCATAATAGTAGAGTTTTTTTAATTCCTTACTTACTATGAAACCTCTTTTACGTTTAACTGGCGCTTTTATAAAAGAGAAAGAAATTGCTTTAGTCCTCTATACTTTCACCCAGGCGACTTACTCAATCCCATTATAGTCATAATTACATTTTCCAAAGACTATATAGTAATGAAATCTGTCAAACTTTTGCATATTACCTATGTTAAAATATGATCCAAGATAACGAGGTCTTCTACTCCGAAAGAAACACGAGCTGCGTCACAATCGAATAAGCTCTTTATTATAACACGATTATTGCAAAATACAACTATTGTTCTTTTATACTACACCTGCTCGGAAAGTACCTTGATACTTTATCAAATTTACGGTAGAAAGTACGTCATTGCATATCGAACAAATATGCGGGGAGAAAACGCATCTGAGCGGGAGAGAAAAGTGTATGAAAATCCATTTCTTACGTAGTTTTTCTTTTTTAATTTTGGGTAAGACTATGCGCTGGTAACCTAAATATCAAAAGCCAAAAAGTTTTTACAGTGAGTTTTTATCTCCAAGTTCGCAAAATGACACTGGCCACTAGCTGTGTGTTGGATGGTGTAAAACAATTTGAAAAAAGAACATGTGAAAATTGCAGACGCCATTGGCGCCATTTTCAATTTGTGTGTTGTTTGAGGATTCAGTTTTCGTAGAAAAGTAAAATAAAAGGTAGGTGTAGTATAAAGCACTATGTATCACTCGAGAGAAAGTGCGATTCCCGATCTCGGGTGTTTTAAATCAATCATCGTCCGAGCGACCTTGGTGACGCACGTTCGTGACGGTAGCTGCGGATTACCTATATAGATGCACAAAATGTCGAGTGCAAAATGTGATAGTTGTAACATAGTTATTAGTGAAGTTTTAGCTTTCATGCAATGTAAGCTTGAAGTAATTGATCAAATAAGTTTGACTCAAATATGTTTGAACGCTTTCACTGCAGAGGATATCGCAGATGCTAAAAACCTGTTGTACGACTGTGTAAAGTGGGAAAAGAAAAAAGCACAGCGTAAACGTGATGGCAAGACGATGAAGACACAGAAGGATATTGAAGATATTATTGCAGTGTTTCGTGAGATAGATCCAATTCAGTTTAAAAGTATCAAATTCGCCGTGTTAAATATTAATAAACTACCCCCAATTCACTTCGACCATATTGACGTCTCGAAACTACTTAAAGATTTATTGGTACTACAAAAAGACGTTACATACATTAAACAACATTATGTAACACAAGAACATTTAATGGCATTGAAAAGAGACATGGAGAACATTAAGGCAACGCCCATAGTCAGTAATTTTGAAACGACTAACGTAAATACGTTACGGCGCGGTGGGTCGACTTTTATTGACAAAGTAGATAGCTATGACAGCGGTCCGACAGGCATGCTCCATATACCGGGGCCTCATATATTAGATGAAAGCGAAATAGTACAAGCAGACTTAACACGATGTCAACAGTCTGTTCAAGAAAAATCTTCTGTAGATAAGGTATCACCTACAAAAAATTACTTGCCTGTATCACAATTATCCTATAGACCCATAAGAACTGAAGAATTATACAATTCACCACAGAAGGTCCATGTAGCTTCTCATGTTTCGACCCAGCTCTGTACGGGAAGACAGCTGTCTACGCCGGTCTCAAGGCCAACTTCAGACGCAAAATTTCTCACGCCCCGCAGTTTGTCACCGAAAAATAAATCTTTTGCTCAAATGGCAGGAGAGAAGGGCGAGTGGAAAGACAGAAAGCCTAGTGAAGAATGGAAAACCGTTCAAAGAAGAAGATACAGAAATAGGCTTCAAACGGCGAAAGGAGAAGCAATCCCTGAGCTGGAAAGTAAATTTAAAGCAGCGGATATAAAAGTACCGTTATTTATAAATAATGTTGATAGGGGTACGTCCGCTGAGGATATATCTAACTATATACTACAAAAAACTCAAGTGTTTATAGAATTAGAAAAGATAAAATCGAAGCAAGTTCGCAATTATGATGCCTACAAAATAATGGTACCTAGATGCAAGCTTCAGGTATTTATGGATGTAAAGTTGTGGCCTGACGGTATTACATTTAGACGCTTCGTCAATCAATTCCCACGCGACGAAAGTAACTTGCGTAAAACAACACAACGATAATGGGTGCGTGTAAGTTAATAAGCTTCAACTGCAAATCTGTAAAGAGGTCCGCTATGTGTATAAATCAGATGTGTAACACGGCTGATATCATAGCGTTACAGGAAACCTGGCTATTTCCTCAAGATATACCTTTCTTAGGAACTATCAACGCAGACTTCGAGTACTTTGGTAAATCATCAATCGATATTGAAACAAGTTTATTACGAGGCAGGCCGTATGGAGGGGTAGCTATTATGTGGCGTAAAAATGCATTTAACTCAGTAGCCGTTATAAACTGCGTGAGTAATCGTATCGCGGCTGTGCTGTTTGAGATAACAAACCGGTTTTTCATTGTGTTCAGCATCTACATGCCCACTCAGTCAATAGACAATTTGCCGGAGTTCACTGAATGCCTGAGTGAAATAAGTGCAATAATAGAAAATAATGAAGTGGAGTCAGTATTTGTGTTAGGCGATTTTAATGCGCATCCGACTGAGCTTTTTGAAAGTGAATTATCCCGTTTTTGTGTTGATCAGTCTTGGGTGAGTGCGGATATACTTAGATTTGGCCTGTGTTCTAGTGAATATACGTTTGTGAGTGATGCAAACGGATCTCGGAGATGGCTAGACCATTGCGTTGTGACGCAATCAGCTCTAGAGACTATTACGGACATTAAGGTATGTTATGATGTTATGTGGTCAGACCATCACCCCTTAGAAGTGTACTGCAATCTTAGTTTAATTCGTAGAAAAGTCTTATCGGTCAAAAACCACAAAGATAAGTCAGTTGAATGGGGCCAGCGGCAGAATCCGCAGATATGTAAATACACAACATTATGTAATAACAGACTCAAATTAATTGAGTTCCCTTTGGTTTTCGCACAGTGTGCTGATAAGCATTGTAATAGTGTCGACCATAAATTAGAGTTAGATAAAATGTATAGTAATATTATTAACATTTTAAGCGAAAGTTCCATGCAAACTTCAATTATGAAAAATAATAAAAGATGTGGGTACTTATGTGGGTGGAATAAACATGTTAGTACTGCTCATAGGGAGGCTAGACTTAAGTTTCTCGAGTGGCTCACTAACGGTAAACCAAGCAGCGGAAAAGTTTTTGAAAACATGAATGAGAGCAGAAAAATATTTAAGGCTAAAATTAAATGGTGCCAAAGCAACCAAGAGCAAGTACGAATGGATATAATTGCAAATCAAAGATCTGCGCGAAACTTTGCTCAATTTTGGAAAAACGTTAGTAAGCTTAACCTTAGGTCTGGTCTCCCTGCGAGTGTTTCTGGGGTGTCAGAGCCTAAGGAAATAGCAGACATGTTTAGGGACCATTTTTGTGTAAAACCTACCATGAAGGATTCTGCGCAGGTGATCGATGTTGAGGATCGTACTGACAGGGAATATGTCAAGATAACTGCCAAAGACGTTAGAGATATTATTAAAAACATGAGCAGGGGTAAATCTCCAGGTCATGACGGCCTCAGTATTGAACACCTGCAGCATGCGGGCCCACATTTGCCTAGAGTCTTGGCTATGTTGTACTCTTTATGCATTAGTCACTCGTACCTACCGAAAGATTTAATGAAAACTATAGTAGTTCCCATCGTAAAAAATAGAACTGGCGATATTTCGGATAAATGTAATTATAGACCGATATCACTAGCTACTATCACAGCCAAAATTCTGGACCGGCTTCTGGATAAACATCTTGCGCAGCACCTAAAACTCCACGATGGGCAATTTGGATTTAAGCCTGGATTGTCCACCGAAGCTGCTATATTGAGTTTTAAATACGCAACTAGATATTATGTCGATAGACAGACGCCAGTCTTTGCTTGCTTCTTAGACCTCTCACGAGCTTTCGATACAGTAAGTTACAATGTGCTGTGGCGAAAGCTGCGTGAGACAAGTTTGCCTAAAGATATATGTTCTATGTTTGAATACTGGTACAGCAATCAAACAAATCATGTGAGATGGTCTGGGATTTTTTCTAATGCCTATGGCCTTGAATGTGGCGTAAGACAGGGTGGGGTGTCATCCCCCCATCTATTTAACCTGTATGTGAATGAGCTAATAGATGGTCTCAGCAGCCAACCTGTTGGATGTTATATTGACGGGACATGCATCAATAACATTAGCTATGCGGACGATATGGTGCTGCTGGCACCATCTATTAGTGCACTCAGAAAATTGTTAATGATGTGTGAGAAATATGCTCAAAGCCATGGCCTACAATACAATGAGAAAAAAAGTGAATACATGGTATTTTCACCTAAAGGCACAAGGTTAAATCAAGTACCACCCGTTTATCTTAATGGAACTGCTTTGAAACGGGTGAGTCACTTTAAATACTTAGGACACATTATAAGTGAAAATTTAAATGACGAGTTAGATTTGGAAAGGGAGCGGAGGGCGTTGACGGTGAGAGCTAATATGTTGGTCCGTAGGTTTTCTCGTTCTTCAAAAGAAGTAAAAATCACACTGTTCAAGTCATACTGCCAGACTTTCTATACGAGTAGCCTATGGACAACGTACACTAAAAAATCCGTTAACACCCTTCGTGTCCAGTATAATAATGCATTTAGGATGATGTTGGGACTCCCGCGGTACTGCAGTGCGTCTCACATGTTTGCCGAGGCACGCGTTGACGGGTTCCATGCTTGCATGCGTAAAAAAGTTGCATCACTATTAAGTCGGCTATGCTCGAGTACCAACACCATCCTAAGTACAATTGCTAGCAGGTGGAACGGTACATTTTTCAGGCATTGCGTTCGTGTGCTGGTGGAGTAGGTATTTATACCTACTACCAGGGGGCGAAGGCAATGTCATAATTTCTAAGACTTCATTATATTTATAACGTAACTAACACATAGCATAAGTTTACTAACATTTTATGGATCTTAGTTATCTGAAATAAAAACATTATTATTATTATTATTATTATTTAAAGCACTCGCCTACGTATCGGGCTTCAAACGACACCCTCGACGGTAATCGGTCACTTTCTCCTCTCGGTGAACAATGTACTATTTCTTGTGAGAGTTTTGTTGTAAAATAACAATAAATTATTACAAACGCCGAATTGAAAGTAACACATGAATCAATATTCGTCAAAGAAAATAGTATGAAAAAGTTGTCCTCCTATGGTTCCACCATTTTGTCAATTATCGCCATATCTGTCGCACGTATGTGATTTGCATCTATTTCCGCTCTCGCTCATGCACATATGCGCAGTGATTCGCAAACTTTGTGGTCGGGTCATGTAGTTCTCATATCCTTAAGCTAAGAGTATAAAAAAAAAAAAATTTTTTTTTTCTATTCGTGACTGTAAGAGTAAAAGTAGAGAAAGCAGTGAATTTGAAGTTTTTTTTCATTTCCTGCCAAAAATTCTATAGCCGAAGAATGGCTTCGGTATTGTGACCTCAAACAACTACTAAATGTATGTTATGTAAAATTTGTTTGGTTATATAAAGTACCTACCGAATTGTTTTTTACTTCCGATATTGTATTTTCGAGCTTTCTTTGAAACTAAACTATACACCTAAAAACAGATAACTGCCTTTTTTCAGCATAGAAAACAGTTGTTTTCAATCTATGAAAAATGTAGGCTTATTAGCATCGACGGCACCAAGTGTAAGACAACTATTCGGTGTCAAACACTCTGTACGAACTTGATAACCATAATTCATTCAAGAATCTAAATCACTAATTTCATGTCATTTTCTTTATTAAAAAAAAGGTGAAATCTAATAACTGTTATTTTACTGCCCCCGAATTTCCTCAAATTAGGTATAAAGTTCGAGAGCCTTTGATAGAAGTGATGACAGTATGCTTGTGTCCCGGTTATGCGACATCCGGTCACGGAGTGTAATACCTGGCGTAGTATATTATTGTATCATGTGTTGAAATAGATAAAGTCTTTCTGAAAAATGAAATACTGGTCGAGTGCGAGTCGAGCGTTGCAGTTTTTAGGGTATTGCATTATCCATAAAAGAAAAAGAAACTTATTTAAACACAGTAATAATATAATTGTTTAATTTTTTTATTACTCAATGAGTTCTGTACTATCACTTACCACAAGCTAGGGTTCAAAAAAGCTTTTTACGCCTTCCCACTGGAATTGGAGTTAAACTGAAAAATATTTTTACCTCTAACTAGCTCAATATTAATCTTTGGGTCAACGTTTTACACAAATTAACTAGGATGGATTCTCAAATTACTTAGGTCTTCGGTCACAAGGTTGTTAATTACGAGAAAAGTCAGTGATAAATTAATGTGCGTAAGTAAAGTATACGTAAATTTAATATGTTGTCAGCGGCAAAATAGAAGGAAAACCTACTGTGGCCGCAGCCCATTGCGCTGGTTCAGACCAGTTCAGGAACAACAAATCTAGATTTAGATTTGTTTTTGTGATTGCGACGGTACAAGCACTAGGCCCACCTGATGTTAAACGGACTAACCTCTGCCTATATCGTCCGAACGAATTTCTCTGCGCTCGTCACATTGAGACATACAGTTGCTAAGTCTCCTGTGTCTGTAATTTTTTTGGCTCTCAAGGACTGCTGCAGGAACACACTGTTAGGTGCTTGACGACAGATTTTCTACCTTGAGGGTGGTGGTATACGGTTATATTTGGTGGATGTGAACACGTACTTCAGACTGCTGTGGATGACTAACCACAGAGAGGAAAGTTTCTAATATCCTACTAGAGAAGCACTCCCCAACAGCGTGCATAGATAATACCATGCATCAAAACTTCACTTTCAACACTAATAACATTGTTCGAAAATTTTTTTTTTTTTTTTTTTTTTTTTTTTTTTTTTTTTTTTATATTTACGTGTGAAAAATGCATTTACGCATTCCCGTCCACCTCGGGGAAAGTGGCCGGGATATGTCGGGCTCGACACCAACTACTCCCACAGCAGCAAGTGCCCCTACCGACTAAATAACACACGGTGTTCCAACTCTACCGCTTCTCGGCGGGCCGCAGGGACGCTTTAGCTCTTGACCACGAACCCGCCACGGTTGTCCGTTGCCGGACCCCTCCTGGGGTGCTACCCCTCACGACGCACCAGAACACATGGCACGTCGCTACCACCCGGGGACCAAGCCCGCAAATAGGCGTCAGACAACCCCCGCTTCTGACGCCCGAGGTCCCCCTGCGACGGGTCAGATAAGTAGCCCCGTCGCCTGCTACTTCGGCCGCAGAGGATAGGGAGAGCGGCGCCTCGCTATAGTGACACTCCTCTTCCCCTGCGGCCCCTCCGCGTCCGCCATCGAACGGTGGCGGCCCCGCCGTGGCCACGGAAGGTAGGGAGAGCGGCGCACCGTAATACCGGCACTCCACTTCCGCCGTGGCCCCTCCCCGTCAGATGCGGTGCTGTCTGGACAGCCTACCCCCCCTTGCCGCTCCATACTGGACTTAGAGGCAAAGCCCAGAGGAGCGGCCCCTCCGGGGTCGGCCGATGTCCCAAGTCGGCACGGCCCCTGGTTCCTCTTCGCTTCACCGTGGGTGACCAAGCCACGGCTACTAAGCCCCACCGCCACGACAAGGCGGGAACCGTCGGGGGGTGTTCGAAAATCCCTGCATTAACCCAACAGGTGAGATAGTTAAAAAAAGCTTACTTACGTATTAGCAAAAAGTAAAGAAATAAAATACTAAGACCCGGTTTAATTAATACGCGAATCGAAGATGGCGCCGTATTCAGGACCATTTGCTCTCTATAGTGTGATTTGTTTTGAAACAGATGTACTTGTAAACATTTCTTAATTAAACACTAGCGGCCCGCCCCGATTTTGCACGGATATTTAACGAAAATTATAAATTTAAACACTTAAAAAGTAGTTATTGTGACTTTAATAGACATATAGTATTGCGGACTTTTTGTAGATATCGATGTCTTCTTACTACAAAGTTGTTTTTAACAATTTCCGCAGCGTACGCGATATAACAGTATTTTTTTCACACTTTGGCTTACATTATCGAAGTGTTCATACGGATCCCTAATTTGTAGAATATATTCTATAGCCTATGTTCATCAGGGATAGTGTAGGATTCTAATGGTGAAAGAATTTTTTAAATCAGTCCAGGAGTTTTTAAGTTAACTCGTTACATACAAAAATACAAATAATTCCTCTTTATAATATAAGTGTATATGGTAAATCCAGCCATTCACCATTACAAAATTACAAATTTACGAGAGGCAAAATTATAGTCATGTGCGGGGTTCGAACCCGCGTCGTCCACCACTTAAGCCGGGGTATGCTCTTACCGACTGAGCTAACATGTAAATTTTTCATAACTCTAATTTTTCCTCTCGTTCCTTATCCATCGTATTGCGATGGAGCGCCATCTATAGTTTTAGTTACGGTGTACTACAAACAAGACTAGTTTTGCAATTAACTTTAAACTTGCAAATTATGACGCAACCCTATAATTTTAATATTTTTGTATTTGAATTAACGCATGCTTTGCGGATTACATTACAAAATTACATTTACCATGCTTATTTGATCTAGGAGTACAAAATAAAAACGCCTCTTAGGTAACCATATATCGATGATTTTATCTGATCCCCTTTGGTAGATTATAACATCAGTTTGTATGAATATTAAAACAAACTCCATTATTTACAGATAACGAAATACCAACAGATAACTACAACCCGAACTCAACATACTGGACACCAATTCTCCGGAAACGTTGGTACGAAGTCGGCGTACTCTCAATTAGAGTAAAAACAAATATGAGTGATAGCCAAGAAACAAATACTAAAGATGTGATCAGTGACAACGAATATCGAGAGCCTAGCGAGGACATGTGTGAGAAACTGAATGCGGAAAAGAGTATAGTAGATAGTGGGACGACTAACATCAGAGTGCCTGAAGTTTTCTTTAGACCGGTGAGTTACTTAATCTACTGTCTTTTATACTAAATAATTATTTCCAAGGCTAGAGGGCGATAATAAGTGTACCATGTGGTCGAAGTGCCATACAAATATCATATATAATATAATAGTTACACCTCACTACAGCGAGATTCATGCTGGGTGCAACAATCTGCGTAATAAATAATAAAATAAATATTATTCTTAAATAACAAATTTAAAGGAGAAAAAGTTATAGTTATGTGCGGGATTCGAACCCGCGTCCATCCACCATGCTCTGACCGACTGAGCTCACATGACGACTCATAACTCTAACTTTTGCTCTCGTTCTTCAACCATCCTATGGGGATGAAGCGACACCTATAGCACATGAATAAATAACCGTACAAAAGGAAAGCTTCACTACTACACGCACAACTGTATGTGTGCAGCTTGTCACGACAAGAAGCGCGGGGGTTGCAGGAGCGCCCGCTCGCGCACAAAACCGGATTGAACCAGCTCAGCCTGGGGGCAAAGTTAAGGTGTGCCTCAAAGCAATACGACGCGGACGATCATGTAATTTGATTTATCTCAGTATTAATATTGGATTTTAAAACCATAATAGAGCCCGACAAGAGTTTTTTTGCTTTGCTTTTCAAGGCTGCAAAGTTTTTTTTTAATTTGATTGTGACGCAACAAGCACGTGGCCCACCTGATGTCTAGCGGACTAACCTCTGCATTAACAGATGTAATTCGTCTAACTAATTGCGCTGCGCTCGTCACACTGAGCCTTACAGTTGTTAAGTCTCATGTGCCTGTAATTTTTTTGGGCTCTCAAAGACTTCTCCCGAAACACGCTGTTAGGTGCTTGGCGACAGATTTTCTAAGTTTGAAAAATGAGAGTAAGAATTAAAGGTATGAGTCATTGTGTCATGTTAGCTCAATTGGTTAGAGCATACCCCGCCTAAAGGGGTGGATGGACGCGGGTTCGAATCCCGCACATGACTATAATTTTTCTCTAGTAAATTTGTAATTTTGTAAAATATTATATTATATATTTTGTAAGATTAAGGGTCCGTTTCAGAATGTTCTAATAAAGTCTCGGGTTGCTATACAACACATAAAATAACCGAATAATAAAAATGACAGTTGACATGCAGCGGCTTTCAAGCTTTAACCGATGGATAGGCTAAACCGATGACTGTGAAACGCAAAGATAGTGTTTTGTTTATTAAATATGTTCGGGGTAGTAAAACCGGAACTTACTCGAACATTCTGAAACAGGCCCTACATCGGTAATCCAAGTAGAGTACTTTTTATATGTGGGATAATGATAATACTATAATTTAAATAATTACAATTTGATTTTAGATTGTGGACCAACTGAAAAATGCAGCGCAAGCGTCCAATGTGCTGATATTGAATGAGTTTTGGTATCATGGTGAGGTAAGTTTTTTTTAATCATATACATAATATATGACGAGACGAATAATTCGTCCCTGATGATAAACGTCACGCCTGCTCATTACAGATGCACCTTTCTGTGTGACACTGTACTGCGCTCTAAACTCCGAGTGATAATGTCTCCTTCGTTTTTTACGTAATAAACAAAGAGCTAGTTACTTTTTACACAACGCTGGAATTTGGCGCGAGTATGTTTATTGAAATCTGAGGGAGCGAAGGATATTGATTGAACCATGAGCGAAGTGAGGGATTCAGAAATAGACACCTACCTCTTATAATAAATCCCGTCCTCAAATTTTCAAATTATTCTCTGCGTTGATATTAACCAATCAGGACTTTTTTTATATCTATAGATAATATTACATTATTAGAGTTTTTAAAATGAGTAATTTTCAGGCAGCGTGCTGGCCTGAACCTCAAGAATGGACATTGCCTTGGCTGGCGATAGACCTACTTAGCGCAGATGCCGATAACCAGTTCTTCACGTTGGAGATACCTTCGCGGGTACGGTTGCATATTTTATATACCTACAATAGAATAAAAGTAAGCTTGCAGATATCTTTTTTAAGCAGTCCTTTGAGCATTAGCAATATGCGTCGGCGATGATATCAAAGTTGGTAGCAAGCTAAAATTTTGTCTCTAAGGCTAGTTTCCATTCTAGGTGCGCCCTAGCCAGGCGAGCGTAATTATTGTTAAAAACAACCTTTTAATTCACGTTACACACAACTGATACATTATATACGTATTTACCTATATGTACCCACACATCAACACAAATATAAACATAAGCATTTCGGAAATGGCACTAAAAAAATACATAAGTATATAGAACAGACACGATTTTACAGAAAATATTATTTATTAAAAATCAACGTGGACATTTTGATGCTGGTACTTTATTGTTACTTTTTTTATTATTATCAAAGTCAAAGTAAAAATCATTTATTCTATTTAGGCGTCTACGACGCTCTTATGAAGGTCAATTAGAAATTTGAATATTGAAATATACTACATTGTACTGCCACGTTCAGCAAACAAAATTTATAGAGCCACTGCGAGAAGAACGGGCTAGAAACTCGGGGCCATTCTTTTAAACGTCTTTTTAAAATGTGTTATATTGTATATAACAATATATACAATATATAATATAATATAATATAATATATATATAATATAATATATATATAATATAATTATAACAATATTTAATTACATTACGTAGGTGACAGGCGCTAGCTTGGCAGAGCCGAACCAGTCCCAAGCATTTTTGTCATTTAAGTAATCACAAACTGTGTAGTAAGATTTCTTTATTAAAATGTTCTTCACGTGCAACTTGAATTTTCTTTCTGTGAGTGTTGTAATATGTTTGGGCAATCTATTATAAAACCGCACACAATTGCCTAAGAAGGACCTTTTATTTGTCTTTGCTAATCTAAAACCTGGCACCGCTAATTTATCTTTATTCCTTGTGTTATAATCGTGATTGTGACTGTTTGATTTAAATTTGCTATTATAACTCCTAGATATTTCAGAAAACGTAATGTTTTAGAGCAAATTCGATTTAGGGCTTATAAAAAAAATGCCAGGAGTGTATTTTGGTCTCCAGAATAATTTAAGATAAATTAAAAAAGTATTTTCCGATCGCTTCCAAACCACTCCGTGGCAACGTAAAGCGAGTCTTAGAGAAGAATAATTGTATCGACCTCAAAAAAATGCTGTAAACTTATTCCACAATATGTGTCGAGAAATTATTATGCTAACCATTGCACATTTCGGATAAAAGAGATTTCTCCGTCGCAATACTTTATAGCTATCATCTGTTTTTGACGCCGCCTGAAGAAACTCGCGTATGTTAATTTACGTAGAAGGCGTGAAGGAGGTGTTTTAATTTATAAAACTATGATTTCAGAACTATATGAGGGTAGTGAAGGCCCACAACAACACCGGTGTCGACGGCATCGTATCGGAGTATTGCTACAAGTTGGGTTTGGAAGCCGGGAACAAGGAAACTGTACTGGGGTATACTGCCATGGAAGGATTTGAGGTGTGCTATCATTTTCTTAAACTATCACACTTTAGTGTCACTGCACATACTATTAAAGTGACTTTGTACTGTGTAACATTTTTCGAATCCAGCACGTGGAGTTCTGTATTAGGAGAGGCCACAGTACAAATTCCGTAAGTGATAATAATATTTATGCTATCATTTACCATCGCGAATAAGGTAGTTTCATATATTTTTATTGCTGATTGGTTCAGCCTTTGACTAGGCTTGTGTGGGCGAAGGTGTTAACAGTGGGTCTCAAGAACTACTGCCAGAACACAACGTTGGTGCTTGGTGATATATTTTCAAAGATTCTAGTTTGCCAGGCGGGCATTTTAGCTTGATTTACATATTTATTCGTAGGACTTGATTGACTTGACTTGTATTGATGCCACTAAGAAGTGCTCAATATGATAAAGTCAGACATCGTGATAGAGAGAGAGAGAGCTTCGCTTGGAGTTTCTTTACGCAATAAAATCCGAAACTCGGAAATCTCTGGTTAGATATTTAAATAATCTCTTTTTATATTTTTATTTGTCTAAATATACACTTATATTTCGACGCAGCTACAAGCACCTTGATCGTGGGTCAAAAAAGAAAGTATTTAAACAATCTCATTCTTTCACAGGTTCTGTTCAATAGGTCAGCTGGATGGATCGGCTTCAAAACTTCATCTTGCGGGTCAAACACCCGCATATCTGGGCCTTACAACGCTTCTACCTCTTTGAAATCCCTTTGCAACCTCGTCACACCGCCCCACGAGATCGCAGCGTCAATAAAAGCAGCTCAGTGGGCCTTATTCGCCGTGTCTATTATCGCCAGTGGCGTATTGATATATTTATTAGCACCGTGCGTTAAAATGTTTCTGTTCAAACCTCGGCCGAATTCGCCGCAGATTTCAATGTCTCAAGCAGCGTTGGTTGAGGCGGATGCGAATTGATTTGTTGTTTGTTTTGTCTGGAAACGTTTTAATTTTATCTTAGGTAGTTGACATCGTCTTAATGAAGCCCGTTGCGACTGACATATTATTGTGTAATTTTTTGACGAACCAGAACAAGCTAAGAACAGTAAAGAAAGAATTACGTAAGATCATTGTAGATAGATAGATAACACTTTATTGACACAATACAAATGTACATACTTAGAACTTAAAAACATAAAAGGTAAGAGTAGGTGTGACAATGGGCGGTCTTATCGCTGAGAGCGATCTCTTCCAGACAACCCGTTATTATTGTAGAACGTCGTTAATAGTTTGTAAGAATAAATCATCTCTAACCCAAGTCTGTAGATATACATCATATTAACTGAATAATAAGGCCCTACGATGGAAGGCCGTTGCGTTTCTACTATTTCTAATAAGTACCTTCCTATTAGTATTTCTTCCTATTAAATAATGATTCATTATTATTTTACAAAACCACATATTGTCACGCCTGTATTTCCAAAAGGGGTAGACAGAGGTTTCTAAACACCCACATTTCGCCAGACATGTTTTGGTCTCATGAAATATGGGGTGAGTCTATTGCCATCTATAGGGAGCAAGTCCAGGCTCCTGACTGTTACTAATTACAAACCTTTCTTTGAAAATTTATATTTTGGACATAACCTATATTCGGTCGTTTTTGTTACTCTGAGGCTTATTTATTGTCAGGATTATTATTATACAGATTATCCGCGTCACTGTCTCAGCGGTAGAGTGGCGTAAAGCGTCGTTTCTTCGCAGGTTTATTCTCTGGATCGGGCAGTTATCGAGTTTTTAAGGCACAGAATGTTTTCAGCAGCAGTCCTGAGTTTATCGATACATGGCAATAGGCCCAGTCCCCGATTATATGCGACCAAAACCTATGTGGCAATGTGTGACTACAGACCTTCGGGGATATAAACTAATATTTACAAATTTTTTTGAGCAGAAATTCTCTAATCCTTTCGAGCGGGAGTCGAACCCGCGTCTTCCGATTTTACTCACCGGAAGCTGGAAACAAAAATGTGTACTTAAATTTAATATTCGCGTAGCATGCGATTGTGCCTGATATCATTTAGATATTGGATCATAGTGGGGATATGTATGTCTTTTATACAAAACTTTCGACCTACAGATGAAATAAAACGTTTCCATACATTTTGACTTGATATGGTTATTGTTTTGTATTGTTTATTTTTGACTTGAAATTGTTGATCAAATTCAAAAACCAAAATTGTGTGATTGTGATAGAATATACATATAAAGGGCATCGCACACTTGTGCCGTAATCTTAGTTAGGCCATACTCTGAAAGAGTAACAGTTATATTTGATATAAGTCTGAATAATTAATTAGATTAAGGTTCAGTCAGGTAAAATGTTTCGTCTATAAATAGCTATTTTATAATATTTGTAGTAGAGTATGAAAAATTTAAAATCATCATGTACATAATATTGTAATGGTTGGTATGTTAAGTAACTTAGAATTATTGTAATGTCTAATATTGTATCACTAGAAATTTAAAAAAAAAAAACTACATGCAAAACTACACGCACATCTTTAACAAGCCTGAAAATAGTTTTTTTTTATGTTTATAAAACAAGTCCGTTAACGGTTATTTTAAATAAATAAATGTTTTATTACTCATTTAATACACACAAGTACAATTTTAAAAATAACACAGTTTAAAAAAATAATAACGCTCAAAGTATGTACAAATTTAATTACATTATAATTAAATTTGTACATTATATGTTATTGGTACAGTTGTTTAAATACATAAGTATAAATCTTGTGTCGTGGGCTTCCTCCGAGGACACCATTATTAATAAAGCGAGGGTATAGCGAGGTAATTCAGTCACCTCTAGCTTTAAAGTTAGTTCTTTCTGCATCTACTTTGAATCCTATTTATTTAAGAGATAATAATCATTGATGCATCAAAAATATCTAAGAAACTTTCGAACTTGGCTGAAGTACAGAAAGCAAGTTATTACACACTGTAATAAAATATAAATAGGACAGAGGTAACATAACTGAGAACGGACTATATACACTATATAATTATGCATATATGAATCATATATAAAGAAATTCACTTTTACACGCGCAACATTTAATCTTAAATAAATTTTATTTCGACATAGCAATTTATGACTAAAAAGTGATTAGATGTATGTTTTATGATGGTAGTTTAAATGATTTGCATATAATGTTTAGAACTTCGTGCCTACTGCAAAATGCAGTTGGATGCAGTCATGTACTCAGGTCATAGGCGAGAGCATCCCTATCCCCCACATGATATCTATCGAACACTTATCGATTCCGATGTACTTAAAATGCCGCGTGACGTAATTTATAATGTATATATAATGTGACTTATCAGCAGGGACCGGATAAAATAGCAAAAAATTTAAAATACTGTGCCGATTGGGTAAAGGTTTTTATCGATTATTTAAGCTATCGATACTTTTTCCGTCATAACTTTCGCGCTACATTCGACATGCATTAACTAAATAAAAGTAATGTAGGTAATAAAAATAATTTGAGTAATAAATGGTGGGAGGAGTCGTATTAATGCTGAGTTTAAATAATCATTGTACTTTTATAAACCCATTTCATTAAGTATTGCCGAGTGAGAAGTTGTTAATCATCAGATATTGGTGCTTATTACGTCTTGTCTTGAATGTTAATTTATGTGCATAATTTATTACTACTGTTAAATTCAGTTTCTATCAATATAAATTTCGCCATAGATACTTAAAATATTTAATTTCGAATGTAGTGCAAAATTTATGTCGTGTTAGAAAAAGTATCGATAGCTTAAATAGTCGATAAAAGCATTTATTTAATCTCTATTGTATTTCAATTGTTTTCCTATTTGGTTCCTGCTCCCTGTTATAAGGTCAGTTAAAAAGTGTTTTATTAGGCGCCAAACACAGGAAATGTACTATATTTAAATATATGTAAAAACAACCTATATATATATATATAGGTTGTTTTTACATTGATGCCTGACGTCGCGGTCTGACTTAGCGCAACTTACTGAGTTATGAGGTATAAGGAGAATAAAATATCAAATTGTAGGGTTTTTTTTTTATATTTTACTTCTTTTAATTTAATAAGGGTTGTAGTTTCGAGAAATAAGAGCTTACAAATTTCTGAATAATGCTGATAGAGAAAGTGGGTAAAATTCTTAAAAAATATTTGTTATAGTTAGATAAAACACATAACTGATGATATTTTATATGACATCGTAAGAGTTTGATATTTTATTGTGAAATTTCAGTGTACAAAGAATTCCTAGTTTGACTTGTTTAGGTCGTATATAAGCTACATAAAAAAATCTACTTCTGGCAGTTGGCCAAGAAGTAACTAATAAGTTTGACGTTATTTCATTTATGGCTACAATGATGTAAAACAAATTGGAAGTTATTAAAACTGTGTAAAAAATAGTTAACATTTTGGAAAAGTGTAACAATTCGAGTAGATCAACTTTTCCTCCCAGAAGGATCTCCTCTTTTTAACTCCTTGAATCTGGGACATGCTAGGTATAGATTACATTACTATAACCCTCGGAAAAGAACTTGTAAAATACATTATAAAAATCAAGATCAGTTTGTAAGCTAGAGAACTGCTAGGTAACAAACACACAGTGCCACCTGCGAAACAGCTTTCAGTAATCAACCTCAAAATGTTCCAAATTCAAATGTCTACTAATGTCTACATTTCATTTCGTAATTACAAAAAAAAACAATTGTATGCGTTTGGTAGGCATTGGGATTGTGGTAAATAGATATGTCATTTTTGATATGCGTTTAAATTAAAAACTTGCCATTTAGATATAAAGTGTAACATATATAGTTGGTTCCAAACCAGCAAAGAATATTATTATTTTTTGTATTCTCTAAACAGTGTTACAATATGTAATTGTAGATACCACTTAATAATATAGCACGAATTTGTATTATATATTCTTGTACGCACACTTTTAAATTATGAATAAAAATAGTTATTGAAGTCTTGATTGATTAAATGATCATTTTATAATTGATTAATCGTTGTACGTGCTGTTTTAATTAAATTATCTGTTTTTTAACGGATGACTTGACGAGAGCAATGCGGAGAAGAGCGGTTAGGTAGATGATAAACATGAGAGCGAAGCGAGCGCACCGTGGCAGAAGCGAGCGAGTGGCATATCTGAAATCAGCCATTACATTCTACCATTAAAATATTGAAGGCGATAGCCACTTAAAGTTCATCAAAAACCATTTAATGTTTTGTTATTTATTAAACAACTATGAAACTTAGGTCAAGCAGTGAAGGCCGTTTCCAATGACATATGTTGAAGAAAAAAGAAATATTTGTATTATCGTTTTCTTATGCAATTCTTTGCTGAAGCACATTATAAAGTATTGACAAATATTTAAAAAAATGGCCTGGGTTACGTGGCGTTTGTGACGTAACGTCAGAATACCGAAGCAGGATTTTTAAGGACTTCTCACGTAATATTAATACTATTTTTTTATTAATAAATAAAAAAGCAGATATAAGTATGAGTAGGTTTAAGACTGATTGACTGATTGCACATGATCTAAAAAAACACTTCGTATTCCATTATTTCATACCGGAGCACAGCGCTACGACGACAGCATATCAAATAAAATATAGCTGTATGTCAACTTCTACTAGTTTCAAATGCTTGCCAACACATTATGTATAAATAAAATAATAGAATTAATATATAAAAGCCTGACAGCTACTTCATGTTTATCAAAAAATCATTTAATGTTTTGTTAATTATTAAGAACTATCAAACTCAGATTAAGTTGAGTAGGCCGTTTCCAAGAAGTTTGTTGAAGAAAAAGATATAATAGTATTGATAAAAATGATCCTTTTTTTCATGTAAACATAGAATTGAAAGTAATCGTTTAAAGTATATTATACTGGGGAATTAATAATTGATTAATTGCTGAGCCTGAAACACATATACCGTATTAACAAATATTTATAAAATATGGGCTGTATTCGCGTAGCTGTGCGATGAAACCTATGTACCTACCCTTAAATGTAATAAAAAAGATAAATATAAAAAATATACCCGCTATTAACTGACATAAGTAACAATAAAAAAACAATTGTATGAAATTGATCTACAATTATGAACTGTAGTCCTTGGATTGATCGTGTCGTGGGTTTCTTTCCCATACGCAGCTATAAATTTTTTCGAATTAATATTGATATTTTTATAATTTACAAGTGTAGTAATTTTAAACAATCTACTCGTACATTACGCTTTTCATAGTAATTACATGTGTAGAATTGTAGAGTGGTTGGTCAAAAAGAAAAAATAAAATGATGGTATTTTTCCAATTTTGCCTTACTTTCATGTTTTAATAAAATGACTAGATTACATTTAGATGCTGACAAGTGCTAAATAACTTTACTTTAACAGATTTTAAGCAAAATGTATGTAGTTTGTAGCAATAAGAAAATTATATGTGAATCTTGATCACATAAAGGCCAAAAAAGTCGGTAACACGATTCCTTAACATATTCTCGATAGGATATAATTTCAAAGTTGACTCTAAATTACGCTTGTAACGTAAATATCTGAATTATTTATGTATGAATGTGTATGAAAATATTTTAATAAAATAGCAAAACCTTATCAAGAGGGACCAGAAAAGTTACATTTTCGATTTAAGTTACCAGTTTTGTGTTATTAAGCTTACTTTAGGATTTTACTTAAACTGATCGCGATTTCACCATCGCTGCCTCTCTTTCACTCCTACGCAGTCCGATAGTGACAACATTTCAGAAATTGACAGCGTCTTAAGGTAGGTACTTAGTAAGAGTTTTCATAGTCCATTACATACCTTAAAATTTAAAGTATTTAACCGTCCGCTAGGGGCGATGTCAAAAACGGATTTTGGGAAAACATTAACTTTCATTGTTACAGTACGTAGAAACTTGAAGCGTAGGTATGAAAACTTTTGCTAGGAGTGCAGACTTATCGAAGGCGTGCCCTACTATATTTTTTATGTGTTTTATGCAATTACGACTGCCAAACCAAGCGTGTCATATGTTACATTTCATTGCTTTACTGTCTATGCCATTAGCTTTTAAATCCACATGTTGACAAAAGACGACTTTCCGTACATATGCGCATTCATTTACTGTGGAAGAGCGCGCCTTCCTGATTGAACAAGTGTATTACTGATGAAGGAAAAGAGAACACTATAGTCTGTTTTTTTAACAAACGAGTACTGAGCACATTTCTGATATTGACAGAGTGAGATGGGTCATTGCCGTCATTGGTCAATGCCTTTGTTATACTTTTCTTTAAACTTTCGTGAACTATACTCATGTTTTTAATATTCTGACGGGTCTATCCACGCACGAATTAACATCAAAATATAATATTTTGACTAACCTCGACGTTTCGATCAAGTTGCATTGACCGTGGTCACGAGTAGACTGAAGAAACGGGTGTCATCGTCTTGACGAGCGGCGGGAGCGATTTAAATCTACCCCCGCTTGGTTTTCGATAATGTCTTTATCACTGTCACCTCGACACACTACACTAACAGTATCAGAACTTGCACGCGGCGGCAAATTACGACTCGAGCACTTTCTAATTACAGGATTCCACGATGTAGACAACTTAAATCCATCCTCCCGATTGAAATTTTTGTACTTCTTAATTTCAACCGCTTCACGTATAATCCTAGAGTAGTGGTTAACCACTGGATCGAGCTACATGACCCAAAAATTCTCTCCACTGAACGGCATTATTACTCTAGGATTATACGTGAAGCGGTTGAAATTAAGAAGTACAAAAATTTCAATCGGGAGGATGGATTTAAGTTGTCTACATCGTGGAATCCTGTAATTAGAAAGTGCTCGAGTCGTAATTTGCCGCCGCGTGCAAGTTCTGATACTGTTAGTGTAGTGTGTCGAGGTGACAGTGATAAAGACATTATCGAAAACCAAGCGGGGGTAGATTTAAATCGCTCCCGCCGCTCCTCAAGACGATGACACCCGTTTCTTCAGTCTACTCGTGACCACGGTCAATGCAACTTGATCGAAACGTCGAGGTTAGTCAAAATATTATATTTTGATGTTAATTCGTGCGTGGATAGACCCGTCAGAATATTAAAAAAATGCCTTTGTTCTTGTTTTGAAATTGCTAAGGTCCGTTCATATTGAATACTTCTAAACCTTACTGTAGAAAAAATAACGTTATTATTTTATGATTTAAATTTGCATACTTAGTATATTCGTAACAAAATTTTCTATTCATGTTTATGATATAAAACAATATTGTAATAGTATATATATTACATACTAGAACATATAAATCAAATAATTCTACTACAATTCTTGTAATCTTAAAAATTATCGACATCCTTGTGATGAACTTTCTGCAGATACCTACGTCAATAATAAATTGCTCTAACATATTTTGTACCTACATGTTTGTCGACTTCGTACATTTTGATTTCTATCTTGGTTATCACAATAGGATTGAGACTTGACCACCATTATTATCCATCCACTTTAGCTACTCCTTGTAACAAAAGAGTTCAGACTTAATAAATTTTATAACTTTTGTTATTTCCTGCCATAGCCCTTCACTTGAGACCAAACGAGTAGGTACAATTGGGTTGAGCTCACAATGATACGTCGGCAAACGTATGAGAAGACGATTTGTTGACTTAGCTACAAAATTTTTTCAAAACGATCTTTGTTTTACTTATCCTAGTAACTACTAGGATAAGTAAAACAAAGATCGTTTTGAAAAAATGCGTGTCAATGTCAGCCCTAGCCCTTCCCTTGAGACCAAACGAGTAGGTACAATTGGGTTGAGCTCACAATGATACGTCGGCAAACGTATGAGAAGACGATTTGTTGACTTAGCTACAAATTTTTTTCAAAACGATCTTTGTTTTACTTATCCTAGTAACTACTAGGATAAGTAAAACAAAGATCGTTTTGAAAAAATGTTGTATTGATTCGTTACAAGCAATATTTTTCGATGCGAAGGTAGTCTAAGGCTCAATCGAATGTCACTACATGTAACATGTAACTACAGAGTTCATGTGGAACGGACTTTATGTTGTTTACGTGGGCCAATAGCAACGCAGTAAAATTTTCAGTACTAGTTAAAAAATAGACTATAGTTTCACGAATTCTTATAAAGTCCGCAGTGTCTGTTTGAAACAGACTTATTTCAGTACCAAATCCATGTATTGAAACTAGAGGTCTCACTTGTCATGTAAGTAAGTACTTAGGTTAGCTTTTGGTCATCGGTGCCATGAGCTTTTTATTCTGTGCCATGAGTAATCGGCAAGTGTTCTTTATGTCCGCGCTGTATAATTAGAATAAGCTTTATAATAGTTGGTTTAAATTAGCCTCGTGCGTCATTGTAAAACGAGTAAATTAAGGAAAATATTGACCAGCCTGAGTAATATTGATTGTAGTATTATTACTAAGAATCACCATCGTCATAATATTTTCAATAAAATCATTATTTATCGTAGTTTGTTGTTTTTTTTCATTAATATTGTGAACGAATAGGCAAGCACCGATCTAAGTAGAGCGTCCAATCCCGCATGTTATTTCTAATTTGTGTATTTACGGGATTAATTTGCTTTCAATCCCATGGAATAAGCGAGATCCCGACAAATTGCTAATCGCAAACAATTCAAAACGTCCAAATAAAAGTTGAAAACTAAATTGAAATCGTACGTAATTAGATGCATTGATCTAATTACGCTAGTGCATACGTGCAATTATTTACTGTTAATTAGGGAAACAAACATGGCGTTTTAAATCAGAGCAGTTGAGTGGCGCCTCGAGCAACCACGTTAAATAGTTTATTTCCCAATGGTTATTGAATTAAAACCTACTTTATCGTTGAACTATTATCTACTCTGAAAATATAACCACATGCACACATTTAAATTATGAACATAAATAGTTATTGAAAATTGGCTTTAAGATCATTTCATAATAAAAATGATTAATCATTGTACATGTGTACCTAAAAATGAGCTGTTTTTGAACGATTGACTTGATGAGAGATGCGAAGACGAGCGGTTAGGTATATGATGGAAATGACATTCAATTGCTCCGTTGCTGCGTGAAAGAAAGCACCGTCATGCGGCATCGCCCATTTGGGTGTTCCTCTAAAGATTTTCGGGACCCGGCAAGGTTAACAAATTCCTCTAACTATTCACACTTTAAGGTCTTCTTTGTTTAGTTTATTAAAACGAAGTACGGCCGGTTTGCGGATGTTTATGGTGCATAAAAATAAAATGTTTTCGTCACAAACCGCTACGTTTTCCCGAATCTAGTGTAAATGCAAGGTTTTTATATGCCTGATAGATAAGCATTTGACCACTATCTCACCTGATGGTAAGTGATCATGTGGTCGAAGTGGTTGCTCAGGCTAACCTAGAATTACTGGCTCTCAAGGACAGCTGCCGGAACACACCGTAGGTGCTTGACGACAGATTTTCTACTTGAGGGTGGTAGCTAGCCAGGCGGGCATTCGCAAAATGCCCTACCACCATGCAAATATACGGAATGCAGCGCAGGACACACCAGGAGTTCAGCTAAGCAAACTTAACTTCGTTTAGCTTAGCTCAAATAGCTACGTAGTCTTACATACCTACTTCAGTTGATACCATACCTAAGCTTAAACATGAGCTAGCTAAGCCGAAGGTGCCAGATAAGAAAACTATCGGCCTTTACGCGGGGGTGAAAACATCCTTCGTTTATCCTTAGTTTGCGGTGTGAACCCGGACAGTTTCGATTTTCTTAGCTCATTTTTCTATGTGAGCAAAACTTGACATTTTTTGTTTCGCTGATAGCTTATCTCGCGGTGTAGCATGAGCTTTATGGTAATATGAGTACGTACGGATTACCTACCTTGGATTCCTAATCTAGACTTAATTTCCTGCTGGAATCGACGAACATTTCCTGAAGTTAACAGATCGTTATGGTGGAAATGGGTAATATATTGAAATTGAAATATTTAAGCATTAATCTTCGACCTTCGTCTGCCTTTTCATTAAACAATATGACGACTTCCTGTAAAAATTGGATGCGTTAATCGTATTGGTCCCACTCGCGAATAGGTAGGTAGGTTGGTACATCATGTCGTTAACTAAAGATAAACGCTACGTTTACTGCCAAATAAGTTGTTGGTTGTTAAGGAGACCCTAATAATATCAAAACTAAACTAGTTCGTAATTGATAATATCGGTATAATTATTATGTACTATTACTTATCTACTTATTTCCTCTAGTTAAAATACTAATAACGGTGATTTTTATAATGTAATTTTGAAACTGTGACCAAGACCAACCATTTTTTTTCTATTACGGTCTGTTGCAAATCGGTAGTCTAAGTCAAAGTCAATATCATTTATTATATTTAGGCGTCTACGACGCTCTTATGAAGGTCGATTACAAATTTTAATATTGATTATATTCTACATTGTACTGCCACGTTCAGCAAACAAAAATTGTATAGAGCCACTGCGAGAAGAACGGGCAAGGAACTCGGGGCCATTCTTTTAAACGTCTTTATACGTGTATGTTCCTATATAATAAAATTATTACAATATTTGTTTAAATTACGTAGGTGAGAGGCGATAGCTTGGCAGAGCCGGAATTGTCCAGGCATTATTGTCGTTTAAGTAATCACAAACTGTGTAGTAGGATTTTTTAATCAATATGTTTTTCACATGCAACTTGAATTTCCCCTTTGTGAGCGTTGTAATATGTTTGGGAAATTTATTATAAAACCGTACACAATTACTTAGGAAGGACCTTTTATTTGTCTTTGCTAATCAAAATAATCTTTAAAGACTGAGGCCCGACTGGCACTTCGCCTGATTTTATTATTGCCTTTGCTCACTATTATTGGTAAGTGATATTGAACATGCACGGTGCTGAAATCAAATGATAATTTGATCTGATATGAGCTATCATTTGACGCTCGACACCTAGGTGTCTACTCACATTACTGACCGACTGAACAACTGAAACATAAGTACCATCGATCAATGAAAGACTAAACATGCAGATTAGTTCGACCTCGATTGAATTGAATAATTCAGCCGTCAAGCATTTTGCAGCAATTTGCATCGAAACGAGATCCGACAGAAGTCGACACTGAAATTAAATCACGATTATTCCTGGCATAAGAAGAAGTCCCCGAAAGCCCTACTAGAAAGAAATTTAATTTTCTACATGATGGGAATTAACTTTTTATTTGAAAGTCAGTTGTTCTTTCAATAAATTATATTTCTTGGAGGAGATAACAAAAACATAGTCTATCTTAATACCGGCTATGTGGGGAAAGTACAAATGTATTCCATGTAATATACAACATAAGTTTTTCATGGTGATATTTTACATACAAATGATAACCAATTAAAATAACTAAAACGAATCCTTTCCTTTAGTATATATTTGCTGTCCTGCCCTCAGTGTTCCAATGCTTGCACTTTGGGCGATTTTTCACATTGGTACGAGGTCATTACGCTTAGGGTGGCTGCAGCCCAATACATGATACAATAGTCATCCATATAAATTGCGAATCGTCGACACGAAGAAGAAGACGTACGCTGTCGTCTTCGAACATATTACCTATTATACATACTACAGAGTCATGATCATACATTAAATGATGTGGTACTTATATTATAGGTGCATACCTACATACCCACAGCTTTACCAAGGTACACATTTTTTAAAATTTGTTAGTTACGAATTTTGTAAGCTTTTTACCTAAGCTGGTGCATTAACACTTGTTTGTATTATTTTTTGCAACAGTCGAAAGTGTTCCCAACTCTTGACTGGTGCTATAATAAACTATATAATAAAATATCATAATATTCAATTATCGGCTATTGGCTACCTATATGCCTATCGTGGTTTAAATTATATTGGCTAGGATAATTTGATCTGAAGTTTTTGATGCAGTGATGGGTCAGTGCCATTGGCTATGGACTGCCGAGCAGCAGGTCCAAGTAGAAAATCTGTCGCCAAGCACCTAACGGTTTGTTCAGGCAGCAGTCCTTGAGAGTCAGTCAAATTACAAGCACATGAGACTTCACAACTATGTCTCAAGGTGACGGGCGCAGTGTAATTCGTGATTTGTACGAATTGCATCTTTTATAGGCAGAGGTTAGTCCGCTTAACATCAGGTGGACCTCGTGCTTGTTCCTTCACAATAACATAAAAAACAACTATCATACTCGGCCTCAAGATTCCTTTGAGCAATAATTTTTCGATATTCCTCACACAATTTGAATAGCGGGTGAGAAAAATCCATCCTAGCTAGATCGGTGAAACCAATGCTTGGTCACCCAGTAATGTATAATAATAAGGAAATATGAACTTAGTAGATATGTTTAAGTGTTTGTTATATATTGTAGTATTACTAGCTTTAATTACCCGGGCAGGTATATAATACCTACCTAACAACATTAAATTGGCTGTCGTACCGTGACCCTCAATAACTGACCCGATGGCAACTGATTTATTATCTGACGTGTATTTAAGTCCGTGAGTTATTTATTTTATGTAATCAGTAAGTGCATCATGGTAGCACGACAACTATAGAAATACCTACTACCTACTTAAGTATTTCAAAAAACCTAGTTTAATTTTTTCTAACCTCATAATCTCAATTAGGTACTTAGATAGAGCCCACGCATAGCACATGTTCAACAATTACGCACACGTACGAGTACATCATTACTTAGTTATGCCTGTATTTGATAAATGCGACGTTACCAATCCATACAATATATCGATTTAGATTTGAAGCAGTGATGGCTCAGTGGCATTGGCTATGGACTGCCGCGCAGCAGGTCCATGCATCGAATCCCGCTTGAGCTTCATTGCATGGTGGAAGGCCATTTTGCAAATGCCCGCCTGGCTAGCGACCACCTTCAAGTAGAAAATCTGTCGCCAAACACATAACGGTGTGTTCCGGCAGCAGTCCTTGAGTGCCAGCGAAATTACAGGCACATGAGACTTAACAACTATGTATGCTGCAGCAATAACTGGGTATGTAAGGCTCAAGGTGTCGGGCACAGTGCAATTCGTGACTTGTGACGAAATGCATCTGTTATAGGCAGAGGTTAGTCCGCTTAACACCAGGTGGGCCTCGAGCTTGTTCCGCCTCAATTGACTCCGAAGGGGCTAGACTACTCCCCAAACCTTGACATGCTCTCACTTTCGGCCAAGACGCAACGTGGCAGAAGATTTAAAAAAATGCTGTTGCAAATCTATAAAGAAAAAAACTTACGTTTCACAACTTTTAATTCGTTCAATTCCATAATCTTGGCTGTTTAGATATATGTATTTAGTATGCATCTTTAAACATAAATGTTAAACATAGAGCTTGTAGTCAAAACGATATGGCCAATAATTGTTTGCTAACGCTTGCTTAGTGAGTGAGTACCCATGCAGTATAATTCCGGCTGTTCAAGTAATCTACCCAGCCATCCAAGGCCCGAGTGGGTGCCCGGCTCATCACGTGGCAGGATATTAAACTAAAATAGGATCTTGGGGTGGCAACACAGGAGCAGGGCTAAGAAGGCCTCTTCTTAAAAAAAAAAAACTATAGTAAGTAATATAAAGTATAATTAATTTATTTTGTGTTTCCCGTATTCTTCAATTACGTTAGCATCTCGGCCAAGACCTTAGCCCGAGCTCAGGGGTACACTGAAAAACAGCGTTATGATCACATCACAGTGTGAACATAACACATGCTGAGTGTACCCCTATTGCCATAAAATATATATTTTTAACTAATTTTAGTGTGTTAATTTGTAATATAGTATGTTTATTTGTATATTAGCAAATGGATAGTGTAAACATTTTGTTATTTTTCAGTGGCAATAAATGATCCTTTATTATTATTTATTATTCTACTAAAACTATGCAACAATTAACGCTCCCCTTCATACATGGACATATTTTCCTTCACCGATCGAGCTCCTTTTCCTACTTCGAAAATGTCGTAAGATGCTACTAGTGAAGCTTTGGATACGAGTTTTAAGATATAAACATTACTTAAATGGTAAACTCCAAAATAACCATGAGTCTGTCTAGCCAATATAGTCTCCGAGGTGCAATCAATACCGTGGCGCCCTCTAATCATACGATGAAAATTGAATCTTAGTCAAATTTTCACTAGTAATCGGAAATTCGGACGCAAAAGGGCAATTATAAATAGGGTTGCCATCACCTTAACCACCAATGCCGGACAAAATCTTAAAAAAGAACCCCGTTTTTCCCCGGACACCCATGAAAACATTGTTTAAATTATTTTAGTTTTTACAGCTTCTTTGCGAAATATCTACAGTGTTACAAACAAATTTATTCACTCTTCTCTTTCTGTGGTAATCTGGTGATAAAAATAATGTGAAGCATTGTTATATGGTATCAAATTAAAAATCAATAATAAATTTTGGTTTTATAAATAATTAAATAACTAGTAATCATTAAAAACTACAAGCTAAAAAAAATTAAGTCATTTTGTTTGGTTACGTAGACATCGACGTAGACGATGTCGTCCATTTATTAATGAAATTCTATTGTTCTCGTTATCTTGGATGCCAAAGGTAAAACAATTTTTTTAAGATAAATGAAACGTAAGTAACAAGTTTAAATTTTGACGAGCTCAAGATCTTTTTAATTATTTCGGTATATTTCAGATGTAACAATTTTTGTCAAAGTGATCTATCTTCATCATCGAGAAAATAACCCTCATTCTCGTTGATCTTTACCAACAAGAATTTGTAAAAGTCAAAGCAACTCAGGTCCTTAAAATTATACCTCATTTTGATCAGAGAAGAAGCCGTATGTATGTTTAGTGAGTTTTTCTCCTTCGTCCATTGCCGCGTGACTTGCGTAAAAAGTTACATTATAACTTGGGTTGCCAACTAATATCAAGCATGTTTTCCGCCAGATTTCACTAGATGTTTTTAGAGTATGGTGATGATAAAAAAAAGCGCTAGAGACCCTAGAAATGTTCTAGATCTAGCCCTAAATGCGCTAAAACGGCATCACTGTGACTGAATGATCGGGATCGGCGGCAGTTCTTTATGGTGGATGCCGGCTCACGTGGGGGACGTTCTGTAGATGTACCTAGATTTTGCAGCGCCGGAGTTAACCTACTTGTATATGCAGCACTGTCCATGTTTCACCCGAACACTGTTTGAAAGCCCCTACCGGACGCCCCCCGGATGTCCTCTACACTAGGACAAATCTGGGGAATCACCAACGGATGGCAGCCCTAATTATAAATGACGTTGGGAAGCCATACTCGTGGGGTAGCCTTTTTTTTTTTTTTTTTTTTTTTTTATTGTCATGAGGAAAATGCATTTACGCATACTCACCCGCCGGGGAGCAGGTGGTTATGTCGGGCTCAGGGTCAATAGGGACCCCACTACCGACTAAAAACCTCATGGTGTTCCGCCGTCATCGACTAGTGGCAGGGGACTGCGGGGTCACTCGCGCTCTCATCCGCAGCCCCCACCGACGTCGCTGCCCGCTTAAGCGGGCCAAGCCTCCGGAAAAATCTCCCCAAAACCGCCTCGTGGGATGCCCCGGAACACGAGGGCATCCACACTTCATGAGGACCTAGCCCTGATGGGGGGTGCTGGCTGTCCCCACAGCTGACACCCCAGGCCCTCTCGTGGGGTAGCCTAGCTTCAGTGTGGTAGAAGAGCTTTGTATAGTGACCATTTTGAATCCGTCAATTGGAGTTATCCTACGAGCTCCTCTGATTCTTCATACATGCATTAGAGGTAATTTAAGTATCTCATATTTTCTGCACTACAAGATTTTTTCGCCCGTGGGGTGCCGGGTTAGAATTGCACCACCCCATATCATCCCAAAAAAAAAAAAAATAGATAACCCCACCACTCTGTCGAGTCTCTCATTTGTTGTACCGTACCGCGTGCGGCGGCCGTGCGTGCGGCGCCTGCTCCCGCTCGCGGCGCTGCCCCCGCGTACAAACACCACACATTACGCTCCCTCGGCGCAGGCGGTTTCACTCCTCAACGATCTGGTTGCTCAGCAGATAGATTTAGACTTCTTTAATATTAGATTTTCCGTGTTTGTAGATGTATGTATTAAATTTCTTATGTAATGTATTTACTTATATACAAAACTGGCTTATCACACGTCTTGGCGTAGCTGTAAGTGTGTAAGCAACTATGAAAAATAAATAAATAAATCCCGTGGGTGTCGTAAGAGGTGACTAAGGGAACAATACTGGAAGGTGGGCAGCAGTGCCTTCTAAAGAACTGCCAACTTACACTGCGATCTCCAAGACGCCTGCCAAGCGTGGGGATTATGGCATATACCCCCTTCATAGGGGAAGCCGTGTTCAGCAGTGGACGATCTGGCTGATACAGTACATAAAGTAAAGATTTTTTGGAGCAAGTAAATTTTCAGGTAGAATTCTACTTGAGGGTGGTAGCTAGCCAGGCGAGCATTCCCAAAATGCACTTCCACCATGAGGTGAATCTCAAGGCGGCGGCGCGAAAACAGCTATAAAACAGCTACGAAACTGACGAATAGTCTTTTGCCAGAAAAATCAGGTAAATCATATAGCCATCAGATTAAATAAAGTAGTCTATGCAACTGCATATAATTAGGTATTAATACACTCGTGTAATCTTATTTTGAAACTACACTCATGTTTTAATACCCTCTATTTTATGACAGTTGCATAAACTACTATAATAAATGTGTTCTATTTATTGTATTGTGGGTAGATTGATTTGCATTTATGTAGGTATATTGAAAAAATAAGGAGCATAAATATATCCGTGTATAATTGGTTTAACAAATGATAGTTATTGTGTATTCTACTCTACCTGCATTAATAACCTCACATCTCCTAGTGACGTTTACTAATAAAAATTCATAAGTAGTAGGTACATATAAAACAACCTGTGATGTTATTTTCAATTTAGTTGTGACTGCTAGTGAGTGAGTAGGTTTTCTTGTAACGCGTCTCACGATCTTTAAACAAAACAAAGCAGGTAATCAAATAAAATTTATTAGAAATGATTGGACCAATTAAAGTGTTTCTTCTGTTGATGCAGGTTGCTGTTATATTTTCAGCTAGTAAGTGTTTTTGAATTATTTTTGTGTCGGTAGGTATGTTCGAATATTAAACATTGTAGTAGTTGTAATGAACTTGTAGTATGTATTTCTTAACTTTCATCTATTCATTCGTGCTTTAGTAAGTAACTTACTAAAGCACGAATATCTGTATCGGCTGGATTGTCCACTGCTGAACAAAGCAAAATTATTTAGAAAACTGGAATAAATAAAACGTCCAAGCCTAGTTAATGATATATTCAATATATGAACACAAAAATCACTGAAATCGGGCAATATATAAATATGTAGAAAAGAGGCTTTTCTTTTTGTATGGAGAAGTACGCGCTATATATCCTCTTAAGTTTATTCGTAGTGTCATATTTGTGATTGTAATACATTGCTTTAGTAGCAGTAGAACTTCTTGTGAACAGTTCATCCGGGGAAGTACGGCCACTATACCCATTTCTATTGCCAAGCAGCAATGTTCTGATTATTGTGTTCCAGTTTGAAGTGTATAGGCGCCGTGAATTACAGGAACATGAGACTTAAAATAACTTTCTGTCTCATGGTCACAAGTGATGAAATGCATCTGTTATAGACAGGTGTTCCTGCTAAACACCAGGTGGAACTCGTGCTTCATCCATCACAATTAAATAAATAAATACCGATTGCGTAGCCATAGGTTCGCATATATACCAGTGATATATAATACTATCAAATTTAAATTTAAAATATTAATATATATAAAAAGTCCTTCCGAAATTCGCTGGGATTCATTTCAAGTTTGGCTCGCTTCAATTTAAAGATAATGATTATCTCTATCTCAGGAGCAGCTCCCCACATCAATACACCATACGACATAATACTGTGGAAGTACGCGAAATAAACTAACCTAGCCTTTATCTTACAAACTGCGCACGCAGCAGAACTAAGTTATCTGAATAGATCATGTGTTTATTTTTTTGTTTGAAAGCTGATGCTCGTCGTTTAGTCCCATTCAAATTTCATCAAAATCGGTTAAGCTGTTTTTGAGTAACACTCCATTAACTGAAAAATGTCTACATATCTTGATGATATATTCGTTGAATGTGAATGACAATCGATCCCGTAAGCAGCATGTGTCACTAAAATGAGTGAAAGGTTTTATGCTAAAAAATGGTATCGACTTCAACACTCAAAATATCTGTGTGAAATATCTTGATGAAGTCGGTACCATCCACAGAATATTGTGATAATAGGTACTTTTGAACTATCATGGTACCGGCTACAACAAGTTATTTCACTTTTGAGTGTTGAAGTCGGTTCCATTTTTGGTTAATTTTTTTTAGTTAATGAGAAGATTAATAGCGGTGGATCATTTAGAGATCATAGATAACACATTTTTTTCTCGAATTAGTAGGTACACTATGCTCTATTTGCTTTAAAAATCAAAGAGTTATCAACTGCGATTAAAAAAATATCGCAGAAATCTCCATGGCATATCAATATTAGGTATACGCTAGAAACAGAAAAATTTCTAAAATCGATCTATATGGTACTCCTTTTTTACCAAAAACCCGAAAGAAGTGTTGCCATTTATTCCAACCTCCTGTAGTCTGTCTGACAGATATAACTATATGATATGGAGCTTTTTCACGAATAAAATAGTGTGAAAGTTTACATACCAGAGTGCGGTGCTTTACTCAGTCGAATAATGACGTGGTAAGATCACAAAAACGTTAATAGCACCATGTAAACTCTAAAATGATAAAATGGTATCGTAGCAGTTTTCGTATACTTTACTTAGAACAATAAAGATGGAAATCAGTCTATTATTGATAGCGTCAGATTTAGCCTCTGATTTAATCTATTAATCAGTATTACATAATATCATGAAATTATTCGTAGTGATTTAATTTATACACAATAATTAAACAGAACATGGAAGAAATAATAAATACTATTATGCAAGACCATTTATTTGTACAATAATACAATCCAATAATACTTTGTCACTATTGAAATCAATAACAATAAAGCAGCAGGCAGGGCTTCAAAATTAGGAAGTAAGCTATATATATATATATTTTATTGCCGATAGGCTAGCCTTTGACCACTATCTCACCTGATGATAAGTGATGATGTGGTCGAAGATGTTGTACAGGCTAGCCTAGAATGACTGGCTCTCAAGGATAGCTGCCGGAACACACCGTTAGGTGCTTGGCTACAGATTTTCAACTTGAGGGTGGTGGCTAGCCAGGCGAGTATTCGCAAAATGCCCTACCACCATGCAATCAAAACACACAATAATAGTAGATACGCGCAATTTCATAAATATTTTAATAAGTAATTAATGTGAACACCAATCACATTAATTGATTAACATTAAATTGGTGACATTAAGAAAACTAAGTAGGTATTTTGTTAATTTTAAAATGATATATTTATTAAAGAAAAATGTTTTAGTATATTTGTATACCTATTTTTAATTCTTAAAGTTGAATTGATAAATTCAATCACTATTATCTTAAATTAACAACATAAAACATGTTTTAATATTGTTAAGTTTGCAATAACGCCTGCTAGGCGAATTACATTACAAAATTACAAATTTACGAGAGGAAAAATTATAGTCATGTGCGGGATTCGAACCCGCGTCCAGCCACCCCTTTAGCCGGGGTACAACGCAAGTTTAACTATAGGTGTCGCTCCATCCCGATACGATGGTTGAAGAACGAGAGCAAGAATTACAGTTATGAGTCATTGTGTCATGTTAGCTCAATTGGTTAGAGCATACCCCGGCTAAAGGGGTGGATGGACGCGGGTTCGAATCCCGCACATGAGTATAATTTTTTCTCTCGTAAATTTGTAATTTTGTAACAAAACATGTTCTTTATTAAGTACAAAAATTAAGGTTATAAAGTTGTACCTCTTGTGATTGTCGTCTGTAGGATATAGGTTCTAAGACCTGAACATTATTAATAAAAATTACTTAAGTAATGGCCATGTGCCTATGCATATACCTTGTTGGGTGAAAAGAGACGGATCCAACTTCTACAAGATATTTTACACTTTTTAGAATGGAAGTCGGTTCCGTTTTTTTTAAATTGCTCTCTGTTTAGTGATGCATGCCAAGATAATTCACTCACCTAAAATACTGTTCACCATCCGCAAAAGTTGCATTTGCCATGAAATCATCCAGGTAAACAAGTGAGTACATTATTCATATACATATACTATACTACCTATCACTTAAAACGAACTGTTTTGATGAAATTTTAATGAAACCAACTTGGAGATATACCCTAACCAATAAATAAAGGAACATCAAATCAGTTCTTCATTGGCGGAGTAGACTCGTAACGAACATACAAAGAATCACACAGTCCAAATGAAAACCTCCTATTTTTTAAAAGTTTGCTAGAAAGACAAAATTATGTATAGTTATTTCCCTACATATGCAATTATAAATATAACTAAATTTAACACGATAGGGGGGAGGGTAGTTTCATCACATAGGTTCAAGTCTCATCCCTTTCCACCGCGCCCCCATGGTGGAGGGAAGTACGAAGGCAAAAAAAAAGTTTCATAAAGTAGAACTTGGTACATACCTTCTAATTTAAATGCAGTGATGCACATCAACATCAAGTAGATAGACAGATAGGTATATATGTATTAAAACGTACAGTGCCAATGCAATGACAAAAAGCCATTGAATAATAATGAGTACCTGCTGGCCTTGACATGGGTTATTGACCTATACGTGCAAAGGGCCATAAGTGAACACCTGGTTATAAGTGTTCCGTAGGAGCAAACGCGAACCCCTTTTCTAAGCTTACTCTACGGACTACCCCTCTTCTTTCAATCTGTAAGAGACGAATTACTTAGCATTCCATGGATTCACCGTGCCGGGTCCATAGCGTTGCAGAGAAAGAGGCTAGAGGGGCCTGGGACTGGCAACCCAGGAGTAGGGTAAAGAGGCTTCTTCCAATGTATCAACGCTCCCCTTCCATTCGTGTCCATCAGAAGAGTCCAATCGGGAGCTGCGCCTAAGATGGAGCAATGCTTGGATTTAGATTTGTAGATGACCCTTCTATTACGAAATCGACGTGTCGTTTATTCGTGGTCAAGCCTTTTTTTTCTCTAGCTACCGAGAGACTCGCCGCTTCTCGTATTATTTCGAGGACTCTATCATGGCAACTTGAATAATGACCCCTGTCAAGGAGCACCTTGCAGCCTACCAATAAGTGCCTTGCTGTACCTATCGCCTCACGACAAATACCGCAAGACTTTTCGGTGGCTTTCCCCCATCTTACTAAGTTACTTTGGTCTGGGAGGGTCATCTGAAAGGCGTTTAGATAAAATTTTAATAAGGCAGGTGACCAATCGTATATCAAGGTACGCCACTTTAATGCCAGAGGGATACAAAATTCACCTATGGTTAGCCATTCGCTTTGCATTTCTAAGCTCATTGCATGTACTTTATAGCTATCATTTTCGTCTTGATGTAGAAAAGATTTTACAGTGTCTTTATCCTCAACTTTCTTTTTCGACCCAAAACCTGCTTTGCTAGACTGTGCACCTATCATAAATTGTTTGTGGAATTGAAGCCTCGAATCAAGGTCGGAGGCACTTTTGTCGAGAGGCACTTTTGAGAGATGCGACTATATCGTCTCAAGATTTTAATAAGACGTGTGTTTTGGTAACTCTGAGGTGTTCATAGAGCTCCGATGGTTTCTTTAATTTCATCCCTAAATTAGTTTGATCCCTAAATAAAGTAGATGGGTCTGCCGAAAGCGCAAGCCTCAACCATGACTTCAATGTCCTTATGTCGTTAACATCCAGCTTTGTTAAAAGGGATTTAGTAATGTCGTATACTAAAAAAGGCCAAGTCAGACGTGATGTTAAGTAGTTGTCATATATCCAAGCTTTTTTAATATTACTTATTGGTCGTTGGTCCACCATACTAAGGTCTGTTAGAAAGCTATCGACAACTACGTCCAGAGATGGTGTGCGTCCTTTATGATCTATCTTCCAACCTAAAAATTGAATATTTTTACAAGAACCATAATTGGTGTACCTATTCAGGTTAATTTATGTAGGAATTTATTTATTGAGATAAAAAAGACACAGATAAAATAGAATAACATTTATCCCACAATACAGAACAAATGAAAGAAGGTACAAATTATGTCGGTCAACAATATTTAATTTTGAAATACATAATCTGCTTACTATGTCATTTAATATGTCAATATAAGATATAATCAATGTCAAATATAAGAATCAATCAATATGCTTAAACAATACCAAATTATTATAAAAATAAAATTAACAATAATATTAATTATACAAAGTCAAGATTTTAAAATAAATATAGCAAAAAAAAAATACATAGATACATATAATCACTCCTATAGTATGCAGAGGTGTGTAAGCATCCACGTTTCGCCATTGGGGTTTTTGTGCCATGTAATAGGGGCGAGCCTATTGCCATTCTGCGGGCACAGTTTCAGGGTCATACAAAATGTTTTCTCTAACATACTGGACGAAACACAAGAACATACTACGAATAATGACATAATGTATGAAACCATGGCAAACAAAAATATTATTAAAAAAATATTATTTTCATGACAAAATAGTACTTACTAGCTCGTTGAATTTTATCAGAATATACCTACATATATATGTTTAGGGCAGATTCCTTAAAAATAATAATAGTAGCCAAACT